>JAVANC010000029.1:22117870-23317870 GCA_033319125.1 Parnassius glacialis | reverse complement strand
ACGCGAAGCTAATAAAAGCGAGGACTTCCTCGTTTCTAAAATCAATGAAAATCTTGTATTTCGCAATCACTCTACTATCTATTCAATTTACTTTTGTTGGGTTATTTGATTTCTAGCGTATATTGTTGTTTGTTTCAGTCTCTGCAAACAGTAAAAATTTAAAATCTGATTCGGTCAGATCTTTTAAAAACGCATACACTTAGTTCAATTTAACCGTGTAGTGGCATAAAAATTTACACTACCCCACGTCATCCCGTAAGTGTCGTAAGAAGCGGTTAGTAAAACTGAGACAGGAGTTCGGCAGCAATATCTCTCTGATAACAACTTATTTATTATTAAAAACTGCAGTTGCCATACAGCCTGCCAAGCGTGGCAGCTACGGCATAATCCTCTCTACCAGACAATGTATGAAGGAGACCTATGTTCAGCAATGGAGTTGATAGGCTGTTGATGGATGTATGGGCGCTTAGTTCGCTATATCTCTTTTAAGAGACGCTTCACACACAGCGTGTCAGAATGCATTATAATACATTTTACTAACAATAAATGGAAGTGCGTGTCTCTAAAATATCATAATATGGGTAGCGTATTAATGTAAAGTATATATCTACAAGTATCGTAAGAGATGAATATGGTAAATGCCAGAAAGATTTCATGGCTTTTGTTGGATGGCGATGTAAGAAAAAAAGAAAAATTTATTTAAAACCAGCTTTTATAGGCGTTGCATGGACAGTTCCATCATTGGTCCAGATCAATGGTACAATGCAAAAGTCTATATTGCATTGTCGTCTAAATTACATAATCATCATCATTACAGCACTTCATAAGTCCACTGCTGAACATAGGCCTCACGCAAGGAATGCCACAAAACACGGTTCTGAGCCACCTGCATCCATCCACTTCCTGCATGTCTTACCAGGTCGTCACTCCATCTAGTGGGGGGACGTACTGCACTTCTTCCGTTGTATAAGTATAAGTATGCAAAATTCTATTAAATGGAATGTCAAGGTTCAAAAGTTGATTACAAAATCTGAATCGAAAAGACATACGAAGAATTCAAGTAAATTTAATTTAACTTGATTTATGAAAATCAAGTTAAATTAAATTAGATCACCGACGAGAAGTATGGCCAAAAGTGTGATGCAAAGTGATTATTTATCAATTTGCATGCCAAGGGTGGCGACAAAGACAAATCTAATTTCATCATCATCATCATCATCATTACAGCCTTTCATAAGTCCACTGCTGAACATAGGCCTCCCCCAAGGAATGCCACAAAGCACAGTCCTGAGCCACCTGCATCCATCGACTTCCTGCATGTCTTACCAGGTCATCACTCCATCTAGTGGGGGGACGCCCTGCACTTCTTCCATCTGAAATTACCTAAGTATAGCAAATTTCTGTTAAATGGAATGTAAAGGTTCAAAAATTGATTACAAAATGTGAACCGAAAAGACATACGAAGAATTCAAGTAAATTTTATTTAACTTGATTTATGAAAATACTTAGAAGAGAAGTATGGCCAAAAGTGTGATGCAAAACGATTATTTGCCAATTTGCATGCCAAGGGTGGCGACAAAGACATCCAATTTATTGCAACGGTATTTAAATTTTCAATTGACAAACATTGTAAATTCTCAAACCGGTCACCCAGAGGGTAGGCAGAGATTACGTACTTTAATGTCACTATTCTGTAAAATCTATCTCATTTCTTTCACATCCATATCTCTACGCATATATGCCTATCGGTTAAGGATACTTTTAACTTGACCCATCTTCAATATACGAGTATGGCTTGTCCGTTAGTAAACTTCTGTCCATAACTTCCCTTGACGACTGCCTCTCATTTCTGCAGTAAGAATTTCTTTTGTCTCTCTTTCCTTATTAATAATTTCTACGTGTATAAACCACTGAAGCTTTCCTTTCTTGCTTTACTTACTTACTTACTTATCTTCACGCACAATCCCTGACGGGGTAGCCAGAGAGAACAGATCGCCAAGTGTCACGATCCTTACATACCTCTTTCGCTTCTTTCAGATTCATTAACTTCTTCATACATGCACGTCTAGGTATCCGAGTACTCTTGACCCTCCCCTCTTCGAGCGATTTGCTCACATGGTCTTCGAAAGTTAGTCTCGGTCTACCTCGACACCTTTTAATATTAACTTTCGCACTATATATTTTCTTCACCATTCGGTCTTCACTCATTCGCTCAACGTGCCCAAACCATCGAAGCACGCCCTTATCAATTTTTGTGATAAGGTCATCTTTCAAACCTGCCATATTACGAATCTCTTCGTTTCGCTTTCGGTCGGCCATGGTAACGCCGCACATTTTACGAAGAGATCGCATCTCCACTGCATTTAACTTGCTTTTATGCTTCTTCTGGCATACCCAGGTTTCGCTGCCATATAACAAAGTCGGTACCAACACTGCGTTATGTATTGCAAGGCGTGCACTCTTCACTACGCCTTGCCTTTTGACTAACGCAGTCAGGGCACCATTGACTTTGTTCCCGGCAGCGACACGCCTGTCCACATCTAAATCGCATCTTCCATCCCGACTAAAAGCACTCCCCAAGTATACAATTTCATTTACCTGTTCTAGACATTCCTGATTTACCCATATTTCACACTTCGTTCTCTCTTCGTCCCTTTCAAATACCAGAACCTTAGTTTTATTAGCATTCAAACGGAAACCTTTAATTTTACATTCCCCTTTCATACACGTGACTAATTCCTGCAGTTCTGCCTCTGATGTTGCAATAAGCACTGCATCATTAGCATACAGCAGACAATTTACTTTAATGTCACCCAATTTCACACCCAAACAGTTTCTCTTTCAGCTTCTGTAAACAGCTGTCGAGATACAGTATGAACAGCCAGGAAGACATGACACAACCCTGTTTTACGCCCGTTTGGACGCTAAACATGGGTGACAGGTCATGCCCTACCCGCACACAGGCTTTACAGTCACAGTAAAGTGACTGCACAGCCCTGAGCATTCAACCATCCACACCGTACCCCGGCAACAGTTCCCACTTTTCTTCCTTTCAACCTTATCAAATGCTTTCTCAAGATCCACAAAAGCACAGAAAATCTTCTGGTTAGCAGCCAGAAGCTTTTCCGTGATCATGCGGAGAGAAAACATTTGATCCGTGCATCCTCTTCCAGGTCTAAATCCGCATTGTGCCTCCCATAGAAATCTTTCCGATTTCTCTTGCATCCTACGTGTCAAAACCTTCGAGTAAACTTTACTTGCTAAACTGGTCAAGCTGATCGCCCGATAGCACCCGCAGTCAAAATGTGAACCTTTACCTTTATATAAAAGCACAATGATTGCGCATCGCCAATCATCCGGGATATCCCCCGTCCGCCAGCACAAATTGCACAGCAGATGAAAGCTGTCCCAGACGCGAGGCCCACCATACTTGACCATTTCAGCAGTAACTCTGTCTAGTCTTGCAGCCTTACCACATTTCAAACTTCGAATTGCACGTTCAATCTCTTTCATACTGATGACCTCAGTGTCATCGAAGTCCGGGTCTGGCGTACCAGTCACGTCGTCACCCCCGGACCCCTCACTAAGATCATCACACGCATATATTTCTCTATAAAATTCGCTCCATCTCTGCATGACGTCCGATTTTTCTGAGAGGACGTCATTGGTTCTCGAAAGCACTTTGTTCATTCTTAAGGCCGTCGCACCACTTCGGGTCCTTCCAACCTCTTTCCAGAAGAGTTTGGAGTTCTCCTTAAAGTTATGCGACAACCTTTCGTCCGCTTCCATTCTACACCTTTCACGCATTTCCGCAATCAATGCTTCCGTGTGAACTTTCTGCAGCTTATATCTTTCTTTCACCTTCTCTCTCAAATCCTTATCGTTACTAGAGGCCAAGTAGTCTAACCATGCTTTCTTCTTCTTCTTTACAGCTTCTTTCACTTTATCATTCCACCATGCATCTCTTCTTTTACTACTGCCTCTTTTTATTGTTCCACACACTTCTTCCGCTGCACTTACCATTCCATCCCTAAGGTTCTGCCATGTTCTTTCCACACATTCTTTTCTGCCATCGATGGTGTCAAGCTTTTCGGCTACCCTCGCATGATATTTGTCCCTGGTATCCGCTTCCTGAAGCTTCCAGCTTCTGATGCGGATTCTTGATGCTAGATACAACATATTCAAAACCTTACTATTCTCTTATCACTAATGACCGCATTTTTACATTAATTCTCATGCTTCTTCGTCCATATCAAATTTTTACTACCATACAAATAATTTATTCAATTAATGTTAGATCTGTGTTTGTCACATATACATTAAATTCCATTCCTTTTATTTTAAAACGCATTTCGTGTGGTCTGTATCGACCCTTGGAATTTCATAGCGTCCGGAAGTGAAATCTGCATGTTATTTTAGAAGAGCATGGTTTCTGAAAGCTAAACTTTAGTGCGGTTCAAGTTTCCTCATATTCTCCTTGATGTATTATTAATTAATCTGTTGAGGTTATCTCAAGAGATTTTGATGGGTTTGAGATGGTTTTATACAGAATGGCTGAAGTTTAAGATAGCTAATATAACCATAGCTATATAAAAACAATTTAAAATATATTACAGTAAGCAAAAGTGGGGCAAACTGGCATAAGTTTATCTAATAGGTTAGTGTCAAGCTCTATTTAAAATATAAGCCACTGTATTAACAATAAAAAATATTGTTTTGTATGTGTTATAATTTACCGAATAGTGGCGATGTAAGAATATCCGTTACGTAGTGTAGTGTTAGTAGTGTCGTAAGAGGCGACAAAGGGAAACAAATCAGGAGATGGGCACCAGCGACTTCTTAATTACGATTAAAAATATATAACTGCGCTTGCCAAGCATGGTAACTATGGGAAACATATCCCCTATGAGAAAGTCTATGTCTCCCCCCCCCCCCATATGTTCAGCAGTGAACTTTAAGAAGATGTATCGATAACGGATATATTATAATTAATAATTTACTATATTTACGCAAATCACAGTTTCACTATAAATATCACCATAGCTCATCACAAGTCCACTGCTGACCGTAGGCCTCTTTCATAGATAGAGAGCCATAAAGTACGGTCTTGTGCCGCCTGCATTTATCGGTTACTTGTATAACACCCACGGGATGATGTGGGGGACTACTTGCTACTACATAACCAATTTTATAATTTGATACCAAATTTTTATTAATGCGTTTTATCTTTGGTTGTCAGTTATTTTTCTGAGGAGATTGATGATGGAGCAAGACTTAAAACTTTAAAGATCGCTCAAAACTGAAAATATAGTTGCTCTTTTTTATTACAATTATTTCTTATTTCTTACTATTTAATAAACTTCTTGATAAATGTTTTCTGCTGTACAGTGGAATTTCAAGCGTTAAGCGCTTCGAATTTTACAGAAGGCGAGCATTCCAGGTTTGATCTCCGCTGACACTGGATTATATGTTAATTGTATTTTTTATTGACTTGTTTAGGAGTTTATTGAAAAACATCTAAAGGAAGCCAACACGCACTGGAGTAATGTAGCGGATTAATTGATCGATAACTCTTCACAGAAAGACATTTGTACCCAAATTGAGGTGTAAATAAGTTGTAACATTTCCTTTTACTTTACTATGTATCCTGTAAATTACACTGTAGGAGCCGTTTGGGTTGAAAACATATAATTAAGCTGTAAGGCATTTGGACTCTTCTCGGGCTACCTACCTTAACTATTAAATATGTTAAAATTAATTATCTAATATTCGACTTAACAAATAAAATGAGGTGTCAAAAAAAGATATAACTAGGTATCATAAACACACATGATTTTATTTTATAATATTACGCGGATCTTACCTTCTTTATTTTAATATATAATAATTAATATAATAGATTTCCGCAAAAACACCTGATGTTATTAATTTTTAAAGTGAAAACTTCATTAGAATCGTTATGATTTGAAACTCGATGAAACGAAAAAACGGCATTAAAAAGAGACCAACATCTTTAAGACTTCGCCTGCAATAGATGACATAGAATACAGTATATAGTGTTTCCTGTTACCTCGGTCTCGTTTTCTAAAGTTTTGATTTCTACCGCGTGTGAACTGCACACTTGTTTTTTTTTTAAATATTGTAAGTCAACGTTGACTATTGTCCTACCTGGTGGTAAGTGATGTAGTTGAAGATGCTAAAGCGCACGTATTCAGCATTACTAAGTATTAACTGTTTTTATAGGAGACGGGGCAAAACGAGCATGCTGCTCACCTAATGGTAAGTGACTATTAACGCCCATGAACAACTGCAACACCAGGGAGGGAATTGCAGATGCGTTGCCGGCCTTTAAAAAATGAGTAGCCTCTTTTCTTGAAGGTTTTTATTAACTTTCTTCTTTATAAAGATTATTGCAGGTTGCTATGGACTGCAGAAGATACGTATCATCAGGTGGATGTTTTATTAGAATAAAATGTGTCATAATCATAATCATCATTACAGCGTTTCACAAGTTCATTGCTAAACATAGGCCTCCCTCAAGGAATACCACAAAGCACGGTCCTGAGCCACTTACATCCATCAACTTCCTGCATGTCTTACTAGGTCGTTAATCCATCTAGTGGTGGGTCGCCCTACATTTCGCTTACCAGTACGAAGCTGCCACTCGAGAACCTGTTTACCCCATCGGTTGTGGTTCTTCGAGCTATGTGGCCGGCCAATTACCACTTCAGCTTATTAATCCGTTGGGTTTATGTCGTTTTCGGTCACTAAGGATCTACTGCGATAGATCTACTATCTGATATCCTCATTTAGAACTTTTTCATGCAAAGAGACCCCGAGCATAGCCCTCTCCATAGCACGCTGAGCGACCTTGAGCGTCCTCATACGGCCAACAGTGAAGGATCACGTCTCAGATCCAGAAGTCATCACTGGCAACACGCAACGGTGTCATACGAGCACAGAAACCACCTGAATAAATTTAATTGATGTAGGCAATAAATACATCATACTTCTCGATTAAGAACTAAAAGGCAGATGTTGTCACCCCTGTGGACTAAGGTGGAATGCCTTACTACTAGTAAAAAGGATCTACGTTCTTTCTATACACTCACCAACAAATCACAGCTGAATGCGTTGGTATTCTATAATATGAGATATACCATCATTCGTTGCGCAGTGTAACCAACTGCAGCGTTATCCCTACTACGTGTTAAAATGATTAGTAACTTGTTTGTCACCCGAGTAGTATAAAAATGTACATAGCCTCTTTTCGTAAGTGGTTTCAAATACACACGTTATATTAAACACACTATAATGTTTATAATGTAACCCTAACAATATAAATTTCTCCTGTACAATAAATGTACTTCTGGTATGTTTTTATTTTATAGAATAAGGGTGATGAACGAGCACACAGTCCACCTGATGGTAAGTGGTTGCTGCGACCCATAGACATCTACATCTATCCTCTATTACAAATCAAAATGCAGATGCCGTTGTCACCCGTGAGGACTAAGATGGAATGCCTCATTTCCAGTAAAAAGGGCCTCCTGGCACCCTGCACTCACCAAGCGAAACGCAGAGGTAAACCTCTACTTCACGCTGGTATTCTGTGAGGTCGTGGTACCACCCCGGTTCGAGCCGGCCCATCCGTGCAACAGCAAAAGCTGCCGCGTGGCTCTACCCACTGTTAAAAGTATATTTTATAGACTAAAACCTATACTTCATCCGTGAGGGAATTGAATCCGCAAGCCGTAGTGCCGCAGCCCCGTTGGTCTAGTGGTTGTAATCTGTCTGTAAGTGGTCCTGATCATGAGGTCTCGGGTTCGAATCCCAGTTCGAGCCAAAATCTGTTATTGGGTTTTCCTGTTAACAATTTCTTAGTAGATTCAGGAAGATGGCGGTGTTTCACCCTCATATATCAGGAAGCACGTAAAGCCGTTGGAACTGCGTCCTGATTTCTCTCCGGTCATATTGGAGTGTCGTACCATAGGGCTATGACAGTTATGGAATAGAGAGTGCACTTGTGCTTGTGAATATTCGAGCACTATAATCCGCACAGATGGTTAGTCTCGGTTGAAACTGGCCGCCGTGACCGAAATTCGGGCTGGAGAACATTATTAATATTAATTTATTAGTAGAAGGTAAACATCAATTTTTTAATGTAATATTTTCTACGACTATTAATTCAGTCATTGGCTGTAACTCTTGAATTTTAAAAACGTAGTTATGTGACCTTTTACTTTCATAGTATTAACGGAGGAACGCTAATTATTTATCCGTCTTTAGAAACAGCAACATTCGTGGCAGTAATACCAAGGGCATACAGGTGGGCACGATACAAAACGGAATCATTATATTTTTTCCAATGACCCACCTGCTAGCAAGGTGCGAGCCCACCTGCTTAGATCGAACGTCTATAGCCATAGTTCAAGTGCCAATAACACTCAGACATGTGTTAAAGACATTAATGTGTTTTATTTAAACAAATTTTGTTTATATTTTAAATGATTATTTTAACAGTGGTAGAGCCAGGCGGCAGCTTTAGCTGTCGCATGGATGGGCCGGCTCGAACCGGGGTGGTACCACGACCTCACAGAATACCAGCGTGAAGTAGAGGTTTACCTCTGCGTTTCGCTTGGTGAGTGCAGGTGGCCGGAGGCCCTTTTTACTGGAAATGAGGCATTCCATCCTGGTCCTCACGGGTGAAAACGCATCTGTATTTTGATCTGTAACAGAGGATAGATGTAGATGTCTATAGGCCGCAGCGACCACTTACCATCAGGTGGACTGTGTGCTCGTTTTTCACCCTTATTCTATAAAAAAAAATGATATTAGAAAGTGCCTAACGAAGCTCAAGGTCATTTGCACCGAACTTCGAAAAAGAGTACCACAATTATATCCTTACCCCTGTGCTATGAAATAAAATGTCTAACTGGAAGAGGGCCTGCTTAGCGGAAGAAGTAGGTACGGGGTTATTATTTTTATGTATTTATTATTTTAGGAGTTTTGGCGTGGGTGCTTGTCCTTTAAGCCATTTCTTCAATTAATTCGGGATTTAAAAATCTTATTTACAGTATACCGTTGCGTCACATTGAAAAATTTTTGGAGATATTGACGACAGCTTTACCCAAAAGTAGTCGATGATGACAGTTCATACCTTCATGAACTACCATCATCGACTAAGCGAGAAAAATAAATTGAGCTTTATTTCAAAATCGGTACGATAGTTTTGTTACTAATAGTTCACAGCGCAGACAATACACATCGCATCACTTAAATGTATCAATACCCATTTTAAACCATTAAATAAACGATGAAACAGGAGCAACAATCCGCCGACGCGACGGTCAAGTTCCCGCCAAAACTTCTAGGTAAGAGATGATTACCAACGTAGACAGATTCCATGCAGAATAGTCTATTGTCTATTCAAATCTTTATTTCGACACGGTACACATAATACAGTATTCTTATTAAACATTCTGTTCTTAGTTTTCAATAGATACGTTCTTAGGGTTGATTAAGGGATCCGTATAAAGAAAAAATATTCTAACTATTTTATTAAAGAAAACAAGTGGTAAAATTAAAGAAAATGTACAACCGACTTCAATATAAGTAAAATGAGAATATCGTTCATGTAGTCGAAGTCAGTTAAATACGCCTTAATAATTAAGGATAACCTAAAAACGACTAGTCAGATCTTGATGCAAAAATAATATAAAAAAATAATCGGTTCACTCACCTTGAAAACAGTTCTGAGGTAACATATAAAAAAGTCGCTTAGCGAGCTATGGATAGTGCTGTGTTCGGGGTTTCTTTGCGTGATAAACTTAAAAATGAGGATATCCGCAGTAGAATCAGAGTAACCGACATAGCCCAACGGATTAGTAAACTGAAGTGGCAATTGGCTGGCCATATAGCTCGAAGAACTAGCAACCGATGGGGAAAAAAGGTTCTTGAGTGGCAGCCTCGTACCGGTAGGCGAATTTTAGGGCGTACCAACACTAGATGTAGTGACGACCTGGTAAGACATGCACAAACTTGATGTATGCAAGTGGCTCAGGATCGTGCTTTGTGGCATTCCTTGAGGAAGGCCTACGTTAAACAGTAGACTTGTGAAGGGCTATAATAATAATAATTACTCAAGTTCAGCGAATAATATATCTATTACCATTTCTCGTTACACAAATAACTCTTCCAAATTTAAAACGATATTTACACAGTTGTTTCTTCTGCGGCTTCAATGCGCCGGGTACTTAGTTGTTTAATAAAATTTCTAGTTATATTAACCATTTACCGTTATTTAACATAATTATAATATCACATCTGTCATTCGTGTTTTTGAAAACGTGAGCCATGTGGTAATGGTCACCGTTACCGTTAAAGTCTATTGAAATCCACTGATGATTGTAGGTCTTCACCATATATTACCTCATGGAAGGCATATTTTGACAAACGGGTTGGCAACCGCAAATTATTTTTTATTTTTAGGCGTTACTAGGATGACTCTTACGCCTATCTCCTAGTTTGTTTGCCTCTGTAGTCTCTTGTGACACCCACGTGATGATATGGGCAGTGGATATTCTTACACCGCTACTACAAGGTAACATTGCCTTATTAAGTTCCTAAAATAATTCCTGAATGGTGGGCAGATACGAGACGTGTGACATAATCGCGTACAGCATACTACTCGAGTGTCCTCTATTCGGGTCACAGTAATGATCAAGTTGAGATTTTTTTTATAGGATAAGGGTGACAAACGAGCACACAGTCAACCTGATGGTAAGTGGTTGCTGCGGCCCATAGACATCTACATCTATCCTCGTTTGCGAATCAAAATACAAATGCGTTGTCACCCGTGAAGACTAAGATGGAATGCCTCATATCCAGTAAAAAGGGCCTCCGGCCACCTGCACTCACCAAGCGAAACGCAGAGGTAAACCTCTACTTCACGCTGGTATTCTGTGAGGTCGTGGTACCACCCCGGTTCGAGCCAGCCCATCCGTGCAACAGCAGAAAGCTCCTGCGTGGCTCTACCACTGTTTATCATCAAATGCATGCAAATCATCTAATCAAAGTATAAAGCCCATATTAACTTATTTCATATTTCCGACGTTTCTTGCACTTTACAGCATCCATGGCCACGGAGCACCATCACCCAATGTTTTCGTTGACCACGGCTACATTCAGTTTAAAATTATTAATTTTTGGTCCAATCTACGCAGAATCAGCCTATATTATTCTGAATTCTTGCAGTTATACAACTGCTTGGATTGGGATTTAGACCCAGCCAGATTCTACATTGAAATTAGTATGTATTTTGATTTAAATAGCCTCGCGAATGATCCTTGAAAGGAATAGTGTTTATTAGAAAGGATTTCTGTTCTGTGAAATCTAATGTATGGACGGAGTCGATTCTGTACGTATTCATAGACTGCACTTCATTTAAATGTGTAGTGTTTGCGGAAACATAAGAAACACATGTATTACACGTGATAGAGCTACGCTGGAGCTATATTATAGTTGTAGTACGCATGGGTCTGCTTAAACGGGGAAGGAGCACGCTCTCACAAAATACTAGCGTTAAAAAGCAGCTCAATGTTGCTGTGTTTCGTATAGTGAGTGTAGAGATCCGGAAACCCTTTTTATTGGAAATCGGCATTCCATCTTAGTCGTCAAGAGTCAAGAGTGACAACGCAACTGCATTTTGATGCTTAATCGAGTTTAAATGTAGATGTCAATGGGCCGCAATATTTACTTACCATCGAGTGTATCGTGTGCTCGTTTGTCACCCTTATACGATAAAATAAAATAAATATGTATCAAGATCATTTGTTTGACATGCACGCTGAACGCCACGTCCCACTGCCCGCTCGTCACTCAGGTTCTACTCTTATAATTCGAACAGTATTCCCCAGTCAAATTATACAAAACAAAGATTTGAGGCATATCGAATCCTGAATACGACAGGGTTCAATGACCCGCGACGGAAATTAGTGATATTGTTCTTTTGAAAGGGGTGAGGAGACAATGGCTTTGGAGAAACATTTATTAAGCCAGTCACGAAAGTTGAAATTCTGTAAGAAATATTTTTAAAAGACCGACAAAGTAAGCAATCAACAAAATAACTCTGCTTTGTGTTCTGTTAATTTACGTTCTGTTTTTTTTTAGGTAATAACTCCCAATTTTTTTTAAGTTCAAACGTGTGAGTACATCTTTGTTAAGTTTGGAAGTCCACTACTGGATATAAGATTTTCCTTCTTTTATAAATTTTCTGCTTTTTAATAAGGCAAACAAACACACGGTCGACTTAATGGTAATTAGATGCTGTGGCACATAGACATCTACATTTATCTTCGATTAAGGGTCAAAATACAGATGCGTTGTCACCCATGAGGACTAATGTGGAGTGCCTCGTTTCCAGTAAAAAGGGTCTCTGATTCTGTACACTCATCATACGATATACAGCAGTATTAAGCTGCTATTCTACGCTGGTATTCTGTGAGAGCGCGGTCCCATCCCAGTCGAACCGATCCATTCGTGATATAACCACTATATAGCTGCAGCATAGCTCTACCACGTAATAAATTACCAAAAATTTACTGGTCAGATCTTGTCAAATGTACTTATTTTTACTTTACTTTTATTTATTTGAAAGCCGGTGCTATTCATGTGGTCCACATTAAAAGTACCGGCTTTCAAATAAAAATAATCATCAAAAACGAGACAACTTAGACAAGCAGTCGAATGGAGAACCTCCTTCTATTTTTAAAGTTGGTAGAAAATCGCAAAATTGTTCAAATTGTTGTTTTTTTTTTAATTTAAGTAGTAAATTACTATAAAAAAGGTTACTATAATTTTAAGGAATACATGAATGAAAATAACCCCTGGAGAATGAAGTAATCGTTAAAGTCATTATGGTTCTATTATAATTCACATTAAAATAATTGTACGAAATTATTGTAAAGTTAATCTTTAAAGTTAACGTTTACTGAAAAATATTTCTTGCTGGATCTTTCCAGGAAGCAGGTTTTTTTGAACCAATGGAAAAAAATAACGTTGAACAAGTAATATGCTATAATCCATATTAAATAAGAAATTATTCTGTGGCCTATGAACATCTACACATTACATTCTTGATTCAGAATCAAAATGTATATGTGTTTTTAGCCGTGAGGACTAATATGATGTGCCTCGTTTCTTGTAAAAAAAGGTTTTCGGTTCCGAGTGTAGACTCACCATACAAAACACAGCAGCATTGTACTGTTATTTTACGCTACTATTCTGTAAGAGCGTGGTCCTTCCTGGATCGAGCCGACCCATTAGTGCTACAACAATAACGCTATCAAGAGAAGTTGACGTATCTATACAAATAAATAAAATTGAAGTGTTTGTTTGTAATGTTAAAATAACAGCTTTTTACTAATTGCATATAAAAGTATATAAGGTACATATAAAAGAAACACAATTTTTAAATGTTTCGTCTGTCTGTGTGTCTGTCCGTCTGTCTGTCTGTCTGTCTGTTTGTTCCGGCTAATCTCCGAAACGACTGGACCGATTTTGACGGGATATTCACTGTTAGATAGCTCATGTTATAAGGAGTAACTTAGGCTACTTATGTTTTAGAAAAATAATTAAGGTTCCGCGCAACAAAACTAAAATCCTAAATTACACGCGAGCGAAGTCGCGAAGAACAGCTAATAAACAATAATTTGATATATGCCCCCAAATAATCTCCCACCTCCTCCCTTACGAATAGTCAGGGAGGAGGTGGGAGGTTCAGAATAAGTAACGCTCTTGTAAAAAAAAACATTCTTATAGAAGCATTATTCACTCGCACAAAGGAATATTGTAAAATAATCACAATGGCAACAACCAACCCCTTCATATAAATACCGTTCATATTCCCATTCCAACCAGATGATCCGGACAATCCGGACGTCGCGCCGTACCCGATTGTACGAGAAATTTAAAACTGTACACAAGGGATGTATGTAGTTGGGTACGATGAACTGCGGAAAACCTTCACAAAATATATGTTTTATTTTTTCTTTTCTTTTTGCACACCATTCATTAAGAAGCTAAAAATTATTTTTAACAGTGGTAGAGCCACGCGGCGGCGTTTGCTGTCGCACGGATGGGCCGGCTCGAACCGGGGTGGTACCACGACCTCACAGAATACCAGCGTGAAGTAGAGGTTTACCTCTGCGTTTCGCTTGGTAAGTGCAGGTGGCCGGAGGCCCTTTTTACTGGAAATGAGGCATTCCATCTTAGTCCTCACGGGTGACAACGCATCTACATTTTGAATTATAATAGAGGATAGATGTGGATGTCTATGGGCCGCAGCAACCACTTACCATCAGGTGGACTGTGTGCTCGTTTGTCACCCTTATCCTATAAAAAAAATTATTGCATATTACATAAGCGATCAGTAGTTTTAACACGCTTTTATTAGCTTTGCGTGTATCTTTCTACCTTTATATGTAACGGAATATTTTAATTCAGGGGTCAGCAGCCTCGAGGGAAGCTAGTCGACCAAGCTGGTTAATAAATGTTGGTTCTCTGCACTTCCGTCAGCGGCGCTGCCAAGTCTTAATGTAATTTTACAAACTTATAGACACGGCCGATTGACTTGAAAATTTGCAATCGTATCAAGGACCGATGATAATACAATAATTTAATATTTTATCCTAGTTTTCTGATCAGGATCACCAGGAAAGAGTAAAACAATTATCAGGATCATCACAGCTAATAATCAATGCGTGTTGCTTATGTTTTTTTAAACTCTTATATTATTGCGGTGTATTGACTGGTAGACAGTGACACATCATAACATGAGTATAGTCTGCATAATGCAATAAGATTCAGCGTAATGGCTGGGCGATTGGCCATGTACAAAATATTGGCATTATTTATTGCATTATATATTATGACATTGGTCCCTTGGGAGAGAGGTAAAGCCCTAGTGTGGGATGCTACTTACGTAGACACTTTGGCGGTCTCTCATCTTAGGGGTACCTCGTTTAAAGCCGGGGCGGCATCAGAGGCAGCTGAACTGAGTAAGTGGCAAAAATATGGTCTTAAAAAATAGGACTATCGAACCGTGGGGTTCACTTGCGGTGAAATTCCTAAAGGAACTCCATCCGCGGCTGGTCGTTGTTGCTGGTGATAAGAGGGCTGGTTATTTTGTCGCTCAAAGGCTAAGTAAGCCTAAGTATATAATTATAGCCCTTCTTGGTACGATACCGCATGGATAAGGACTGTATGATAAATAAGTTTCTAATTTTAGTTTTGTTTTTATTATTGTTTTTAACATTTTTTTTATAAAATAAGTTGTAACGTTACAACCGAGCACACAGTCCACCTGATGGTAAGCGGTTGCTGTGGCCAATCACATCTATATTTATCCTCAATTAAGAATCAAAGTGCAGATGCGTTGTCACCCCTGAGGACTAAGATGGAACGCCTCGTTTCCAGTAAAAAGGGTCTCCAGTTCTTTACGCTCACCATAAGAAACACAGCAGTGTTAAGCTGCTATTTTACGCTGGTATTCTGTGAGAACGTGGTCCTTACCCAAAAAAGCCGACCAATTCGTGCTGCAACCACAACATAGCTGCAGCATGGCTCTACCACTTAAAAATAATAAAATATTACACATTATGTTATCTAAAAAATTAAATTTTATATTCTGTGCGTTATTGAATCTTATATTCGTCCTGTAACAAAAATGACACTACTAATTCCATATTAGTTTTAATTAATATTATACGTAAACATTTTTTTTTATAGGAGAGGGGGCAAACGAGCATGCGGCTCCCCTGATGGTAAGTGACTACCGCCGCCCATGAACAACTGCAACACCATGGAGGGAATTGCAGACGCGTTGCCGGCCTTTTAAAAAGGAGTACGCTCTTTTCTTGAAGGTCCCTAAGTCGTATCGGTCCGGAAAAATCGCTGATGGTAAACATGATTATTTCCTATGTTTTATACAGAATAAGGGTGACAAAGGAGCACACAGTCCACTTGATCGAAAGTGGATGCTATGGCCCATTGTTACCAAAATCTATCATTGATTAAAAATCAAAACGTAGATGCGTTGTCACCCATGAGGACAAAGATGTATGATTAAAAATGCATTGTTACCAGTAAAAAAGAATTTCCAGTTCTCTACACCCACCATATGAAACACAGCAGCATTAAGCTGCTATTTTATGCTGGTACGCTTTGGGTGCTGCATCCTTAGTGTAGCTGCAGCGCAGCGCTGCCACATTTCAGTAAGAGTTAGGTAGCAAAAAATAAGGAATAATTCATCACCTTATTTAGTCCCGTGTGTGCCGTAAATGGTGGCAATAGAAAAGACCATAATGACCTTGAGGTCACCTGTAATTGGCGGTATACCATCTTATATATGATACATATAAATTACACAGTTCACGTGACAGGAACTAACGACAAAGTTGCGAGATGTCTGATCCTGAGTTCACTCAACCAATTGCCGCTTACATTATAGCAATAGCTTACTGCAATAGGAGAGCCCCATGTCCAGATATGTTCAGTCCAACTTTGTTGCACTCCTTGGGTGAGGCCTATGTTCAGTCGTGAACTTGTGAAAATAAGTAACGATGATGATGACGATGAAGGCCAAGTATTACGGAAAAAAGAAAATATTGGAATAAGAGTATGAAATATAATATAAATTTGGTCTTAATATTTTATTTAACTTTGTTCGATCTTTCATAGCTCCACCGATACGAGACAATACACGAAAAACTGTTGAAATTGAAATTTTTAGAATTCCTTTCCACGCTTCAATGTTGGCGGTCAATATCTGAGAAACACTTGTAGCGGAACGTTGCAAATCTAAATTGGAAATGGAGAATTTTACAATTTTGTAAAATCAGATTTTGGAACCTGCAGAAATTGTAGATTGTCTTGTAGCAGATGCGCGAACACAACTTGCATTGAAGTAAATAATAAGACATTGTGATACTAAAACGTTCAATAGCCATTTTCAGTTAAATTCCTTAATATTCAATCAATCACCATTCACCTGAAACTTGCAAGATGCTTTTGGATGCAGGTGGCTCAGGACTGGCACAGGGCTTGGTGGCAATCCTTAGCATTTGTTCAGCAGTGGACTTGTATGATTATTGTGATGGTTCACCGTTCTCTTCAATACACTTCAATGAATATAAAAATAATCTTTATTCTCTTTATCATAAAGTTGAGTTTACAAAGAAACTCACAGTCCACTTGACGGTAAGTGGTTACTGCAGCCCATGGACAACTGCATCCAACTTTAAACAAGGCTATGGACAACACCCGGATGTAGGCAACTACCCTAAAATTTCTAAATTATATTTGTATTTCATTATTGAATAGACGTTTTAAAAAAATGAAATTAGCCTATATTATATCCTGAGAGGTAGACCTTAATGATTTCTTATATTTACGCGAACACCACACATTTAAATAAAACTAGTTTTACGGATTTTATCGCGTATATTAACTTGTTTTATATTCCCGACATTTCAAGCACTTTACAGCACCCATGGTTACGGGGGGACTGAGGTGTATGATGTCCCAATGTCATAGTTAACCACGGATACCTCCAGGTTAACATTATTAATTTTTGGTCCGATGTACGCGGTACAAACTTATAGTATCTTGAAGTCTTGCAGTTGTATGCTTTTTTTTTATAGAATAAGGGTGACAAACGAGCACACAGTCCACCTGATGGTAAGTGGGTGCTGCGGCCCATAGACATCTACATCTATCCTCGTTTGCGAATCAAAATGCAGATGCGTTGTCACCCGTGAGGACTAAGATGGAATGCCTCATTTCCAGTAAAAAGGGCCTCCGGCCACCTGCACTCACCAAGCGAAACGCAGAGGTAAACCTCTACTTCACGCTGGTATTCTGTGAGGTCGTAGTACCACCCCGGTTCGAGCCGGCCCATCCGTGCGACAGCAAAAGCTGCCGCGTGGCTCTACCACTGTTAAAAGCTTGCGTTGGTATTTAATTTTATTAATTATAGGATCGCCAGCAGATGGTTGCACCCAGCCATCTTCTCTATTTAATTTAGGATATTTTTTGATTTAAATAGCCTCGCGAATCATCCTTGAAAAGAATCGGTTTTCTTTAGCAAGGATTTGTGGTCTATCAAATCTAATGTAGGTAGTGACGGGGACGATCCTGTACGTGTTCACAGACTGCAGACTTCCCGGAGCGACGATTCTTCATATCGGCTATGTGTTGTTAAATGCGGGTTTTTATAAATCTTTTACTTTGTTCCATCTAAAAAAGACCACGTTCACAGTCAAGCTTGTACACTCCTGCATATTACAGAGGGACATTACACTTGACTGATGGTAAAAACTGACTAATCTTCTTCGGCGGCTTGAAGTATATTTTAATGGAAGCACGCTTCAAGATGTAGCCAATCTTGTCAGTGACACCTTTGAGATATATCAGTACAGCAAGCACTCGCTCGTCTGTGGCCGGCTTCACTCGTTCACTGTGATGTAAGCGCGGGACCCGAAGCTTGTTGTCGTGCAAAACTTGCTTGACGTGTTGGAGCTCGGCGGACAGGTGTTTACTGTCGCAGCTCTCTCGTGCTCTCTGAAACAAAGATTTACCCTCGGTAGCTAACTGTGAAGGATGGTGATAAGAATCATCATGTAAGTATCTATCTGTATGGGTTTTTTTTCTATACACAGTGTGGCTTAAGGTGTTATCAGCATTCCGAATCATTAAAATGTCTAGAAAAGCTAAAGAATTGTTTGCCTCTAACTCCATTGTGAACTGAATTTTAGAATTTATGGAGTTAAGATGTTCTTGAAATGCAGTTACTTTATCTAAAGATTTAAGCGATAAGTAAGCAGGGTTTTCTCATCAGTCTTCCATGAATATATCGGCGACAATTGGAGATACAGGTAAGCCCATTAACACATCATCTACTTGCTGGTAGAATTCTTCCTTCCACAATAAGTAGCCAGATGTAAGGCAGTGTCAGAATAAAACTGCATATTCTACGGGCATGTTGTTTTTCTCCAGCCTTCTAGTTACAATTGAGAAGCAGTCTGAGTTTTTGGGAGATATTTACAGCAACTTGAGCCACCAGACAGTTGGCGATAGTATCTCAAGGTGCCTAAGCAGACAGACCTTATCATGAGGTGTCTCTCTGCTTAGGCGCCTAATATGACATCACCATCGGAGCATTTCTTTCACCGCTTCCACTAATAGTTCCCATGCGCAGACATTTAATACACAAAATTTCACCACTTTTTAAAATATAAAAATCCACTTCTAACCATTATTTTAAACAACAATACAGGAACAGTAATCTGCCGCCGGTCAAGTTCCCGCCAAAATTCTAAAATGGAATAATTTCTTATTTAATATAGATTATTTATACAAAGTTATTTTTTTACCATTTATTCGAATAAAACTTTCGTCCTGGAAAGATCCAACAAGAAACCTTTTTAGTACATGTTAATTTTAAGGTTAACTTTACAATAATTTCGTGCAATTATTTAATATGTGTTTTAATAGAACCATCATGGTAGCGATTATCATGGCAAGTCTCATCGAAGAGTTCCAGTAGTATTCACCGAAATACACTCTCAGGTCACTCTATCAAGTCCGGAGGTGAGGTCTCGTCATAACTAAAAAAACGAGGCCAATTTTGGCACACCTATTTCTACTCTTCGAGTAGTTCCAGTAATATTCACAAAAGTACACCTTCAGGTCATTCTATCAAGTCCAGTGTTAAGGTCTCATCATAACTAATAAAACAAGGTTAAACTAGGCACACTTAGTGTAAATAAAAAGTCTAGATTTAAGACATTATTAATTTTGAATGTCCCTTAAGACGATCTATCTAGTTATTTAAGTTTTAGTCACGTAAGCTTACAATTGTACGTAAGCTTATTAATGCTTTGTTTACCTATAAAGAGTTATTGTATATCTTTATAGTGATTGTCACCTATGTATTTGTAGTAGTTATTGCCAAATAAAGATCTATTGTACATCTTTATAGTGTTTGTCAAATACATAAATAATGTTTGTATACCTATGTAAAGTGTTGTGTGTTTTATAATGTTTGTTAAATACTTATAAGTAGTTGTTTATAAAGATTTGCTGTATGTCTTATATTGTGTCACATACTTATTAATACTTGTTTGCAAAGATTTGTTGTACGAAAATGTAATATTGTGAAATAAATTATAAGTCATACTAAACAACACCCCGCACACCTCCCTCCTGTCCGTTCATTGGTCAAATGGAGCATATGCGCCTCACGGGCGCTTGCACGAGTTGTGCAACTGACCGAACGAAATAAAAGGCGTGCTGTGAGTGACCAAAATTATTACCTGCTCATCACTCGTCACGCGCTCATCGTTCGCTCTGCATCTAGCCCAACTGACATCTCTACACTGCCTCAACAAGCTACACTTCACAAGCTGCTCTTGTTTTTTATACAAACAGTAGTTTCATTTAACTTCAACATCCTATGGTCAAGAAGAAGTCTACTCTTAAACGATACGGAGCCCTGCAATAAGCTCCCACTTCGTTTAATGGTCGAACGAGTTGCGGATCCCTGCGACAAGCCTGAAGCAAGAAGTTAACATCTCTCCGCGTCAAGAAAGCAAGAAGTTTCCATTTCTCCACGTCGGAAAGCAAGAAAGAAACAAGAACGCTCGAGTGTTAGTTGTTGGTCATACATAACCACTGCTAATTACTTGGAAGCAAACATCACAAGTACGTGGCAACCTTGCGGTGTTAACTGCCATCAAGACCGTACTCTCAGGTAGTATAGACCCCGCCGGCAAGGTGCGGTTACGTTCTGGGGCCACAGGTTGGTACGCAACGATAAGTGTGGAATATTCCCACCGCACTTTGATGCACCCGTGAACGCCCGCGCCCTCTACCGGGAGGTATCCACCTTCCTTTCCTCATTAGTTTCCATCCCTGGTCCGGCATCACCGCGGTAGCAGTCCGGCCAGACCCGTTAGGTAGGTAGGGTAGAAACTCTAAGTGAAAGTGAAAGTGTTAAAATTAAGTAATTAGTAGGATTAGGGACCCTCGCGCGCAATGGAAAACTCACGTATATTACGTTCAGGCAAATCCACGCCTACCACAGACGTCACGCCGACGTCGGGGCAGACGAGTTCAACAGAAACAAGTACGTGGAGTAAAGGCACGGGCACAGAGCAAACAAACGGTGACAGTGGCACGCATAGCAACGTGACGGGAGCAGTAATCGAAAATAGGTCTGTTCAAGTAGACGAATTAAAGACGCAAGATAGGAGTACGCCGGGCACAGTAGTAAATGTCCCCGAGGACAGGGTGAATAGTCGATTATCTATTTTAAAAGCCGAATTAGAGTTACATAATTCCACATTAGCACAGGCTAGGGCGGCAGCCGCAGCTGCCTTAAGTCGTTTGGAAATAGCCAGAATAGAGCTAGAAAACTCCAACGACGCTGAACCGCCGTCCAGAGTAGAAGAGTCGCGTGTTGAAGGTTAGATTTCGGAGCAGTATGTAAACGGTAGATCGACAATATTAGATAAAGCACGACCCTCGGGGCCAAACGTACGGCCACCTAACACGAATAACCACGAATCGCGCATTGGTAAAGACGTGACGTATACTAACAACAATAGTAGCGACATGGCGATGCTGGCCAACGCGATTGTTCAAGCGGTAAATTTAGGTAAATCGGACTCTACGGCACCGAAATACATCCACGAGCTACCTCATTTCGACGGGGCGATTTCAGAGTGGATGGCTTTCAAATCCGTATTCAACGACACAGTAAGCATGTTTACTGACGTACAAAACGTAGCCAGGTTACGCAAAGCGTTAAGAGGCGCGGCTCGCGAAACGGTTAGAGCATTACTATTTACAGTGTCAGACCCATATGAAGTCATGGACACGTTAAAAAGGCGTTACGGAAAGCCGGAATTATTAATACTTTCCGAATTAGAAAATATAAAACGCATGCCTCGCATGACTGAAGACGGGCACAATATAGGTAGTTTCGCGAGCAAAATATCTAACATAGTGGCAGCAATAAAATCACTCAATCAGCCGCAATATCTCTACTCGCCTGAGATAGTAAGTAGGGTTGTAGAAAAGCTAAGTATTATTTTAAAATATAAATGGTACGAATTTAAATCGAAGCGCACCGAAGCACCGGAGTCAGAACTGCTATCTAGATTTTTAAACGATATGGCAGACCAGTGCGGCGCGATGTTTGCATACGAAATAACACGGGATGACCGCAAGGTTAATAAAATAAAGGCACGCGGGGTGAACACGGTCCACGATCGGAATCGTCGCCACATACGGCAACGCGACGATAGCAGCGACAGCTCGTGCGACCGATCGGAAAACATTGAAAATTCGCCGCGTAAAACGATAGCAGCCATAAATAAACCGTACAAAAAAGGGCAGACATCGAAACCTCACCCATCACGACCGGTAGTCGAGTTATCGGCTGAATCAAATGACACATGCACGATGTGTTCCGGTAATCACAATGTCAAAAAATGTGCAGACTTTGCTAAATTAGCCGTGAGCGAAAGATGGGACACGGCCAAGCGCAACAGGCTGTGTTTTTGATGCCTTGGCAAGTCACACAGGCGGCCGGTCAAATGCAAATACGTACCATGCGGGGTAAACGGGTGTGAAGCGTCACACCATAAAATGTTACACGGTAGCGATAATAAACCGACAGTCAACCACGGTAACGTAAGTTCAATAAATCACGTACATGCATCTAACACCTACTTAAAGATAGTGCCGGTCGAGATAAACGGTCCAATAGGAACAACTAGCACATACGCCTTGTTAGATGAAGGATCAACTATGACATTGATCGAAAGGGGCATGGCAGATTCGATAGCTCCCAGGGGGCGCGGATGGCTCTTGACGTTAGAAGGGGTAGGGGTTAATCAAATAAACGACACAGAATCATGTCTCGTGAAATTGTCCATTCGCGGTTTATATAACAGAAACTTAGAAACTATAAATGCGAGCACAATAGAGAACTATAATTTATCGCCACAAAAGGTGACCAGAGAGTTAGTGCAACAGTGCAACCACCTAAAGGAGATAGAGGACAAACTATGTTACGAACAGGGGCAACCGGCCATATTGATAGGCCAAGACAACTGACACTTAATTACGTCCAGGCAATTGCGCGTCGGTAATAAAAACCAGCCCGTAGCATCTTTAACTAAATTAGGGTGGGTGTTGCATGGTCGCAACGAACGGCCCGGTAATACTGTCGCGATAATTAATCACGTACGGCCCACACAAACCGATGACCCCGCATTAGAGCTCATAAGAAATTTTTTCAGCATAGAATCTCTAGGAATAGAGGCACGCCGACCGACATCCGACCCGGATCAGCGAGCCCTAGCTATTCTAGATAAGACTTGTAAAAAAACGGACGATAGCAATAGGTACGAAGCGGGCTTACTCTGGAGAAGGGACACTGAGGAGATGCCGAACAATAAAAAACAAGCCCTCAGTCGTCTATATAGCTTAGAAAATAAATTAGATAAAAATGAATACCTAAAAACCGAATATAGTAAGCAGATAAACAATCTTATAGAAGCAGGCTACGCTGAAAAAGTAGTCGCCCCAGCCACGTCGCCACGCAGCTGGTACTTGCCGCATTTCGCTGTCGTACACCCTCAGAAGGGCAAAATAAGTTAGTGTTCGACGCAGCAGCCAAATGCGGGGGGAAAAGCCTAAACGACGCGTTATTAGCAGGCCCTGACTTACTATAGTCGTTATTCGGCGTATTAATTAGGTTTAGAGAGGGTCGTATTGCTGTCGTAGCCGACATAAAAGAAATGTTTTTACAAATAAAAATTATACAGGAGGACCGTGATAGCTTACGATTTTTATGGAGGTGCGAGAACAGAGAGGGGCCGCCGCAAGAGTATCGGATTACGTCGTTAATATTCGGGGCGGCATCATCACCATGCACGGCCATCTATGTTAAAAATAAAAACGCAGAAAATCACAGTCATCAACATCCCGAGGTCGCGAAGGCTACAGTACGTAACTTTTATATGGACGACTACTTAGGCGCGTTCAACTACGAAAGCGAGGCAAAGTCAATGGTAAATGACATGTGCAATGTACATAGAAACGCATCCTTCGAGTTACGCGGGTGGGCCTCGAACGAGCCCTAGGCAATTAGCGACGTCACTGATACGCGTAGAAGCGACACAACCACGCTAGGTAAAAGTGATTCGGAGAGAACATTAGGTCTTATTTGGAATCACACACGCGACACGAGTGTAATTAGAGGTGACACACTACCTACCAAGCGTCAGGTAACCAGCGCAGTAATGTCGGTATTCGACCCGCTAGGTTTAGTTTCGCCTATCACGATGATAGGCAAATGTCTTATACAGGAAGTATGGCGTAGTGGGATAGATTGGGACGACCCCATCACGACAACCATCACGTGACATGGTTATCACTTATAAATAACTTACAGCTGTTAAAAAAGTTAGAAATAGATAGGTACATACCTGCCACGCCATCTGGAGAAGGGGAGCTACACATTTTCTGTGACGCGAGTGAAAAGGTGTATTCCGCTGCTGTATATTTCGTAAGTGCAAAAACGGACGGCACTAAGACGTCGCGATTGGTAACAGGCAAGGCAAAGTAGCCGTTAAAACGAATATCGATTCCCCGGTTAGAACTTCAAGCTGCAGTGTTAGGCAGTCGATTAGCTGAATCAGTCAGACGCGAGTCGGATTATAAAATATTAAAATATCATTATTGGTCAGACTCTAAAACCGTATTAGCTTGGATTAAATAAGACCCGCGCACGTTCAAGTCGTTTGTCGCACACCGATTGGCTGAAATCGAAAACCTAACCTCGTCAACCAATTGGCGATGGGTACCCAGCTCAGATAACGTCGCGGACGACGCAACCAAGGGCATACCTGCCAATTTTAATTCGAAACACAGGTGGTTTACCGGACCCGCGTTTATAAGGAACGAACCCGCGACGTGGCCGCAGGACAAACTAAATGAAACATCGTTACCCCCTTCAGGGGAAGAAAGAATATTAAAACAAGTTCACGTAATCATTAAGCGTAACGTTAGCGATTACTTACCCGAATTAGAACGATTTTCAAAATACAGTCGATTAGTTCGCGTCGCTGCCACCGTTTTGCTCGCCGCTGAGATATTTAAAGCCAAGCTACTCAAAAGAGGCACAAATGTTGAACTCGCACCGAGACATATAAAATTAGCGGAGTTATTGCTCATGAGAAGGATTCAATATAACTCATTCGCCGAAGACATCGCGACCATAGAGGCTGGGCGGCGACCACCCAAGAAGTCACCATTCTACAAACTATCCGTGAAGATCGACCGCAACGGAATTATGTGTTATAATATAATATATGTAATAAAAAACGAACACAATCTGCCAGTCCTACACGCTAAAGAAGGCTTCACTCGACTGTTGGTGCATCACACGCACGCAACCTTCAATCATGGCAACCACCAGACCGTCATGAATGAATTGAGACAGCGATACCACATAATAGGACTACGCAGCGTTATACGCAATATATGCAACCAATGCCAATGGTGTCGGACCTATAGGGGGATTCCATCAAAAATCCCTTTAGGCGACTTACCAGCAGAAAGGCTGGCCCAGAATCAACCACCCTTCACTGCAACAGCGGTTGACTACTTCGGGCCCATGCAGGTCACAGTTAGGCGAAGGATAGAAAAAAGGTGGGACGCATTATGTACATGCCTCACCACACGCGCTGTGCACTTAGAAGTGGCCACAGCCCTCACGGCCTCTTTCATGATCATGAGCCTACGAAGAATGATGGCTCGCCGGGGCACACCGACCGTGATATACAGCGACAACGGAACCAACTTCGTGGGTGCTGAAAGAGAAATCGCTGAAGCTATGCAAAACAACGACCATAGCCTTAACACCTTCGCATCTGAAAAGCTGATCACCTGGAAAAAGATACCACCCGGAGCCCCAAACATGGGCGGTGCCTAGGAGCGATTGATCAGATCAGTAAAAACAGCATTAAAAGTCACACTAAAGGAGAGGTCGCCCCCTGACGAAGTGCTGCACACGTTACTGCTGGAAGCCGAGCATGTGATTAATTCGAGGCCACTGACTCCGGTGAACCCCAACTTGGATGAAGAAGCGCTGACACCCAATCACTTTCTTATTGGGCGCTCTAGCGGGATGTCTCCGTTTGGTTCATTTAAAGACACACAGTTGAACCCACGCTCCTGGAGAGCCACTCAAGCACTAGCCGACAAGTTTTGGGCACGCTGGTCAGCGGCATACAGACCTCTTTTAATGCCCCGGTCCAGCTCCAACTCTCAACACAAAAATCTAAAAGTTGGGGATATCGTGATAATTTGTGATGGCACAATGCCTAGAGGAGTATGGCCTAAAGGCGAAGTGACGGAAGTCCACCCAGGACCAGATGGGCGCGTCCGAATAACTGAAATAAGAACAGCAACGGGTTTGGTGCGCCGTCCGGCCTCTCGCCTCATTGCAATTACGACAACGGACTAAAACAGTTTTTTAGTGCTTGCGCACGAGGGGAAGATTGTAAATAACAAGTCTAGATTTAAGACATTATTAATGTTGAATGTCCCTTAAGACGATCTATGTAGTTATTTAAGTTTTAGTCACGTAAGCTTACAATTGTACGTAAGCTTATTAATGCTTTGTTTACCTATAAAGAGTTATTGTATATCTTTATAGTGATTGTCACCTATGTATTTGTAGTAGTTATTGCCAAATAAAGTTCTATTGTACATCTTTATAGTGTTTGTCAAATACATAATTAATGTTTGTATGCCTATGTAAAGTGATGTGTGTTTTATAATGTTTGTTAAATACTTATAAGTAGTTGTTTATAAAGATTTGCTGTATGTCTTATATTGTGTCACATACTTATTAATACTTGTTTGCAAAGATTTGTTGTACGAAAATGTAATATTGTGAAATAAATTATAAGTCATACTAAACAACACCCCGCACACCTCCCTCCTGTCCGTTCATTGGTCAAATGGAGCATATGCGCCTCACGGGCGCTTGCACGAGTTGTGCAACTGACCGAACGAAATAAAAGGCGTGCTGTGAGTGACCAAAATTATTACCTGCTCATCACTCGTCACGCGCTCATCGTTCGCTCTGCATCTAGCCCAACTGACATCTCTACACTGCCTCAACAAGCTACACTTCACAAGCTGCTCTTGTTTTTTATACAAACAGTAGTTTCATTTAACTTCAACATCCTATGGTCAAGAAGAAGTCTACTCTTAAACGATACGGAGCCCTGCAATAAGCTCCCACTTCGTTTAATGGTCGAACGAGTTGCGGATCCCATTCCGTTTACTTAGTTATACTCTTCGAGGAGTTCCAGTAGCATTCATCGAAGTACACATTCAGGTCACTCAATCAATTCCGGAGGTAATGTCTAATCATAACTAACAAAAAGCGGCCAAACTCGGCACACGTAGTTCTATTCTTCAAAGAGTACCAGCTGTAGCACTCACCGAAGTACACCTTCAAGTCAATCCAACAAATCCGGAGGTAAGGTCTCATCATAAATAACAAAACAAGGTCAAACTCGGTACACCTAGTTCTATTTTTCGAAGAATTCCAGTAGTATTCACCGAAGTACACCTTCAAGTCAATCCATCAAGTCGGGATTTAAAGTCTATTCATAACTAACAAAACGAGAAATTACTCTACATGTTTCCCACCTTTCAAGTTCAATGAACCATTGCTGGTGATAGCTGAGCAATTAAAAAATTTATTTAAAAATAAATTTAATAAAAAGTAAAATCCGCTTTTTAAGCTTACCAGGAGTGGCTTAACGGAATATTAGGAATGTAAATAGCGTTACTAGTATTAAGGAAAACAGTGCGAAGCCTGGGTTGGCCACTATTTCCACTATGAAGTACAATAATGAATAATATACAACAATCATCATAATCATCATTACAGCCCTTCACAAGTCAATTGCGGTACATGGCCCCTGACAAGGAATGCCACAATGCTCGGTACAACGATATTTTTATATTTAATACTTTTTTAGATTTAGTCAGAAAACATCGTGAACGAAATTAAATCACTTTAATTGAATCAGTTCAGAAACATTTAACATTTAACTTGGTATAATAAACCTAAGCGAATTTGATGTCACACGCTCGACACGTGACGTCACAGCGGAAATCCAACCGGATAGCCAGTCATAACGGCTTGAGCGCCAGAGAAAAGAATTACTCGCATTTTTGGCGGGAAACGCACGAAGTCCGCTTCCGTTGACGCAGTCATATTTTGACAATGGTAAAGTGTTGAAAATGTTCAGCGTTAAATAAGAGAAATAAATTTGCGAGATCATTTTATTTTTCCATTTTCTTAAGCTAGTTACGGAAGATTATTAGGAATTGTATTTAGTTAAGTATTAAGGCAAATACGGAATAAATATTTTCTACTATTCAAAACTAACATAGCCCATGTTAGAAAGATTGAAGTGGCAATGTATTGGACATATAGCTCGAAGAATCGACAACCGATCGGGTAGGAAGGGTCTTGAGTGGCAGCTTATAACAGGCATAAAAAGTTTAGGGCTTCCACCAATTGGATGGAGTGATGACCTGGTAAGATATGCAGAAATCGATAAAACCGGTAGCTCAGAACTGTATTATTTAATAAAATAAGGGTAACGATTGAGTTTACAGGCCACCTGATGTGAACGGTGTGGACCCATAGACATCTACACCATCTTCGATCAAGAATCAAAATACAGGTGCGTCGTCTCCTATGAGGACTAAGTTAAATGCCTAGTTACCGGTAAATTAGCCTCGGATTCTATACATTCAGTGAGAGCGTGGTCCTTGTCCAGAAGAGCCGACCCATTCGTGCTACAATTATAAAAGTGTTGTAGCATAGCTCTTCCACGTATTTACCACGTAAAAAGCTTTGTATAATAGAGCTTAGGAAGCATAGGGAGCTTAGGAAGCATGTGCATCTGTGTTAAATTATGGTACAGAAGCAAATCGAGTTTGATCTCTGCTGGTACCAATATAATTGTTATTAGAAATTTTAAGTATTGTTGCCCGAGTACTACATAATTGACAGCGAAGGTTTAAGCGAGGGCAAGGGCCCTTAGCATGGTTCTTAATTGAAATTAATAACTTAAAATTAAATAAAACATCCTATAACTTTATGGCATTGAAAATTGCCTCTTACGAAAATATTTTTAGTACAACTGAAGTGAAAAACTATTTTTATACGTGGTAGAGCCATGCTGCAATCATATTATGGTTGTAGCATGAATAAGTTGGCATGAACGGGGATAAATCATGCTCTCACCAGCGTGAAATAGCAGCTTAGTGCTTCTGTGTTTCGTATTGTAATTGTAGACAACCAGATGCCCTTTTTATTGAAAACGAGGCACAGGTGACAGCACATCTGCATTTTGATTCTTAATCGAGGATAGATGTAGATGCATATAGGCCACAGTACTCGCTTGCCATCAGGGGACAGTGTGTTCATTTCTTACCTTATTCTATAAAAAAACGAACTAACATTTGATGGTAAGTGGCTGCCGGCTCATCCAGATACCAGCGGCCAACTTTAAATGAACAACGCGTTGATCACGAGCGATGCGCTTACACCTCTGTGAAATAACATGGAATGACTGATATATAAATACACCGTCTCTCTATATCCTTCATACCGAAACACATTAGTGTGAGTACTGATATCTGGCAGTAGAAATAAGAATGTGTGTGTCACAAACCCAGAAGAACTCGGCGACGATGTGAAAGTTCTATTCAAATCCATGGCCCACGTAGTATAATAAGTAATAACTAACGTTACATGAGTAAGTGATGTATGTTAGGGTATGATGGGACATACGCTAAGCGGTAAACGTCCCTTAAATAAAAGCTTTTAAAAAATTTTTACTTCGCTAACATCATCGCTATAAAATTAAATGATGTGTCTTACCCAGTATGAAGAGCGACAATACGACACGTGTTTCGCCTCTACACGAAGAGGCGAAACACGTGTCCTATTGTCGTCAGTGGTATGTCTTGCCTAGTGTAGTGGTGTTGGGAGTAGCGGTGCTGGGATTAGTGGTGACAGAGATAGTGCACGCATTTGAGGGAGGGCGGGAGGTGCTCTTCATACTAGGTAAGACATATCATTTTATTTTATAGCGCGGATGTTAGCGAAGTAAACATTTTTTAAAAGCTTTTATATAATGGATTTCCGCAAAGTAACGCCTGATTCTCTTAATTATAATGTCCCTTAAATTATTTTTGAATTAAAAAAAACCAGAAGAACTCCTTAGTAGAAAAGGGGTCATAGCATCTTGTAAGATTCACTTGTGCCGTCACCACACGTCAAGAAACGATATTAAACCGTCCTAGCTTACGTCAGATGTTACCGTGTAGTGACGGTGCAAGAATATCCGCTAACACATCATCCTGTGAGTGACGTAAAAGGCGACAGAGGGAAACAAATCAGGAGATGGGCAGCAGTGTCTTCCTGAACACGATTAAAAATTAAAAAATTGCTGTTGCCAGCCCGCTTGATAAACGTGGCAACTATGGCAAATATCCTTAACATGAAGGTAATCTATGGTAGAGGTGTATGTTCAGCATGGACAGCAGGCTGTAACGGTAACAGTAACGGTAAATATGTATACTATTGTACAGGATAAGGAAGAACACTGGCAAATGCTCTTGGTAAAGGAAAGGGGTCATTAGAGGACATTAAAAAAAAAACGTTTCAACTTATTCTGTATTATTTATTATCTGTATTACATACAAGGCCTTGATTAAGAACGTGCTATTGAATTCAAACAGAAATTTTCTAACGAGATTTACAAAGTTTCTTCATAGTGAAGTCCCAATCTTCTTTTTAAATAAACATTTAACTAACATCTGTTTTATTAAACATATAATAACATATATGGCGCCTCTGTCGTCATGCCACAAGCGAACATACATCGAAGTCTAAATCGCGCTATCAAAGTTCTGAAATAAATATTTTTAAATAAACTTTTTACTAACATATCTATTAATAAACGTATAATACCATACATGGCGGCGCTGTCATCATGCCACAAGCGAACATACATCGAAGTCTAAATCGCGCTATCAAAGTTCTGGAGTAAATCTATTTAAATAAACTTTTTACTAACATATCTATTAATAAACGTATAATAACATACATGGCGGCGCTGTCATCATGCCACAAGCGAACATACATCGAAGTCTAAATCGCGCTATCAAAGTTCTGAAGGAAATCTTTTTAAATAAACTTTTTACTAACATATCTTTTAATAAACGTATAATAACATACATGGCGGCGCTGTCATCATGCCACAAGCGAACATACATCGAAGTCTAAATCGCGCTATCAAAGTTATGAAGGAAATCTTTTTAAATAAACTTTTTACTAACATATCTATTAATAAACGTATAATAACATACATGGCGGCGCTGTCATCATGCCACAAGCGAACATACATCGAAGTCTAAATCACGCTATCAATGTTCTGGAGTAAATCTTTTTAAATAAACTTTTTACTAACATATCTTTTATTAAACGTATAATAACATATGTGGCGGCGCTGTCGTCATGCCACAAGCGAACATACATCGAAGCCTAAATCGCGCTATCAAAGTTCTGATGTAAATATTTTTAAATAAACTTTTTACTAACTCTTTTAGTAAACATATAATACCATATGTGGCGCCGCTGTCATCATGCCACAAGCGAACATACATCGAAGCCTAAATCGCGCTATCAAAGTTCCGAAGTAAAAGCAGTATGTATAGAAAAGCTTCAAACTATCAGTCAGAGGGTTGGCCGCTCCCCGGGCAGAACATCTTGTCCGACGGGAGATCTCCCCATTTCCTTCCACCGGCTGCAGTATTGAGCAACCGACGTGATCTGAACACGCAACCAACAACCTTCAGAAACTACAACTACAAACCTTCGTCATCGTCCTCAAGTACTCCATTCATTCGCTCCCGAGCAGATATTGCCTGCAGTGTTCATAATCTGGAAGCCATCTAGCTTTACGAAGGCACTTGAATAATAATGCTTTCTGTACCTTCAAGCTCTTCTCTGCGCTACAGTGTCCGGCACAGAACTGAACGTTACTGCCTCTGTTTTACGGCACTCTCGCAGATTACTTTCCTTCTTCTCGACTCACCGCAGACTACGAGGCAATTTCCTGGCACTTACACATTCGTCAACATCTAGACTGCACGACCTAGCAGCATTAAACTGCTATTTTACTTAAGTATTCGTAGGTATTGTACTGTGAAAGCGTGGTTAAACCCCAGTCAAGCCGACCAATTCATGATACAAACATAACATTTTTTTTTATAGGATAAGTGTGACAAACGAGCACACAGTCCACCTGATGGTAAGTGGTTGCTGCGGCCTTTAGACATCTACATCTATCCTCTATTAAAAATCAAAATGTAGATGCGTTGTCACTCGTGAAGACTAAGATGGAATTCCTCATTTCCAGTAAAATGGGTCTCCGGTTCTCTAGACTTATCATACGAAACACAGCAGCGTAAGCTGCTATTTTACGTTGGTATTCTGTGAGAGCGTGGTCCTTCCTCGGTCGAGCAGACCCATTCGTGCTACAATTATACTACTAATATAGCTGCAGCCTGGCTCTACCACGTACAATCTTTAGAGGATTTCATTAGTAAAAGACTCCTCGCGTTTTTGAGAGGTTGCTGGAGCAAGTAATCCGCTGCGCTGATCCAGTGCGTTTTAGCGGGCTTCAAATCTTTGTCATAAATCAATCTTTTAAATAGTTTATTTTTCAGATATTTAGCTTTCTTTACGATGTTTTTCTTTATCCGTGGAGCACGTGCACTCAAATTTGTGTAATATATAAGAGAATGAGATAATTAAAATGTTTTTTTTCTAAATTAACAAAATAAATTACCAACAAAAAAATTATAAAAAGATCAATATTTTGTATTCTATGATTTAATATGGGAGCACGAAATTATATACCATGCGTAAAATAAAGCCATCAAAAACATAACTTGTAAAAAAAGCCAAGTCTCGCAACTCAGTTCTTCTACCGTAAAAAGTTGTGAGATCTATGTAATACTAAGTCGGTTAATTTATTCAGTCCATAGATTGATACATAGATTGACTTGGCAATCGCACTAAGCAATCTAATTTAATATAATATGTATTACTTGTGAGATATATTATGTTTTCATGCGATTGCCAAGTCAATCTGTATCTAGGTAGCTATTTACACCTATAATTCCATTATACATATATAGGTACACTGATTCATTCACTGCAAATGTAACTTTGTAATACTATATGTTTATATGGGATTACAAAGTTATTTATGCAGTTGGTGTATCTCGAAAACTGGACTGAAATTGTAAAATATTTTAATTTTTCCTTGATTTATATATTAAACAATAATAGCATTCCAAATTTGAAGTTTCTATGTCTGCTAGAAGTGCCTCAGTGTTTTGATGATCGGTCAGTCAGTGAGTGACAAAATTAAGAAATTTTGACTAGTTATGATTCTTAAACTACTAGTTCAAATTTAATGAAATTTGGAATATACTGAGTCTATACAATGGTTACTTGGTTAGTAAAAATTCAGGCTTCTAGTTTTATCCATAACGAAGTTATAGGGTTTCAGAAATGGCCTGAACTGCTTCGAGAAAAGGATGGTACGGCCGTGCCGCTTTTTTGCTAGACTTGGCGGGGGCACTGCCGTGCCCCCAGATAACATGGGTTTTGTCTTTTCAATAATACGTAATATTAAGTTTAATCAAATGTATCGTAGTTGACTAAACCGGTCGTTTAAAATTACGAATTACAAATTTTTTCCACTTGGTAATTTTACCCAGGCTTATTAAAATCATAACCTACTTTGATTTCAAATACTTTTATGTATTTTATCACGTTTAATTTTAGCTTATTTTTAACTACCGACATATCGAATATTGCAGTCTAGATTATTAATATACTTTGGATCTCTACGCTTTATGATCTTACTGCATGTTGAAGTTTCGCTGTGGTATGCAGCATCTGACATCCCCCATATACTTTCTCTAAGGATCTATTCTGATTTCATCAGCCTCAAAAATCATCATTTTTATACGTGGTAGAGCCATGATGCAGCTATATTAGTAGTATAGTTGTAGCACGAATGGGTCGGCTTGACCAGGGAAGAACTACGCTCTCACAGAATACTAGCGTAAAATTGCAGCTTAAAACTGCTGTGTTTCGTATGGTGAGTATAGAGAACCGGAGACCTTTTTTACCGGAAAAGAGACATTCCATCTTAGTCCTCACGGGTGACAACGCATCTACATTTTGATTCGCAAACGAGAATAGATGTAGATGTCTATGAGCCGCAGCAACCACTTACTATCAGATGGAGACTGTGTGCTCGTTTGTAACCATATTCTTTAAAAAAAATCGTTGATAATTATCGTAGTACTTACTCGAGCATTTAGTATAGGAGCTCTAAAAAGATAAGGTCAATGAGTATACTGACTGAAGACTTCGGATGGTTTGTTTTTAAAATCAGTACTATATTATTTTACAAAACCTTCAGTTTCCTTTGCCGAAGTTGAGTAAAACATTAGCGCCCCTTAATGCAGTCCGGACTATAATCAGAGCCCAACATCCTCTGTCCGTAGAACCAGTTTCTCACCGGTAGCTAATGTTTTTGTTGCAACTGGTTCGCTTATTGCCTCAAGATGTTGTCTACGGATGTACAATGAAATCTCTGTTTAATTTCAAATACAATTGATATTATCATTGATGTTAAAATTGTTTCGATAGTTTGATTTTTAACTATTGAGTATTCTTTTTTTTCCCCTTGTGGTAGCGGCGTCGACAAGTGTGATATCTACGGATTTTCATGTAAGAAAATTGAAAGTTGTCCTATCCTATAACGGTTAACATAATATTGTCCACAGTGCTCGTGTTCCTATAAATGTTTATTCGATTTTAGCCTAGTGCAATATTAAGAGATAATGGCAGGAGACCCGAAGATATAACTTTGGTCCTTTGGGAGCGTGGCAGAATCCTAGTGTGAGAAATTATACACTTTGGCAACCTCTCATCTCAAGGCACCTCTCAAACTTCTCCGCAAAAAATTATTTTATTCAGTCTAGTATAAATGTTAATAATAATAATAATATATTTGCAACCACCTTTTAACAAAGAAACAACAGATGCGATACCCATAAATAAATAAAATATAATGTAATACATAATTTTAAAATTAAGAACGCATTAGACTTTACAATTTTTTATAAAATATTTCTAATGCAACGTTTGGCAATAATTCAGAGCACAAACAAAACATTTGTTTCGTGCGAGTTTCGATCCGCGGCTCTGCGGTGATCAAACGTATAGCCACTGTGCTACGGAGCTTCAACCTTATTAACTAGTAAACGTTGCTGATGGTACCCATGAATAATGCGTGCTTATTGTGGGGCCACAGTCACACAATTATGCAATTGTTAAGTCTAAAGTACTGCAACTGCAAAATGTAAATAAAACAACCACTAAAATTGTGTTTACGTTGATTTGAAAATAAAATATCTGATAAACGGTTGACCAACCCATTCATGCTGCAAACATAACATAGCTGTAGCATAACTCTCATATCCAACCACGTCCAAAAGTAAGGAGTTCCAATTATCAGTTCTTTGAAAACTAACTTACTGTATAGATGAACCTTAGATGAACGCGCAAACACAAGAACTTTCTAGAAACCATCTACGTCTAGCTGAACGCTTAAACGATAAGTTACGTGATATACATGAGACAATATCAGAGACACGAGAACAATCACAACATATGCAAAAGTATGATTGTATTGAAGAGACCTGACTCTGAAACTAGGAGATCCGATGAAAATTCGCATTCTCAATCGAAAATTAAAAAAAGAAAAACTAGTTTCATTCAATGTGTAGTATTCGTATTAAAGGTAAAAGTTAAATTTGCAGCCTATATAAGTCGCATTTCTGGGAACAGGCCTCCTCTGATTTCGGAAAGGGTTTTAAGGCAAAGAATTGTTCGCTGCGCTGCCCCAATGCGTGTTGGCGGACTTCGAATAGTTTTAACGATTACCACTTGCTTCCAATCAAATTAATTAAACTTATAATTAATACGAAAAGCAGATTACAAAGAAGGCCAGGTCAAGAGTACCCTAAACCGTAGAGCATGTATGAAGGGAATAATGAAAGTGGACGAAGCGAAACAAGTATGTAAGGATCGTAGCAAGTGGAAAGAAGGAGTCTCTGCCTACCTCTACGGGAAAAAGGCGTGATTTATACAAAGAACAAAAGAAAAAAATCTACTTATCAGCTCAGCTTTAGAAGTAGATGCTAAACTTCAAAAACTGTTAAATGAAAATCATATTATTATCGTTTTTATTTTTTATGTTTAGTTCTTTTAAGTGGACTAGGGATTAAACTCAAGTTAATAACTACAATCTCTTCAAAATACCTATATTAAAATCTTTATCACTTGGAATTTTTTATCAATTTAATGTCGGAACATCCCTGAAGTAAACCTAATCAAACATTTTGCTTTAGTCACCTAAAATGACTTCATGTTAAACGAAGATATCGCGTAATGATACATTCGAAAAAGAACATAAGATCGAATTAAAAACCAACCTTTATTCGAAGTCGCCTAAAAACAAAGATTAAATAAACTGCATATTCCTAAAATCAAAACCGAACCCGTCCGCTTCGCCTGTGCAAACACGAAAACACTCACTCATCCACAAGTGCTACTGGCTGACAGGACAGTTAATTGATATACACAACGTTGCTAGCAAACCGAACGTATACTTTTGCGAAATATCCCAGCTGAAAATTGCGAATGCTAACTCAGAATTGATTATGTGATAGTTGAACTTTTAATTTAATGTACAAACTGACTTCAAAACTAAAACAAAATAATATAATACCGCTACTATGTAATGGTGTCTATTAAAATCCAATTCTGAACATAGGCCTCCCCCATAGTTGCCACGTGTGGCAGGTGGGTTGGCTGCCGCAGTTTACTATTTTTTTTTTGTTATTATATTAGGAAGTCGCAGCTTCCCACCTTCTGGTTTGAACCGGCGGTTGGCTTCATTTATTGTTACATAACCATAATAATATATTTAAACCTTAGTTAAGATTAATTAAGCATTAGTAAAAAAAAAAACTTGTTCTTGCCGACTATTTTCTAAGCTCTTGTTTTTGAAACCGGTGTAGATTATACGTGGTAAAGCCATGCTGCAGCTATATTAGTAGTTTAGTTGTAGCAAGAATGGGTCGGCTCGACCGGGGAAGGACCACGCTCTCACAGAATACCAGCGTTAAATAGCAGCTTAATACTGCTGTGTTTCGTATGGTGAGTGTAGAAAACCGGAGACCCTTTTTACTGAAAAAGAGGCATTCCATCTTAGTCCTCACGGGTGACAACGCATCTGCATTTTGATTCGCAAACAAGGATAGATGTAGATGTCTATGAGCCACAACAACCACTTACCATCAGGTGGATTGTGCGCTCGTTTATCACCCTATCCTATATAAAAAAAAGATTTTGATGTTCATCAAGTACCAATTGAATAAAAAAGTTTAGACTTGGTATTTAAAAGTTTGTCTAACCCATATATTTCGCGTATACGTTTCAGCTTTGTTACACGCAGTAAGGAAACAGAAGTAATAACTCCGCAACAGAATCCCAAGTATCGCGGGGTAATAAATACTGCGGGCTCTTCCTTTTCTAATAAAAACGCCATTCAATTAGTCCGATGATAGTTTGTTACAGTCATTGTTTTTGTACTTTAGGATGTGTAAAAATTCCAATTACAGACCTTAAAACTATTTTTATCTTATGGTGCTCACGATTTACATCATCGTTCTAATTATAATCTTTCTCTACAAGTGAGGCTTTGGAACGACCTTCTAACTTCAATAAGAACGGCTCTGTCTATAGTCTCTTTTAAGAAAGCGGTCACTAACTTTTTTTGTCACTCTTCACGGGCTTCATTCTGTTTTTTTACGTCTTACAGTTTTCCAACTATTTAATGTAATATGTATGAATCTAATCTCTATTTATCTATTTATTAATATTTGAGTATATAATACTGTAAGAAATTTCAATGTAAAGCTACAGGAAAAGACTTTAATCCCACTTCTGATTTTAGAAACTATTTCACTTCTGATGTTAGAAATAATTCTCAAAATTATTTAAATAAAAGAATGTTACTCGTATTAGAATTTACTCTGAAGGTTAATTGTTAAAAATAATAAAAGTGTGAGAGCGAATGTTCAACTTGCTCCCTTGCTTACGCAATTAATCATTGTCAGGAATAAGACTACACATTCAGTATAGAGCAAATACAGCTCGACCAACCGTAATATGTACCAGACACAATCACACATTGGTGTAACGTGAAGGACATAATTACATGATAACACCAAAGTATGCAAAGCAACAGCTACACTAATCCTCTCGATGTAACACCGGACAACCTCTCAGCAACACTTCCTTGCTTACACTAGAAGTACTACTACACGAATAGAACCACATCACTTGTCTTATTTGGGCAGAATCTCAGTATAGAAGTAATGTTTTAGCCCAACGGGCATAATAACGATATGAGACTCGTAGAATTACAGACTGTTGCCCCTTACTCACCTGTGCGATACTTTATACTGCTAAAACAAGTGGGAGATTACTATTCTACCTTCATTTGTTCATATTTTCTTTTATTTTTTTACCCTCATTCCCTACCATACATATACCAAGTCAGTTAAGTATATTTATTCTGTTGATTTTTGATTCTTTCTTTCACAGATGGAATGTCTCACAGAATGCAGTTATATTGACTCGTTATGCCCTTTAGACCAAAACGCAACACGCTCTAATAGCAGAAATAAGTAAGAGAAAGGAGGACCTAGATGGAATCCTAAACGGAATAGGAGACGTAGACCCATAAAAACATTTTCTAGGAAAAGTTTTTAGTTCTATTCCTACTTTTTACCTTATTTCTTTCAAAGACCAACTTTGAATAGTTTATATTTTTTCTTCCTTTTGGAAAACGTGACCACCACACTAGGAATTTCTCCAGGGAGTTTATATACATAAATTGCACGAGGACAAACACCTAGACCCGGAACAATAATTTCTGGGCCATACATCATCTTTGTCCGTGCGGGATTCAGAAACAGAAACTATAGATTATAAATAATACTTATTGAAAGTCACTCATTTGTTTAATTACCACTGGTTCGAAAAAAAACCTCTGTCCTGGGAAGAACCAGAACCAGCAGAAACACAGCGGGACTTTTTTTTATTTTGTAAAATTTAAAAAAAAACAGCTTACAATGATGTATGTTACACAATTAACAACACAACAAATTAGAAATAGCTGGGTAGCGATCACCTCATTCCCAGGGGTTATTATCATCCATAAATTTCGAACCCTCGAATGAAGTGTGATTATGTACTATGCTACAGTTTTAAGACTCTCCAGAGCCAGTAGGTATTCATACAAGAAATAAGACGCATGCATTCATTTTCTATCACCTGTCGTCAAATTCTGGTACAGAGTATTTTCTATAGTAAAAAATCTAAATTATATTACCACAGGCTAAAAATAATTTATTAACGGCATAGAGATAAGGAACGGCCTCTTCTACACATCGTTTCTTACAAGCGATTATATTCCTGAATATAGTGTCCAAAACAGCCTAAAGAATTATCACCCTGATTAAGAAAATTTACGCTATTTATTATATTTATATTTATTTTAAATTTACGCTAGGCTATAATCCAATTTAAAATAGGCATAGGTAATACCACTTTTACTATAGATCAATGGTCTTTGATAAAGATCCTCTCGAGTCTATGTATTGAATATGAATATCTAATATTGAATATATATATATTTCAATATCTATACATCGGTTGATATCTACGTAATTTCATAACTCTGTTAGGAAGTCGGTGTTCGTTCGGACACGGTGATACGCGAATTTTGATGGGTTTGATTTGCTTAGATTTACAGATATGTAGTAGTAATAAACCTAGCAAGCTAACAGCATAGCAAAGTGGCGAAGCAATCAGCTTTGTAGCGGTTTCTAACGGTTGCTGTTGAGCAATCAGTTTCAGAATCCTATTCTTTGGTTCAGATGCCTGGGTGATCAATAATCGATTGCTGAAAACAGAATTTGAAAATTCGAAACCGTTCTTGAGATAATTAAGGGGAAAGACGGACAGACGGACAGACGGACAGACGGACAGACGGACGGACGGACAGACGGACAGACGGACAGACGGACAGACGGATAGACGGATAGACGGACAGACGGACAGACGGACAGACGGACAGACATCGTGAAATCAATAAGTGTCTTCGCAAGCTTCGCCACTTAATAACTATATTTAAGTTGATGTTACGTGTTGGTTAATATCTATGGTACTCTGAAACGAGTTCATCCTACAACGAATAGTCGATGTAGGTATATTTGTTTTTATCATGATCATCATGATCTTTAGAACCCCTCACAAGTCCACTGCTGAACATAGGCCTCCCCTAAGGAACGCCACAAAACACGGTCCTCAGCCACCTGCATCCATCGACTTCCTGCATGTCTTACCAATTATACTCAAATATATTATTATTACACGTTCTTTCGAAGTGCCATGGTTCGTTCGAAATTCGAATCAGTATATTTTTCTTTTTTTTTCGAGTTTGATGCTAGATGTTCTGCGATGTGCCCAATATATAGATATCGGATATTGTACCGATTTATAGATATTGTATCTATATACCATCACTCAATCCTAATTAAAAAGGGGAAATTGACAAATTAAGTATGTAGATGTTATTAAGAAATGAACCTATCTTGCCATGATATGTAAGGCTAACAAGGAAATAATAAAACAAGGTAGTCAACTAAATCGATAATAATGGATCAACTATCATAGATGATAACAAAATAGACACAAGGCGATGTGATGTCACAAAACCAAAAAAAAACTGGCTCACGTCCGGCCAGTATCACCGATGACTTGGATAAAACGAGTGGATGGCGTTGTACAAGATGTGTGCAAAAACTTTATTACTAAGGTACAGTAATTAATATTATTCTTAAGTTTTAGTTTAAATATTTCCATTCATTCATTATTTCTACTTAATTTCAGTTCTTCGCTGCAAAATGTATTTCATTAGTAAAATACAATTAATCGTGTTACTGACAATCTTTCTGGTACAGTTAACATTTACTTAAGACAAAAAATATTTTCTATGTTTTTTCGTGTATAGGAAATAAATAGAATAATGATAATGTATAAATAATGATATACCGTTATTGCAGTTTTTGAACATACGACAAAATAAGGCTTCAGCTTTTACTTGAAATTATCCCAAATTGAATGTGATTTATGTGCAACAACATTTTTGTCTACCGATCGACCCTTACGAATGTGTGCGTGTGCAGTAAAATCAGTTGAAATAATACATTCCCCCGCATTTTGAATTTAAAAGATAAAAAGGACAGAATCTTTGAGATTTTTTTTATTAACTTTCTTCCCCATTTACCTATATTTATAATTCTGGACCTTCACTGCAAATTTGGCCAGTTATTGCGAAATAACCCTGTTTAACAAAATATAAAATATATTTTATCTTATTGTTCGCTAAATAGGTGAGCTTGTAAACAATTCCTTCCCTTTACGAAACGTAACTGTAACTGGACATGTTTGAAATCCTGGAGTGGGATTAAAATCTTGAAATAAAATCCTTGTCATTCCTGATAATTATACTAAAGAGGGAAATTAACCAAACTTGTATTAGTATTTTTAATTTTACTAGAGATTTGTTGCATAAGCCTATCCCAAAAGTCACACGAACCAGTTTTATCTCCATAAAAAGCGATAGTAACAGGTCGATACCCGCAGGTGCATGCTCTATACGTACAACTGGACAGATGCGCTTCACCTCTATGTGAATGCTGCGGTCTATCGCCGAAGTCGGTCATTTGGAAACTTGACTAGGAATTTGTTTGCGGTGGAACGTAACAGGCAACTTGTTCAACACTGATTTATTTCGTCCCTTGGTGGTTTTAATCGTACTGATTAAAGTCGTTAAGACTTTCCAAGTTAGTTATTTACGTTTCACATTGGTAATCTAATTTGTGGTAGATAAAATCTCTTTGCAGAGGTAGGTAGGTATGTGTTTTCGTTAAAAATATTTAATATATGTGTATAAATGTAAAAATAATTATTATGCGTCGTGAATGGGGAAAAACCACGCTCTCACAAAATATCAGCGTAAAACAGCAGTATCTTGCATGGTATTTTGTATGGAACGAAACACAGCTGTGTTTCCGTCCCATAATGTTAAGATTTTGGTAAGCTAAGTCAGTGTGCTGTACCATTTTCGGCTGTATCACCACTTACCATCAGGGTGTGATAAAAGTCGAGTACTGGATTTTAATATTTAAAAAATGGATCAGTTGCTATTATGAATCAATATCTTTTCTTTTATATTATTTTACGTCACAAAATATAATATTAATAAAAAAAAAACATCAAGCAGTTGTAGAGTAATTTCCACTGGCTAATGATTCCTGCTAAAATTAATTATTCGCACTGAAGGTCAAATAGATCATTATTAACAACGATTCGTTAGACGCTGTCAAGTGGGAGGAGCTGATAGGATGTTACGCCAGCCCTGAATTGAGAACAAAATACCACGTGGGCATAATTTTTTTGTTTACTTATTATCAGTCAGTGCTTGACCACAATCCCACCTGATGGTAAGTGGTGATCCAGCTTTAGATGGTAAATCGCACTGTCTTATCGTAACAAAAGTCTATTCACTCTTGCCTTGAAGACGCCCAAATTGTATTCGGACGGAAAGATAGACGCCGGCAAATTATTCCACTCCTTTGCTGTACACATTACGAAAGACGAAGCAAACCGATTGGTTCTAATGCGTGGAATATCGATAACAAAGGGATGAACACCCGCCGACCGTCGGGTTGTCCGATAGTGGAAAGGAGAGGGAGGAATTAAAGCGTGTTTTTCCTGCTTCTTTAATTCCTGCGCACATTCACCGAAATGCATCCTATAGAATACCGGGAGACTGGCTACTCTGCGCCTGTGCTCGAGGCTGACAAGATTGGTTTCAACCAAATCAACGTCACAAGATCAAAATGAGCCTCTTAGCACGTCTCTCCACTGAGTCCAATGTTGCCAGGTGGCATTTTGCAGCACCAGCCCATATGAGACAGCAGTACTCCATTCACGACCGGACTTGCGCTTTATATAAAGTAAGAAGCTGCCCCGGCCTGAAGTACCGTAAATTTGCCGCGTTTTGAAAAATACAAGCTATGGGGCTTTGGACTTCTGTTACCGGAGCTGGAGGCGAGAAAAGTACATGTTTTATTGTAGCAAATTTAATTACTAATTACGCATAACAAAACACAAAGTACCTTGCTAGACTGGGCGTCTGGGAAAGTACAACCTCTTAGACAGATTCCTACGTAGAAGAGTTCCCACCGCCTAATATTTGTTTATGCTAAAACATGCACTGTTGTATTTTGCACTGTAGCAGTTGCCCCATTTGACACCATTGAGGAAAAGTAGAGCTTAATAGGAATGATCTGGCAAACGAACTCACATTCCACCTGACGTCAAGCGGCTGCTGCAGTTCATAAACACCTTCAAACAAAACACGGCTTCTGATGCGTTGTCATCTCCGGGGACTAAAAACTGTTATCCTAGTTGGCTCTCCATACTCTTTAGACCTTTGTCTAAATATATCAATTTTTTTATAGGATCGGGTGACAAACGAGCACATAGTCCACCTAATGGTAAGTGGTTGCTGTGGTCCATGGACATCTACATCTGTCCTCGTTTGCGAATCAAAATGCAGATGCATTGTCACCCGTAAGAACTAAGATGAAATCCCTCGTTTCCTGTAAAAAGGGTCTCCTCGGTTCTCTACACTCACCATACGAAACACAGCAGTGTTAAGCTGCTATTTTACGCTGGTATTCTGTGAGAGAGTGGTCCTTCCCCGGTCGAGCAGACCCATTCGTGCTACAACTATACTACTAATATAGCTGCAGCATGGCTCTACCACGTTAAAAAGTTTCTTAATTAACAGCCCCGTACTGATAATTAAAGTGTAGGATGGTAACCACAAAATGAATTGCCAAGCTGATTAAAACATGCAGAAAGTCGATGGACACACGTGACTTAGGACAGTGTTTTGTAGAATTTCTCGGAGAGGCCTGTATTCAACAGTGTACTTATAAATGACAGCAGTGATGTTGAAAACGCGTTATACATATAATTATGTATTTATTTAAATAATAGTGTCTTTAAAAGTATTTCTTTAAATTAGTTTCTTAGTTAAATAAATGTATCAATAGATTACGACTTCGCTTTTACGAGTCGACGCAATGATTTAACACTTTTTTATCAATGGAGATATAAGTCGTAAACAGGTTCTGGAAGTTTCCTGTTTTTTTTTTAATTATCTCGTAGATAGCAGGATTTTGTATCTTGATATTTTTACTACACGGATAAACTAGAAGATGGACAGAATAGTAATTTTAATAACATCAAGAAATTAAAAAACTACGGTTGCCTGCCAAGCGCGGCAGAAATGGCAAATATCGTTCCTATAAAACAATCTATGATGATATACTTATGCATGTTTTACTTAATATTAAGAATCACTATTCCGATGCGTTGTCACCCTAGGCGACTAATATGGAATTTCTTGTTACCGGTTAAAAGATTCCTTCTATAAAGGCAATGGTCTTGTCTGATCTCTCTCCGATCGTGTCGAATTACCGTCCAATTGGACTATGTGAGCGAAAGAATAGAGAGTGCACCTGTCGTGAGATTTAGAAATACTGTTAAGATATATATATATATATATATATATATATATATATATATATATATATATATATATATTATACTATATATATTAGGTCCTCACATATGAAATTAGCGTTTTGTCGTACTTTTGTGATGAAAAGTGGATACTGTACGATAATGGGGACCGCTTGTCGCAATGGCTGAACCCAGGAGACCCAGCTAAATCCTGTTCTAAACGAAAATTGACTACGTAGTAAACGTTTACGTTTACGTTTTTAGGTAGTAGAGCCATGCTGCAGCTATATTAGTAGTATAGTTGTAGCACGAATGGGTCGGCTCGACCGGGGGAGGACCACACTCTCACAGAATACCAGTGCAAAATAGCAGCTTAACACTGCTGTGTTTCGTATGGTGAGTGTAGAGAAACGGAGACCCTTTTTACTGGAAAAGAGGCATTCCATCTTAGTCCTCACGGGTGACAACGCATCTGCGTTTTGATTCGCAAACGAAAATAGATATAGATGTCTATAGGCTGCAGCAGCCACTTACCATTAGGTGGACTGTGTGCTCGTTTGTCACCCTATTATATTAAAAAAAACGAAAGTTACTCGTGAGTGTTTGGTGGACTAGCGCCGGTGTCATTCACTACAGCTTTCTAAAATCTGGCCAAACGATTACGGCAGATATCTATTGTCAGCAACTGCAAACCATGAAGGAAGAACTAGCTGCTGAATGACTGAGATTGGTCAATCGCTCTAGGCAACTGCTGCTTCACGACAATTCAAGTCCACACTGCACAACAAACAACCACGAAGTTAGATGAGCTACAATTGGAACGTCTGCGACATCCACTGTACTCCCCGGAACTTGCTCCAACAGATTACCATTTTTTCCGGAATTTGGACAACTTCTCACAAGGAAAAAAATTCAACTCCGATGCGGAAATCCAAACCGCCTTCAAAGAGTTTATTGATTCTCACCCCCATGGCTTTTTACTAAAGGGATCACAATGAGCTACCTATGAGATGGCAAAAGTGCATAGATAACAACGGTACATACTTCCATTAATTAAATATATTTTACAAAAAAAAATATTTTATATTCCTACCGTACAAAATGCCAATTTCATATGTAAGGACCTAATATTAAATATATAAATGAGCGTAGGTTTCGATAGCAGTGTGGTGGAATCATTTGCAAAAAAAGAGCAATAGCTAAAAGAAGCCTCCAAGACCCAGTGCGAAGTAACTTAAGTTTATCCCCTATACAAACACTCACGCCTGTCACCAAGAGTAGTAGGTATAGACTACGGACTTCCATTTGGCACGATCCTGACACACCTCTCTCGCCTCCTTCACATCGATATATCTACGCACACACGCTCGTCGGTTAAGGGTACTCCTAATCTGGCCCGTTTTCAATATATCGCCAATTTGGTCGATGAACCTACGTCTAGGGCATCCCTTCCCGACTCTGCCGTTAACTTCTGCAACATAAATTTGCTTTCTCACTCTTTCCTCGTTCATTCTTTCTACATGACCAAACCACCGAAGTATTTCTTTCTTAATCCTGGTCACAAAGTCATCTTGCAAACCACACTTTTTTCTTATCACACTATTTCTCACCCTGTCATTCAGATTCAGACCTAGCATACTCCTTAATAAACGCATTTCTACAGCATTTATTCTACTTTCATGCCACTTCTGCCAGATCCAACTTTCACTACCATAGATTAAAGTAGGGACTAACACAGCATTATGAATTGCCATACGTGCCTTATTGACACATTCTGACTCTTCATAATAGCGTGTGGAGCCCCACTCACTCTATTTCCTGCGTTCATTCGTCGTTCTATATCCATATCATATCTACCATCCCTGCTAAATAAACATCCCAAATATACAAACTAATCCACTTGCTCAATCAACTCCCTTTCTATTCTTATTTCACATAACGTTATAATTCTTCCTCTTTCAAAAACCGTCACTTTCGTCTTACCTGCGTTCACTTTCACCCCCTATTTAAATATATTTTTTAAATAAAAACAGAATAAATTGTAAATTAAGGTATTTTTTTAACTAAGGACTGATTTCTTCAATCGACAGATATAGACAATTAAAATTAAACATGAAAAAAGTTTTTTATTTGTATTGTTACATGACTAATGATACACGTGGAGTCAAGTTGCAGCTGTTTTATGGTTATAGCACGAATGGGTCGGCTGTACCGAGGTATGACGACCCTCTCACGAAATACCAGCGTAAAATAGTAGCTTAATGCTGCCGTGTTGTGTATGGTGAGCGTGGAGATCCGGAGACCACCCACCTACTACCACCTACCTACTTCAAATGTGAATTTAAACCATCTAGGGACCTATTTTTTTTATGGTATAGTGGGCAAACGAGCATGCGGCTCACCTGATGGTAAGTGACTACCGCCGCCCATGAACAACCGCAACACCAGGGGAATTGCAGATGCGTTGCCGACCTTTTAGAAAGGTGTAAGCTCTTTTCTTGAAGGTTCCTAAGTCGTATCGGTCCGGAAAATTCGCTGGTGGTAATCGATTCCACAAGGAAGTCGTGCGAGGGAGAAAACTTCTTCTAAATCGCACAGTGGTGGACCGCCAATCATCCAGATGGTATGGATGGTAACGCGAGTTTTGCCGCGATGTGCGAAGGTGAAATTGAGCGGCTGGAATTAGTCCGAACAATTCCTCAGAGCACTCCCCGTGATAGATGCGATAAAATACGCAAAGAGATGCAACATCTCTACGCAGTGCCAGTGTATCGAGCCGATCAGAAAGAACTCGGTCGTCGACGATTCGAACCGCTCTGCGCTGGATGCGGTCAAGTGGAAGGAGCTGGCACTGGGTTGCCCCGGCCCAGAGATGAGAACAGTATTCATGTAAGGCCGAACTTGCGCTTTGTAAAGTTGCAAGCGATGTGCCGGCATGAAATACTGTCTCGCTCTGCTGAGCACGCCAAGCTTTTTAGAGGCCAAATTGGCCCTTCCTTCTAAGTGAACACGAAACTGCACACTATTCGATATGTCGACGCCAAGGATTCTGATACTGGCTAAGGCAGCCTTGAATCTGAAGAGATACGACAAAGGGGTTCTTTTTAGCGGTAAACGCGCAAACTTGTGTCTTCTGGGGATTGAACTGGACTAGATTTAGTCGGCCCCAATCCGAGACTTTCTTAAGCAAAGAATCGACTTCAGACACAAGTTTGTCCCGGTACTCGGCGACGTTTTCCCGAGAAATATTGGCACGGCCGGTATATAAGGCATCACCAGTGCTGTCGTCCGCATAGCAATGAATGCTACCAGTTAGCAACATATCTAACACACTCAAAATAATGCATCGAAATATGTCGAACCGTTTTTGAGTTTTAGCAAGACGTTTTCTTAATAACGACGAGAAATAAAAAAAAATGTAAGCCGTCGTGGGACACCTGGCAGATGTGAAATGTCGACATTACTTTGTACAGGTAATATGCATAAATATAGTTTACGACAGAAAATAATAATGAAAGAGATTGAGATGACTGTTTTTTTTTTTAATAAACATTTATATCTATACAAATAAATAAAATTGAAGTGTCTGTTTTTAATGTTAAAGTAACAGCTTTTTACTGAATGCATATGAATGTATATGTTATGTAATATGTATGTATGTGTACTTATAACAAAAACACAATATTTAAAATTTTTGTCTGTCTGTCTGTCGGTCTATCTGTCTGTCTGTCTGTTTGTTCCGGCTAATCTCCGAAACGGCTGGACCGATTTTGACGGGACTTTCACTGGCAGGTAGCTGATGTTTTAACGAGTAATTTAGGCTACTTATATTGAAGAAAAAGAATTATGGTTCTGAACAATATAATTTGAACTCTAAATTACACGGGGGCGAAGTCGCGGGGAACAGCTAGTTAATTATATTTTTCAACTCGGTTGGGCAGCGTTCGGGAAATTACGGCACATCTTCTCGTCAGGTATACCTCAAAACTTGAAAACGAGACTATACAACCAGTGCGTGTTGCCAGTGATGACATATGAACTGAGACGTGGCCCTTCACTGCTGGCCGGATGGGGAAGCTCAAGGTTGCTCAGCGAGGTATGGAGAGGGCTATGCTCGGAGTTTCACTGCGTGATAACCTTAGAAATGAGGATATCCGCAGTAGAACCAGAGTGACCGATATAGCACAACGGATTAGTAAGCTGAAGTGGCAATGGGCCGACCATATAGCTCGAAATACCGACAACCGATGGGGAAAAAAGGTTCTTGAGTGGCGGCCTCGTACTGCGGACGAAGTGTAGGACATCCCCTCATTAGATGAAGTGACGACCTGGTAAGACATGCAGGAAGTCGATGGATGCAGGTGGCTCAGGACCGTGTTTTGTGGCATTCCTTGGGGGAGGCCTATGTTCAGCTGTGAACTTGTGAAGGGCTGTAATGATGATGATGATGATTAATTAAATACAAAAATTAAATATATATAATAAAATTACATACACACAATTAGAGAACCGGATATCCTTTTTACTGGAAAAGAGGCATTCCATCTTAGTCCTCACGGGTAACAACGCATCTGCATTTTGATTCGCAAACGAGGATAAATATAGATGTCGACGGACCACAGTAACCACTTACCATCAGGTGGACTGTGTGCTCGTTTGTCACCCTATCCTATAAAAAAAACTATCACTATACTATCGCCACGCAAACTATCGGTCTGACGCGCTGGTATAGATATTTCACATCAAAAACTGCGGTTGCCAACCCGCTTGACAAGCGTGGCAACTATGGCAAATATCACCCCAATGTGGAAATCTATAGAGGAGGCCTATGTTCAGCAGTGGATTTTAATAGGCTCTAACAGTAGCGGTTCCTAATTTAGTTATTTGTTTTTCCAATGACCGAAAAGCTTCGTTATGCTTGTACCAATAAAAGTATAAATAGTTACAAAACGAATATCTTTGATTACTTTTCACGTGGAAGTCGGAAAGGTAAACTTGTAACATGAGAAATAGAAATATTTTTATATATCCAGTTTGCAACACGTTGCATGTCACTTACATGTGTCAACTTAGGAGTAAAGATCAGTTCTCTAATTTAAAAACTGATAGCGAATATAATTAAAACAAATTATATAATAATAATAATTTGGCATATAGAGGTGAATACCCCATCCCGTTAAGTGACAAAACTGCTACTTTAGCGCAGTTATTCAGCGCCTTGCCAAGAGGTTAGAGTTCCGTGCCTCGGCAGAGTTGAGGGTGCAAAGGCCCGTTTGTGCCTATTGAAACGGTGCTGGGCTTGGGCGTCTCCCGTTAATTGACGCCCATTTAATGGATGATGGAAAAAAAAGAGTGCGCAAAGGGCCGCTGCCTGGAGGACGCCAAGGCGTGTCTGGCGCTGGCGCTGGAAGCGACAGCATGCGGGCCGCCAGTTAAGCGCGGGGAGTGCTACAAGATCACCTAGGAGGCCCCCCCCCCCCGTCATGTATCCTACCCATTAGAAGGATTGGCGTTGGCTGGGTCTTCTCTGACTAAGCAAGCGGCACCCGCCGTTGGTGGAGCACGTCACATGTGTTGGACAGAAATAATTAACGCAAACGCATTGCGGGTGTATTTTAAGTCAAAAGTAGAAGAAACTGGAGTGGTGGCATATCGGGCTCGGATGCATGGCTTTTTTGCAGAACTGGAGGCATCTATAACCGTCACTGAGCAAAACCTGGCAGACCGAGTTCGGTACATCCTGCACTCCTATTTGATGACGCCGAACTCGAACGACTACGACATGAGGCTGTTCCCTCATCAGATGAAAATGCTACGACCGAGAATGCAGCACCATTAGTTGCAGAGCAACTTTCACACGTGGATGCCGCCGTGGATATTCCAGTTGTGGGGGATTCAGACGATGATGAACTAGTTTCCCTAAAACTGGAGCATATGAGGAGCATATTGGAAAAGGCGATTTCAGAAACGCGCAGTACACCACTCGAAAATTGACCGCGACTTTTGAAGCAAGTGGAATCGCTCTATCCAAAGCCAGCCGGGATCTTTACTAGACAAACTTAATTATTTATGGCGCCGCACTGGCAGTTTGCCGTATTATTAGCGCCAAGCTTCCCACGGCTGGACGCACTAATAGAGAAAGTATCATTCCAGCCTAGAGAAAAAGAATTGAGGACCGTATCGCAATGCCAAATACCTCATCAGCAGACTGACAAAGTTCAGGTCGGGTAATAATAGGCGAGTTTGTGCGCACCATTAGAATGGCGTTTGCTGCGACGAATATCATTGTGTCCCAGCCGGATATCACGCCTACTAACGAACTACTATTATCGGCACTACTGGGATAGGACCATGATCACAAACAGGACTATTCTTGCGAATAAGCCTGATATTTTGTTGGTAGACCGGGCACAGTCAAGGATATTTTTGGCCAACATTACCATTCCATATGATGAGAACCTTGTGAAAGCCGAAGCAGATAAGAAAACAAAATATCTGGACCTGGCTCACGAGGTGACCGACATGTAGGGTGGCCTGCGAAATTATTTCTGTAGTCGTCTCTGCGAACGGGTTGATCTTGGTCAGCCTTTCGGGTCATTTGAGGCGACTGAGACTCCGTGACGAACCGCTCCGGGCTCAAATGCAGAAAGCAGTGCTCACCGATACCGCCCACATCGTCCGTCGGTTTCTTTCCCTTTCACCTTAACCCTCGGCCGTTCGGTCTCCCCTGGCGAGGGCTTCCACCTAGTTGGGATTTTATTTATTTATGTATTATTTATTTGTTAGTATAATATATACATATTTATGTTTATTAATTATTTCCTTAAATATATTTTTTCCGCCCAACCAGATGAGAATACTCTATAAATACCCCAAAATAATAATAATAATGTCCTCCACACCGAATTTCTTTCACGCCGGCCAGCCTCGTTTCGAAGACAAGCCATCATCGCAGGGCAGGATTATAGTGCCCAAGTGCATGCGCAAGCACAGGTGTACTCTTTATTCCTCACTTTCATAGTACAATAGGTTCATAGTACATAGGACGGTAAACCGAGAGATCAGGCGGAGGACCAACGGCTTTACGTACTTTCCGAGGCAAGGGTTGAGACACCGCCAACTTCCTGACTCCGGGCAGTTACTGAGAATTTCTTGATGAAAAAACTCAATAACTGATTTTTTTGCCCGACCCGGGATTTGGACCTGAGACCTCATGATCAGCAGTCACCACTATACCAACGAGGCAGTGAATAACAACAATATATAGAACATAAATATGCGATAGTTTTCTGTGGGTTTGAATCCGCCAATCGACTACTGTCGTGAACCGTTTAACACATACGTCTTAAGCTTACCAGAATAGATTAAAAGGACTATTAGTAATGTCAACAGCATTACTATTAATAAAACTTTATGTACCTAAATACCACAGATTACCCCCTAAATATTGACGATAGAGGCCAGTACATCAAAGATGGTAAAAATTAATTTGCGTACATCCGATAGATTAAATAAAATATTGTGTCTTACCTAGTTTGACCCTCCCTCAATTCCGTGCACTATTCTCGTCACCATTAATCCCAGCACCACTACTCCCAACACCATTAAACTAGGAAAGACACACCACTGACGACAATACAACACGTTTTCAGCTCTATACCGGGCATCTTCAGGTGTAGTAGCGCTCCTATTAGAGTTCACAGACTGCAGACTGCCGGAGCGTCGATTCTTCATATCAGCTGTGTTATTAATGCGGATTTTTATTAGTCTTTAATTTGTCCTATATAAGAGAGACCACATTCACAATCAAGCTTGTACATTCCTTCATCTTGCCGAGGGACATTGCATTTGACAGACGGTAAAAACTGACTAGTCTTCTTCAGCGGCTTGAAGCATGTTTTAATGGAAGCACGCTTTAAGATGTAGTCAATCGTGTCAGTGACATATATGATACATGGCAGTGCAGCAGGCACTCGCTCGACTGTGGCCGCTTCAGTCGTACACTGTGACGTAGGCGCAGGACACGAAGCTTGTTGTCATGCAAAACTTGCTTGACGTGTTGGAGCTCGGCGGCCAGGTGTTTTCTGACACACATCCCTCCTACTCTCTGAAACAAAGATTTACCCACGGTAGCTAACTGTGAAGGATGGTGGTAAGAATCACCGTTTAAATATCTATCTGTATGGGTCTTTTTTCTATACACAGTGTGGCTCAAGGTGTTATCAGGATTCCGAACTACTAACACATCTAGAAAATCTAAAGAATTGCTTGCCTCTAACTTCAATGTGAACAGAATATTAGAATTTGTGGAGTTAAGATTGTCTAAAAATTCTGTTAATTTATCCAAATGTAGAATTGTGGAAGTGTCGTCTACTTACTGTTTGTAGAATCTTGGATTTATGGAAGACGTAAGCAGGGCTTTCTCTTTAAAGTCTTCCATGAATATATCGTCGACAATGGGAGATAGAGGTGATCCCATTGCTACACGATCTACTTGCTTGTAGAACTGTTCCTTCCACAATAAGCAGCCAGATGTAAAGCAGTGTCTGAGTGGTACTGCATATTCTACGGGCATGTTGTTTTCTTCCAGCCTTCTAGTTACAATTGAGATGCAGTCTTCAACAGATAATAATGTGAACAAATAATGCACATCAAAACTGAACATAGTTTCATTGTCTACCAGATGTAGGTCTTTCTCGCTAGCAATGGTAGGAATCCTTTGTGTGCTCTTGTATGTCCCCTGAGCGGTGAGAATATTTCCCTAAGTTTTGAGCCTATATGTATATTGGTGAATCGATTTGGCTCACAATGGGACGTAGTAGAGCATTGAGTTTGTTTATTTTTGATCACTCATACAACTTCATTAGTTTGGCACACGTAAGTATTATCGAACCAAATATATCAAGAACCATTCTTCTTAATCTGTTGTCGATTCTTCGAGCTATATGTCCGGCCCATTGCTACTTAGTGATCCGTTATACTATTTAGTAACTAACTTGAAAGGGGAACCCTTACTCAAAAAGCATAGTGCCGTCCCATAAACTTAAATTTCCATCACCTGATAAAAAAAACAATTGATTTCGTTAGAACTGCAACACTACAGGAACCCACTCCAGAAAATAATGTTGGCTATGCTCATGACTGCAGTTCACCTGCATGGATATTAAAATAAAAAAGAAGTTTTATAGCGGAGTTAGCTAAGTTGACTTCTGACTACAACCGCTTACTCTAGTAGAAAACTATAACAAATTATTGGAATGCCATAATACTGAATATTAAATTTAGTGACATAACGTCAATTTCGTGGATTTAGATGCGTTATCGCCTCTTAGGATTTATATACAAGTTTAATCTGGAGATAGCCGTGCTTAACTATGACACAGGGACGTCAACCCCTCCTCCCCGCTCCGGCGGGTATGTAAAATAAATTAATATACGCGATATGATAAACTATTTTTTACGCGAAAAATCCGTAAAAACTAGTTTAATTTTTATGTGTAGTGTTCGCGTAAATATATAAAATCAATATCTATTTATTACATAAAGAAAACATCCAGTGTTCTCCTTGCGCTAGTTCAACAAACAATTATGTCGTCTACATGTCTATAATAGTATAACATGTTTTGATTGAGAACTAAATGTTGTTTTTCAAAATTATTTATGAAAATGTCCGCCATAAGAGGACTAAGGGGGGATCCCATAGCTAACCCTTCTTTTTGTAGATAGAAACGGTTGTTAAACCAGAAATAGTTTTGTTTCATACAGAGAGAGGTTAAGTTAAGAAGATCATTTATTTCCCCGGGAGGTGGACGACATTTATTAAAGAAATCTGCGAATTTACACAAACAGTAAGGGAATGGAACATTTGTGAAGTCTACTACACCTGAAAATGCCTCGTGTAGAGGCAACACACGTATCGTATTGTCGTCAGTGGTGTGTCTTTCCTAGTTTAGTGGTGTTGGGAGTAGTGGTGCTGGGATTAGTGGCGACGAGGATAGTGCACGCAATTGAGGGAGGGCGGGAAGTGCTCTTCAAGTTTGAGGTCTAAGATGAAATGCCTCGTTTCCAGTGAAAAATGATTGGGTTCTCCAAACTCACCATACGAAACATAGCAGCTATTTCATGCTGGTGCTATGTTAAAACGTATTCTTTTCCGGATCGAGCCGAAAACTTTATACTACAACCATAATAAAGCCATAAGATGATTTTTACGTGGTAGAGCAATAGTAGCAGCAGCAATAGTAGCTGCTGCTATGTTTCGTATGGTGAGTGTAGAGAGCCGCGAACTCTTTTTACTAGAGACGAGTTATTCCATCTTATTCCTTAGGGATGGCAACACATCTGCATTTTGATTCTTAATCAAAGACAGATGAAGATGTCTACGGGCGACAGCATACACTTACTATCACGTGGACTGTGTCTTCGTTTGTCACCCTTATTCTATAAAATGAAGCACGTATAAGTTAATTATTTTTTCCTCGATAAAGTTTTTAATATAACTGTTCTAGTCTAGTGATGTTCTAGTCGTTATGTCGAGCTTGTGATGTTCCTTAATCCACTTAGAAGGTTCATAAATAGTAAACGTAATACTCTACTACATAATTAAAATTAAAAATTTTGTACAGCCGACTTCAATATAGGTTATTTAAGAATAACTCAATAACCATTGGTCTGACCTTGATCAAATTTATATGGAACCACACGAGAACTATCAGCTTTCATACAAAAAAAAAGAATCATCGAAATCGGTTCGCCCAGTACAAAGTTATGAGGTAACACACATAAAAAAAGCAAAAAAAAAACATACAGTCGAATTGAATCCTCCTTTTTAGAAGTCGGCAGAAAAAACGATATTGAATAAAATATTTTCAACGTGATTACCCCGGAAGTTGGGACTTTTATTCTTATTATGCTATTTTTTTTTATCAAAATTTTAATTTTTCGTACATATAAAACATTATTATTATAAATACTTGTATATTATATTCCGTGTTGTGCAAATGTGTAATCTATACTAAATAATTTTGATTGTGATTTCTGATATTTACGCGAACACTACGCAGTAAATAAAACTAATTTTACGGATTTTATTGCGTTAAATTTATTTATTTCTAATTCACGACGTTTCGGGTACTTTTCAACAAACATTTTCATGGGAGAACTGAGCTGTTCGAAGTCCCGATTGCAAAGTTAACCTGGAATACCTAATTAAAGTATTCAATTGCTAATTAAAGTAATTTTGATTTTTAAAATACGCTGTTTATTTTAAACCTATACCACAGTACGCAGCAAGTCATAATTTCCGCTCGTATGAGACCACGACGTTAAGTAGATTACTATGGAGAGAAATCATTTCAGAACCAACATTTCAAGGGAAACATTTTCTCGTTTTCAGTCACTTACACGTGTGTTTGACATTTCAAAGTATTTCCGGGTATTATTAGGTATTTTTTTCTTTTTAGAAGTAGGAGTAACAAACGGGTACACTGTCAACCTAATGCTAAGTAGATGCAGTGGCCCATAGACATCTATTTCTAAATTAAGAATCAAAATACAAGATGCCATCTCGGAAAACTAAGATGAAATGCATCGTTAGCAGTAAAAGTGGGCTTCGGCTTTTACACTCAGCATACGAAGCACAACGGAACTAAGCTGCTATTTTACGTTGGTTTTCTGTGAGAGTGTGGTCATAGGTCTTCCCCGGTCGAGCCGACTCATTCGCGTTGTAGTCATAATACATCAACAGCAGGGGTCTACTACATACAATAAAATTTAATATAAAAAAAATACTTACCACCATTGTATTCGCAACTAGTTTGCACACTACTTACAAATAAATATGTTTTGAAATTAAAACGATTTCTTTTTTCTTTTATTGTTTTTTTTGATGATAGTGGACATCAATCAAAAGTCTAAAATATGCAAATTTGCTTAGTCTGTCATTTGACTTTTTACTTAACTTAACTTAACTTAAGTTACTAGAATATTACGGTGAATTAATTTTTAGTGATATCCCTATGTTCCACAGTAAACTTTTGACAGGTTACTACAAAAGTTATAGTCTATATACGTTTCAACGCCGTGCACCAGCCGGTCAGAATATATTTTGGGGAAATAGGTATCTGCCACGCTGGCCTTATGCGTGATTGCAGACTTTACATATATATATATATATTTCTTTTATTTCTAAGACATGCCGGTTTCCTTACGACTTTTTCCTTCACGAGCACGTGGTAAATCAGCACTTCAAATCGTAATCATTGATTTCATATTTATATCTCACATTCATATACTTTCGAAGCAGGCATAGCTTAGGATTACCTGATACATGTTTACATTACAGGTAATACAAAATAATGTCCTCCCCGGGCGGCCAACCTCGACGGAAACCAGCCATCGGCGCGGGGCAGGATTATAGTGCCCAATTGTATGCGTAAGCAAATTATCACTCTCTGTTCCCTCACTCTCATAGTCTGATGGGACGTTACACCGACACGACCGGAGAGAGCTCAGGCGCAGGACCAACGGCTTTACGTGCTTTTCGAGGCATGGGGGTGAGACACCGCCAACTCCCTGACTCCGGACAGCTACTGAGAATTTCTTGACGGAAATACTAAATAACTGATTTATGTCCCGACCCGGGATTCGAACCCAGGACCTCATGATCAGCAGTCGCAATACTACAAAATACTAAGGAGGCCGTCATGAGTTAATATATATATATATATATATATATATATATATATATATATATATATCATGATATCAATTAATATATTACTTGATATTCGTTGTCGAAGTTATAATATATTGGGCCACGTACATATTCTGGCAATACTTAGCATTACTCAACGGTGGGATGGAACTTCAAGGTGTAAAACGTTTAGTACTGCAACCCTTACAACGGTAGAGGCCAACGTTTAACAGTGGACTTATGAAATTCACATGTGAAGAATGGTTTTTTTAATAAAATTTTATTTTTATATATACTTGCGTCACATGCGATCATTGTCACTTGGTGAAACTCCAGCTTCATTTTTGTGATTTAGTATGTAATGTTTCACAATATTTTTATTTATTTATTTATTTATTTATTTAGAAAACCAACAGCGTATATAGAAAATATTAACATTAATGTAATAAACTAAAAGTATGGCCAATAACAGGTTTCCCTTATATTGCTTGATGGTAGGTGTATTGTTGTTAGAAGAAAAGGAAAGAAGAACAATCTAATAGATAAATTATAAGCAAAATTATAAGCAATTCAATGTAATGAAGGTGGTCATAAGTTTACAGATCAGGAGAGATAGTCAGGTAGAATGATATATTACATTACCTTTATATATATATATATATATTATTTTTTTTTATTTATGTATATATACATATTAAATGCTTAAATATATAAACATAATACAAATAATTAATTAAAATATATATTAAATAAAATAACTTAAGTACTTATATTTATATTAGTAGCCTCAAAAATACATATAGAAAAAATAGATGAGAGAATATATGATTGTATGTGATTTCAACTTCAACTGCTCTATTTCTTAAAAGTTTTCTTGATGTAATCTTTAAACGTAAGTTTAGATTTCGCAAAGAGGTCAATGTGTCCAAATTGTTCATTATATGTACGAGCAAGCCGCGAAAGAACATTGTTTCGACAGTAGTTTGAATGATGCCAGGGAGTCTGTAACAATGTAGTATTGCGGGTGCGGAATTTTGGAGTACGAAAGGTGATTCTTGAGACAAGATATGGACAGTCAATATTACTGTTTATTATATCATATAACAAAGCCATGTCAAGCAAAATGCGCCTGTGTTCCAAAGATAAGAGACCGTGCTCAGTGCAACTGTCTGTGTAAGTATCGATTTTATTCCGACAGCGAAAGTTAAGGTGATTAACAAATATTTTTTGAATACGCTCAAGGCGGCTTTTGTAGACATTGTACTGTGGAGACCATATCGAACTAGCATATTCCAAAACACTTCTGACATACGCAAAATAAACCATTTTAATTGCATTAATATTCGTGAATGGTTTACAGATGCGAAGAACAAAACCAAGATTTTTATAGGCTTTACTGATAACGTAATCAATGTGTTCGGATAGTATCATTTTATGATCAAAATTTACGCCTAAATCCCTAACACTTACTTTTCGGCTGATTTCTAATCCGTCAAAGTGATATTTATTTAGAATTGGCTTAGATTTCCGTGTAAAACTAATACATTCGCACTTGCTTGCATTAACAGTTATATTATTTATTTTGTAATATTCAAATAAACGGTCCAGGTCCTTTTGTATCAATAGGCAGTCATGTATGGTGTTAATTTTACAAAAAGTCTTCTTATCATCTGCATACATGAGGTAATTTGTGTATACAATGCACGAACCAATGTCATATAGGTAGGCATTGTAAAAAAGTGGACCTAAGTGAGAGCCCTGAGGAACACCTGTAGGTATGTTTATGTAGCTCGAACGGAAACCACCTATCACGACTGCTGGTGAGCGGTTTGTGAGATATGATTCAGTCCACCGGAGCAAGTCACCGTGAATCCCTAATATTTGTAATTTGTTGAGCAGGATCATGTGATCCACACGATCGAAAGCTTTTTCAAAATCAGTGTAGATCACATCAACCTGCCCACCTTGATCCATATTTTCAAGGACAAAAGAAGAAAAACTTGCCAGGTTCGTAGTGGTGGATCGCCTTTGTTAAAAACCATGTTGCTGCTCAGGGAAGGCACGTGAAAGCGTGGAGTAAATTACGTTATATACTACTCGTTCAAGGATTTTAGCCGCAGTGTTCAAAATAGAAATGCCTCTATAATTATTTATTTCTGTACGTGATCCCTTCTTGTGTACAGGGACTATGTGTGCACACTTCCATTGATGCGGAAATATCCCTTCACGCAGAGAGCGATTAAATATAATAGTCAAGGGGAGAGCAAGTGATTTAGCGCATCGTGACCAAAAAAAAGAAGGTAACCCATCACTACCGGCACCTTTGTTCGTGTCCAATGTTTTCAACATTTTTTCAATTATTGCAGCGTTTGTCTGTACATTAGAAACGGTGTCAGTACACAACGATTCCGTATGTGGATATATGTAGTTATTACTAGGAACACCAAATACACTCTTGAAGAATGAGTTGAAAGCATTGCATATGTCTATACCATCGGTGTACTCTGTATCTTTCAAAGACATTTTCTTAGGGTATCCTGACCCACCCCGAATGGCTTTGACGAAAGTCCAGAATGTTTTAGGATGTGTTTTGATGCTATTTTCACAACTTGACGTAAATTTATTAAAGCATTCTCTCTGAACACGGTGTTCTCTTGCTCGGAGTAACGAAAACTCATCGTAATCTAATCTATTCCTGAATTTTTTCCAACGTATGTGAGCTATGGTTTTCTCCTTAATTATTTTTATTAAAGCAGGTGTGTACCATTTAGGATATGATCGCTTCCCTGTGTTATAACTAAAAGGCACATGTAAACGAACACAACTATCCAGTATGTTATAAAAGGTATTTGTAGCTTTATTTTAAATCATTAATAAAGTAACTTTGAAAACCAACTGGTTTCACTTCACAGCATCATCAGGTTATAATATATAAGCATAGTTTATACACTGGTTTAAAATAAATATTGTGAAACAAGTACAGTAGCAGTGTCGACAAGTTTGGGCTCCGCGGACTTTCATGTAATAAAAGTGCAGGTAGATTTTCCCTTCGTTGTTCCTTGAACGAGGCTCTTGTGTCTATATATGTTCTCTCGGTTTTAGGGCCTTGTGGAATATTTAGAGACGATGACAAGATACTTGACTGTATGACTTTGGTCTCTTGGGAGAGAGTTAAAGGCCTAGTGTGGGATGTTACTTGCGTAGATACTTTGGTAGTTTTTAATCGCAGGGGTATCTCGTTTAGAGGTAGAGTGGCATCAGAAGCAGCTGAACTAAGCAAGTGGCGCAAATATGTGTCTCTGAACAATAACTGCTTATTTGTGCCATATGAACCATTTGAACGGAAATAAAACTAATTGTGTTAAATTTACAACAACGAATGTTAAAAATCTGAATACCAATGTGTTTTTAAATGGGGAGGAATTGAGCCCTGTTGTATCCACTGTTTTTCTTGGCATCACTCTTGACGCAAAGCTTCAGTGGGGCCCCCATATATCCAAATTAGCAAGCAGACTAAGTTCTGCAGCTTATGCTGTAAAAAAGATTAGAGGTCTCACTAGTGTCGAGACAGCTAGATTAGTTTATTTTAGTTATTTCCATAGCATAATGTCTTATAGGATTTTGCTATGGGGAAATGCGGCTGATTCAGAAACTATTTTTGTTTTACAGAAGAGGGCCATTAGAGCTATTTACAATCTAAAACCGAGAGAGTCTCTTAGAGATAAATTTAAAGAAATTAATATATTAACTTTGGCCTCTCAGTATATTTACGAAAATTTAATGTATGTTCACAAAAACAAAGACAGTTTTAGTAAAAAAAGTGATATACATTCTGTAAACACTAGGAACAAACACAAGCTAGTGATGCCAGTTTCTCAACTCCACAGAGTCAGTAATTCATTCTTGGGGCAATGTATACGCTATTACAACAAGGTCCCGGAAAGTGTACAGGTTCTCTCTATTACCAAGTTTAAATGTTTTATTAAGCTGAAACTGTATAAAAAGGGTTATTATAGTATAAATGAATACATGGTTGATAATAACCCCTGGGAATGAGGTGGTCGCTTCCAAGCAGTTTCTAAAATAAATTTTGTAAATAGTTCGTAATCATTTATATTGTAAAATTTATTTAAAAAAAAAATTGTGCCCGCTGGGTTTCTTGCTGGTTCTTCCCAGGACAGAGGGTATTTTTTCGAACCAGTGGTAAAGTAAAAAATGACTTTCAATAAGAATTACACATGTAATGTATATTGAATAAAAATTATTCTATTCTATTCTATTCTATTCTATGCTGTAGAGACAATCGGTCCATGGGGCCCACATGCGGTAAAGTTCCTAAAGGAACTGTATCCGCGAATGGTCGTTGCTGCTGGTGATAAGAGGGCTGGTTATTTTCTCGCTTAAAGACTTAGTATAGCCATTCAGCGAGTAAATGCACTCAACATTCTTGGCCCGATACAACGGGGGTCCTACTCCCCGTTCTTAATTATGTTATTAGTTTTAGTTTTTTTTATTATAGTTTTTTTTGAATTGTATATTCATAAGATGTTAACAAATTAAACGTACCCACAGTACAAGTGTGTATCCAAATCACAAAAATAGTTTTTTATATAAAACTGTAGTGACAAATGTACATTAAACGTGGTGGAGCCACTCTGCATCTATATTATGGTTGTAGCACGAATGGGTCGGCTCGACCGGGTTAGGACCACGCTCTCACAGAATACCAGCGTAAAATAGCATCTTAATACTGCTGTGTTTCGTATGGTGAGTGTAGAGAACCGGAGACCCTTTTTACTAAAAACGACGCATTCTATCTTCGTCTTTAGGGGTGACAGCGCATCTCATCATCATCATTACAGCCCTTCACAAGTCCACTGCTGAACATAGGCCTCCCCCAAAGAATGCCACAAAGCACGGTCATGAGCCACCTGCATTCATCGACTTCCTGCATGTCTTACCAGGTCGTCACTCCATCTCGTGGGGGGACGCCCTACACTTCGCCTACCGGTACGAGGCTGCCACTCGAGAACCTTTCTTCCCCATCGGTTGTCGGTTCTTCAAGCTATATGGCCGGCCCACTGCCACTTCAGCTTACTAATCCGTTGGGCTACGTCGGTTACTCTGGTTCTACTGCGGATATCCTCATTCCTAAGTTTATCACGCAGAGAAACTCCGAGCATAGCCCTCTCCATAGCTCGCTGAGCGACCTTGAGCTTCCTCATACGGCCAGCAGTGAAGGACCACGTCTCAGTTCCGTAAGTCATCACTGGCAACACGCACTGGTTGTACAATTTCGTTTTAAGGTTTCGAGGTATATCTGACGAGAAGATGTGTCGTAGCTTCCCGAACGCTGCCCAGCCGAGTTGAATCCGTCGATTGACCTCTCGGTCGAAGTTGGACTTACCTAGTCGGACTATTTGTCCCAGGTAAACATACTCGTCAACAACTTCGAGCTTAGTGCTCCCAATAACTACCGGCATAGGTGTGACATGGACATTAAACATAATCTTTGTTTTGTCCATGTTCATCTTAAGACCTATCCGTTGGAAGACACTATTGAGGTCATTGAGCATAGTGCTTAGGTCCTCCAGCGATTCTGCCATAAGGACTATATCGTCGGCAAATCGAAGGTGAGTGATGTACTCGCCATTGATGTTAATACCGTATATTTTCCAGTCAGAAAAAGCCCAGTCCAGAAGCTTGAAAACGTCTTCCAATGCAGCGGTGAAGAGTTTCGGGGATATAAGATCACCCTGTCTTACACCTCTCTGCAATTGGATAGGTTCCGTACTCTGGTTCTGTACTCGGATAGCCATCGTAGCTCTACTGTACAAACACTTCAGCACTTCGATATACCGACAGTCAACTTGGCACCGCTGAAGGGACTGCAGCACCGCCCAAATTTCGACGGAATCAAAGGCTTTCTCATAGTCCACATACGCCAGACATAGTGGCAAATTGTACTCTTCGGACTTCTGTACAATTTGCCGAAGGGTATGTATGTGATCTATGGTGCTAAAGCCCTTTCGGAAACCGGCTTGTTCGGGAGGCTGGAAGTCGTCAAGTCTGCGCGCGAGACGATTCGTAATGACTCTCGAAAACAGCACGTAGACGCGGCTCAGAAGGGAAATCGGTCTGTAGTTCTTCAAGAGAGCGTTGTCACATTTCTTGAAGAACAAGACCACCGCACTTCTGCTCCACGCCTCCGGTGTAATGCCACCATGGAGGACGGAATTAAAGAGCTTCTGAAGGACTTCAAGTACCGGTCTTCCACCCGCTTTCAGAAGCTCCGCTGTATTTCCATCCTCGCCTGGGGCCTTGCTGTTTTTAAGATGCTGGAGAGCCATTCTTATCTCGCTCAGACTGACGTCCGGGATATCTTCGGAATAGTGTCGGACAAGACTTGCTCTTAGATCGTTACTCACACTTGCGTGTGGCTCCAACGATGACGTGAACAGCTGCCCATAGAACCTCTCAATCTCACTCAAAATCTTAGATGCCCCGGAAACGATGCTGCCAAATTCGGTCTTCAGCTTTGACAGTTGGCTCTTTCTGGCAGACAGATCTCTGGCAAAGACTTTGGAGCCTTGGTTCCGCTCGATCGCTTCTTCAATACGAGCTGTATTGAACAGCGATCAGCGCATCTGCATTTTGATTATTAATCGAACATAAACGGAGATATCTATAGGCAATAGCATTCACTTATCATCAGGTGGACTGTGTGCTCGTTTCTCACCTTTATTCTATAAAAAAACATACAGGCAATATGATGGTTAGTGGCTATTGCTATTGCTAGTCCATGGACATCTGCCGCCAACTTCAAACAAAGAAAGTTCAAGATGCGTTGTCACCTCTGACTACTAAGACAGAATTCCTCGCATCCTGTTATTATACTTCCTCTCTAAACCCTTAAAAACAAAACACAACCGTGCAGGCACTGCTATTTGATAACAGAAATGGGTGCAACCTCTAGCTAGACGTATTTGTGGGCGGAGAATGAGTCGTACCACCAGACTGCTTGAACTTAAACTCGAGTCTAGTTCCTTCGACTAACTATATCGAAGACGTTTGTACGAAAGTCATTAGAAGAGGCCTAAACGCATTATTCATGATTATGTTAAGACTTTGGGGATTCAGAACTCCAGTTAACGTAATTACAATTAATAGCTTAATGTGTCCCTGTTACGTATATATAGATAGATGTTATTATATAGAATAGTTGTAGTAGCTTAGGAGTTAAGTGAACACTGTAAATTTTAAAATAAGCGAGCAACTCGGGTTTGATCACCAATGGTAACATTGATTACTTTCATTTTAAGGGCTGTTACGACGTGAACAAAAACATTGTGAGAAAATCGAGAGGATTTTTTTAATTTTTTATATTCTTTACACACGCAACCGACAGAAAATATAACAGTTATTGGTGACTGTCGATAGAAGTACAAACATAAAACAAACTTAATGGTTAAAATACCTGAGTGCGTAAAAGAGTTTACTGAAAAGTGTATAATTATTTTTCACGTCAATAAGACCTTACGAGTTAATAAAAATATAAGTTTTTTTTTATGGAATAGGGGGCAAACGAGCATGCGGCTCACCTGATGGTAAGTGACTACCGCCGCCCATGAACAACCGCAACACCAGGGGAATTGCAGATGCGTTGCCGACCTTTCAGAAAGGTGTAAGCTCTTTTCTTGAAGGTTCCTAAGTCGTATCGGTCCGGAAAATTCGCAGGTGGTAATTGATTCCACAAGGAAGTCATGCGAGGGAGAAAACTTCTTCTAAATCGTACAGTGGTGGACCGCCAATCATCCAGATGGTATGGATGATAACGCGTGTTATGTCGCGATGTGCGATGGTGAAATTGAGCGGCTGGAATTAGTCCGAACAATTCCTCAGAGCACTTCCCGTGATAGATGTGATAAAATACGCAAAGAGATGCAACATCTCTACGCAGTGCCAGTGTATCGAGCCGATCAGAAAGAACTCGGTCGTCGACGATTCGAACCGCTCTGCGCTGGATGCGGTCAAGTGGAAGGAGCTGGCACTGGGGTGCCCCGGCCCAGAGATGAGAACAGTATTCCATGTGGGGCCGAACTTGCGCTTTGTAAAGTTGCAAGCGATGTGCCGGCATGAAAAACTGTCTCGCTCTGCTGAGCACGCCAAGCTTTTTAGAGGCCAATTTGGCCTTCCCTTCCAAGTGACCACGAAACTGCACACTATTCGATATGTCGACGCCAAGGATTCCGATACTAGCTGAGGCAGCAAGGGGAGTGCCTTGAATCTGAGGAGATACGACAAAGGGGTTCTTTTTAGCGGTAAACGTTTTGAAAATTTAAGTTAGTATGGTTGCTAACCAACTTTAAATATTTATAGATCCTAAAAGACTTAAACAATAACACCCATCTTGACATAGTTCGTTTTTCACAATACGGCTTGTCGCCATATTAAATTATAATTGGTTTCATATCTTCGGAGACACATGCAAGATTAAGACAAACCGATAAACGTAAGAATCATCAAAATCGGCCCATGTGTTTGGTCTCTAGTGCGCCATAAAAGAACAAACATACATATTATATAGGGCTGATAAACACATTATCCTCCTTTGCGTCGCGCAGTCTGGTAACAAAGAAAACAGTGGTGTTGTTATATATTAAACACAAGTATAATATGTATTTTCAATGCTGTCCAAGCGCAATACGTAGTAATCTAAACAAACGTAGTAAGCAAAACAGCGGCACGGCCGTACCTAGCCTGAATTTTCAGTATTATATAGGCATTGTATTAACTTGGTATATTTCAAATTTCATTAAATTTGAACCAGTAGTTTAAGATTTATAACTAGTCAAAGTTTCTTAATATTGTCACTCACTGACTGACCGATCATCAAAACTCTAAGGCACTTCTAGCAGACGTAGAAGCTTCAAATTTAGATGATGAAAACACAATGTATCTCTCAAGTAATTTAAGTAACATTACATAAATTAAAAGTAACATATTACATTAAATTAGATTGTTTAGTGCGATTGCCAAGTCAATTTATTTAAAACATAAAAGATTTTTAATATTGATATGGTCACTATAAGAAGTTGTTAGGTTAGCTAATTACATAATAACTTAAGACAGACGGACCCTTAAGTAGGGACTGAATAAATTATCTGACTTGGTATTACATGGATCTCACAACTTATTACGGTAGAAGAACTGAGTTGCGAGACTTGTTTTTTTTTTACAAGTTATGTTTTTGATGGCATTAAAGATATACTGCTACTACAGGATTGGTGACGCGAACTCATGAGATTCTACCCACCCAAAAAGCGTCCAACGCGGTTTTCACACATCATACATAATATGTAGGTGGATTTTGTGGTTCATAGACATCTACATCTACCCCCGATTAAGAATCAATATGCAGATGCGTTGTCATTCATGATAACTAAGTCAATATCTACGTTTCTATTAAACGCTTCTATTAAAAAGGGTCTCCGGTTGTCTACACTCACTATACGAAACAAAGCAGATTAAGCTGCTATATTACGCTGGTGTGCTGTGAGAACGTGGTCATTTCCCAGTTGAACCAACACACAGCGTAGCTGCAGCTTGACTCTACCACGTTAAAATAATTAAATATACATAAAAAATGGAACGCATTTTGATTCTTAATCGAGGATGGATGTAGATATCTATGGCCTCAGTAAACACTTACCTTTAAGTAGACTCTGCGCTCGTTTGCAAGTTATTTTATATAAAAAAAAAACCACATATACGAGTACTGCATCATTGTAGTACTTTCATAGTGTTGGTGGACATCGAACGCTCACTCGTGTATTGTAAATTTCACTGCGATTGCTAAACAACTGAGCTGTTATGGTTTAACATTCAGTTAATAATAATTAGTAAAAACCTTTCGAGAAGTGTTACACACGTCAAATGAAGCGATAAAATTTAAGTTATCTTATTAACATTTCCGTCAGCGCATTCTCTTGTCTTGAAGTTTGATTCCATAGTTATTAGTTTAGAAACTGGCTTTAATCGCTTCCGGTTCATTTTTAAATTAGGGTGACAACACACTACGTGATAATTAAACGCGGATCGACGCTGTGTGCGATTGTGGACCGAGTTTTAAATTTTATTGGTGTGGTTTCTAGACAATATTCTGGGTAATTTTAGGTACAGAAGCAAATCGGTTAGATACAGTTGATTAGAATTTGATTCCTTCATTAATGCGTTTGCTGCTGCAACTAAATTTTACACGTGGTAGAGCCACACTGCAGCTATAATATGGTTGTAGCACGATTGGTTGCCTCAATCTGGGAAGGACCACGCTCTCACAGAATACCAACGAAAAATAGCAGCTTAACTTTTGTGTTATGTATGGTGAGGGTAGAGAACCGGATACACTTTTGACTGGTAACGAGGCATTTGTGGTGGCGCTGTCGACGCGCCACAAGCTTTGTGTTTGTGGCGTATCGACAGCGACAGAAATCATGCTAACAAAGTTTCCAAGTACTGCGACTGCGATATGTGTGTATAGCTCTGTACGACCACACGGAGAGTTGGCCGCGCCCCGGGACGGGACGGTGGGAGATCTCACCATTTTTGTGTTCGATGCCAAACATTCTATCTTAGTCCTCAGCGGTGATATCGCATTAGAATTTTTTATTCTTAATCAAGGGTAGATGTAGATGGGATTGGTTTAAGTACGTATGTACGTACGTAAGGTTGTGCCATACAAGACATACTTGTCCGGTACACTAAATAATGCAAATTATCATGTTAAAATAAAATAATGGAACTGACCAAATATTTGCCTACATAATTGAAATATATTTAAAAAAATATTTAGCGTGATAATGACGCATGCCTTATCCCATCAATAGCGTACTAAAGCCCATGGCTAAGATTATACTTCAGATAGATTGACATTGAATAGGTTCTGTCAACTTCAAATCGGATACCGGTTGAAAAATATTCATAGAAAATAAAAAATTCTTCATTACGTAAAGTTAATGTTACACAGGCTAGTTTTCACAACTTCACAACTGAACGCGTATTTTGCGTGCACTCTCCGTTACGTAATATTAAAACTTAATGACAGCATTATGTTACAAACCTAACCTGTGGAGGTTAGGTTTTGTAGGTTAGGTTTGTAAATATTAAATTATTTATTTTATTTTTTATTTATTTAGTATTTTCTTTTCTTTCCTTATAACTTATGTTATAAACAATAAAAGAAATAAAGATCAAAATTAGAGAAAATCATGCTATTGATATTTACAGTTTAATAAATTTAATAATGTCCTCCACACCGAATTTCTGTCGCGACGGCCAGCCTCCATGAAGACTAGCCATCTGCTCAGAACTTAATTATAGTATTCAAATGTAAGCGCAAGAACGTGTGCATTCTCTATTGCCTAATTCTCATAGTCCGATGGGACAGCAAACTGACTCAACCATAGAGAGACCAGGCATAGCACCAATGGCTGCACGTGCTTTCCGAGGCACGGCGGTGAAACACCGCCATATTTCTGACTCCGGTCTGTTACTGAGGATTTCTCAACAGAAGAACTCAATAAGTGATTTTTCACCCGACCCGGGATTCGAACTCAGGACTTCATGATCAGCAGTCGTGTTAACGACCACTAGACGAACGAAACAGTCAAATAAGTAGCCTTGGTCTAGACTTAGCTTTAAGTCACGAACTGAAGTAAGTCAACAATTAAGGCTTTAGGAAGCCTGAATGATTTTGACAAAACGACGACCGCACAGTTTAAGCCGACGTAAACTCCGTCTAACGGCTACTTTCTGTATTACTTAGAAAAGTGCAAAGATTATTAGATTGCAGAGGTGACAAGAAAATAAGTCATATACTTCCTATTATACTTCCGCATCACGAGAAGAATGTCGCGGGCGCGGTGTTAAGCATCTTCAATTACATTGCACGGTGTGCTACTGTAGCTTCGCTCAGTAGGCAACATGAGCTATCAAATCCGATAGAATATACAAGATATAGAAATAAGTTAAATAAACGTATTAACCTAGCTAAGAATTACAATGAAAAGAGTTAATTATAAGTGCGGAATTGATATGAGAAAAAATGCTTGTATATTAATCAATGGGTATGTAAAAAAAAAGTAAATGTGGATGGTTTTGTATTAAAACATTTTAGTAGTAAGAGTAACATTAGTTCGATTTGTACAGGCTTTTTTAAAACCTCTACAGAAGAAGTAGATACAATTAAGCATAAATGTAATATGAAATTTTTGGATTGAAATAAATATGTTAATGAAAGCTTAGTAAATATAAGATAATATAGAAAAACGACTTCATGTCAAATTGAAAAAATAATTAATGAATTGTCGTGTGAAAAAATTTCTGGTGTTGCTGGAATAAGAGATATATCAAAGATCAAATTATAGACAGAGTGCAGAGTTGGCACATGGAATGTTAGAGGAGGCAGAGGAAAGAGTTGATCGAAATAATGAAAGAAAGAGAATTAGATATTGTGTGTTTGTCGGAGACCAAACGAAAGGGCAGTGGTACTAAAGAGCTCCCTGGCGGGGCGTTAGCTCTATGGTCCGGAGTCCCGGGGAGCGAGAACGCCTGTCAGGGAGTGGGGGTGCTGCTGTCGTCTCGGTTGGTCGATGTTATGGCTGAATATAAGGTTGTGAACTCAAGACTTCTCTGGGTTCGCTTTAAATTGGGACTGGTGAAGTTATTCCTTTTGGCTGTTTATGCGCGGGTAGCTTCGTTGTCCAGGGCTAAGCTGGAGGAGTTTTGGGAGAATGTAAGAGAAGTTCTAGATTAGGCTAGGGGAAACGAAAGTATTGTTGTATGTGGTGATTTGAATGGATGGGTTGGTACCGCTTGACCAGGATACGAGTCGGTGCTTGGAAAGTTTGGCGATAAAAGGGTTAATGACTGAATAATGGGTGAATGCTGGCAAGCTTATAGTAGCGGTATGAAAGGAAAAGGGTCTTCTTGTGACAAACACTATGTTTAATCACAAGAAAATCCAAGACAACAAGAGAAAGAAAGAATGAGAGAAATATGATCGATTTGTTCCTGGTGGATGACCGACTGCGAAAACAGGTGATGGATACGCGAGTATTCAGGGGTGCTGACCTGGCAACGGATCACTATCTAGTGATTACTAGATTTAGGGGTCTGTTCGCGGGTTGGCGCTACCGGACGGCAGTAACAGAACCACAGTCGGTCTGTCGCATCCGAAGCTGGAAGCTTCAGGAAGCGGATACTAGGGACAAATATTATGCGAGGGTAGCCGAAAAGCTTGACACCATCGATGGCAGAAAAGAATGTGTGGAAAGAACATGGCAGAACCTTAGGGATGGAATGGTAAGTGCAGCGGAAGAAGTGTGTGGAACAATAAAAAGATGCAGTAGTAAAAGAAGAGATGCATGGTGGAATGATGAAGTGAAAGAAGCTGTAAAGAAGAAGAAGAAAGCATGATTAGACTACTTGGCCTCTAGTAATGATAAGGATATGAGAGAGAAGACGAAAGAAAAATAGTGGTAGAGCCACGCGGCAGCTTTTGCTGTCGCACGGATGGCCGGCTCGAACCGGGGTGGTACCACGACCTTATAGAAAACCAGCGTGAAGTAGCGGTTTACCTCTGCGTTTCGCTTGGTGAGTGCAGGTGGCCGGAGGCCCTTTTTATTGGAAATGAGGCATTCCATCATAGTCCTCACGGGTGACAACGCATCTACATTTTGATTTGTAATAGAGGATAGATGTAGATGTCTATGGGCCGCAGCAACCACTTACCATCAGGTGGACTGTGTGCTCGTTTGTCACCCTTATCCTAAAAAAAAAGATATAAGCTGCAGAAAGTTCACACGAAAGCATTGATTGAGGAAGTGCGTGAAAGATGTAGAATGGAAGCGGACGGAAGGTTGTCGCAAAACTTAAAGGAGAACTCCAAACTCTTCTGGAAAGAGGTTGGAAGGACCAGAAGTGGTGCGATAGCCTTAAGAATGAACAAGGTGCTTTCGAGAACCAATGACATCCTCTCAGAAAAATCGGACGTCATGCAGCGATGGAGCGAATTTTATAGAGAAATGTATGCGTGTGATGATCTTAGTGGATGATCCGGGGATGACGCCGTGACTGGCACGCCAGACCCGGATCTCGATGACACTGAGGTCATCAGTATGAAAGAGATTGAACGTGCGATTCAAAGTTTGAAATGTGGTAAGGCTGCGGGACTAGACAGAGTTACTGCTGAAATGGTCAAGTATGGTGGGCCTCGCGTCTGGGATAGCTTTTATCTGCTGTGCAATTTGTGCTGATGGACGGGGGATGTCCCGGATGATTGGCGATCCGCAGTCATTGTGCCTTTATATAAAGGTAAAGGTTCACATTTTGACTGCGGGTGCTATCGGGCGATCAGCTTGACCAGTTTAGCAAGTAAAGTCTACTCGAAGATTTTGACACGTAGGATGCAAGAGAAATCGGAAAGATTTCTATGGGAGGCACAATGTGGATTTAGACCTGGAAGAGGATGCACGAATCAAATGTTTTCTCTCCGCATGATCACGGAAAAGCTTCTGGCTGCTAACCAGAAGATTTTCTGTGCTTTTGTGGATCTTGAGAAAGCATTTGATAAGGTTGTAAGGAAGAAAATGTGGGAGCTGTTGCCGGGGTACGGTGTGGATGGTCGATTGCTAAGGGCTGTGCAGTCACTTTACTGTGACTGTAAAGCCTGTGTGCGGGTAGGGCATGACCTGTTACCCATGTTTGGCGTCCAAACGGGCGTAAAACAGGGTTGTGTCATGTCTTCCTGGCTGTTCATACTGTATCTCGACAGCTGTTTACTGAAGTTGAAAGATAGCTGTTTGGGTGTGAAATTGGGTGACATTAAAGTAAATTGTCTACTGTATGCTGATGATGCAGTGCTTATTGCACCATCAGAGGCAGAACTGCAGGCATTAGTTGCGTGTATAAAAGAGGATTGTGAAATTAAAGGTCTCCGTTTGAATGCTAATAAAACTAAGGTTCTGGTATTTGAAAGGGACTAAGAGAGAACGAAGTGTGAAATATGGGTAAATCAGGAATGTCTAGAACAGGTAAATGAAATTGTATACTTGGGGAGTGCTTTAAGCCGGGATGGAAGATGTGATTTAGATGTGGACAGGCGTGTCGCTGCCGGGAACAAAGTCAATGGTGCCCTGAGTGCGTTAGTCAAAAGACAAGGAAGAAGATGAAGATGAAGAGTGCACGCCTTGCAATACATAACGCAGTGTTGGTACCGACTTTGTTATATGGCAGCAAAACCTGGGTATGCCAGAAGAAGCATAAAAGCAAGTTGAATGCAGTGGAGATGCGATCTCTCCGTTAAATGTGCGGCATTACCATGGCCGACCGAAAGCGAAACGAAGAGATTCGCAATATGGTAGGTTTGAAAGATGACCTTATCACAAAAATTGATAAGGGCGTACTTCGATGGTTTAGGCACGTTGAGCAAATGAGTGAAGACCGAATGGTGAAGAAAATATATAGCGCGAAATTTAATATTAAAAGGTGTAGAGGTTGACCGAGACTAACTTTCGAAGACTATTTGAGCAAATTGCTCGAAGAGGGGAGGGTCATGAGTACTCGGATATCTAGACGTGCGTGTATGAAGAAGATAATGAATCTGAAAGAAGCGAAAGAGGTATGTAAGGATCGTGACACTTGGCGATCTATTCTCTCTGGCTACCCCGTCAGGGATTGTACGTGAAGATAAGTAAGTAAGTAAGTAAGTATCAAGTTAGTGCTGTAATCGCTAACTATATCAGTTTATGTGTAGAAAAGGTATTTATACAGAAAGGCTTAAAAAGGCGAAAATTCGAGCTATTTATAAACAAGGAAACCATAAAAATTATGAAAATTACAGGCTTATTGCTATACTTTCTGTCAATTGCTAACTAGATAGCCGCAAAAGTAATTGTTAAAAAATCACAGATTTCTTATAGGATAATTTTATATTAGGAGATCATCAGCATGGATTTCGAAGAAATAGGAGTACAGCTACAGCCATAAACAACTTTACAGACTACATCAATGGAATATTAAATGAAAGGAAACATGTAGTCGGCATATTTATTGATTTTAATAAAGCTTTTGATACTTTAGAACATAATCTCTTGTTGAAAGCAATGGATGAATGCTGTATACGAGATCTTGTAAACAACTGGCTAGGTAATTATTTGCAAAATAGGGAAATAGCGACAGTTATTAAAAATATGTCTGGAAAAGAGGAAAATGTAGAGTCAGGTATACCTACTGGATCCGTATATGGACCAGTGGGCTATATAATTCACGTCAACAGTATATGTAACGTAATTGAACACTGTGCCTTTACGTATGCGGATGATATGTACATCTTTAAGCTGACAAAAATCAAGATAAAACAGACAAAAAGATACAAAGTGATTTTAACAACATAACTAAGTGGTCTCATGATAATGGAATTAATATTAACACAGCAAATACTAAAGGAATGCATATGTTATCACCGCACAATATATAAATGCAAAAGAATATAAGATACTGGGTCACTCATACCAAGGTATGTACGAAAATATGCTATTGTAAATGTGCAATTATAGAATCGTAACAATAGATAGAAATATGAACTGAGGTAGCCATATACATAGTACATAGTGTGTAATAAATTAAGAGACATTAATATGTCAGCGATGTTTCCGGACCGATACGACTTAGGGACCTTCAAGAAAAGAGCCTACTCCTTTTTAAAAGGCCGGCAACGCATCTGCAATTCCCCTGGTTCCCCTGGTGTTGCAGTTGTTCATGGGCGGCGGTAGTAACTTACCATTAGGTGAGCCGCATGCTCGTTTTCCCCCTCTCCTATAAAAAAAGTAAATTCCATTTTTTTAAGAAAGTAACATCTAGAGCCGTACTGTATGTTGTTTATTACGCACTAGTTGCGTCAATGTTGCAATATATTATATTAGTAGCATATGGAAGGACTTCTAAAACATATATAAATAAATTAAAGTAAATTCAAATTAGTTTTATGAAAATATTGGCTTACCCAAAACTTAAATTTAGGGATAATCATGAGCAGCTCTTCTAGGAGTGTAATTTAATACCAATTCACGAGCAATTTAAAATATCATTTGCGACATATGATAAGTATTATTCAATGTTAGGTAACACAATAAGTAGCTTTATGCCCATAAATAAGAACACGCGCAGACCGCGTAAAGTAATAACATTGCAATATAAATGTGTTAATTATTATAAATTTATATTATTATATATTTATATTATTATATATATAGCAAAAGAACTTTCCAACACTTAATATCGAAAATTTACAACAATTTACCATAAGAATGCCTTACGCATAAAACGAAAACAGTTTAAAAATAAGTTAAAGTTCATACTAATAAACAATAAATATTTGACATATTATGTATCGTGATGATCCATTATACAACAACATAAGCCGTTGTTATTATTTATGGGTGTGTACATGTGTACATATATATGTGTATGTGTATATGTATATGCATATATTGATTCTATCGATTTATTGATTTCGTATATTTACGCGAAGACTACACATTAAATGAAACTAGTTTTTACGGATTTTGTCGCGTTTAATTTAATTTTTTAATTCCCGACGTTTCTATTTGGTTTCTGTTGATTTGTTATATTTGAGAGTGTATATTTGTATTAAGCTATTATGAAGTAATACTTCTTTTGGGGCGTTTGGAAAAAATGATGAGAGTGAATTTTTACGATGCGCGCGCACAACACCACCTAAAACGACACCATGAAGTTGTTACGATGCGCGCGCACACTGTCACCTAAAAGCGACAACTTCATTGGGTAACTGTCTCTCAAGTTTTTTGTTTTGTTATGCTAAAGAAGTATATAACTTCCTGCGTGCGTACATAAGTACACACACATTTTTTTTTTGCATGTTAGGAAGTAAGAGAGCATTTTTCTTCTGTCAACAAACTGCTGAGCAGTTTGGCAGACTGTAAGACTTTAATAGTGTAAAGAAGACGGTCCAAAATTGTACGAAGCGTAGGCCTAGTTTATGTGCCAGTATGGAAATAAATTAAAATAAAATATTAAACCACTTTTGATCATTGAAATCTACGAATTTGACTTAATTTCAGTGGTATTAATATTTTATTCTCACCAAAAACTGCAACACTAATGGCGGATTGAAGTCGTTTTGATTTAACATTAGTTGTCATCTCTCATATCACCTATAGCCTATCAGGTAGATTTATTATGTAAAATAGCTAAAATGTCTCGACACTAGTAGGAAAGTAAGGCAAAAAAGTTGTATTTTTTGATCCAAACACGAATAAAGTGTAATAAAGATTGTGTATGTGCTTTTTTGATCTTAAAACAACTAACGTTCTTGTTGATATTTGTAAAACAAATGTAAAAAGTACTACCTAATTCCAGACAAGAAGATTGTTGAGATAAATCAACGGTGCCTACGCACAAAATTATTTCATTGCATTCATTAGTGTGTACTAATGCACACTTGATTGCCAGGGGCATCCAGGACTTTTTTTGTTTTACATGGGGAAATGAGGCCTAAGTGTTTTGTTAGATTTTACAAAAAAATTGTGCCATATAGCTCAAAGCCGATATTATATGTGAATAGCGGGTAACTCCGTTTCTCTACCCTAAAAAATTCACCCTGAGATACTACTTTATTGCACTAATAATAAGGAATATATTTAACTTATTTTACTTTAGAGTGGCTGTTTTAAGGTGGATAAACAGAATAATCCTGAATACTAATTTCTGTTCAGGTATACGTGTCTATCTGGGCTGCTGAAGTGCTAGAGTCTATGCTCAATGACCTCAATGACAATCATAGATAATATAATTTATTTGTTATAATATGGTACATTACATTTGTTACAAAAGAATTCGCATTATAAATACGTTTCCGGCGTACAAACATTTTCATATAACAGGTCCTCAGTGTGTCAGAGTATGCCTTGAGCCTTGACAGACATGTAAAGCCTGGATAATGTCATAACAAAGGTTAACAGTCCTATGAATTATAGAAAGTGAAACATTAGGTCAATCATGTTTTGGATACTTAAGGTAATATAAATAAAACAGCTTAATCTTTTAATTTTTTATTTATTCATCATACTTCAAAATCCTCTTTTACTAAAATGCCATCCAGAATTGAGGCCGGTGCGGTTATGGAATTTTGATACCGAGCCCAACACAAATACCAGACAACGGTCATTATGTGGGCAAAGCAACCCACTGTCTGTTGTCCAGAAGTACAACTGCAATAATAACCTGCAATCATCTCATCCCAACTTGTCCCTTGTCTCGCCAACAGTATATAATATGTATAATAAGCTCTGTCCGAGTGATCACGAGATTTTATTCGGCCGCTTATTAAAACAGAGGCTTGTTGGGATGATATTAATTGGGTCACAACTTATCTGCTACCCAGTCTTCGTTGACACCAAACATACAATATACTGATAATATTTTGTATTTGTAACTAATACTTACCTCGTAGTCATATAATATAGAAGAGCGATAACTTCTTAATACAGGTATTTATATACTTATATGGAATGTTATCAAAATGTGTTGATAAACCTGGTGTTACAGAAATAAAGCATTTTGATTTTATTTGATTTTTTGATTTTGATATTGGCATTAGGGCGCTGGAGCTCATTTTCATGATATGTGCCGACAGATAATTCTTGTAATACGTTTGCAAACATTGTGAACATATTGGTGCATTTTCATCCATCTAGAACAAAACAATCTTCCTTTAATAAACTATCTATATTGCAGAAGCGCATTTTAAACAGTGCAACATGTTTTAACAGGTGAACTGAAAGATAATTACATCATATTAAGATTTTGCGGACATTATGAACTTATGTAGAAATTAATAATTATTAAAAGACTACAGATAGAAGCATGTCATTCAAATGCATTTAATAGCTTAAGGAAACATCTTTCTTTAGTACATACCTGCTTACTGATTCAAAATGTGATTGTACAGAATACAGATGTCCGATATCAACGAAATCGAAATCTCACGTAAATCATTAAGTTCATAAAACAAAAGCAGAGTCAAAAAGTAGTAATCCAAAGTCCCAAACAAAAAACAAGATCGCCAAAGAAATCCACAATTAAACACATTCACGAGTTCAGAACAAGCTCGGAATAAATAAAAATATCATTTGACAGAAATGACATTTGACAAATAACTGTGTCTCTTTTACTTTTTTATGACTGGAAGGGCACCATCTTGTAAAACCATCAAAAACTTGGGATTGCATTTTTATTTTTAGTAAGTTATTTAGTTTGATTTATTCTCTTATTTTATTTTTAACAAAATCCCTGAATTTTTCTCTTTTTTACGGTATACTGTACATAGACTGGGCCAGAAATGGACCGTCTCTTTTGAATAATTATGTTAAATAATAAATAAATGTTTAAGTTTTAAGTATCTAAGAGTTTTTATTATATTTGTTATATCGTAATTATTTATGTCGTATTAGTAGCTCTGTGGCTAAACGCTTGCTGTAAATTCGCCCGGGTTCAATCCCTGGCGACATTGATGAAATTGTTAATTGCAATTTTAAGTGCTGATTTATAAAAATTTATAAATATTTTTATAAAATTTTTATAAATATTTATAAAAATTTATAATGGATCTGTGTTGTCTGTATCAAATAAATTATTATTATTATTATTATTATTAGCACGTGCTCGGCGGTGAAGGAAAACATCGTGAGGAAACCTGCATGTCTGAGAAATAAGAAAAAAATTTCGTAAACATGCGAATTTCGCCAACCCGCATTGGGGTAGCGCGACGGACATTTCCTTGCCCTAAAACCATCTCAGAATAGAAGGTTACCATATCTCAGGATTTGTCCTAAGATTTCAGGATTTTTAGACACTTCTCAGGACTGCGGTTGGATTTTGCAAATCTTATGAAATCTCAGGATTTTTAGAACTTTCAATATAATACAGCTTACATTTTAAAGATCTCTTTCATAAAAAGTTAAACAAACTAAAAATATTCCTTTGGTAATAATTCCACAATTAAAATCAAAACTTATTTATCCAAGTAGATACTTAAACAGTTTTATCATACTTAATATGTGAAAATACCTTTTTAAGTAAGGTTTTCTTTTCAAACTGTAAAAAAATCTCAGGATTTTTAAATGAAAATCAGGCCACCTCTCCGGACTTTTAATTTTTTCATCTGGTAATCCTACCTGTGCCTAGCAATGGAACGTATATGGGCTGAATGAATGAATGAAATATAATTTATTGTACACCAGAAACACATATGAGAGAAGAAAAACTATTTAAAGTTACAACTGGCGGCTTTATCGCTTAGAAGCGACCTCTATTAGGCAATGATTGTAGAGAATAAAGTGACTTGTGAGAAATGGTAAGGGAGTACGTAGGTTGTTGGAAAATACACACGACATACATATAATTATATAATCGATAATTACATACATACTATAGTAAATAAATACATTCTAAATACAAAAATACTGTTACTTTTCTTTACTTTTTATCATATACAAATTTAATATTCGTATTCGTTTCAAGGTAGCAGTACACGTTGGCCGAACGCGCTCGCCGAGTGTGTTCGGCCAACGTGTACTGGGCCGTTTTGTGTGGTTTTGTGTGTATTTGGCGTTTGCGGCGAACACTCAACACTCGCCGACAAGCCGTATAGTGTCGGTTTTCCGTGCACAAATCAAAGAAATTTGGCGCAAGCCACCGGTTAGAATTTGAGCGAAGCTGAGACTATCATGACAGAATGAAATGAAAAGATACCTGCAAAAAAAAATAGAAAAAATAATTAAAGACATGGTAAGAGGAAAATCGCCTGGTTTTGATAGTCTCAGCATCGAACACTTCAGATATGCTGGGGTCCATCTTCCGCGAGTCTTTTCACTGTTTTACAGCCTGTGTTTGGGTCACTCTTACCCGAGCCACTGATGAGGACTATTGTAGTACCCGTTGTTAAAAATAAAATTGGGGACACATCCGACATGGATAATTACCGACCTATCTCGCTTGCAACCACTGCAGCCAAGGTGTTTGATAGTCTGTTAAATGAGTGTCTCAACAAATACGTACTAATAAACGGTGCACAATTTGGGTTTAAGCCGAATTTATCGACGGAGAGCGCCATTTACTGTCTGAAACACACTGTCAAATACTACACCGTAAGGCGGACGCCGGTGTACGCGTGTTTCCTCGACTTATCGAAAGCTTTTGACCTGGTCTCATACGATATGCTGTGGGGCAAGTTGAGGGACGCGGGTGTGCCGGCGGAGTACACGGCTCTACTAAGATACTGGTATGCTAGCCAGCGTAACCAGGTGAGGTGGGTTGAAGCTCTGTCGGAAGAATACAGGCTGGAATGCGGTGTAAGGCAGGGTGGCTTAAGCTCTCCACTCTTGTTTAACCTGTATGTAAACCAACTGTTTGAACGACTTAGCAGCACACATGTTGGCTGCCACATCGATGACATATGTGTCAACAACATAAGCTATGCTGACGACATGGTGCTGCCCAGTCCTTCTATAGCAGGACTGAGGAAACTGCTTTCTATCTGCGAGACATATGCGGAGGAGCATGGCCTTAAATACAACTTAAAAAAGAGTTAAATATTAGTATTTAAGGCACCGAAATGGAAGCCACGACATGTGCCACCCGTATGTCTCGATGGTGTACCTCTGAAAGTCGTACAGAAGTTCAAATATCTCGGTCATATAGTTACGAGCGACCTAGGAGATGATGAGGATATTGAACGAGAGCGCAGAGCGTTGTCGGTAAGGGGCAATATGCTTGCCCGTAGATTCGCCCGGTGCACTGCAGGCGTGAAAGTAACTTTATTTAAAGCGTTCTGTTAGTCTTTCTATACCGGTGGTCTGTGGGTGACTTATACGCGCCGGACCTACAGCGCCCTGCGTGTTCAATATAACAACGCCTTTAGAATGCTGTTGAGGCTGCCGTGGCGCTGTAGTGCCTCTAAAATGTTCGCAGACGCACACACTAATGACTTTTTCGCCATAGTGCGTAGAAAAGCAGCGTCTCTCCTGCAGCGCTTAGGTACCAGCAACAACGGCATCCTAAGGGTAATTGCTGTCAGGCCCGACTGCCCCATACTGCACCACTGTATGACGGTAGCTATTGGGCGAAAAAAACAATTTGTACACAATTCACATTAACTAACAATACTAACTAAGAAGTTAAGGGAAATTGTTACTAACATACTAACAATCTATGGATGTTCCTTACGTCTGAAATAAACACTTATTATGATTATTATGGGGTATTTGTATAATTTTCTCATCAGATTGGGCTGTATAAATATATAATTGAAAATGAAAATGATAAACTTACGTAAATATCAATAAAATAAAATAAGTATATAAAAATTACATAAATATATAAAAACCCAACCAGATGGAAGCCCTCGGCAGGGGAGACCAAACGTCCGAGGGTTAGGGGGAAAGGGAAAGAAACCGGCGGACGATGCGGGCGGTATCGAGGAGCACCGCCTTCTGCATTTGAGCTTGGAGCGATCCGTCTCGGAGTCCCAGTCGCCTCAGATGACCCGAGAGGCTGACTGGGATTAACCCGTTCGCAGAGACGACTACAGGTATAATTTCAGTCGGCAATCCACCCCACATGTCGGTTACCTCGCGAACCAGGTCCAGATATTTTGTTAGCTTATCTGTTTCGGCTTTTACGAGGTTCTCGTCATAAGGAATGGTAATGTCGACCAAAAATATCCTTGACTGTGCCCGGTCCATCAGCACAATATCAGGCTTATTCGCAAGAATAGTCCTGGCTGTGATGATGACCCGGTCCCAGTAGATCGTCCCAGTAGATCGCGGTCATTTTCGAGCACGGCTTCCGGCAAGTACTTATAATACGGCAGTTTCCGATCCATGAGACCGTATTTCAGAGCGAGCTCCTGGTGTAGAATCCTGGCTACTAAGTTGTGCCTGTGCAAATACTCAGAGTTAGAAAGCGCCGAACAACCGGAGATGACATGCCTAAGTGATTCACCGGGAAGGCGACAAGCTCGACAGACGTCAACGGTGCCATCCTTTAGGATGTATCTCCGATAATTGTTGGTCTTAATAACCTGATCTTGTATCGCACAGACAAAACCCTCGGTTTCCCCAAAGAGGTCACCGAAACGTAGCCAGTGGAGGGAGGCGACTGTGTCTACGCAAGGCTCATGTAGAGCCTTGTAGAACCTCCCGTGGAGCTTCTCCTTCCATACGGTCTCCCGGTCGGAAATGCTTTGTACTGCTGGGTCTTGCCATTGCTCGTTGGCTAAGGATAGAGGGGTAAGTCTTTTATCACAAGAAACAACGTCCCTATAGAATGGATCATCCGCTCTCGTCAGAAAGTAGTTACGGAGGCTGCACACTTCGCGATTATGCATGGTAAGCGCGGTTTAAAAGCCGCGTCCACCATGCTTCCGCGGCAAGTACAGCCTCATTACTGACGACCTCGGATGATGCATCCTGTGGGACGTCATAATTGTGCGGACTTTTCTATCCAGAGCGTTCAGTTCGGTCTGAGTCCACCTGAGGATGCTAAATGTATACATGAGAACAGGCATGATCCAACCGTTATATGCATGTGTCTTATTAACGCCCGACAAAAGACTGTTAAGGACTTTCGTCAAGCGTGCATAAAACACACCGCGAACTGACTATTTCATGTCCGCCTCATCGAAACCTATGTTCTGTGACATACCCAGGTATCGGTATGTTTCAGCCTCGGATAGGGTCTTTATGTTGATGGGCATAGATAAGTCTATGCCCTCAGAGTTAGCAACCCTACCCTTTTCGACATGGAGGACCGCACACTTATCCGTCCCCAGCTCCATTCTAATAGAATTGCTTAAATCACAAGTGATGTTTAGCAATTCCATAAGATGAGAGCGACTAGAGGCGAATAACTTGAGATCATCCATATAGAAAAGGTGGGTCACATTTGTCCCTCCTCTCCGAAGCTGAATTCCCTCCCGGAACCCTCCAGTAAGGTACTAAGAGGGTTCAGAGAGAGGCAGAACCAGATTGGACTCAAACAATCGCCCTGGAAGATACCCCTTTTTATCCTTATGTGGTTCTCCGCAGCCATCATCCGCTCACCTAGATGACAAAGGATCGTACTCTACTGCCTCATACACTGCCCGAGGTAGTCTCGAACTGTACAGTAGACCTTGTACAGCTCGAGGACCCTCTTAAGCCATGTATGAGGTACCGAGTCGAATGCCTTTTTGTAGTCAATCCAGGCGGCGGAGAGGTTCCGACGGTTTCGTTTAACCACCTTGCCAATGACCGCGTCAATGAGGAGTGGTGCCTTGGTTCCACTACCACCGCCCCGACATATATTTTGAGCGCGCGACGTCACCTGATTTGAGTTCAGGTGACGAGTGATTCTCGCGCTCAAAATGGATGTTAGTGTCTTGTATATGGTGGGTAGACACGTTATGGGGCGGTATTTGCTCGGGTCTGTGGAATCCTGGTCTTTAGGAATTAAATGAGTGGTCCCAGTAGTGAAGATGTTCGGGAGCGACTTTTGGTCGAGAGCCTCTTTAAACTGTCGGGCGAGCACAGCGTGACACACCACGAACCCCTTCAGCCAGTAGTGATGCAGTCCGTCGAGTCCCGGACTTTTGCAGTTCGGGGCCCTACGGACCGCCTCAGCTACGTCATCTGGCGTAATGATGATGGGGTCCATGGGCGTAACATTCGCACACTGACTCGCCACAAGTTCCGTCCAAGGGCCCTCGCTGTGGTTGACGGGCTTATTATTATTATTATTCTGTAAACTCTTTTTTCTGTTTGCTGCTTATTGAAGATGAGGTTTGCACAATAGCACAATTATCCTTAAGCCCCATTATAATCTTGCAAACCTCATCAAAGAGGTAGCCAATAAAACGAATTGTTGACAGAAGAACGGATGAAGAGTGATTTAGATGTGTATGAAATAAAAAGTTTTTATTCAATTTAAGTTATAAAACATACTTTTTAAAAGTCACTCCTATGTTAAATTTACTATTGGTTCGGAAAATACCTCTACACTGAGAAGAACCAGCAAGAAACCCAGCGGAACCTTTTTTTAAAAGCGCTGTTTACAATGATATATTATGTTACACAATTAACAGCGATCACCTCATTCCCAAGGGTTATTAGCATACATAAATTACTTGACATTATAATAACCTTTTTTGTACAATATTTCTTTAATAATGTTTATGAACTTGTGTTGAGGTTAAATTTCGTTATCGTTATTTATACAGCTTTCATGAGGCTTATTGTATGCCCGATTGGCATATTAAATCGTTTATTTTATGAAATTATAACTTCATCAGATCCTTAAATTGCACCGCAGGATTCGAGCCCTTACCGTTCTTGGGAGAATATGCCATAATCGTCACGCTTGGCAATAAAATTACCGTGTATTGGCGGTGTAAGAATATCCACTACCCCATATCATCCCGTAGGTGTCGTAAGAGACGACAGGGGAAACAAATCAGCAAACAAGACAGCAGCATTTTTCTAATAACGACTTTAAAAACTGCAGTTGGCAAGCTGCTTGCCAAACGTTGCAACTATAGCAAATAAACATAACATTAACATAAACACTCACGCCTGTCACCTAGAACGGTAGGCAGAGACTACGGATTTCCATTTCGCACGATGCTGACACACCTGACGCACTTGGTGAACTGTGTGCTCGTTTGTCATCCTTATTCTATAAAAAATCTAAAAAAACAGTTGACCCTACAGGCCATTGCTGGAAATTCCCGTTTATTTTCGAAAAACTATAATTTTTTGGATTTTTTTTATTGAAAATCTTTTAAACGGCTCGACTAACTGACTTGAAAATCTAATCAGCTCGCAGTCTCAATGAACACTTTCAAACGCCGTTTCGCCCATCTCGATCGGCTGATTTGTTCTAAAGATATCGGACAACAAAATGTAATTTACATTAATACAAACACACATAAATACATGCAAACACACACGCATCCAGCCGGGAATAGTCGCAACGACTTCCTAAGATCTCAAAACGTGACCATCTGATGAAAACTCGCGTTCTCGAAATCTATCACTTCCTACTTTTAAAGTAAAGTAAAGTTGCAGCCTATTTACGTTCCACTGCTGGGCACAGGCCTCCTCTCATTTCTGAGAGGGTTGAGGGCAAGGAGATGTCCGTTGCGCTGCCCTAATGCGTGTTGGCGAACTTCACAATTCTTCGAAATATTTTTTTCTTATTTCTCAGACATGCAGGTTTCCTCACGATGTTTTCCTTCACCGCCGAGCACGTGGTAAATCAGCACTAAAAATTGCATTCCTACTTTTGAAAATTATTAATTTGCAAAGCGGGAAGTTAAAGTCACATCTTAGTCCTCAGATGGTTTTAGTTCTTAATCGAGGATGATTTATGTGTCTATTGGCCATAGTATCTATTTACAATTAGGATGAGTGTGTGCTTTTCACCTTTACTTTAATAAACTAGCCGAAAAAACAATATTTATATACATACATTAGTTTACGTGGTAGAGCGATGCTGCAGCTATATTGTAACACGAATGGGTCGGCTCGACCGGGGGAGGACCACGCTCTCACAGAATACCAGCGTAAAATAGCAGCTTGACAGTGCTGTGTTTCGCATGGTGAGTGTAGAGAACCGGAGAGCCTTTTTACTGGAAAATAGGCATTCCATTTTATTCCTCACGAGTGACAACGCACCTGAATTTTGATTCGCATACGATGATAAATGTAGATGTCTATGGGCCACAGCAACCACTTACCATCAGGTGGACTGTGTGCTCGTTTATCAGCCCATCCTATAAAAAAAACATGCTATTTAATATTTATCAACCACGATACTAGGCAAACAGAAACAGTCAGTGTCAAGCTTAAAATAAATTATATTCAAATTAAATATGAGTCTGGCGGAATATATAATCGGATCACATATTCATTCATAAGCTTATAACCGTGTCAATGTTACACGTGTAATTAGTTGTTAGAACCTCATAAATATGTTAATAATATCAATGTTTTTCGTTTGATATTTAAAAAAAAATAATTTGTTTAGAGTTCTTTTACTACATAAGCTAAATATTAATATTAATTTATAGCTTATGAAACACTTTTGGAATCACCTTAGTGTCAGTTTGTGTCTATCTGACTCAGATGTTTTTCTCAAATGCTGTTAAAGTAGACGATTTAACTTTGATATTTCTATTAGATACAGTTAAATACAATTCTATTAGTCACAATCGATAGCATTTTCATCATCATCATTAAAACAGTAATACAGAGGGTAATTAAGCAGAAAACGGGTAGCAGCATCTGTCTGATAACAACTAAAACTAATACAAAACTGCAGTTGTCAACGCACCTACCAAGCGTGGAAATTATGGCAAATATACCCCCCATGAGTCAATTTACGTAGGGGGCAAATGTTCAGCAGTGAATTTTTAATATGCTATGGTGTATGAAAAACTCCACAGCTGGAAATAGGTCTTATGGCTATTGCTCGTCTCCTTGTTGATCCTGAACATGTTGACATACTACAGACTCCTCGTATCGTCGGCTGTCATTCACCGTCATCTCTTTCTAAAAGATCCAACCTGATCACGCCTCCACTTGTGCAAAGATTCAATCTGACCACGTCATCGACTTTATCAACGATCGTACGTCACCTGCACGCTGTACACTGCTGATTGAACAACAACAACCTTGCGATAGACTGATGACGGAGAGTTCATCCGAAATCGGAACCCAAAATTGATAGATGAAATTGCAAAACAGCATTACAGATACATGTTTTAAGTCTATCAATAGGCCTGGTCATCGTGGTCACTTTGAAAGAAATATCAGTTCTACCACCAAGTCGTACTTCCTATCTATGACTTGTTTTTAAACCGAAATATTAGATACCCACCTTCAAATCCTGGTTTTCAAAATTTGTTGGTTACCCTAAAACAAAGTCGTATGCATCATAATCAATTATAGTTTGCACTAAACTTAAAAACCTTACAGTTTATAAGTTTAGGCTGCTGTAGGTAATATGTTTAAAGAATCTTCATCTTTTTTGATACCTTAAACTTTTCTTAAATAACAATAATAATAAAGTGACTGTCAAGTTGTTCTAGAGGTTATAAACGCGACTGCTGATCATGAGGTCCTGGGTTCCAATCCCGGGTCGGGTCATAAAATATCAGTTATTGAGTTTTTCCATCAAGAAACTCACATTAGTTGCCCGGAGTCAGGAAGCTGGCGGTGTTTCAACTACGTGCCTCAGAAAGCACGTTAAGCCGTTGGTCCTGTGTCTGATCAGGTGCAGGGGGCGGTAAACAGACGTGTCTATTTACCGTCTACGTTTATGACCACAACACAATAACTACTTACCATTAAATAGGAATGTGTGCTCGTTTGTCACCATTATTGTCCTATAAAAAGACTTCAGATTCGTTGAGATTTTTTTGGCACAACAAAAGACTAATAACGTGGCAGTAGACCTTTACAACTGAAAACCTTTGTTTGAAAGACATTTAAATTCATTGTCCCTCTCTTTCTAAGTCTTAGGGGAAATCCCCGAAACGAGTCATTAATTAATGAGGCTATTAACAGCTTTTTAGCTATTTCTTTAGGCTTTATAAAATTAATACTCGTAATTTAGTAACTGCGCAAGATATTTTAATTTCGTAAAGTATTGCTCTTTGCTTAGCAATTATTTCAATTAAAATTTTAAGATATAAATTACAGCTACCAGTTGTTTAAATTACACCTATTATTTGCCAGTGCTTGACTGATATCCTAGTCTTATAATAAAAGCCTATTCGCTTTTACTTTGAACATATCCGGCCCGGGGAGACCGCTCCAAGTGAATTTAGCGAGCTCACTCTGGACGAGTGCTGGTGTACATCGCGGGGAAAGACGAGTGTTGGTGTGGCGAGGCGCCACTATAGACCACACCATAGAACAGATCTACCACTGAGGCCAGACAGGCTCCGTGACGCAGTGGCCTAGCAATTAGTTGTTACACTGGGGGCCTTGAGTTCGAATCCCGGACGGAACAAGTATTTGTATGGCCTACAAATAATTGTGCCGGGTCTGGATCTTTGTCCTCCTGCAATTTATGTTTGTAAACTGCCTCCACGACACAGGAGAAATTCCTAGTAACGTTTTTAAAAAAAAAACAAAAAAAAACAGTGGTCGTGGAGTCTTCCGAGGAATTGCTAGGAGGCGCCGAAACGGTGGCGAGTGGGGGAGGGGGGAAGAAAAGGCTACCAAATCAAAATTATTGCTGCAGCGCTGTTATTATGTCGGCGCCACTAACAAGCATACGATCAGCCGTCGATACAACACTACTAGTACAAATAAAAATTAATTGAACATTATAACATTAACATAAATTAGCCTACATATATAAGGCCAGTATAGACCTTTTCCCTAAAGGGGGTCGCTTGCGATTCGGCAGTAAGGCCATACAAGCCAAAGCCAGCCCCACAGGTGGTGTTTAGTGGATAGGCACTTCTTCAAAGTGAGTCCCAAATACCCCCGCTTCCAGCTTTGTTTGGGCGCAAAAAAAGCGACCGAGGCAGTATTGAATTGGCGATACAAGCGAATACTTCGAAGCGATACAACTGCGAACTAAAGTGATCAGTATTACAATTGTATTTAATTATTAGTGTGGTTTTAAGTTGTAATTAGTGTTCCGTAATTCAAGTGTCAATTTTGGTAATTCACTCGGCAGTTTTTAATTGTCTCGAACACTTAGCTTTTAACAATATGATAGTAACTAACAGTGGTAGAGCCACGCGGCTTTTGCTGTCGCACGGATGGGCCGGCTCGAACCGGGGTGGTACCACGACTTCACAGAAAACCAGCGTGAAGTAGAGGTTTACCTCTGCGATTCGCTTGGTGAGTGCAGGTGGCCGGAGGCCCTTTTTACTGGAAATGAGGCATTCCATCTTAGTCCTCACGGGTGACAACGCATCTGCATTTTGATTCGTAATCGAGGATAGATGTAGATGTCTATGGGCCGCAGCAACCACTTACCATCAGGTGGACTGTGTGCTCGTTTGTCACCCTTATCCTATATAAAAAAAGTAACCAATAAAAAGTATAAAAGCAAAGTTATTGCCTATATACGTCCCACAGCTGGGTACAGGCTTCCTCTCATTTCTGAGAGGGTTTCAGGGCAAAAAAGTGTCCGCCGCGTTGCCTCAATGCGTGTTGACGGAATTTATACATCATATTTTTCAAACATGCATGTTTTGTTTGTTTTGCTTCGCAACTGAGCACGTGGTAAATCATCACTTAAAATTGCTATTAACAGTTGAATTGGTGCTACCAGGGTCGACCCCGGGTTTTTTTTATAGGATATTGTGACAAACGAGCACACAGTCCACCTGATGGTAACTGGTTGCTGCCCATAGACATCTACATCGATGTTCGTTTGCGAATCAAAATGAAGATGCGTTGTCACACGTGAGGACTAAGATGAAATGCCTCCTTTCCAGTAAAAAGGGTCTCCGGTTCTCTACACTCACCATACGAAACACAGCAGTGTTAAGCTGCTATTTTACGATGGTATTCTGTGAGAGCGTGTTCCTTCCCCGGTCGAGCCGACCCATTCGTGCTACAACTATGCTACTATAGTATGTGCCATATCGATTGAGAAAAACGGACAATGACCTCAGATATGAGCCGAGTGTCAAAAGGCGTAACTTACAAAATCTCAATTTAGATGTGATAACAATATTTAAATATTGATATTATTCCCACTTCTAGGTCAGCACATATGTTTTGTTTTTTTGTTTCTTAAATAATATTGTCTGTGGTTCCTATAAACATAGTAAAATCTTACGGTACATCGCGAAAAATGTGTTATATTTTATATTTCAATTTATGGTAAGTAACGCAGCAATTCATTTAATAACAGTTTCATATTAAAAAAATATTTGAAGCAATATAATCACCATATTGAGCTTTTGCAAATTCATCCCTTTAAAATAAACAAAACGCGCGTTACGTCAGTTCGTTCTAAAAGAAACGTGACAATGGCAGCCAGAGATGCGTCACCTTTTTTGGGCCGGTCCGCCATTTTGTTTTCATTCGTGTTCGGATAGCGCTTGCGTGTGTACGTCTCGGGTAATTCATAGCATTCATTGCATTGTTTTAGTTGAGTTTTTACTGTTAAATTTGTTATATCGTTAAGTTTTTGTTTTTTGAATCTGTTATATTAGTTTTACTGTGACGGTCGTTACTAAATCGACATGAGTTCAGGAGAATTTGGTGAAGGACCCGGTCCTTCAACATCAAGTGGAAAGAGACGTCGCCGACCCATAATAAACGTAGCAGGTACGTACAAATAGGTACAAATGCGACGACGTAGCCTTTCTATTTCTTAAAGCGCTCTTTTTATGTGACCATGTGGTATTTATTTTCTAAAACAATATGTATTTATGTGATGTAGTACTATGGTAGTATATTTTTGTCATTTATTTACAGGCCCATCTTCTGGAGCACCTTTAACGTCACCAGTAAAAAAGAGAAAACCTACCACTTTGTCGGTCGGGGAACAAGAGATTATCATTAATGTATACAAATATGTCAAAAACACCTGGCCCGAAGACGTGTATCCTTCAAACGTTAATATGGTAGAAAAGGTTTCGGAGATCTCAGGAGTCAGCAAGAGCACTATATATCGCGTATTAAGCGTGTATAGAGATTCCCATAAAATACCAGAAAAGGGAATAATTAATAAAAGAAAAAAGTCTGTAATTGACAAGTTGGACGATTTTGATAAATCGGCTATAAGAGCGAAAGTGCATCAGTTCTTTCTTGCAGGAGAATTACCGACTTTAGACAAAATTTTGCTCAGTATAAATCAAGATGACCAGTTGCCAAACTTGAGCAAAACTTCCCTGCGACGTGTGTTGCGCCATTTAAAATTCAAATATATAAAGAGAAACAGAAAAAGTGGTCTAATAGATCGCCCAGAGATAGTTCTGTGGCGTACCAGATATTTGAGAGAAATACAAATATTAAGAAACGAGGGACGTAACATTTTTTACCTTGACGAAACATGGATTAACGCAGGTCATACTATGGGAAAGGTATGGGAAGACACCACAATTGAATCTTCTCGTCAATCACGGTTAGAAGGCTACTCTACTGGCGCGAAAGCCCCTTCGGGTAAAGGAAAGCGATTAATAGTTGTACACGTTGGCAATGAAAATGGCTTTTTGGAGGGATGTGATTGGGTATTTGAATCATCATCTACTGGTGACTACCATGAGAGTATGGACGCTCTCCATTTCGAGGACTGGTTTAGAAAAGTAATAGAAAAACTGCAAAGCGGCGATGTCATAGTTATGGATAACGCTAGTTACCACTCCAGACGTTTAGAAAAAACCCCAACAATGTCTTGGCGGAAACAAAATATGCAGGAATGGCTAGAATCTAAACAGATCGCATACGTGCCCTCGGACACAAAGACCCACTTAATGGAAAAAATAAAGGCAGTTAAAGATAACTATCGAAGTTACGTCACCGACGAGATGGCAAAAGAAAAAAGCATCACAGTGGTAAGGTTACCTCCTTATCACTGTGAGCTTAACCCCATTGAACTTGTGTGGGCAGATGTGAAAGGGTACGTTGCACGAAAAAATACAACTTTCAAGTTAAAAGATGTTAAAAATTTACTTAAAGATGGTTTAACTCAAATCACGCCAGATAAATGGAAAAACTGTGTTCAGCATGTCCTTAAGGTTGAACAAAAAATGCGTGGCATGGATGATAGAATTGACCAAACTGCAGATCGCTTTATAATTAATGTTACAGATAGTTCATCAAGTGAAGATACGAGTGATGATTGCACCGAATAAAAATAAAGTTCTTATATAATATTAAAAATAAAGTTTTATCTTTTGCATAAGTACGTACTTATTCGGTGTCGTTATCACTCGAATCTTTATATGTGTTATAAATTAATGTTTTTTGTTGTTAAATGAATAAAGTACTTTATAACAATAGATGATTTTTCTTCTACAGCGATCTTTCACATAACTTTTTAATAATAGTTAATAAATATATATTATATCAATCATTATAAAAAAATCATTATAAATAAAGAAAGTACTACATATAAAATGTGCCTATATATTGAAGGTTTGTAACCCCTGGTTAAACGACCGAAAGGTCATTGTCCGTTTTTCTCAATCGATTTGGCACATACTATAATATAGCTACAGCATGGCTTTACCACGTACAAAAAAAGGGTTGCTAGCGTACTGTGAATTTTACAACGAGAGCTAAGCCCCTGAGCTGCCATAGCTCTCAACGAAAGTATATGTACTGTTTAAAGGTTACATCAAGGTACATTTAAGTTCAATGTATTTGGCTTATCCCGTTTCTATAGTACTTCTCGAATTTATTTTATTTATTATATAGAATAGAGAGATAATTGTCATAGGCTCCAAGCGGGAAGCTGGTAGGCAACCGCAGTTTTTTTATTGGCATTCATTGAAGGCCTATGTTTGACAGTGCAATTGTGATGCTGTAATGAAATGGTGATGATGATTCTATATAATAGGTTTACGAAATATGTTCTACACATTGTATAAAATAAATTTAAATAAAGCACCGTACTCGTAGAAACCTGACAAGCCAAATTTATTCCGCTTTAACGTAAATTAAAGAACAAATATCGTATCGTTTAACATTCGAGGCAAATGGGAATGCATGACCGTAATATGTTGTCAATATTTAATCATACACAGATTCAGTATTAATTAAGGAGTTCTTTGTTTAAGGTTTAAGTGGAATAAAATTTAAGTACACATATTATTAGCCGAATCCCAAAATGAATTTCCTTTTAACGTGAAAGAGCCATGCTGCAGCTATATAAGTAGTATAGTTATAGCACGAATGGGTCGGCTCGACCGGGGAAGGACCACGCTCTCACAGAATAACAGCGTAAAATAGCAGCTTAACACTGTTGTGTTTCGTATGGTGAGTGTAGAGAAACGGAGACCCTTTTTACTGGAAAAGAGGCATTCCATCTTAGTCCTCACGGGTGACAACGCATCTGCAATTTGATTCGCACACGAGGATAAATGTAGATGTCTATGGGCCACAGCAGCCACTTACCATCAGGTGGACTGTGTGCTCGTTTGTCACCCTATCCTATAAAAAAAGAAGGTTAACAATTCAACTGTATATTTTTTTTGTATGTGTGTTAAGCGATATTTTCGTAAATTGTGGTCCGATTTTAATAATTCTTTTTTTTAAAGGTCAAGATCAAAGTTTCGATGTTCCCATATAAATATGGAAATTTATTTGAACTATGGGCCGGAAAAATAGGGGATGAAGTTTTTAATGCAACTATTTTGACGATATCGAGATTGAGATATTTCTTAGTTCACTTAAAAAGGCAAAAACTAATTTTTAATAAAATGTAAAAGCCGATTTTTAAGAAACCATAAATAATAAAATAATTTTAGAATCTGAAGTCAGTGCTAAGGGTCAGTTAACACTGAGACGCGACGCGACGCGACGATGTTTGGAGAGGCCAGTGGTTTCGCGCAGCGCCGCGAACGCTTCGCGACGTCGCGAGACGCATTATGAAGTCGCTGCTAAGGCGCGGCACCGCTCTTGCACGCTGTGCGTACCAACGAAGCACCGTTGCGTCGTGATGCGCCGCGGTACGACGCGAGGCATACCAAGGCGCAGCGCGACGCCCCGTGGCAAATTGGCAAATTTCTATCTTTTTGTGTAGTAAATAAATTTATATTTTGTATTACTATACGCGTTATCTCGATGTTAACTCACCCTAAAACGTTATATACAAGAAGTGATGTACAATAAATACGTTTGGTGATGTTATCAAACGTATATCGGAACCGTGCCGTGACGCGAATCAGAGCTTTTCTTAATAATTGTAATATATTTTATTAAGGTTGAATAAAACTAATATTTCGTATTTAATTGCATTTAATTTAACTTATAATCATCCATCCATCCATCCATCCATTACAACCTATAAAATTCCACTGCTGAACATAGGCCTCCCTCACAGATTGCCTCATAGGGCCGACACGCCCGGCGAGCGGGTTTTCAACCGCAGTGTTTTATTAGTTTGAGTTGTTATTAGGAAGATGCTGTCCATCACTTGTTTCCTTATCGCCTCTTACGACACCGATGAGATGATATGGTGTCTGCGCCTAACGTGATAAAATGATACTTGACGTATAATGTTCAATAAAGGACATTATATTTATACGTCAAGTATCATTTTTGTCCTCCTTTTCCTTTTTTGGACATGGGGATTGCCTACGCATACCTGCCTCGCTGGGGCAAGGACGGTTTATGTCGGACTCGCACCGACTAAAACCCCATGGTGTTCCAATTTCGCCGCATATTGGCAGGGCCACAGGAACGCTTTCGCACATATCCGCGGCCCCACTAGCGCCGGCCACCCTATGGCAGCCCCTTCTCGGGGGAGAACCTCTCCTCCCCATTCTCTCTCTCAGGCAAGGCGCACCAGGAATACAAGGCACGCCCACTCCACGACCTCCAACTCCACATGCGTATCGGACCCCCCCGAGTTCGATACGCGGAGACCATGGGGCCAGGATAATCGAGCGCTTAGTACAACCTGCTTTCCCGACCCCAGCAGCTGATCTGGTCTCTGGCTCGTAGGGAGAGCCGCGCATCGCCAAACCAACACTCCTCTTCCTGCGCCACTCCACCTTGGCTGCAGTGGTAGGGGGAGATAACACCCCTCTTACCGTAGCCCACTGACACACATCCGAAGTGGGCTCGCCAAGCCCACTCGGAGGGGCCACCCTACACCAAGGGCCAGTCAAGGGATTCCTCTTTGTTCACGGCGGGTGACCAAGCCACAGCTACTAAGCCCCACCGCCACGACAAGGCGGGAACCCGTTCGGGGGGGGGGGGAGTTATTTTTGTCCCCCTACCTCAACACACAAATCATTCATCCGTCTTACGAAGAACATCGCTCTCACCTACTTTTATTATTAAATTGTGAACTTCCAAATATATTGAATATTTAATCAGATACCGTGTTTGCATTTATTTCCAACACGAGACATAATATGGGCTAGTGGATATTTTTACACTGTCACTACACGGCACACAATCTATATTGATTAAGCTATAATGATTTATTTTAATTAATTGTAAAGCAGCCAAAACGACGTTTTGGATGTTATTAGGGTTTATTTTTGCAATTATTTGTTTGTAGCAAAGAATGAATATGTTCTTTCTTTCTTTCTATCGTTAACGGTGTGAGAAATCTAGTACAGTGACCATCCAGCTGAAAATTGAGACTATTGCAAATACTTCCATAAAAGCAAAAAGTAAAGTTACCGCCTACATACTACTCACTACTTGGCACAAGCTTCCTCTCTTTTGTGAGAGGGTTTTTAGGGCAAGGAAGTGTCCGCGGCGCTGCCCCAATGCGTGTTGCCGAACTTCACATGTCTTCGAAATATTTTTTTCTTATTTCTCAGACATGCAAGTTACCGTCAAGCACGTGGTAAATCAGAACTTAAAATTGCAATTAACAATTTCATCGGTCCCAGCGGGGATCGAAACCGTTGATCACGTACTGTGAAACTTACAGCGAGTGCTAACTATCTGAGCAACCACGATTCCAAGTACTTCCATACGCGACGCTGAGTCCAAGTTCTCACTAACTGTAGGTAACAATAGTGTGGTATGTATCCAGCATTTCGCAATTTCGTAAAGAAGCCTCACGTCCAACGCCGAAACATGCTCGATAACGATTTCGTAATTATTTTTCTGATAATTTATTGTTTAATAATTTATAAACTATCTACAGACTAACAGTGAAGTAAGATGTTGGTAAGAATATACACTACCTCATTTCGTCCTGGGTCCGAGTTGGTCTGGGTTCTGGATGCATGGTCCTGGGTGCCATGAAAGGTGACAGAGGGAAACAACCCAGGAAATGGGCAGAACCGCTTAACAACTAAAAAATAAAATGGCGGTTGACTACACGCTTGTCAAGAATGTCAATTATGGAGGAAAAATTTAGATCAGACAAAAAATCCCGGGTTTCATTATATTAATACTAAAAGTAGATAGCATGCAAAATTAAGAAAAGAAAAAAGACACGAATGCAACTTTTCGAACTTTCTTCGTCGAAAAATCATTAATAATTTCGGTATAATCCAGTTGTCGTCGTAGATCTTTTTCAATACTCAGTAGGAATAACGGTTCTGTGTCATTGTCGTTCCAAGTCTATTTTCTACCGACTTCAAAAAAGAGACGGTACTCAATTCGACTGTATGTTTTTTGATATGTATTACTGGTTAATAATTTTATTTTAATACTAGCTGTTCCCCGCGACTTCGCCCGCATGTTTTTTGGGGTTTTAATTTTTTTGCGCGGAACCCTTATTATTTTTCTAAAATAAAAATAGCCTAAGTTACTTCTTGTGACATCAGCTATCTGCCAGTGAAAATCCCGTCAAAATCGGTGCAACCGTTTCGTAGATTAGCCGGAACAAACAGGCAGACAGACGGACAGACAGACAGACAGACAGACAGACAGACAAAAACTTTAAAAAATTGTGTTAGTACCGTATATGTTTTCATATGCATTTAGTAAAAAGCTGTAATTTTGAAATTACAAACAGACACTTTAATTTTATTTATTTGTATAGATAATTTAAATGAATTTTAATCTAAATCATATGTAATTCAAAATTAAATTTTCATTTCAAATGTACTACTGTAACTATGATCTGATGGATTGAAATAAATGATTATTATCTGGGTTATCTATAAAGTTTTCTCATCTGGTTGGTCTCAACAAGTAGGGTAAGCCACTGCGGTTTGTTACCTTTGGCTACATAGCCACACAGTATCAGATGCGATTTCGTTAAGGTGCTGGCTATAACATCATCATCATCATTACAGCCCTTCACAAGACCACTGCTAAACGTAGGCCTCCCCCAAGGAATGCCACAAAGCACGGTCCTAAGCCACCTGCATCCATTTTTTTCCTGCATGTCTCACCAGGTCGTCACTTCATCTAGTGGGGGGGTCGCCCTACACTTCACCTAGCGGTACGAGGCTGCCACTCGAGAACCTTTCTTCCTGATCGGTTGTCGGTTCTTTTAGCTATATGGTCGGCCCACTGCCGTTTCAGCTTACTAATCCGTTGGGCTATGTCGGTTACTCTGATTCTACTGCGGATCTCCTCATTTCTAAGTTTATTACGCGGAGACACCCGGAGCATAGGCCCCTCCATAGCTCGCTCAGCGACCTTGAGCTTCCTCATATGGCCAGCAGTGAAGAACTACGTCTCAGATCCGTAAGTCATCACTGGCAACACGCACTGGTTGTACAATTTCGTTTTCAGGTTTTGAGGAGATATGTCGTTATTTCCCGAACGCTGCCCAGCTGAGTTGAATCTGTCGATTGATCTCTCGGTCGAAGTTGGACTGACCTAGTCGGACTATTTGTCCCAGGTAAACATACTCGTCAACAACTTCGAGCTTAGTGCTCCCAACAACTACCGGCATAGGTGTGACATGGACATTAAACATGATCTTTGTTTTGTCCATGTTCATCTTAAGGCCTATCCGTTGGGAGACACTTTTGCCGTCATTAAACATAGTGCTTAGGTCCTCCAGCGATTCTGCCATAAGGACTATATTGTCGGCAAACCGAAGGTGAGTGATGTACTCGCCATTGATGTTAATACCATATCCTTTCCAGTCCAGAAGCTTGAAAACGTCTTTTCCTTCACCACCGAGCACGTGTTAAATCATCACTTAAAATTGAAATTAACAATTTAATTGGTGCTGCCAGGGTCGACCCCGGGTTGCTAGCGTACTGCTGTGAAATTTACAGCGAGAGCAAAGCCCCTGAGCTACCATAGCTCTCAACGAAAGTATGTCTATGTACTGTTTAAAGGTTACATAAAGATACATACATTTATGTTCAAATACAAGTATTTGGCTTGTCTTAACTCTATGGTACTTTCTCGAATTTATTTTATATATTCTATAGAATGGAGAGATAATTGTCATAGTCTCCAAGCGGGAAGCTGGTTGGCAACCACAGTTTTTTTGTTGGCGTTCATTGAAGGCCTATGTTTAATGCTTTAATGAAATGGTGATGATGATTCTATATAATAAGTTTACGAAATGTGTTCTATGCATTGTATAAAATAAATTCAAATAAAGCACCGTAGAAACCTGACAAGCCAAATTTATTCCGTTTTAACGTAAATTAAAGAACAAATATCGTATCGTTTAACATTCGAGGCAAAGGGGAATGCATGACGGTAATATATTGTCAATATTTAACCCGCCAACGGTTACGTCGACTTGACTTACATCTTAGGTGATCCCGGTCCCACGCACCGGGGTTTTCAATGGAATATTTTTTTAAATATTTTATTTACTGACCATTTTATTTATTAATTATAAATTATTTGACATTAAAACAACATTTCATTAATCACAGCCTCGTTTATTTACTTTTTCTTATGATTAGTCAACTTCACATAGACGCTATAAAATTAGTTAGTTTTACACATAGCTATTTTAAAAATTTGAAAATTCAACAATCAACATATTTTTAAAATTAATTTAGTCTGATCAGTTTTTACACTCTAGGAAATTACTTATAATAAACAAGAAATGGCATCTTACCAACAAAAAATAACAAAAAAACCTCTTTGAAAATCACTATTCTTCAGTCAAGCAAATACTGCAATAAGGCACTACGTGCTCAAGACACAAATGTTTCTTGCACTTGTGGCAAGTGTATTTGGTCTTTCTATTTTTTTTTCATCCACATACAAAGCAACGGCCATTTCGGGATGGACCAGCCGTTCCAGGTACCTCATCTATCTTCAAAATTTCAGAGAGTCTTTGTCTCATTGACCGCGGCAGGTGCAAGTGCATCTGTCGTTCTCTTATGTGGGGTTCAATTAATTTCATAGCCAAATTCTCAATGAATTGACGACGTTTCATTTTGGAATTTTGGTTGTTAGCTGTATGTATCACCTGACTGTTTATGGTACTGATATTGAGCATAGCATAAAAAACTGCCATAGGCCAGCGTCTTGTTCCTCGAGCACAATTGTAATTAGCACACAAACGATCTACCACGTCAACGCCGCCCTTTGTGTCATTGTAACACAAATTTATATCTGGTTTTTGACTTTCGGCATCAATTGTAGCATCATTATGCATTTTGCTAATCAGGAGAACGTTTTTTCTTGCTTTTGGAACATATGAAACCAAAACCATATTGTCGCGAAACCCAAACATATTTGAGTTCACAGTTCGACCACGCAATATGTTGAAGTCAGGGGGAATTTCTTTCCTATTCTTCCGAATTATTCCGACTGTGGTCTCACCACACCCTTTCTCTAGCAATGCTTCAGATAAGGGTATACTGGTATACCAGTCGTCTGTTGTGACGTTGCGACCAGTATTGAAAATGGGCTCGCATAATCTTTGAACCACAGCCAAGCCAGAATTGTCTTGAGTGTATGGGCCTGCATCTGGCTGTTTTCCGGTATATATTTCCATATTGAATGTATAAAACATTTTAGCGTCACACAGAGCTTGAATTTTGATACCATATGGATTTGGCTTATTCGGAATGTATTGCCTAAATGAGCATCTTCCGCGAAAAGCTTCCAACTTTTCATCGACAGTCACAAAAGCAGATAAAGTGTAACTATCCTTACAATTTTGGACAAATTTCTCGAATATCTCTCGAATGTGGCAAATTTTGTCTAGTTCTTTTCTTTGTATCCTTGTAGTACTATCATCAAACCTCAAAGTTCGTAGAAGAAATTGAAACCTCTGGGCAGACATTGAAAGCCGAAATATTTCCACTGAACCACCATCCGTTCGAAACAACTCTTCAGCATTCAGGTGATTCGATTTTTTCACTCCGGCTAATAGAAGCAAACCAATCGAGCAATATACCTCGTTGAAATCAGTCTGTTTTGCATACGTTTCTCTAGCATAATTATCTTTCACGGAAACAATGTATTGGTTGGTATATTCGACAATAATCTTAATTATAGTATCGTCAAAGAAGTGTCTCCAAATTCCAAGAGGGCCCTTTTCACTAGATATAACTCGTTTAGGTCCTGGTAACTGAGTTATTATATTGAAACCTCTAGTACGGACAGATTGGCGGTGAGGTTCTTTGCTCCATTTCGTACTTTTATCCTTTCCTAAATAAAAGGCGCTGTTGTTACCTGAAGCTTCTCGGTCACTTAGCTCCTCTTCGCTGTTTGAATCCTGTATATCGTTTGGTGAAGGATCCTCCAGTTCGATGTCACTTCCAGCTTCACTGTCTGAAGACATTGATGGTCTGTCGTCATCAAGCAGTTCATGAAGAAGCGATTCTAGACGATGCTGTTCCCTTTCGTACGACATACTGTAACAAAGTATATATTTGAAAGAAGATAGAATAATTTTGTAATATTTTGATAAAATCATGCAATAAACTTACTGATTATAGGATAATACAATAAAAAAATAACAAAGGTAAGTAAAAAATGTACATAAATCAGACAAAAAACGAATATTCAATAATTCAATTCGGCCTGTTTTACTTACATATTCAGTGACCCCGGTGTACCGCACCGGGCTGGCGCCAAAACTCAGGAACGTACGCCTGCTCCGACGTTGCCGGGTGAACTGACGGTGTGGGAGGGGAAATGAGGCAGCTACTCGAAATCGCGACAAAAATCGGCGGCGGGGGAAAAAGTTATTCGAATTTTTCAAGTCACCCGGTCCCACAGACATATAAGTCACCGTTCCCGGGTTAATCATACACAGATTCAGTATTAATTATGGAGTCCTTTGTTTAAGGTTTAAGTGGAATAAAATTTAAGTACACATATTATTAGCCGAATCCCAAAAAGAATTTCCTTTTTACGTGGTAGAGCCATGCTGCAGCTATAATAGTAGTATAGTTAGTTGTTAACAGTGGTAGAGCCACGCGGCAGCTTTTGCTGTCGCACGGATGGGCCGGCTCGAACCGGGGTGGTACCACGATCTCACAGAATACCAGCGTGAAGTAGAGGTTTACCTCTGCGTTTCGCTTGGTGAGTGCAGGTGGCTGGAGGCCCTTTTTACTGGAAATGAGGCATTCCATCTTAGTCCTCACGGGTGACAACGCATCTGCATTTTGATTCGCAAACGAGGATAGATGTAAATGTCTATAGGCCGCAGCAACCACTTACCATCAGGTGGACTGTGTGTTCGTTTGTCACCCTTATCCTATAAAAAAAAAGTTGTAGCACGAATGGGTCGGCTCGACCGTGGAAGGACCACGCTCTCACAGAATACCAGCGTCAAATAGAAGCTTAACACTGTTGTGTTTCGTATGGTGAGTGTAGAGAAACGGATACCCTTTTTACTGGAAAAGAGGCATTCCATCTTAGTCCTCACGGGTGACAACGCATCTGCATTTTGATTCGCACACGGGGATAAATGTAGATGGCTATGGGTCACAGCAGCCACTTACCATCAGGTGGACTGTGTGCTCGTTTGTCACCCTATCCTATAAAAAAAGAAGGTTAACAATTCAACTGTATATTTTTTTTGTATGGTGTGTTAAGCGATATTTTCGTAAATTGTGGTCCGATTTTAATAATTCTTTTTTTCAAAGGTCAAGATTAAAGTTATGATGTTTCTATATAAATATGGAAATTTATTTGAACTATGGGGCGGAAAAATAGGGGATGAATATTTTAATGCAACTATTTTGACGACATCGAGATTGAGATATTTCTTAGTTCACTTAAAAAGGTAAAAAATAAACTTTTAATAAAATGTAAAAGCCGACTTTTAAGAAACCATAAATAATAAAACAATTTTAGATTCTGAAGTCAGTGCTAAGGGTAACTCAAGGCGCAGCATGACATCGCAGGACATTTTCGAATTTTCTTAATAAAAAAATGTATCTTTTTGCGTAGTAAATAAAGTTATATTTTGTATTACTATACGTGTTATCTCAATGTGAACTCACCCTAAGACGTTATATACAAGAAGTGATGTACAATAAATACGTTTGGTGATGTTATCAAACGTACATCGGAACCGTACCCTGAGCCGAATCAGAGCTTTTCTTAATAATTATAATATATTATATTAAGGTTGAATAAAACTAATAAGTCGTATTTTATTTCGTTTAGTTAAACTTATAATCATCCATCCATCCATCCATTACAACCTATAAAAGTCCACTGCTGTACATAGGCCTCCCTCACAGATTGCCTCATAGGGCCTATTTTGCCATAGTTGACAACCGCAGCTTTGTATTAGTTTGAGTTGTTATTAGGAAGATACTGCCCATCACCTGTTTCCTTATCGCCTCTTACGACATCCATGGGATGATATGGGGTAATGGATATTCTTACAGTGCCACTACACTTATAAAGGGCTCTAGTTGCGCAGTGCAAGTAAATAGTTCAGACACTGGGGGCATTGTTAATGTGGACTCCTACCATCCTCCTTTGGATATTGCTATTAACATCTTATCAAATACTTGTAACGAAAATATTAAGCCTAGTAACTTTGACTCAACCTCTTATTGGAGTTTTAATAAAGCTAACTTTTCTCTTTTATATGAGATGATGTCTACAGTGGATTGGGGTTGTGTATTTAATGCCTCAAATGTGCAATCTGCGACTGGTCAATTTTATGAAGTTTTATATAATATTTTTGATCTTTGCATACCTAAGAAAAGCAGACAAGCTTCAAACAGGAAACGCTATCCTGTCTGGTTTTCACATGATATAATTAAAGATGTAAATCGCAAAATTAAACTCCACAAAGAATGGAAACGATATAATAATCAGAATGTCTACAAGGCATTTTCCATATTACGGTTAGAACTCAAGGGACGCATGGAGTCAGCATACAATGCCTATTTAGAAGCTGTTGAAAATGGCATTAAGAATAATCCAAAAAAATTCTGGAATCATATTAGTAGCCTTCGAACTAAGGGTGGCTTTGAGCCCACTGTGACCTACAAAGGCTGTAGTTTTTCCAATAGTGAATCTGCAGATGCCTTTGCAAATTATTTTGCTAGTGTGTTTCTACCCAATAGTCCCATATTGGATTTCAACAATATATCTAGTACTCCCTTGTCATGCGATGGACATATCAACATAAGCTTGTTTACCTTATCACAAGTAAAATCAGGAATAAATAAGTTAAAACCACTTAGTTCTGTGGGTCCAGATAAAGTCCCAGCTTACATCTTAAAAGGATGCAAGGAGATTCTTGCTCCTATACTTACCTATATTTTTAACTTGGCTTTAAACACCGGCGTATACCCAGAACAGTGAAAGATATCGAAAGTCACTCCGATACCCAAAACAAGCAATAAGACCTTGGTTGAAGAGTATCGTCCTATCGCAGTACTATCGTGCGCAGCAAAACTATTTGAGAATATTGCTCACAAAGAAATATACGCGCAGGTAAATACGCGGCTTTGTGAGGAGCAGCATGGCTTCCGACCGGGTCGATCAGTAGAGACTAATTTGTTATCCCTCGTTGACTATATATCTCATCACATGGATAAAGGTCAACAAGTAGATGTGGTATATTTAGATTTTAAAAAGGCGTTCGATCGTTATCCACTACGGATAACGATATTCTATTAAATAAATTATACAGCATGGGTTTTACCTCAAAACTTCTAAAATTTTTTGCTGATTACCTTTCAAATAGAAAACAGTATGTTAGCCATGGATCCTTTATTTCGAAGTCATATCATACGCGCTCAGGTGTAAGCCAGGGTTCAGTTTTAGGCCCCCTTCTCTTTCTCATTATGGTTAACGATCTCATTAAAGTAGTAAAGTATGCCAAATGCCTCCTATATGCTGATGATTTGAAATTAGTCCAAGTGATTGATAAGGATGTAACTCCCGAACATCTTCAAAGTGACATCTACCGAATCCATAAGTGGAGTATAGATAATAAAATGATGTTTAATGCCGGCAAATGTTACGTCATGTCCTTTAGCCGCAAGTTGCAACCTACACATGCCACCTATACCTGAGCAGGTGTTGAAATAAAGCGCGTGTCAACCATTAGAGATCTTGGTGTGACATTTGACTGCGGAGTGACTTTCCATGCACACATGTCTGCCCTAGCTTCAGAATCTTACAGACGCCTAGGTTTTGTCCTACGCAATGCCCATGATTTCAATGATCCTATTGTCATCAAATTATTATTTAACTGTCTAGTTAGAAGTAAGTTAGAATTTGCTGCAGCCGTCTGGAATCCCCATGAATCTACATATGAATTGTTGATTGAAAAGGTTCAGAAAGCCTTCCTGCGTTTTTTATATAAGAAGATTTACGGATATTATCCATTTATGTATCCTACTCTTTTCTTGCTAGGAATGTTAGGATATAATTCCCTTTCAGTGCGTAGAGCCAGAGATCAGATCCTAATAGTCATAAACATTTTAAGGAGCATGGTAGATTCCCCAGAGCTGCACAATACTTTGTGTACACTTTATGTGCCTAACAACTACCTGCGTCATAGGCCTACTCGACGACACCGGCTGTTCGCCACATCCCATTGCCACACTGTGTCGCGCGCGCAATCCCCGTTGTGTCGCATGCATGATGCTTTAAACTCCTTAATGGAGACAGTCCCGGAATGTGACATCTTTAATGACACACTCAAGGTGATCATGTCAAACTGTCTCATGTTATGTGAAAGCCATGTTTGTTAGGTAAATATGTTGTATGTTGTTATCACTTTATTCTGTTTTATTTTATTTTATTTCCTCTAGTTATTCTTAAATATGTTTGATCTCTGACTTGTTATTTGTTTTTGAATTATGTTAATTATGTTATATGTTTAGTTTTACCTAATAATTACTGTCATTGGCGCAAGCCGTTGTAATTAATTGTAAATAAATAAATAAATAATCTATATTGATAAAGCAATAATGATTTATTTTCATTATTTATAAAGCATCTTGTAAAGCAACCAAAACGACGTTTTGGATGTTATTAAGGCTTATTTTGTGTGTGTGTGTGTGTGTGTGGACGATATGAATGACAAACTCGTGGAAACTGTCCATGCGGTCGGGGCTAAGTTCCGCAAGACACGCCGCAGAAGAACATGAAAACTCTCCGATCACACACTTAATCTCATAGCTGTTAGACGGGAGATGAAGCTACATTATTCAACAGATTTGACAGCATACAAGCAACTGAACAAACAGATTTCTAAATGCATGCGGCGGGACTTACGCAATTTCAATACAGCTTGTATTGAAGAAGCGATCGAGCGGAACCAAGGCTCCAAAGTCTTTGCCAGAGATCTATCTGCCAGAAAGAGCCAACTTTCAAAGCTGAAAACTGAGTGTGGCAGCATCGTTTCTGGGGCACCTGAGATTTTGGGTGAGATTGAGAGGTTCTGTGGGCAGCTGTACACGTCATCGTTGGAGCCACACGCAAGTGTGAGTAACGATCCAAGAGCGAGTCTTATCTGACACTATTCCGAAGATATCCCGGACGTAAGTCTGAGCGAGATTAGAATGGCTCTCCAGCACATTAAAAACAGCAAGGCCCCAGGCGAGGACGGAACTACAGCGGAGTTTCTGAAAGCGGGTGGAACACCAGTACTTGAAGTCCTTAAGAAGCTCTTTAACTCCGTCCTCCATTATCCATTAGTTTTTTCACATAATTATCTCGTTTATTAAATTATTGCAGAGTCGATAAATTCCCACGATGCATTCGCGCCTCAATGTAAAATATTTCATACGAATGATTTGTAGGTAGCAAGGCAAGGCAAGGTGGAATGTAATATGTTGCTTACTGGTTAGCATGTTTTATTTTTGTGTAGAAAATGGGTACGATATTAAAATGCTTCTTAAAAGCGTAACTTATTCCTGTGGAGCTATTTCTCTTTCACTCTCATAGTTAGGTGGGACAATTATCTGACACAACCGTAGAGATCAGGCGCAGGACCAACGGATTTACGTGTTTTCCGAGGCATGAGGATGAGACACCGCCAACCTACTGACCACGGGCTGCCATCAGGAATTTTCTAACAGAAAAACGCAATAACTGCTTTTTTGGCCTGACCCGGGATTCATGCATTGCATGTTAAATACCACTAGACATACGAGCAATCAAATGTATAACATATAAAACGAGATCCGTTATATCACAAGGAGCGTTAGCCACTTCTCAGGTTAAACATTTTGCCCGGCGTAAGATCTCCCTTTTTCCTTCCACGGACGAATTGGTCACCCCGACGTGGACTCGCAACCTTTACCTTGAGGTTAATTTTCTTGTGACGCGTCTATCGCCCTCTCACATCTACTATAAATATAACAGAATAGATTAATTTTATTTATTACAGATTAAGAGAATACCAGCGTTAAATAGCAGCTTAACACTGCTGTGTTTCGTACGGTGAGTGTAGAGAACCGGAAACCCTTTTTACTGGAAACGAGACATTCCATCCTCACGGGTGATAACGCATCTGCATTTTGATTCGCAAACGATGATAGATGTAGATGTCTATGGGTCACAGCAACCACTTAACATCAGGTGGACTAAGTGCTCGTTTGTCACACTATCCTACAAAAAAAACTTATTGAAAATAATTTAAGATATACCACTGGTTTGGAAAAATATCTCTGTCCTGGGAAGAGCCGTCAAGAAACCGAGCGGGACTTTTTAACATTAATTTATACTATAATATTTTATACAATTAAATACGAAAATATTTTGATACAACAGGTAGCGAACACCTCATTCCCAGTGATTATTATGACTCATGCATCTTATTAGTTGTGTAATAACCCTTATTAGACAATTGTTGCTGTTGTTTTGATAGATAGTTCCTGGGACTTTGTAGTAAAACGTTATAACATTGCACCATTAAAGAATTACTGACTCAGTGGGGTCCATTAAATGGCATAATTAGCTTGGGCTTGTTTTTATTTAAGTATTACAGAATGTACATCTCTATATAGAATATATATATATATATATATATATATATACTAGCTCACCAGGCAGACGTTGTTCTGCCCTTTCTAACGGCCCTTTCTATAAAAATCCTTAAATTCGCAATAAAATTTTTTGACGGTCATTTAGCGGGATAAAAACTATCCTATCTCTCAAGTTGAACCAAAATGCACACAGTGTGCAATATTTCATTGAAATCAGTTCAGTAGTTTAGGAGTCCATCGCGGACAAATAACGTTTATTAGACAAAGGGTCGTTGGAAAGAGCAGAACAACGTCTGCCTGACCATACAGACGTTGTTCTGCCTTTTCCTGAGATGACCCTTTCTCCAATAAAAAAAGTCCTTAAATTCCTATTAAAAAATGTTAAGGGTCGCTTATCGGGATAATAACGATCCTATCTCTCAAGATGGACCAAACTGCTCACTGTGTCCATCAATCATTGATCAATCATCAATTCATTGAAATTAGTTCAGTAGTTTAGGAGTTCATCGCGGACAAACAGTGTGACACGTAATTTTTATATATAAAGATATATATTCAAATAAAATTATTTTTGTTCTAATGCTGTCGCAGATGTCGACGTCAAGCCGGAATCAAGTCAAGCCGGGTGATATGTCAAGTCATAATAGTTAACAGAAAAATATAAAAAAAATCTTTACTATGTATTTTATTTAAAATTGCAGACATTTATAAAAACACTCGAGAAAATCGACATCCCTATGACGGTCTTTTAACTCCTGTTGCTACATTTTTTTTAATTTTCTTTTTATTATGTAATACTTACAGTCAATGTAAAATTTACAGTCAACTGCTGCAACGACTACTGCTGCAGTCCAGAAAATAATGTAATTTTTTCCCAACCAAGTATTCAAAGTTAATACTTTGTCCAGTTTTAAATGACTGTACTGAAAAAAAAATTCAACACGAGTTTAGCAAGTAACTATACAAGTAGGCACATTTAATAAAGAATCCAAAATGGTATAACACTTGCAAGTTGAGTTGTTATATTGTAACCGGAGCGGGAAGGACCACGCTCTCACAGAATACCAGCACAAAATAGCAGCTTAATGCTGCTTTTAGTGTAGTGAGTGTGAGAACCAGAGATCTTTTTTATTGAAAACGAGGCATTCTTAGTCTTCAGAGTGACAACATATTTGCATTTTGATTCTTAATAGAGGATAAATGTAGATGTCTATGAGCTACATCATGTATTTACTGTTAGGTGGACTGTAAGCTCGTTTGTCACGCTTTTTTACAAAAGAAAATATATGAGAGAGAAGAAGGCGAATGAATAATATTTGTCTTTTTTTCATTCATTAGAAATTATATCACGAGCGTAGAACAAAATGCATTTTAATTTCTCCTGCACAGCGTACAGAGTTTATCGAAAATTAATGATAAAATTATGAGTAACGCAGCACGTTGTTAAAACTGTCAAAACAATTTGTACGGCAGCAAGCCTTAATTGAATTATGCACTACAATTTTATTATAATATATTAGTTTAGATTAAATTAATTATTTTTAAATAGCTTCATATAATTTTGGATGTGTTATCTAAACAATCCAAAACTAAATAACACAGTAGTGGCGGTATAAGAATATCCACGACTCCATATCATCTCGTAGGACACCCACGGGATGATGAGTAAGAGGAGAGCGAATAAAAAACGAGAGAGGATAAATGAAGCAAGACATGGGCAGCATCTTCATGGTAACGTTTCAAAATAATAATAAAAACTGTGGTTGCCAGCCCATTTACCAAGCATGGCAACTATGGCAAAATCCCACCTATAAGCAAAACTATTGGGGAGGCCTATCGAGGTGTAAAGCAGTGGACTTTTATGTATATTCGATACAGCGTACGGTAGGGTAGATAGGAGCAAATCTTCTCTCATCAAGCATTTCTCAAAACTTGAAAGCAAGAGTGTATAACCAGTGCGTGGTGTCAGTAATGACATATATATCTGAGACGTAGTTCTTTACAACTGGTCAGATGAGAAGCTTAAGATCGCTTAGCAAATAATGCAGAGTGCATAGGGCTATCCTCAAAGTTTTTCTGTGCTGAAGTGGCAATGTCCGGCAATATAGCTTGAAGAACCGACAATGAATGAAGGAGAAAGGTTCTATAGTTGCAACTTCCTATCAGTAAGCGAAGTGTATGCAAAAAGACAATAAATGCAGGTGGCTCAGGATCGTGTTTTTTGTTTATTCCTTGGAAAAGGTATAAAGGTAAAGGTAGGTAAAAAGTGTTTTTAATGAAAATGATTTATATTAAAATATATTTCATACAAATCTGTGTCAATAAAGTAAACTACACTCATAAATATTAAATAAAAACAATACTAACTATTATGTTTATATTGGCTTTTCTCCTACAAAATTTTCAGCTAGATAAGCAGCCGGAATTGCAGGAAAGAACCAGGATAGTCCATCTGTTGTGTTTTCATGTGTTAAATAAAGTAATGCAATAAACATAAATTGTTATGTTTTGTTTCTTTTTTTTAGGGTTCCGTACCTCAAAAGGAAAATACGGAACCCTTATGGGATCACTTTGTTGTCCTTCTGTCTGTCTGTCTGTGAGTCAATACCCTTTTTCTCAGGAACGCGTGGAGGTATCAAGCTGAAATTCATATCAAACACTCAAGTCTACTATCCCTTAGAGCGGTGAAAAATTCAAACTTCTAAGCCAACCCAATCAAAAGATACAGCCGTTTCTGCCGCAAACTTTGACATTCGCAAGGGAATCAAAACTTACAGGGTACTTCCCGTGAACTCAGAATCTTAAAATTTGGTACAAAGCAACGTATATAGCACAGATAAAGGAAAAATTGCGAAAAGCATAAATTTTTAGTTACATCATATAATAAATATATTTTTAATAATTTTAAACTTGTATACCTACGGATTTGATCGGAACCCTAAGTGCGCGAGTCCGACTCGCACTTGGCCGGTTTTTAGAAGTTACATCTACACTAGGATTTCCTCCTGTATCGTAGGGACAGTTTACAGACATAAGTTTCACAAGGAGAAACATTCAATCCCGGAACAATTATACGTAGACCATACAAATACCTTCTTCCGTGCAGGATTCGAATCCGCAGGTCTTAGCGATGCAACTAATTGCAAAGCTACTGCTCCACGGAGCCGTATATATTGTCCACCAAACAACCTCTTATCAGCAGATGTGCTCATAATGGAGGAGTAAGCTCGTATATTAAATGTTTCTTAGTCGTATTGGTCCCGAAAAATCATCATCAGTGGTAAAAAATTCCACAAAGAAATCATGCGAAGAAGAAAACTTGTATATGGCACAGTAGCGGACCGCTAAGAGTCCAGGTGATGTGGATGTTAACTTGAGTTTTGTCGTGATGCATTCTCTATTACAAACGGATACAAAGGGTGGGCTCAATGCTATGAGGAATTATCTATAAATCAACCCATGGAGTGGTTATATTATGACGTAGGTTAAGTAGAGCAAAAACTATTGCAATAACCGGCCAAAATTGCAAAGAAATTTCAGAGTAAGTAATATAGGCACATCGTGATGAAAAACTTAACTAAAAAAAATCTCAAATATTGTCCTTTTTATCTTTTAAATTCATAATGCTTGGTATACTTAAAAGATAAATGACATTCAATTTAGGATAATTTTAAATAAAAGTAGAAGCCTTATTTACTCGTATTTTCAAAAAATGCAATAAAAGGTAAATAAATATTTATATATTTGAACTTAAGTTTAAATTTTTTAAAGGATAGAGCGACAAATGAGCACATAATCCACCTGATGATAAGTGGTTGCTGTGACCCATTGACATCTACATCTATCCTCAATAAAGAGTCAAAATGCAAATGCATTGTCACCCATGAGAACTGCGATCGAATGCTTTATTTTCCAGTATACACTCACCATACGAAACAAAGCAGTGTTAAGCTGATATTTTTACGCTTCTTTCTATTCTTCTTAGGCTGGTATTCTGTGAGAGCGTGGTCCGTCCCCGGTTGAGCCGACCGTAAAATAAATTGGCTAGTCTTGGAAAAATTACCCGGTATCTAAATAAAATATATAAAAAATATATCGATAATGCAAAAAAATTTTGTTAGTTTAATTACCTGGTGATTTAACGTGTCTCTCTGACATTGTAAATTAATTTACATTTTATTATTCCGAACTTTATTTTATAAAAGCTCTTTCGTGAGATCGAATGCTTTTGTGTTAATACTAGAGCCCAATGACTTCGTCAATCTTACTTAGCGGTACCATGTAGCGACATCTATGGAAATGTATTAAATAAAGAACGATGTATTTAGCGCGCCAAATTTTCATATCGATATACATCGCAACCGCTTCCGTAGATAGATAATAGATGGCGCTAGAGTAGTCAAGTGAGCTCGGCCACGGTCCTTATTGCTTTGTAAGAGAGATTAATACCAATGGCACTATATCACTTTAGTTAAAGATAGGTACAATTTTATTATAATACTAGCGTTCGGCCCTAGCTTCGCACAGGTGATTTTTGGATCTTGACAACATTGCCACCAACCGGGTCTAACTATAGCTAAGAACCATCCAGGTGACCGCGTTAATACCTCATAAAAACATTGGTACATTACATAATCACACTGGAATTTTATTTGTAAAGATTAAATTCTAAAAAACCTTAAACAATACATGCATGAGCTGTGATGATGCTAGTGAGAATGTTAGATGCTAGTGAGAATGTATACGTGGTAGAGCACGCTGCAGCTATATTATGGTTGTAGCATGAATGTGTCTCACAGAATACAAGCGTAAATGTATGCGTATGTTGTGTTTCATATAGTGAGTGTAGAGAACCGGAGATCCTTTTCACTGCAAACGAGGCGTTTCATCTTAGTCCTTGGGGGTGACAACGCATCTGAATTTTTATTCTTAACTGTGGATAGATGTAGATGTCTAAGAGCCACAGCATCCACCTACCTTCAGCATTCTATAAAAAGTATTACATTTTCAGTAGTTATTTTTTTTATTTTATTGCAGAGAAGTACCGCGACTCAGATATACATTACAATACGCCCACAAGTGCGTGGAGAATATAATCCAAACCAATATAATTCGGTAACATCATCATCATGATTCCCTTCACAAGTCCATTGCTGAATCTAGGCCTCCGCTAAGGAATGCAACAAAGCACGGTTCTGAGCCACCTGCATCCATCGACTTTCTGCATGTCTTACCGGGTCGTAACTCCATCTAGGGGGGGGGGGGGGGGAGAGGTGAGGTTTATCTTACACTTAGTTAACCGGTACGAGGCTGCCGCTCAAGAACATTTATTGCTTATCGGTTGTCGGTTCTTTGAGCTATATGATCGGCCCATTGCCACTTCAGCTTACTAATCCGTTGAGCTGTGCCGGTCGGTATTACCTACAGAAAATACAATAAATACAAAGCTTCGTAAAAATAATAGAGCTAAAAAGTTAACGGGAAAAATGTATGCGATTGATTAAGTATATAAAAATACCATTTTACACGTCAAAGGGTGTTCATATTTACTCATAAAATTTCTTTTTCACAAACCGAATCACCCCGAAGTAAACAAGCATACAAAAGCCCTAACAGATACAACGTCTGGGAGAGTGCTTATGGAAACAAGACGGCGACGGTTTGAGGGTTAAGTGAACAGCCGGCATCGCAGGTGCCGACAATAGGCGGTGGTGACGTGAGCTCCGTACACTTAAAACCAAAAAAACGTGTCCGTAATTTATAATTTGATTATAAAATGTTTCGTTATCACGTAAGTGTGAAAAGTTTATACAATAGGTATGCAAAATTGCGCTATTGGAAAAAAGTTAACGCTTTCAAATAGTTCCTCTTAAATAGAAATTCTCATATTAGTAGAAAAAAACGACCAAATTGCGAACTGTGCTCTCCACTTGATTTTATATATTGAAATGCATTTTCTATGTTTAGTTACTGTGTGTTCCTTTGGGCAGGTGTTTCGAAAATGTCCAACATAAAAAAAATACGGATAATTTTTAAAATCGAACGAACTGATAGTTTTAGACCTCATTTTCGAAAATATAAAATACTTAATGTACTTCCATACATCTATATACTGGAGATGTGTAAGTTTGTACGAAAATACCCTGAATGTTACACAAAATGAAAAGACGTGTTAATAGATAGCAATATATTGCTAAACTAAATGGTAAAAATACAATCACTTTTAAAGCTTATACTGCTGACACATCAATAAAAATACTTTAATGCACAGATAAAACGCTTAAAAACTTCTTAACGTTATTATGCCATTATTAGTTACTTAAATGATAAAAAATATATAAATAACTAGCTGTAATAATTCAATAAGTAGTAAAAAATACACATATATAATGTGCATATTATTAATAAATATCTTATTATGCATAAATACAATACAACAATATCTTTTTTAATATTAAAATTTAAATAATTAAAATAATACATGAACACATATTAATAACCAAATAAAATTTAAATGCTACATGTAAATTGCTAGATAAGACAATTAAGTGTCTATTATTAGTAAACCTTAATATTGAAAACTTTATTTCATATTTTTGTGCCCAAAATGTTTCTTTAATTGTGTACGTAAAATTTAATTTTATGTTTAAAGTAATAAACATAATGCAATAAACATATGGGCATCCAAAAAATGACTTTTTAATTTTTCGTATCACCATCATCATCATTACAGCCCTTCACAAGTCCACTGATAAAAATAGGCCTCCCCCAAGGAATGCCACAAAGCACGGTCCTGAGCCACATGCATCCATCGACTTCCTGCATGTCTTACCAGGTCGTCACTGCATCTAGTGGGGAGACGCCCTACACTTCCCCAACGGTTGTCGGTTCTTCGAGCTATATGGCCGGCCCATTGCCACTTTAGCTTACTAATCTGTTGGGCTATGTCGGTTACTCTGGTTCTACTGCGGATATCCTCATTTCTAAGTTTATCACGCAGAGGAACTCCAAGCATAGCCCTCTCCATAGCTCGCTGAGCGACCTTGAGCTTCCTCATCCGGCCAGCAGTGAAGGACTACTTCTTAGTTCCATAGGTCATCACTGGCAACATGCACTGGTTCTACAGTCTCGTTTTCAAGTTTTCGAACGAAAAATCCGTGTTTTCGTATAACCGTTAACAATGGTTAAACAAAAAATGTCTTGTATTAAAAATAGCTTTGTAAATAATTTTTCTTTTCTTCGTAATAATTCGCCTTGTAACATTCCTTCAAAATACAAATTTACCAACAAATAAAAACAAAAGGTTGTCATTATTTTAAATGTTGTTTTCCCTCATATTTCTCTAAATAAACTTAACACAACCGATATTTTGTCCCGCAGTGTACTCCACACCTGTTTTACCGGAGGCTCGTGTATTCAACACAAGACGTGCATTTTGTATTAAACCGTTACACTGCGACTGAACCCTAATGTATTCACTACATTACGTGGCCACTAAGACCTTAAACCCCTTAACAAAGTGAATACCGCATTAGACTGCAAAGTGGGGATTTGTTTCTAAATTTGATATACGTCATTTTAAGTGCGCTTTAATGTCCTTTGTATCCCGCCTACGGAATTAAATAAGCCGTCTGTCATTTTAAAGTGTTCTGTTATGGACTGTACCTTAAAGGCTATTACTTCTGCTAATCAAAAACCTTGAGTATAAATTTTCGTGTTGAGTATTTTCGTATTATTTTTTGTAGGCTGTGGGCAATTTACGCTCAACACAACGCCCGTTTTAGGAATATATTATTTGCTTCAATATAATACTGTATTTGGTTATAGTTTAATTATTTAAACTCTCAGTGTAGTAATAGGGGACAGAGGTAAACTGAATCAGGACATGGAAAGCAGCATTTTCCAAATAACTACACAAAATAATTAAAACTGCGGTTGCCAACCCGCCGGCAAACCGTGGCAACTATGACAAAATCCCATTGCTTTATTGTGATTGCAGGATGAATGGGTCGGCTCGACCGGGTTAAGGCCACGCATTTAGCTGCTATTTTACTAGCGTAAAATAGCTTTACTAGCGTAAAATAGCAGCTAAATGCTGCTGTGTTTCGTATGGTGAGTGTAGAGAACCGGAGACCCTTTTTACTGGAAACGAGGCATTCCATCTTTAGTCCTCAGGGGTGGCAGCACATCTGCATTTTGATTCTTAATTTAAGCTAAATGTAGATGTCTATGGGCCACGGCATCCATTTACCATGAGGTGAACTGTGTGCTCGTTCGTCACCCTTATTCTATAAAAAATTATGCAATCTATGGGGGATTTTAATCAGCAGTAGACATTTATAGCCTGTGATAGATATATGAACGGATTGAACAAAGTACGCGTTAGCCACGCTGCAGTTTTATTATGGCCGCTGCATCAATTGGTCGGCTCAATCGCGAAAGGAATTCACTCTCACAACGTACGAAACACCTGAAACGTTGTATGCTATTATAGTATAACAAAATATCCAATTAAATTAATAACTTATTTGGATATATGGAATACTCGTTATGGCTCATCTTTAATGTAGTATCACCTTAACTAATTTAATCTGTTATATCTCATTAAATCGGTAAACTGTTCAACACTAGTCTCTGGTTATAGTTACATAAGCCAAAATGCCCATTCCTTTCCTTTGCTACAAACGTTCATATTTAGTAATGCCATCTCGAATTTGGTTTTTCTTCTACTACTAAAGGTCGTCTGCTGGAGTTCTTTTAGGCTTTGGCAATGTAGCGAAGAGCCGACGCCGGCCACGCTATCACCTAGGCGGCCAGACTTGAGCAGCCGTCCCACGCACCACAGCCTACATCATCTATGCTGCTACCAGTAAAGGCTATTATCACTTAATGGCGTTAGCTACTTCCTCTATCATCCGCGTATTATTAGTAAACCTCAGTGCTAATTAGAAACTACTATTATGTGACACTCCAATTTTTTTATTTATTTAACTACCTAAACGAGGATATCCTCAGAAGAAGCAGAATAACTGACATAGCCCAACCATAGGCTGGCCATATATGTAGCCAGAAGAACCGACAACCGATAATTAATAATTAATATTTATTGGGTAATAAGTTATAAGTTGGTAGTGTTATAATTGTTACCTACTTTTAAGTGTTTAAAATACTCGTGCCAGAAGACCACACTCTTCCATAGCCTTATTCTATTATAAACTTAAAGAAGAAAGATTCTCGAAGCAGCCTCTTACCGGCAGACGAAGTGTGAGTCGGCCCCCCACTAGATGGAGTGACGATCTGGTAAGACATGTAGGAAGTCAATGGATGCAGGTGGCACGGGACCGTGCTTTATGGTATTCCTTGGGGGAGGCCTATGTTTAGTAGTGGACTTATGAAGGGCTGTAATGATGGTGATGATAGACTACTTAAAAACTTAACCCTTCTCAACACACTAAAAAAACAGGAAACGGAATAGCATTATGTTACTATCAGTATTAAATAGCAACATGATGGTGTGTTCCTAATGGTGCATGATGTAAACCAAAGACACTTTAGTGTAGGACATATAGGTGTTGTTCGTCAATCCTGCCAAATGTGACGCTATAGTAAATACTATTTACTAGTGGTCTCTACTTTTAATAGTGGTAGAGCCACGCGACAGCTTTTGCTGTCGCACGGATGTGGCGGCTCGAACCGGGGTGGTACCACGACCTCACAGCAAACCAGCGTGAAGTAGAGGTTTACCTCTTCGTTTCGCTTGGTGAGTGCAGGTGGCCGGAGGCCTTTTTTACTGGAAATGAGGCATTCCATCTTAGTCCTCACGGGTGGCAACGCATCTGCATTTTGATTCGCAAACGAGAATAGATGTAGATGTCTATATGCCGCAGCAACCACTTACCATCAGGTGGACTGTGTGCTCGTTTGTCACCCTAATCCTATTAAAAAAAATACTCATTACAGTGGAAGAGGTCTATAACAAAACTTTCAAGGGCAAAAGAAGATTAATATGTAGTTACATTAGCACCTTAATTTTATCTTTAATCTTGATATCGTACCTATTTATCTTTTTTAGTTTTAAGTAGCTTGAACCGTAGTAACCGCTTGTCGCCAAATAGATTATTGCTTTATTTAATATGGTAAGTGGCTTCTGTAGTCCATGAACACCTGCAGCTAACTTCAAACAAATAGCTCAAAATGCATTGTCACCTCTGAAGATGGGATGCTTTACAGCCTGTAATTATACTGACCCTATATAACCTAAAACTTGTTTTCAATCGACTTCAAAAATGAGGAGAGGCTTAGAAATCGTCTGAATCTTTTCTTTTTATGTTTATACACCGATTAGACGAAGACGCCACTTACGTTTGCGGCAGCTTAGAGAACCTTGAAGTGAAGAAGATAAAGACTATTTTCCTATATTACTTTTATTTTCTAACTAACAAGTTAACTACTGTGACAATGCGAGTACCTACACAGGTATACTAGACTAAAGTAACTTACAAACTAACATAACTACTACTGGGCTGTCTTAATAATTAGACCTTGGGTTTAATATTATGTTGAATATTATTAAGTCACGTAAAGACGTGCTATTATTGCTATTATTTAGTTAGCGGGCGGAGCTGTAAGGTAGGTGACTTCCTGACGGCACTATGGTTAATATTCTTAAATCACGTAAGTGAATTGAGGCACGTCATGCTGTTATTTGCTTTAACAGGCAGTGCTGTATTGTAGGTGACTTCCTAATGCCATATAAAGTTCCGGTCGACAATATGTAAATCGCCTGAAACGATTTGGAAAATACTCAAATATTTTTGTTTCAAAGGGTAAATATAATTTCAAGATGTACAAAGGGTTGTGCAAGAAAAGAAGAAAGCGTGGTTGGATTGGTTAGCAACGAAAGTTAACCAAAAAGTTCAAATTTCAACGGATGATGAGATAAAGCAAGCAAGAACGAAGTATAAAGATTGAAATCAGCAGCGAAAGAAGTTGTGTCTAGAAAGAAAGAAGAACGAAAGGATAATTTCGATAGAATGTTCTCTGAAGATTTCCAGTTAAATATTAAGTTTTTCTGGAAATCCATCAAAACAGCCAGAGGAAAAACTTCTAACTTGGAGCTGAGTACAATCAGGAGTCAAGATAGGAGCATTATAACAGGATAGGATTGTGTGTTAAAGAGATGGAAAGAGTACTTTGAAAGTTTGTTTGAAAGAGAGGAAGTGCAGGTACAGAATCTGGCACCTTCCACGGAAACTAATATAAATGTTGATGAAAGTTAGATAAGCATGGATGAAATAGTGAACGCGTTGAAAAGTATGAGATTAGATAACGCTGCAGGGTATGACAGGATTACCGTCGAGATGCTGAGGGCTAGACAGGGCATAGTGGCTAGTCAGCTGTACCGCCTTTTCAATCTGTGCTGGCGAAATCGGCAAGTATCGGGAGACTGATGCAAAGCCGTAATCGTGCCATTGTATAAGGAAAAAAGGGTCACGGAAGGACTGCATAAATTACCGCGGTACAAGCCTTCTCAGCGTCGTCGGTAAATTGTATGCTAAAGTGTTGATTCAAAGGGTTATGAATGAAACAGATGAAAAAGTATGGGATGTACATGCGGAATTTAGAAAGGGAATGGGATGTATGGATCAGGTCTTTTCCTTGCGGTGCATAGTCGAAAAGTGTTTGGCTAGAAACAATAAGGTCTATTGCGCATTCGTGGATCTAGAAAAGGCCTATGATAGAGTGTTGAGGAATGAATTGTGGTCAGCACTGTCCGTGAACGGTGTGAGCAGTATCCTGATACGAACATTGCAATCTCTTTATAGGGGTTCTAGTACTTGTGTAAGGATAAACGGGGCATACACTGAATGGTTTAATATCGAAAAATGTGTTAGACAGGGATGTGTAGCGTCACCGTGGCTGTTTAATATGTTCATGGACAATTGCTTGACAGATTTAAAAGAAAATGAAAGTGGGTTAAGAATGAATGAGTTACTCGTCTAATGTTTTCTCTACGCTGATGACCAAATATTACTTGCGTCTTCGGCCGAGGAGTTGTAGGAGATGGTAACTGCTATGAGTGGAGCTTTTGTTAGAAAGGGAATGAAGATGAATGTAAGGAAGACGTAAGTGATGGTGTTTGAAAGAGATGAGGCAGTGACAGACTGCAATATTGTGATTGGAGATGAGCAAATTGAACGGGTGAAAGAGTTTGTGTATCTGGGTTCAAAGTTTACAAGAGATAGAAAGTGCGAGAGTGATATCGAAAGAAAAGTGAATGCAGGTAAACATGGTGAATGGAGCTTTCCACTCCTTTATGAGCAGTCGGAAGGTGTCTAACAAGGCTCGTTTGGCTGTGCATGAGGGGTGTTAGTTCCGACACTCATGTACGGAAATGAAAGTTGGGTATGGCAGAAGAAACATGAAAGAAGAATAAATGCAGTTGAGATAAGAGCGTTAAGAAGTATGATAGGAGTTAAACTGAGTGACAGGATAAGAAATAGTGAGATAAAGAAACGTTGTGATCTGAAAGAAGATGTAGTGACAAAAATTGAGGAAGGTACGCTGAGATAGCTTGACCATGTCGAGAGAATGAATGAAGAATGATTGACGAAAAAAGTGTATAAGGCGAGTGTAAATGAAACTGTTGGAAGGGGTAGACCTTGGCGGACGTTTCTAGACCAAATCAGGTACGTTTTGAAAAAAGGTCAGGTCAAGAGTACCCTAAATCAAAGAGCATGTATGAAGGGAATAATGAAAATGGACTGAATAATGATGTAAGGATCGTAGCAAGTGGAAAGAAGTGGTCTCTGCCTACCTCTACGGGAAAGAGGCGTGATTATATGTTATATATGTATGTTGGTCCGATTTAAATTTTATCGAAATCAGTTGAGCGGTATATTAACAAATTAACAATTAATTATACTCGTATTTATATTGAAGTCGTTACTACAAAATTTTTAATTTTAACACTTGTATTACAGTTGAAATTCATTCTTCGTTATGTAATTTCTTTCGTCCTGTCTAGTTAACTCTCTATTTACTTTTCTAAAGAGGTATAATATATATATATATATATATATATATATATATATATATATATATATATATATATATATATATATATATATACATATATATATATATATTTATAAGTATATTTGAAAAAAACACTTCCACTTTAGAACTTTTTACGTTATAGCGTAGTCGCTTTACATACAAATAACTGCACATGTATTAACCATGCAAATGCATGTTCTGTACGGTAATCAAACCCGCGACTCGCAAGACTATAACCGAATCATTAGCCATTGCTCTATAGAGCCGTGATGCTACTGTTTTTCGATTGATTAGTGACGAGAATAGAAGACACTTTAAAACTGGTGACCAGGCATTCCATCTTAGTCCTAGCGATGATAACGCATCTGCATTTTGATTCTTAACCGAGGATATAGGTGATGACGATGTCAATGGGTCACGTTATCCACTTAATATTGTGGGCTGTGTGCTCGTTTGTTATCCTTATTTTATAGAAAAGTATGTTTCGCACCCTACAAGATGTGTTCTGTCACTTATATGAACTTTATATACGTCTAACATAAACGTGGTGGTTTAGTGCATATCTATAGGATGGCATAACATTTTTCTGAAATTTCTCTTTGGCATCTCTCACGATATATACGAAACGAAATATGGTCATGGATTCTTTTACACTATCACCACACGTCACTTCTAAGCATGTCAAGTTCTAGTTGCTTCCATTTAATAAAATTTATCAAGAGCACTTAGTCTCAGATCTTTCATGAACGTCTACGAATAAAAATTAAGAAGTTCTATCTCATGCGTAATAAACGGCTCACAAATTTTACATTGTTAATAACGATTTAACTCGGCTGCCCCCTCGGTGTTGAATTGGAGCATTCGTTAAAAGGTTCTGCAATATAAAACTACATACTATGGGGTAATTATAACTCTCCCACGGTTCATGAATGGATTTATTCATAGGTTCAAATCAGTGCGGTTGTTAACGGACGGCTTAGATGGCGTCTTGACTTGCATTTATATACAGCGTGTTTTTAATTGTATTAATAATGTAAATCTTCCAATCATCAAGATGGCTGCGTGCCACAACAACAAAGAGCAAAATTATTTCTACCGCTTCTTGTCAAAAAATATTTTTAAGGTTATTTGCTTGTTTTCAATTTTTTTTATAGAATAATAGTGACAAACGAGCACACAGTCCACCTGATGGTAAGTAGTTGCTGCGGCCCATAGACATATACATCTGTCCTCTATTACAAATCAAAATGTAGATGCGTTGTCACCCGCGAGGACTAAGATGGAATGCCTCATTCCCAGTAAAAAGGGCCTCCGGCCACCTGCACTCACCAAGCGGAACGCAGAGGTAAACCTCTACTTCACGCTGGTTTGCTGTGAGGTCGTGGTATCACCTCGGTTCGAGCCAGCCCATCCGTGCGACAGCAAAAGCTGCCGCGTGGCTTTACCACTGTTAAAATTATAATTATTTGTTAAATATTGGCGTAATGAGATAATAGTCTACCTAGTGTTGCATGGCTTACACAGCCTATGGACATGTGTTATCAACTTAATAGAAAGAAAGTTCTACTTAGATGCATTGTATCCGTGAGTTATCATCATTATCACAATTATAGCCTATCACAAGTCCACTGCTAGACATAGTCCTCCCCAATACATTGTCTCATTCTGGGGATTTTTGCCATAGTTTCTACACCTGGCAATCACAATTTGTAGGGTTCCGTACCTGAAAAGGAAAAAACGGAACCCTTATAGGATCACTTTGTTGTCCGTCTGTGTGTCTGTCTGTCTGTCAAGACCCTGGAGGAATCAAGCTGAAATTCATATCAAATACTCAAGATTATTGTTCCTTAGAGCTGTGAAAAAAACAAAGTTCTAAGCCAACGCAATCAAAAGATACAGCCGTTTATGCCGTAAATTTTCGACATTCGCAAGGGAATCAAAACCTACGGGATATTTCCCGTGAACTCAGAATCTTGAAATTTGGTATGAAGCAACGTTTTATAGCACAGATAAAGAAAAAATTGCGAAAAGCATAAATTTTTAGTTACATTATAATATAATAAAAATATTTTTATTAATTTTAAATTTATATACCTACAGATTTGTTCGGAACCCTCGGTGCGCGAGTCCGACTCGCACTTTGCCGGTTTTATTTATTTTCTTGATATTAATACGAATACGCTGCTGCCCATTTCTACTGGTTTTTTTATAAATACTGATCTTCCCTTAAAACCACTTTTGGTAAGCTTAAAATGCTTGTATTAGAAGTGGTTCACGACAGTAGTCGAATGGCGGATTCGAACCCACGACCTTTCGTGTTCGCGGTCCACGCCCTGCCATAAGGCTACTGACACTTCATGTTTTCTTTCTTCTGACACTTCTTACGATACCCACTGGACAATATAGGGTATTGCATATTCATACACCACCACTGCACGGTTTAATACTCTTGGGTACTTAGATGAATCGTTTGAAGAATGTGATTACGTTGGGGCTCTTTCTTCTCGCCTCCCAAGTGTGAAACTATGAACATTTTTCCTCTAAGATCATCTATTATGGCAGAGGCCTATGTTCAACAGTGGAGGGTTTTGTAGGTTGTAGATAGATAAATGGATAAAAAGATAACTTTTGATTGCATTTAAACCTAAAAGGTAACTTATAAACTAAAACCGGTGGTCATATATTGACGGCTCCGTGGCGCAGTGGCTTAGCAATCAGTTGTTGCGCTGGGACCCGCGGGTTTGAATCCCGCACGGAACATGTATTTGTATGGCCTACAAATAATTGTTCCGGGTCTGGATGTTTGTCCTTGTGCAATTGATGTTTGTAAACTGCCTCCACGACACAGGAGAAAATACTAGTGTGGGGGTGATTTTTTTCAAATACAACAATAAATATAATATAAGTGATGAATGAATGAAAAAGAATAATAAACGAAAACAATTTTTTTTTAAATGGAACAGCCTATATAGACGTTATCTCTGAGGTAACCCTACGCTCGCCGTCACACTCCGCGGCGCTCTGTGCGACCCTCCCACGGGGCGCCCGATCTTTGGTTTTGGATGAAGGAGTCCGACTATTTACCACTACAATCTTTATTTATCTTCATGCTACTTCCCTCCCATCAGTTTGAGCAAAAAACGTATAACTTTCGCTGAAGATTCATGCTAATTGGATGATCTTTAGTTGGTCAGTCCAAAAACTAGTAAAACATTTATGGCCTAAGTGATTTTTATGAAAGTAGGGGCAATAAACGAGCGCAAAATTTACCTGATGTTAAGTGAATACTAAGGCCCATAGACACCTGGTACATTTACTCTAAATTAAAAACCAAAATAAAGATGCGTTGTCACTTTTAAAGACTAGGATGAAATGCTTAGTTACCGTAAAATAGGTATCCGGTTCTCGTCACGTACCTTAGAAGAGGTATGTAAGGATCGTGACACTTGGCGATCTGTTCTCTCTGGCTACCCCGTCAGGGATTGTGCGTGAAGATAAGTTAAGTTAAGTTAAGTCACGTACCTTACGAAACAACAGCAGTATATGATGCTATTTCATTTTTGCATTTTTTGAGAAAGTGGTCTTTCCATGTACAATTCATGTAATAGTGACGTACGTGTAAAATAATATACCGACTAATTTAATTCACAGAGTGTCTTAAGGGTAGCGTAGAGTTTGGGTCATCTTGTTACCGTGAGAGCCTATCAGTGGTCCAATACTGATCAAAGTTCTACCCCATAGATTACCTCACAGGGGGCATATTTGCCCACAGATCCCCCCTATGTACAAATATCCCCCCTTTGTTTGGATCACCTTGTGACGACAGGGAGCAGTATCAAATACCTGAGACATCTGGAATGGATATTGAAAATTCCTCTGACAATCATCGCGATTGCAGTAAATCTTTAGGTTCTGATAGAATAAACGATAAATAAATCAAAATACGAAAGCATGCCTTCGCAATTATTAAGCTTAATTACTGAACTGGCAGTTTGTAAAATAAAGTTAAAAAGAAAAATCTGAAAAACGTTTGGCCCTGCAGGCCATCTCTGGAACTTTCCGCTTATTTTCGAGCACAACACTCGCAAATCCATTTAATTTTTGCTTTTTGGGTTTTAATTGCTAGAAAATCTTTGAAACAGCTCGACTATTTAACTTGAAAATCTAATCAGATCGAAGTCTCAATGAACACTTTCGAATGCCGCCCATCTCGATCGGTTGATTCGTTCTAAAGATATCGTACTACCAAATTTCATTTACATAAACATACACACGCAAGCGCGCGCACGCGCGTTCGGACATCCAGCCGGGAATAGTCAAAACGACTTCCTAGAACCTCAAAACGTGGAGATCCGTTAAAAATTCGCATTAAAATATACTTTTGAAAATAATTGATTTTCAAAAGTTAAAAAAAGAAAAAGTCCTGCATTATTATTTCTTTTTTTCATACAGGCCTTTATTCTATAATTGGAATACAGTTATTATTTATTACCAGCCTGTCAATACGCTGGTCTATTGCGGAAACATGGTCTATAATTTAAAGGTTACTCCAGCTTTTCTTTGCTTGAAGTATGCGGAATGAATTTCTGTACGTTACAATAGTTAAGTTACAATCCGCCATTTTTCAAAACTATCAATTATGAAGTTCCTGTGGGCGTCTACGGTTTCTGCGATAAAAAGTTCCTGCATGTTCCGAGTACTGCTGCGATGTTATTTCGCTACCTATTAGAGCTATTTTCATATTACCATTAATTATGAAATGATCAAGGATAATGGGACATATTATTTGTGGGAAACAAATATTTACAAGAAGTAGTCATATTATCATCCTGAAAAGTCAACTGCTGAACGTAGGCCAGTAGAATAAGGGTGAAAAACTAGCATACAGTCCACCTGATGGTAAGTGGTTACTGTGGCCCATAGACATCTACATCTATCCATATCTATCGTTAAACGTGGTAGAGCTATGCTGCAGCTATATATATAATAATATATAATAGTATGTATAGTTAGAGTACGAATATATATATATATATATATATATATATATATATATATATATATATATATATATATATATATATATATATATACGTATAATTTCTATCTCAAGTGTTTCCCATTTCCCAGTCCAATTAAACCAAACCTATAAATCCCAAACCAATGAGCTTGGGATTTGTAGGTTTCATGTGGGTATAACAAAAAGGTATGTACTAACTGTGTTACTTGCCTAGCATGTAAAAGCGTCTAATGGGATATTAGGTTTGTAATTGTGTAGGCAACGAATTAGCCACCTAACACTTCTTTTACAATTTTAGAAATTATACGTATATATATATATATATATATATATATATATATATATATATATATATATATATATATATATATATATATATATATACGTATAATTTCTATCTCAAGTGTTTCCCATTTCCCAGTCCAATTAAACCAAACCTATAAATCCCAAACCAATGAGCTTGGGATTTGTAGGTTTCATGTGGGTATAACAAAAAGGTATGTACTAACTGTGTTACTTGCCTAGCATGTAAAAGCGTCTAATGGGATATTAGGTTTGTAATTGTGTAGGCAACGAATTAGCCACCTAACACTTCTTTTACAATTTTCCATCTATTTCCATATTATTTTTTGACTAAATGTTGCCTGAGTGGCGCTTTTTGGACTCTGCCTACCTCCTCAGGTACATCATGCGTGACGTATACGAAACTGTTTAACATTCTGCTTTTATATTCCATTAAAAATTAAAAACAATCTTTAGAATAACAACTTTTTATAGAGCATATTATTTTTTACACACTTGTTTCACATCATTTACGATATCGGATTCCATGTTTAAATATTCATTATTTATTTTTATTTAGTAGACGACCGTTTAAATGGCAGTGTTGCAAGGTTCATTAGGCCGTCAATTTATGTGTGAGAAAATTTTGCGTAATCACTATGCATTCCACATTTTTCTTGAACGTCTCATTGGCTTAACATCAGAATAATGATTTTATAAACGCGGGAACATATTTTAATTACATGCGAGCCACGCTCAGTCACACCCTATGATGAATATTGAAGTAAAAAAATATTTTTATTTGTTTTCATCAAGACCTTTGGTAGTTTAGGGGCTCGCTGTAAATTTCACAGTACGCAACCAGTCCGGGTTTGAACCCTGCCGGCACCAATGAAATTGTTAATTGCAATTTTAAGTGATGATTTACCACGTGCTCGGCGGTGAAGGAAAACATCGAGATGAAACCTGCATGTCTGAGAAATAAAAAAAATATTTCGAAGAGATGTGAAGTCCGCCAACACGCATTGGGGTAGCCTGATGGACACTTCCCTGCACTAAGCCCTCTCAGAAGTGAAAGGTAGGCCTGTGCACAGCAGTGGGCCGTATATAGGTCTGTAACTAACTTCTGAACAGAAAATCCATATTTATTGGGTGTTTTTTTGTATGACATTGACTTTGGCAGCTTACACTTTTATTATTTTATTACATGGGAAAAGATAAACTCTTAGAGTATCTCAGAGGGGTAGGCTGAGACTGCAAACTTTCATTTGTCACGATTCGGACACACCTTTATCGATTCTTTCACATTTATATCCGCATATATGTCTGTCAGTTAAGGATACAATTATTATTTTATCTTATTATCTAAGTTGTTTTTTAATATGTCCGTATTCCACCTTAGTATTCACGGGTGTCAACGCATATGTAGTATTCTTTGTCTGGTTTTGGTTTACGAGTAAATGTATATTACCTAGACATTATAGGATCTCCGTATACTTCAAGAGAACTATTGGATCATCAGTTAATGTAATATCATAAAAATCATTTAAAATTTGTCTAATAAATAAATAGCTTATTGTTTATTTTGTTTCTATTTCAATATACACCTGAATATTGATTTCTGATTGTTTTATTTAATTCCATTATTTGTCATGTGTGACAAATAAGAAATATTTAAGTAAATATTAAGTTGCTTCTACAGCCAATAAACACCTGCAACCAATTTCAAACGAAGAAAACCACAGATGCGTTATTTTAAGATGTCCTAAGGACTAATCTCTCTTTGGTGGTATGGTTTACTAATGGTCGTTGTCGAACCACAGGACTGGTAAAATTCCTAACAGATCTTTTTTTTATAGGATAGGGTGACAAACGAGCGCACAGTCCTCTTGATGGTAAGTGGTTACTGTGACCTATAGACTTCTACATCTATCCTCAATAAAGAATCTAAATGCAGATAAGTCGTCACCCGTGAAGACTAAGATGGAATGCTCCTTTTCCAGTAAAATGGGTCTCCGGTTCTCTACACTAACCATAAGAAACACAGGAGTCAAGCTGCCATTTTACGCTGGTATTTTGTGAGCGCTTGGTCCTTCCTCGGTCGAGCCGACCCATTCGTGCTACAACTATACTACTAATATAGCTATATACAGTGGACGCTAAGTGGATGCTATGTTATATTCATTAATTATTCTTTGCAGCCTATTAAAATTACTGTACACAGGCCTTCCCATAGACCCTCAAAGGGATCCGCCCTATGATGATCTACGGGAAGGCCTATGGCAGGTTCGCAACCGCAGTTTTTTAATTTTTTGTTTTATTATTAAGACACTGCTGCCTTTAACCTGGTTTGTTTCCCTCTGTCACCTCTTACGATAACCATGGGACGATATAGGTTTATTGATATTATTACACTGCCACTACACGGTCACATAGAACTGCGTCACATATAACCCTTAATCTATATTTGATTAATGTCACCCTTGAGAACTAAGATGTAATGTCTCCTTACCTGTAAAAAGGTATATCTGGGTCTCATCATTCACCTTATGAAATACAGCAGTAGTATTGTGTCATAATGTACCAGAGTAACTTACATAGCCCAACAGATTAGTAAGCTGAAGTGGCAATGGTTTCGGCCATACAGCTCGCAGAAGCGACAACCGATGGGCAAGAAAGGTTCTCGACTGGCAGTCGTGTACTAGGTGAAGTGTAGGGCGGCCCCCTAATAGATTGAGTGATGACATGGTAAGAAGTGCAGGAAGTCGTTGGATGCAGGTGCAGGAAGCCGATGGATGTATCTTCAGCAATGGACTTGTGAAGGGCTGCAATGATGATGATGATAATGTTATTTTGATGCTGGCAATTTGCGTAAGCGTAATCCTTTCCCTGTAGAGTTGACCTATTTGTACCGTAGTATGGACTTTACCACACATATCAACGAACACACATGACATCATTTTATTTTCTTGTATGACTATAACCTTTGATGGTTTTGTACCAGTGTGTCGGTCAAAGTTACCTGTATGTACGCACAAGTTAACTTGCTCTCTGATCCATGACGTGACTCAGGCGGGTCAACGCCTGTATTGAGCCGTGGGATTCTCTTTTTATGTTCTTTTGTTTAGACACTTCCCCCACTGGGGTTTGTTTTGAGATGTATAATTGTCGTAAAGCACGTACCTACTGATTTATTGCATTCTGTGATTTAGTAATATGGAAATATGGACTGGAATTCAAAAAAGTCAGTCATTTACGTTGTATTCAATGCTTGTATTCAGCGGTGATTCAAATTATAATTCGAATCATTGAGCGAGTAGAATGTTGGCCTGTCATTTTTACTTTGTAGATTCGTTAAATGAAAGATTTTTAGGGTCGCTATTGTGTACGCAGATTAATGTCAAGGGACATTTTGATTATGTAATATAGGTGAACCATTGTTTATCATATTTGATGCTTTAGCATACCAACTACACCTTCATCGTCCATCAAACATCTGGGGAAAAAAAAAGAAAGAAACTTTATGCGTTGCTACAAAAGGATACACGTATAAAATATACGAAAGATATTTACTAATGATCCGCTACGGCTTATCAATTTTTTTAATTAATAGTTTATACTTCAGGAGTGTTCCGATATAAATTTGGAGAAAAAAATCCACCCGAAAGAGTGAAATAAAAATAGGGGATGAAAGTAAATAGACGATTATCGAGCTTAAATATTTCTAAGACCACTCATAACGGTAAAAAATTATACTTTTAAGGAAAAATAAAAGTTTACATCAAATAATTGGAAAGAAGAAAATATTTTCGTATAAAAGTTTCAAAAGTCGGTACTAAGACATATGTCACAGTCAAAATTCATAACCGGTTAAAGATACCTTTGACTTCAAAAGTCAGGCAATAATGGTGGTTACCGATGCCCTTAGTTAAAAGTGGATGATGCCGTGGTTAACTATGACATTGGGACGTCATACACCTTAGTCCCTCCCGTGACCATGGGTGCTGTAAAGTGCTCGAAACGTCGGGAATATAAAATGAGTTAATATACGCGATATAATCCGTAAAATTAGTTTTATTTAAAAATTATGAAGATTTTTTCTTTTTAATTTCAAAAAATAAAAAAAAAACTAAGTCAAAAGTAGTTTTGACTAACATTTTTGTTTTTTCAGTTTTTTTCAAAACCATTTTTAGCCTATGTAATTTGGTCAAAATCACTATTATCGAAATTTGTTGCAGTTAAAAATGGTTTTGACCAATGTCCTTAGTCAAAACTACTTTTGACTGATTTTTACAGTAAAAAGTAATTTTGACCGGTTATGAATTTTGACTGTAACATATATAAGTATTAAAGCCCCGACTTCTGAAGCTTTTATACAGTAATTATTTAATTATTTTTAGTTAGTTCTTTGTAGTCACGTTTTTACTTTTAATAGTCTAATTTTCATTCACCACTATTAGCAGGCGTATTGATAAACGTTTAGCACCTTTGAATTTTGCCGCTTTTTAGTACAATACACTACAACGACACCTATGTATATTGTACTGCCTTCCGAGATTATACTGGCTCCGTTATCATGACGATGCTCCAATTTTATTTATTTTCAAATACTAATAATGCTACCAACCTTATTATTCTCTTTAACTACTCCTGATAGCTGAAATTAATTCTGTAGCTTAAATTGATGTACTAATTATGTAACATAATTACTTGTCTACGGAGTGGTTCACGGCAGTAGCCGTATAGGGGATTCAAACCCACAACCTTTTGAGTATGCGGACTACACTTTGCCATTAGGCTACGGTAGCTTGATTAATTGCAAGCTATATTCAAGTTTCTGGCAGATGTTGTGACAAGAGTTAAGAAAGGAAGCATGATATTGATGATGTGCCGAATTCAGAGTACCCTAGCATAGCGCGTACATAATAGATATATGGATATAAAAAACCAGAGAAATGTGTCTGGATCATGTTTTTTTTTATATGATAGGGTGACAAACGAGCGCACGTCCACCTGATGGTAAGTGGCTGCTGTGGCCCATAGACATCTACATTTATCCTCCTTTGCGAATCAAAATGCAGATGCGTTGTCACCCGTGAGGACTAAGATGGAATGCCTCTTTTCCAGTAAAAAGGGTCTCCGGTTCTCTACACTCACCATACGAAACACAGCAGTGTTAAGCTGCTGTTTGAGGCTGGTATTCTGTGAGAGCGTGGTCCTTCCCCGGTCGAGCCGACCCATTCGTAATACAACTATACTACTAATATAGCTTCAGCTTGGCTCTACCAAAATGTCCATGTAGAATGGAAGTTCTTCATTTCTGCCTACCTCTCTCTGTGACGGGCGTTAGAGTTTAATTAAGTACTAAGTGATATATTTATTTGAGTTTGTAGTATTAGACAGAAAATATAATCACAACCGGACCTTCACCTGCACTGTTGCAACCTGTTGCCTTCTTAGTTGAGTTTGTCTGTGGTTTGATTACAAGTATCTATTTACTGAAGTAGCCGCTTATAATGGAACAAGCGAGCTTGTTTATTCATTCATTTATAACTTCGGAAACAAAATCGTAATTAGTTTTAACAGGAACAAAAGCAGGAACAGAAACAGAAACTTTTTTATTCATTATAGATTATAAATAATACTTATTGAAAGTCACTCTTTTGTTTAATTACCACTGGTTAGAACCAGCAAGAAACCCAGCAGGACTTTTTTTTAAATAACAGCCTACAATCAAGTATGTTACACAAATTAACAACACAACAAATAAGAAAGAGATTGGTAGCGATCACCTCATTTCCAGGGGTTATTATCATCCATAAATTCTTTAATATTAAGTAGTGATATTAAATGTTCTCCATCTCGTGGGGGGTCGCCCTACACTTCGCCTACCGGTACGAGGCTGCCACTCGAGAACCTTTCTTCCCCATCGGTTGTTGGTTCTTCGAGCTATATGGCCGGCCCACTGCCACTTCAGCTTACTAATCCGTTGGGCTATGTCGGTTACTCTAGTTCTACTGCGGATATCCTCATTTCTAAGTTTATCACGCAGAGAAACTCCGAGCATAGCCCTCTCCATAGCTCGCTGAGCGACCTTGAGCTTCCTCATACGGCCAGCAGTGAAGGACCACGTCTCAGTTCCGTAAGTCATCACTGGCAACACACACTGGTTGTACAATTTCGTTTTAAGGTTTTGAGGTATGTCTGACGAGAAGATGTGTCGTAGCTTCCCGAACGCTGCCCAGCCGAGTTGAATCCGTCGATTGACCTCTCGGTCGAAGTTGGACTTACCTAGTCGGACTATTTGTCCCAGGTAAACATACGACGAGTGACGACCTGGTAAGGCATGCAGGAAGTCGATGGATGCAAGTGGCTCAGGACCGTGCTTTGTGGCATTCCTTGGGGGAGGCCTATGTTCAGCAGTGGACTTATGAAAAGCTGTAATGATGATGATGATGATGATTAAATGTTCCTTCATTTTAAAATACATATAATTTTTAAGTTAGACTTATAGTAAATTATTGTATGTTATAACGTTTAACGTTATTGTATTTTATTTTATAGAATAAGAGTTATAAACGAGTTAGACTTATAGTAAATTATTGTATGTTATAACGTTTAACGTTATTGTATTTTATTTTATAGAATAAGAGTTATAAACGAGCACACAGTCCACCTGATGGTAAGTGGATGCTGTGGCCCATAGACATCTACATCTGTCTTCGATTAAGAATCAAAATTTACAATTCGCATAGCCGGTTAACTACACTCAACAATACAAAATTCAGCAGCATTAAGTTGCTATTTTACGCTGGTATTCTGTAAGAGCGTGGTCCTTCCACGTTCGGGCTGACCTATTCGTGCTACAACCATAATATAGCTGCAGCGTGGCTCTACTAATTTAAATTGGGTTAAAGATACGGGGACTGCTATTACAGTTCAGATAACCGATAATCATTAGGCTTTGCGCAAATTTTGGGGCCAACTCAAATCAAACTTAGTGAATGCACCATTATGTGCAATTATTATCTATATTATACGACAGTAGCGCAATGCTTAAAGGTAAGAACAACGAAACCAAAGAGTCTTGAGTTTGAAATAACTATATTTCGCGAAAAAATCATAACCATTCAAACCTAGCTCATCAGATTTTTTCCCAGTTTAGCGGTGTTGGGTTCAGTGGGGGTAGTGATTATTTACGTAATTGTAGGAGAGAGAGAGGGACTCTCAAACTAGGCAATACACACCATTTTATTTTTGACGCGGGCCTAAATAAGTTTCACCTCTATAATTTAATTCATGACAAAATATAAATAGGTCTTGTACCTTGATCTCCAATAATAGTGGTTAGGTTTAAATCAATGTTCGTGGTCCAAGAGTCCCCGATTGTAACCTTTGGAGTAATTAAATCGTGTCTGTCTATTTGCACAGTGAGAACCGTCTAGCTACATTGTTTCCAGTGTACACGTTGTGGCCGGTAGTTTGCTAGCAACCGACGTCTACGACATAAGATTTGTTGTTATACCTACCTTTAAATTAGACCTTTACGGTAGTGGTTTAAATTGTATTTTCATTATTTTATATACGTGGTAGAGCCATGCTGCAGTTATATTAGTAGTATAGTTGTAGCACGAATGGGTCGGCTCGACCGGGGAAGGACCACTCTCTCACAGAATACCTGCGTAAAATAGCAGCTTGACACTGATGTGTTTCGTATGGTGAGTGTAGAGAACCGGATACCCTTTTTACTGGAAAAGAGGCATTCCATCCTAGTCCTCACGGTTGACAATGCATCTACTTATTGATTTGCAATCGAGGATAAATGTCGATGTCTATGGGCCACAGCAACCACTTACCATCAGTGGCAGGCAAAAGAAGTTTAGAATTTTAGCATACTTCCCATAATCACAAACTACAGACTAATCGCAGTGTATACAAACTATCCATACCATCTGTTAATAGTAAATTTGCACAAAGTTTTGGCGACTTTATCAAAAGACAAATTTATAATAAGGTCGTAAAACATTGTAATATTAGTAACAATCTTTGATTATATGCATGTCTACATGACATGTATATAATCAAAGATAACAATAGTACATATCTACGAAATTAATTATATTGAAATGGATGGACATCCTATCATATAAGGAAAGAGAAGAAATGTTAAAAACTGGTTTTTGCTAATTGATGGTACTTGTAAAATTATTAGGTAAATTTTGTTATTGTTTTAACTTTTATTTTCTTTTTTAAATGCACGTGGTTAATACATTTCAGTTTTATATAACATGGCTTTCTTGTTATAGTTTTCTTTCTTTTTATGTTCAAAGATTTAAAGTAATAAGCAGTTCTATTATTGCTGTTTTGTGTATATGTCAATACAATCTGTCTGATAATGTGTATAAAATAACGCTTAATTAACTTTTGACCTCAGGGTTCTTCGATACAGGCTTGTCTAGTGAGGCAACCAACATAATATTAACTATTGTTTTTTTTTTCTGATAATAATACATTTTTTCATTTTCATTTTTCTTTGCTCTCAGAATTATTGAACTACTCGTTATATTTGAACAAATTATGTATTGTCGGAAGCGTTGTTCTTTTCCGAGGGTTTTATATATATGACGTCATATAAAATCCAACATGACGGCTTATTGCGGGCATGAAATGCTATAAAAATATAAATATCGTATTTGATATCAAACGGAACATTGATATCAAACACGATATGAAATCGTGTACATGTACAATGTGTACAAGTACATGTCGAAATTATATTTTTCATATGATCGTAGTCATATGTAATTTATAGTGTGTCTCTGGCTTTATATAAACTGATATGAAATTATGAACTATAGTAATTTCTTGATGGTTTGACAAACATAATAAAATACCGGTATCGTAAACTTTTTTAACCTTTTTATTGCACAATTTTTTCTGCGTGAGGTTTTAGTTTTAACTTTCTTTTTATTACTTAACTGGATATGTACCTAATATAAAGTTGTTAGATACTTTATATTAAAGTTGTTAGATATAAATCATTTCTTTTTTCTATTAAACCAAAATTCACTTAACTTTTTCTGCGTAGTCTGAAGGTCAAGGACGTTGAAATACAAAGCACAGTGTGTATGTGTACACATTTTTTTACATTGGTATTTCAAAATAACTTAAAAATAAAACTGAAAAGTGTTCGTGTAATTAAAAAAAATAATTTGCATTGACTTATTTGTTTTTTTTATAAGTCTCTCTCTCTCTCTCTGTCTTTCTCTCTCTCTCTGTGTGTATTTCGTGTGCGTTGAGTGCGTGCGTGCGTGGGTGCGTGCTTGCGTGCGCGCGCACGCTTGTGTATGTGTGTGTGTGTGTGTGTGTGTGTGTGTGTGTGTGTGTATGTGTGTTCTTTTGCCGTCTCGTTCCTTTGACGCTGTTCAAGGTCAACGGTCTAGGTATATTACGTCTGATAAGTAATATAATCCTCCCTTTGAGGCAATCTATGGGAGAGTTCTATGTTCAGCAGTGGACTTTTATATGCTTTAATGGAATAGAATAGAATGGAATCATTTTTATCTACTGACTTCAAAACGGAGCCAGTACTCAAATCGACTGTTTGTTTTTTTTATGTGTGTTACCTCATAACATCTTTCTGGGTGAACCAATTTCGATGATTTTTTTTATTTGAAAGCTGATGCTTCCCTTGTGATCCCATATAAATTTGATCAAGTTCTTGAGTTATTCTTAATAATTTATATTGAAAAGGAGATGTATGAAATTGGGTTCTTGACATCGTTCGTAACAGTTATACAAAAATATGTAGGTAATATAAAGATAAATTATAAGCATAATTAAATGGTTTTAATTTCTGTAGTGTATGGTACAATTATAAAAACATTTTTTTTAAACTCAAAAACGATAACTAATGATTTTACCATAGCAAAAACAAAACGTTTTTAAATATTTTTTATGTAATTTGTCTATGGAATTAGATAATGAAGGCTAAATAGTCTTCAGTATCAATAAAACTCATAATTATGAAACGTTGAGGCGAATCTGTAGAGATTAATACTGAATAAAAGAAATATTTTAAGAAAATCGATTAAATAGGCTACATTATTAAACTAAACAAAATATTTTAATAATATCGGACACAATTAAATAGGCTGTATGGTCGTTGATCATTGCATGTTTCGAAGGAGGCTTGGTAAATTCGAGTTTAAACTTGTCATAGTCATACGCATTTGGCATTTGGCATTGTGGCTGTGTTTGTGGATATAAGTATTTCGTGTTTTTATTTTCGTGAATTAATTTGATTTGACCCTTGGCTTTTCTCTTGATTTACAAGACAGTAGGTTGTTGCGTTCACATAATGACAATAATGTGTTACTTGGGTTTTGAGAGGAATAGAACAGACAATGTACAGACTCAGGCTGCTTTTCGAGATGACATTTTATTAATAGTTGCAGAAAATAATTAAACAATTAAAAAAAGTTTGAGTTGAATTTTATTTTATTTTATTTAATAATAACTAAAAAACTGCATCCTTTTGTGTCCTTTCAATTTATTGAAACAACTTATTCCAAGAACGAGTGATTTTATTACATAACCTACAAATAATAAACCAAAATAAAAACAAAACCCCTTCTCTTGTCTTACAAAAATATGATTTTTAGTCGTAAGTAGCAAATGTTTAATTCTTTAAAATAAAATATATTTAAACTTTGTTTACGCCGGGCCCAAGTTTGTATGGAACCAAGTTCATCTCCTTTTAATTTTAAATTATTCAACATAGATTACAGTACATAATACTTATTGAAAGTCATTTTTTTTTACTTTTACCACTGTTTCGTTAAAAACCCTCTGTCCCGGAAAGAACCAAAAAGAAACCCAGCGGGATTTTAAAAAAAAAAAAGCACAAATTACAATATTATATTTTATACAATTTTTATTAAAACATTTTGAAACAGCATGGTAGCGATCACCTCATTCCCAGGGGTTATCAGTCATATACTCTTTAGTGGTATATATACCCTTACTAGACAGAAAACTTCGTTTAAAAAACTATAGGTCATACGTTGATCAAATTTATATGGGATCACATGAGAAGCATTAGCTCTCAAATAAAAAAAAGAATCATCAAAATCATTTCACGTAGAACAAAGTTATGAGGTAACACACATAAAAACATAAAAATATTACACTCTACGATTGATTCTCCGTCCTTGCTTGCATCGATTAACATAAACACTCACTACAAGGCCCGTGACTGCAAGCCTAAACTGTTTTCACTCCAAGTGTACCGTAACAACACATCATATTACAAGCCAGTGGTTAGGATGTGTCACCTCTACAATGATATATCCCAGGACCATCCAAATATTGATATTCTAGGTTCAACTCCAAATGTCTTCAATAGATCTATCCGTGATATTTTGAAATAACTGAAATAATTGCTCTCATCTTTATACTTATATACTTCTGTTCTAGCTTGTAACAGGCCTCTCTTGTTGATTGCAAAGCCACTGTTTTATTTTTTTAATTATTTTTTTAAAATGTTTTGGAACTTTAGCAGATGTAACTCTTTATAATTTACTTCATAAACACATGTTTTGGCTAACAGTTCAGTACTTAATCATTAAATTTTAAGAAACTTATCTCCACAACTGTAAACTGTATTGTGTTAATAAATAAATAAAAAAACATACAGTTGAATTGAGTGCCTCCTCCTTTTTGAAATCGGTAAAAAATCAACATTACTGCATATATTACCGTCGGAAATTTTTAAAATCAAAATTTAATTTTTTTACCACGTTCTTATCATATTCTTGAATTATCATATGAATATGAACTATATTCTAAATTTCAAGTTTCCAGCTCATCGGGAAGTTAGTTTAAAATCAATTATTAAACTCCACCCGTAACGGCAGACAGACAGACAAACAAGAAAGTGACTTATTAAAAACGTGGTAAAATTAATTTTTGTTTGTTCGTATTTTATGCGCTGCCATACTGGATCTCAGATTGTGGTAAAACATTGTCAACTTTGCTAGCCCCTGCGAAAAGGTTACAGGCATAGTACAATTAAATTACATTAGATACCAACAAATTTATTTCAAAGTTGTATATCATTCGGTTTCAATGAATGTATTATCATTCCTAATTTTTTTTTATAGGATAAGGGTGACAAACGAGCACATAGTCCACCTGATGGTAAGTGGTTGCTGCGGCCCATAGACATCTACATCTATTCTCTATTACAAATCAAAATGTAGTTGCGTTGTCACCCGTGAGGACTAGGATAGAATGCCTCATTTCCAGTAAAAAGGGCCTCCGGCCACCTGCACTCACCAAGCGAAACGCAGAGGTAAACCTCTACTTCACGCTGGTATTCTGTGAGGTCGTGGTACCACCCCGGTTCGAGCCGGCCCATCCGTGCGACAGCAAAAGCTGCCGCGTGGCTCTACCACTGTTAATTAAACAATAAAACCCTTCCAAATTTAAAATAATATTTCCACAATTATTTCTTCCGCGGCAGAAACGCGCCGGGTACCAGCAAATTAATAAATAGGCAATATACATATAATTATATAAATAATAATAAATAAATACTACCAACTACTTATATAATAAACAGTACATTGATGAAATAAAAAGGTCCTTATAATAATTAAAAAAAAGTTTCCGCCTTAAGCTTGTATAACAGTCCGATGCACATTGAACGGATCCATTGACGTTTTTTTAGAGTTAATTATCTGTATTCTGCTTTCCAAGTACAAGGCATCGTTGTTTTTTTTTTAAATTCCCACTGCTTCTTTATTTTTATCGTTTTCTTGTTCGACTAGAATCGAGATGTTTGTTTTGTGATACTAAAGCTAATTATAAGACAAATTGCTTCTATTTTTATCGGTGTTCACTTTCAATAATAGGCTTTGTTTAATCTGGTTTTACAGTATACCTTCAAGGTAAGTATTATGGAAACATACCAATGTTTCCATAATGGTATGTAAGTACGTGTTAATGAGGCCCGGAATCATTATCATTATTATAGGCTATCGCGTTTCCAGAGATTACTTAGAATTAAACATCTTTATAAAAAATAAAAAAGGTAATCCTTACACTAGGGTTTTCTTGAGATGTTTTACGTACATTATTTGTACAGAGACAAAAACACAGGGCCGAAGTAGTTATTTGTAACATCATCATCAGTCTGCGGGATTCCACGTCTGGACATAAGTTTTTCCCAAGGCGTGTCACTAAGCCCGACAATTGGCTTCACGCATCCAGTTGCTGCCAGCCGCTCCAACGATTATGGCTCCATCTAGCCAGGAGTTCTGCACTGCATTCACCTAAGCGTGGTTTCCACTTTGTATCTGTTACAGTCTATTAAACTCTACTGCTGAACATAGGCCTCCCATAGATAGCCTCATAGGGGGTATAGTTGCCATGGTTGGCAACCACACCTTTATTTTTTATTTTAAGTCGTTATTGGAAGACGCTGCTGCCCATTTCCTGATTTGTTTCGTTTTGTCGCCTCTTACGACACCCACGGAACGATTTTTGGTTGTGGATATTCTTACAACTTAACACGATGCTCTCTCTCACACACTGTCCATTTTGTATGCCATACAATTACTTTTTTGTCACGTTCTAGCTGGCTCGGCAGTTGTTGTTCTACCCTTCCGGTAGGTGACCCAATGTATTTCACTGCGAATGCATTCCAGACTTTTGCAGTGTTAATATAAAATTTATTACTAACTCGTCCAAAGGGTCCATATCAATCGGGTGCAGATATTGTGATCTTTTTTGACACTAAACAAATATAATTAAGTTGTGAATACAAGTCATTTTAGTCTATAAATATAAAATTTCTATATACCTACCTCGACTGCAGCTCCATTTATCGGATCCTAGCATAGTTATTAACCATCGTCTCGAGGGAAAATAATGTGTGGAATGGCCTCAATCAGTCAAGTCGTTCGGAAGTTTATTTATTTATTTTTATAGAATAAGGGTACATAGGAGCACACAGTCCACCTGATGGTGAGTGAATGCTGTGGGCCATAGACAATTACATTTACCCTTGATTAAGAATCAAAATGCAGATGCCTTGTCAGCCCTGATTACTAAGATAGAATGACTTTCAGTTAATATTATATAATAATCTATATCGAATAATAAATATTATATTCTATCCTATTCTAAACTTCGTATGTATTAATAAAGACTTCAATAATTATTTTTCACAAACATATAACACAACAAATGCCGATTTGTTTTGTATTTTTACAAACTTAGTTTGCTTTACGTCGAATTGGAACCCTCTTATGATCGTATCATCCATCCGTTCCATCGTAAAAGAACGGTGAGAACTAAGTAGCTATCTATATACGTTTGTCAGATGTTTGACGATCGAATGGCTTGGTTTTCAATGTAATGTCGAGTCTACATGAATCGTCCAACGTTCCAACTAACCTTCAAACATTCGATGGGGTTTGAGTTTGGTTGGTTGGACGCTCCCGTTGTAGTAGCGGGTGGCAGTAAACAGAGTTTGTTAAAATTAATAAAAAGGCCTATTACACGTAAGACAGTTTTATTTCGATAATTTTATTACATTCCATGCAGTATCAGGTTTTTTAGCCGTTTATGTGGAGGCACAGTCTTTTATTCGAATGATTATGCTCAAGTTGATGCGAACTTCAAGATATACGACTTAGAGACCTTCAAGAAAAGGGCCTATTCTTTTTAGGGTTCCGTAACCAAAGGGTGATTAACGGGACCCTATTACTAAGCCTCCGCTGTTCGTCCGTCTGTCCGTCAGCGGGCTGTACCTAATGATCCGTTATAACTAGACAGTTGAAATTTTCACAGAATGTGTATTCCCGTTGCCGCTACAATAACAAATAAAAATAAAAATAAATTAAAATCAAAGGGTGCTCCTCTAATAGAAATGTGTTTTACGATGATACGGAATTCGCCTTGGCCGGTTATTTAAAAGGTCGGCAACGCACCTGCGATTCCCCTAGTGTTGCAGTTGTTCGTGGGCGGCGGTCAGCACTTACCATCAGTTGGCCCCATGCACGTTTGCCCCCTCTTCTATAAAAATATATATATTAAGAATAATAAGAGTGCTCTGATGAATTGCTCGGACTAATTCCAGGCGCTCAATTTCACCATCGCACATCGCGAAAAAACTGGCGTTATCATGCATACCATCTGGATGATTGCCGGTCCACCACTGTGTGATTTAGAAGAAGTTTTCTCCCTCGTACAATTTCCTTGTGGAATCGATTACCACCAGAGATTGTTCCGGACCGATACGACTTAGGAACCTTTAAGAAAAGAGCTTACACCTTTCTAAAAGGCCGGCAACGCATCTGCAATTCCCCTGGTATTGCGGTTGTTCATGGGCGGCGGTAGTTACTTACCATCAGGTGATCCGCATGCTCGTTTGCCCACTCTTTTATAAAAAAAAATATATGTCTTTATTAGAATAAAAATATATAAGAACCTCAAAGTAGGTAACTACCTGTACGTTGTACATCTATCATCCCTAATTAGTTGATATGTTATTCATTTTATATAAGAAACACAAAATATTAATAATTTCCAACGTTTCGGGCACTTTACAGCACCTATCTATGGTCACGGGGGAGTATCTACTAATCTAAATACTTAATTTCAATAGAGAAAGAGGCTGGATCTACCTGTTTGGGATCCTGTAATTAATTAAATTAAAACTAAGCCCAAGCATACAACTGCAAGACTTCAAGACACAGTAAGTTCATTCTGCGTAGATCGGACCAAAATTATTAATTAAAAAGCTGAAGGTACTCCGGGTTAACTCTGACACCGGGACGTCAATCACCTGTCCCCCGAGTATGGAGTGTAGAGTAGAAGGAGAACCATCTTATAAGGTGCGAAAGTTGAAAAAGTGTCCCACTATATACTGAAAATAGAGGTTCCAAAACCTACCACAATAGCGCTGGCGTCTGAAAAACTACGATATGAATATAGCTGTTGTAGACGGAGTGAAGTCAACTGAATTCAAATATTTAAAAAATTTCATGACTAGAGTAGTTAATAAAATGCCAGTATACAAAACCTCAACTATTTACGTAGTGCAAAACCAAGCGGATTGGTCGGTCCTTGTTTATTTCTCCATCTTATTCTAATTAATTTTGGCGCTTTTTTTTTAATTTATCCTATGCTACTGCAGCGCCACCCTTATTGGACGCGTTTTTAAGGACACTTTTCATATATAGAGATGGTGGATTCTACTCTACACTCCATACCCCCGAGACCATGGGTGCTGTAAAGTACCCGAAACGTCGGGAATCAATAAAAAAGAAGTTAATTATACGCGATAGAATCCGTAAAAATAGTTTTATTCAATGTGTAGTGTTCTTGTAAATATAAGAAATCATTACAGAAAATATTTGTTAACGTATCTACTAGCACATACACCCGAGATACAGGTCTATCCTACTAGGATCAATTCAAGTGACTGTTATTGTAGACTATTTTAAATCGAGACATTGTTTGAATTAATTGTACGTTATAATTTACAATTTGCTGGTTAAAATTAATTAATAATAAATAAGTCTAACATACCTACTAGTAGGTACATGCGTGGTACATATAACTTCAATGATTAACTTTATTTCAGACATTATAGATATACGAGATACTGGAATGATGGTAGACGATAAATTGCACCCTACAACTATATTATGGTTGTAGCACGAATTGGTCGGCTCAACCAGGGTAAGACCGCGCTCTCACAGAATACCAGCGTCAAATAGTAACTTAAAGCTGTTGTGTTTCGTATGGTGAGTGTAGAGGACCAAAAATTCATTTAAAGTGGCATTTCATCGTAGTTCTCTAGGGTGACAACACTTCTGCATTTTGATTTTTACCGGGGATAAATGTAAATGTCTATGGGCCACGGCATCCACTTATTATCTGGTGGAGTGTGCTCTCTTGCTACCCTTATTCTATGAAAAAATTTAAAAATTAACTTTATTAAAATAACTTTTGAAGATGTATTTTTTTTATAGGATAAGGGTGACAAACGAGCACACAGTCCACCTGATGGTAAGTGGTTGCTGCGGCCCATAGACATCTTCATCTATCCTCGCTTGCGAATCAAAATGCAGATGCGTTGTCACCCGTGAGGACTAAGATGGAATGACTCTTTTCCAGCAAAAAGGGCCTCCGGCCACCTGCACTCACCAAGCGAAACGCAGAGGTAAACCTCTACTTCACGCTGGTATTCTGTGAGGTCGTGGTACCTGATTAACAGTGGTAGAGCCACGCGGCAGCTTTTGCTGTCGCACGGATGGGCCGGCTCGAACCGGGGTGGTACCACGACCTCACAGAAAACCAGCGTGAAGTAGAGGTTTACCTCTGCGTTTCGCTTGGTGAGTGCAGGTGGCCGGAGGCCCTTTTTACTGGAAATGAGGCATTGCATCTTAGTCCTCACGGGTGACAACGCATCTGCATTTTGATTCGCAAACGGGGATAGATGTAGATGTCTATGGGCCGCAGCAACCACTTACCATCAGGTGGACTGTGTGCTCGTTTGTCACCCTTATCCTATAAAAAAAAAAAAAACACCCCGTTTCGAGCCGGCCCATCCGTACGACAGCAAAAGCTGCCGCGTGGCTCTACCACTGTTAAATATATGGTTGTATATATATGTATGGTTAAATGTATGGTTGAACGATTCTGTATCACCAGCATAACTAACTAACAAAGTGAGTCGAACATACTTGTCTTGTTTCTGTAGATGGTAAATTAAAGAATAGTCATCTCTTAACTATTACTACTATTACATAACTTATTAGAACTGTAAATAGTATACCAAAGAGCAATAAATAGTAATTCAGTAAATTACCGGAGAGACAATTGTAAATTTAGTGTTTGTTCAAACTTTCGCGGCTACAGACTTTGCCCGGCTTTTATATTCAAGGAACGCTTCTCTGTTACGATCCGTTTTACTAGGTACATGTTAAAGTGTCTAGTTTCGCATTTCGTATTTAGAAAATTAAGTGCAGTATTTTGTTTTAAGATAATTTCATTCACTTATGCACTGCAGCAGTTCACAAGAAAAATGAAACGTAGTTAAAACAGGAAATATATTTGAACCAGGCTATGAGAACCGTAAGTGAAATTAAATAGAGTAAGTAGATATTTACCGTCAGTTCGACTGGCAGCCTATTAAACTCCACTGCTGTACATAGGCCTCTTCACATATTGCTTTTTTTTATAGGATCGAGTGACAAACGAGCACACAGTCCACCTGATGGTGAGTGTTTGCTGTGGCCACATCTATCCTCGTTTGCAAATCAAAATGCAGATGCGTTGTCACTCCTGAGGACTAAAATGGAATGCCTATTTTCCAGTAAAAAGGCTCTCCGGTTCTCTACACTCACCATACGAAACAACAGTGTTAAGCTGCTATTTTACGCTGGTATTTTGTGAGAGCGTTGTCCTTCCCCGGTTGAGCCGACCCATTCGTGCTACAACTATACTACTAATATAGAGCTGCAGCATGGCTCTACCACGTAAAAATGCTTCATGGATACTTGCCATAGTTGCCACACTTGACAGGCGGGTTGACAACCACAGTTTACTATAATTTAGAATTGTAATTGGAAAGATGTTGCTGCCTATCTCCTGAATTAGTTTCCCGCTGTCGCTTCTTATAACACCCACGTATAGTGTATAGTGGATATTCTTATATTGCCACTACACTACAATAATCTTGTTTATGACCCTAACCCTGTTATATAAATAAAAAAAAAAACACTATTCTATTTAAAGATACTTTTGTAATGTAATTAAACTAAACAGCTTTCCTCAAATTGTTATAATATTACAATAACCAAACTAATGTTATCACAACATAACCGTAAGCTAATAAATATATTTTAATACGAAACACATAAAGAAAAAACTGGCACAGATACTTGCGTTTCCAGACTGCAGTTAAACGGAGGGGAGAGTAGAGACAACAACAACCATATGCACGTGTCTCACTCGCGCACCGGATTTGAAATAAAAAACACCGTGGGGCTTTTGAGGTCTGAATTAAAGTTGAAGTTGTACGTCGTTCGCGTGCGTCTTATTATAGAGAATATCGGAAGCAGAACAGGTTTAATACGTTCATTGTGTACTTATAGCGATGTTTAAAAGTGTGCGATAACTGGCGGCTGTAAAGATGAATGAGAGGCCCGCAAAAGGATTACTACAGTTTTTTTTAATTCTTGACTATGTTGTGGTGGTGTACGAATATCCACTACCCAATATCGTCCCGAGGGGGGGGGGGGGGGTCGTAAGGGACGACAGAGCGAAAAAAGCCAGGAGATGGGCAGCAGCATCTTTCTTATAAGCCCCAATAGCTTCCAACTAAAAAAAAGAAAAATAAGCGGCAAAGTGCGAGTCGGACTCGCCCATGAAGGGTTCCGTAGCAGCAAGTAACATGATTTACGATTTATGGCGTTTAAAAAAAATTACTTATTAGATTTCGTTCAAACGTATTTTCGGTGGAAGTTTACATGTACATCATATATTATTTTTAGTTTTATCATTCTCTTATTTTAGAAGTTTCAAGGGGTCCAGTTTTTGAAGACCTATCCATAGATACCCCACATGTACGGGTTTGATGAGTTTGAAGTTTTTGAGTTTCAGTTCTAAGAACCCCCAAAATTTATTGTTTTTCTTTTCTATTTTTGTGTGAAAATCTTAATGCGGTTCACAGAATACATCTACTTACCAAGTTTCAACAGCATAGTTCTTATGGTTTCGAAAAAAAGTGGCTGTGGCATACAGACGGACAGACAGACAGACATGACAAATCCATAAGGGTTCCGTTTTTTGCCATTTGGCTACGGAACCCTAAAAAAAGTCAGCATAGTAGGCTAATAAGTAACCGCAGATTTTTATTATTTTAAGATTTATCAGGAAGACGCTTCTGCCCATCTCCTGTATCAGTTTCGTGGCTGTGAAGGTTAGAATATTAAAGAAGAAAAATTAAAATTACAAAAATCAGATGTTGTAGTAGTAGGATTTTCACTTTTACTCGGGCGTAATATTGTGCCGTTAAGAAGAAAGAGATTTATTATGAAATTACCATTCATATAGCGCGGGTTAGTCAAATTTTTTGCTTTGTGTGTGAAAACGCGGAGAAATCGAATGTTATCAGAAATGGGACCTAGCTATATCAATTTTTCGCCCCCGTAAACCGCCATATTGTAAATTTCGTCGAAATCTTTAAAGTCGTTATCGAGATTGTGATTACAAACTAATATATATTATATCGCTTAATATTTTTACATGACGTCCAAAAAAAAATTAAATTTTAATTATTGGATTTTAACATTTTACTCGATAATTTTTGTTTTTCCGATTCAATCTATTTAAATTAGTTGTGACAATCAATTTACAGACAAAATGGTTTCCTTTTTAGTGTTCCGTACTTGAAGAGTAACGAACGGGACCCTATTACTAAGCCTCCGCTGTCCGTCCAATCGTGCGTCTGTCTGTCAACGGGCTGTATCTAATGATACGTAATAGGTAGACAGTTGAAATTGTCACAAAATGTATATTTCGGTTGCCCTTGTAACAGCATATAATAAAAATAAAAATTAGAGGGGGCTCCCCTACTAGAAACGTGTTTTAACAGTTGTACGGAACCCTTGTTGCGCGAATCCGACTCGTACTTTATCGGTTATTTAAAGAAAAAATCGTAATAAAATCTACATTAATTAAAAACGAAATACAGAGTCAAAAATTTACACTTTAATTAAATTCTTAAGAAATACGAGATCAATTTCAATTCTATGTAAGTACTTTGTGTGTGTTTGTTAAATATATTATTTATTGTGTTATAGTATAACAATTTTATGAATTACTAACCACTCGTCCCGGCTTTTCCTAGGTTAAAGTGGCGTTATTTAGACCATATTTTTGATATGAAACAACTATAGCGGCGGGTCAGACTGTTGGCGTGGCAACGCGTCGCCACAGCATGCGTCGCCACGCTATATGATAGTATGTATATTATGTGGTATTTTTTTATAGGATAAGGGTGACAAACGAGCACACAGTCCACCTGATGGTAAGTGGTTGCTGCGGCCCATAGACATCTACATTTATCCTCGTTTGCGAATCAAAATGCAGATGCATTGTCACCCGTGAGTACCAAGATGGAATGCCTCATTTCCAATAAAAAGGGCCTCCGGCCACCTGCACTCACCAAGCGAAACGCAGAGGTAAACCTCTACTTCACGCTGGTTTTCTGTGAGGTCGTGGTACCACCCCGGTTCGAGTCGGCCCATCCGTGCGACAGCAAAAGCTGCCGCGTGGCTCTACCACTGTTAAAGTGGTATGTAAGCACTACGCAGTAGTATGTATTACACATGTGTCATTCGATTTTTTTTATTATTGTAATATTCTAAATTCATGGTTAAAATTATGGTATAAAATTAAAATAATGATTTTAAGTAAATAAACGATTAAACCATATAAAATTTAAGCGACAGAAGCCTCATATTATACTATGAGGCATATAAATATAGAAAGCGATCTTAAAAAGTCATGGGTTCGAATCCGCTCCGTCCAAGGGGCTATTTGCAACCTAATAAAATATAAACTAGCATTATTTAAATTTGTGTCTGTCTCACTGTTCTGGCAAAATTAAATAAACAGTGATCTTTTTCTTGAAAAAATAACCCATTCATGTTAATAAAAGGCAGTTATTTCGATATAACAGACAGTCAATTGTTTAACTGTTATGTATAGTTTTAAATAAAAATCACAAAATGTTCACACAATTATATTTTTTTATAGGATAGGTTGACAAGCGAGCACACATTCCACCTGATGGTAAGTGGCTGCTGTGATCCATAGACATTTACTCTACATTTATCCTAAATAAAGAATTGAAATGTATTAAATATTTAACTCTAAAATAGTATCTAAATAATGCTTCTGTATAACTACCGCTAAATAGTGGTGCTTGCACTGCTGAGTTCCAATCTGAAGGATATAGAGCGCCCGTATAATTACAGAGTGTGAAGCATTCCATCTTAGTTCGCAGAGGTGATAACACGCCTGTAGACTTTTTTGCTTCCTGCAGTAGCCACTTACTATCATTCATTTGACACACACACACACACACACACACACACACACAGATATATATATACACTAGCTGAGCAGGCAGACGTTGTTCTACCCTTTTCGATGACCCCTCATAAAATCCTTAAATTCGTAATAAAAAATATTGAGTGTCACTTATCCGGATAAAAACTATCCTATCTCTCATGTTGGACCAAACTACACATTGTGCAAATTTCATTGAAATCAGTTCAGTACTTTAGAAGTTCATCGCGTACAAACAAGTTGACACGTATTTTTTATATATAAAGATTTATATATATATATACCTTCTTCTCCAAATTTGTATGGGACCACCCGTAAAGTATCACCTATTTAATAAAGAATCATCATCACAATTGGTTCACAATCTGCGAAGATATCGCGTAACTTACATACAAAAAAAACATACACTCGAATTGAGAACCAACCACCTCCTTTTTGAAATCGGTTTAAAATTATGAACCAAAATAGAAATCATACTACAACATATTTTTCACAAACCTTGACATAATTCATGTAAGGTATCAGTTACGACTGGCAACTTTTAAATTTATAAAATAATAAAAACTGCTAAAGCATCCCTGTCAACAAATCACTTGTGTTTTTATTGTAAGCCAGTAACTTATCCACAAGTCTTGATACTTCATTAGTTTTTATCTTTTATAAAATCACGTTATTATACAAACAGGATAAAGTCCTCTACCTGTATCCTGTACATCAATCAACATGATATAATTATGGGAACAGCTGACATTAAGTTCGAGCAGGCAGCTTAGTAAGACTAAATTACTAAGGTAGGTGAAAGTATAAAGATACAGGTATAAGGTATAACGTCTACCTATATGAGTTGGGTACAATGAAACTGAGATAACGTTTATGTGATTTTATAACCATTATATTCTATTTAAGTCTATTGCTGAACATAGGCCTCCCCCATATTGCCTCATAGGGGAGAAGTAGCCATAGTTGTCAGTCATGGCAGGCGGGTTAGTAACAGCAGTTCTTTTGTTATTTTAGCTATTATTAGGAAGACGCTGCTGCCTATCACTTGTTTCAATTTCCCTCTGTCGCCTCTTACGACAGCCCACCGCCTCTTACACCGCCACTACGCGGTACATATGTATGTTGTGGAAAATTATATTTACAACCTCTTTCTAGCAAACATCGCATGCTATCAGCCGTTTCATAAATAATATCAAACGTGATTTGCATTTGATGCTAATTTACATTCGTTAAGTGGTTGGCGGTTACACGCGGCTTAGATTACTCCAGATCGATGACATTATAGCAAATGTTAATATGTCCTTCGCGCGAAAGATCAGAAGTGAATTCTTACACTTTTGTCGTGATTAGAAGGGATTTTGTGTGGGAAGCAAACCTGCTACTAGTTCGTAGCTGACCGTAATTTAAATATTAATATTTATAGATGCCATTATTATTAAATTAACGCTCTAGAAATGCAGTAATTAAGAAATATATATATAAACTTAGGAATGAGGATATCTGCAGTAGAACCAGAGTAACCGACATAGCCCAACGGATTAGTAAGCTGAAGTGGCAGTGGGCCGGCCATATAACTTGAAGAACCGACAACCGATGTGGAAGAAAGGTTCTCGAGTGGCAGCCTCGTACCGGTAAGCGAAGTGTAGGGCGTCCCCCCACGAGATGGATTGACGACTTGGTAAGACATGCAGGAAGTCGATGGATGCAGGTGGCTCAGGACCGTGCTTTGTGGCATTCTTTGGGGGAGGCCTATGTTCAGCAGTGGACTTGTGAAGGGCTGTAATGATGATGATGATGATGATGATGAAGAATAATAGTATGAGAAATTGTATGATATAGGAAAAGTGTGAATAATATAATGTTTTTTTCGTATTTATTTTATAGAAGCGGGTGCAAACGAGCATGCGGCTCACCTGTTGGTAAGTGTTGACCGCTGCCTACTAACAACTGCAACAGAAATTACAGGTGAGTTGCCAGCCTTTTAAAAAGAAGTAAGCTCGTTTCTTGAAGGTACCTAAGTGGTCCCAAAGAAAATCTCACAGTTGTAGACTGCCAAGTATGTGTATATGTAAGTGCATGGTGTATGTAGTTGTTTGGACACATATAAAGGATGAATGAGAAAAATATTACAAAGTTAATTCATACTGCCCAAGAGAGTGGCAAAGACGGCAGTGTGCTCCCCAAAGCGGATGTGTGTCGAACAAATTATAATATAATTATATAGAAAACGGATGAAATTAAGCGCACCCTTCACTGACGAGTAAGTATGCGAAGGAGGAATTGTTCGGATTAATCCCAGCCGCCAAATTTCACGAACGCACATCGCGGCAGAACTCCCGATACCATCCACACCATCTGGATGATTGGCGGTCCACCACTGTGCGATTTAGAAGATGTTTTCTTCCTCGCACGACTTCCTTGTGGAATCGATTACCATCAGCGATTTTTCCGGACCGATACGACTTAGGGACCTTCAAGAAAAGAGCGTACTCCTTTTTAAAAGGCCGGCAACGCATCTGCAATTCCCTCCCTGGTGTTGCAGATGTTCATGGGCGGCGGTAGTCACTTACCATCAGGTGAGCCGCATGCTCGTTTGCCCCCTCTACTATAAAAAAAAAAAAAAAAAAAAAAGATATATGGAACTTGCCAAATGGAAGTCGTTCATGTCTGCCTATAAATGTACTCCCCTGGGAGACAAGAATGTCAGTTAAAGTATTTTTTTTAAATTATAATGTATAATATAGCATTTTATCTGTTCGAAAAGCTAAATGCAGCTATAGTGGCGTAAATAATAAAAGAGTTCGTTGTTTCACGGTATATACAAATAGGTGACCGTTTTCTCAGCTGCCGTTGCTATTGTCTTTGTGCTTCGTAAGGCACGGTAAATCATTGGTGTCATCTGACGCCACTGGATCATTATTAAGTACCATTGAGGCGGAACCCAGCTTGTGAAATAACTTATCGTCTCTGTGTTGCAAAGGTAATTTATTCATTTATTCTTAACAACCTATAAAAATAATACCATATTTTTTTATAGGATAAGGGTGACAAACGAGCACACACTTCACCTGATCTACAGCTACCCTCAGTAAAGGCCCGAACGCAGATATGTTTTCACCCCTGAGGACTGATAGATTGCCTCTTAAGGCAGATATTTGCTATAGTTGCTGGGCTTGGCAGACGAGTTAACAACTACATTCTTTTAATATCTTGAGTCGCTATCAGGAAGAAGTTGCTATACAATCCTGTTTCATTTTCTCCCTTCTTGCCTCTTCCGAAACCTACACGATGATATGGAGAAGTGACTTTTCTTACGCAGCAAGTTCTGTAAGTGTTGGAATTAATGTCTTTATGTCTAGATGCAGCAGCGGAAGGCATATGAATGTATTTTTTTTTATTACGTAGGAAAGTGTCATATACTCATATGGGGTAGTTTATGCTCTTATAGTCCCACTAAACAGTCTAACTGAAAATATAGTTACCAGTATTGTTGATGTGAATCGATGGAATTGGCATTTTTCAGCTTTCATACATTTTTCGCTTAAGAAACAATATCACCAAAAATCTCTTCCTGTTGACAACTTAACTGATATTTAATAATTGTGACCGAAACGAGAATATTATTATTATATTTATATTTATTAATTAATTTAATAACATCATTGCTATGATATGTTCAACAATGGATTTGTGACAGTCTGCAAAATGATCGTAACCTATAATTTGATATGTTAGATGTAAATCTAAGTTCATTCGTACACAAATAAATTCATTATGTTTGTATACAACTCAATTAACTATGTGTGTGACACTATCAATAGCTAACGATAGTACAAGGAAAACATAATCTGTTAGGATATGTCCAATCGCCTAGAATTGCGACTTTGTATTATTCACAAGACAAACTACAAAAGCCTCGTTACTGCTAACAATCGTATTTTCTTTTGTAATATATCTCGGCTTCATTTAAATACACAAGTTTTAATAACTTTAGGGGTGAGAAAGATCATATTTTTAAATAAATTAGCTTATATTCTAATTTGAAATTTAGTTTATAAGGTAATACTTTTTAATAAATTATTAAGTAAATACTAATTATTATAAAATTTTATGCATGAAATTATATCAGTGTCGGATTTAATTATAAATAAAATAAAATTGACCCGAAACAAAAAGAGCTGAAATTCTTCAAACGGCTAAAAGATTTCCTTGAATCATAGCTAAGAACATTCTCGATCAAGTCACCTTTCAAACAAAAAAAACTAAATTTAAATTGGTTCATCAGTTTGGGAGCTACGATGCCACCGACAGGCACACATATACACAGATACATACGTTAAACATATAACACATTTTATGCAGTGGTAGAGCCACGCGGCTTTTGCTGTCGCACGGATGGGCCGGCTCGAACCGGGGTGGTACCACGACCTCACAGAAAACCAGCGTGAAGTAGAGGTTTACCTCTGCGTTTCGCTTGGTGAGTGCAGGTGGCCGGAGGCCCTTTTTACTGGAAATGAGGCATTCCATCTTAGTCCTCACGGGTGACAACGCATCTGCATTTCGATTCATAATCAAGGATAGATGCAGATGTCTATGGGCCACAGCAACCACTTACCATCAGGTGGACTGCGTGCTCGTTTGTTACCCTTATCCTATAAAAAAACATTTAATTTAATAATAACTTGTTTCTTTAAAAAATATCTTCAAGATTTTCGGTTAAAATATAGCCTATATCCCTTCTGGCCATGCTCTTTATTTGCAAGTAAAGTTTCATTACGATCAGTTCAGCCGTTCCGAAGCTTATCCCGGACAATTTTGATTACAACTGTATTTTTCAATTACTTGCAAATGTTTTATTTGTGTAATTGTGATCTGACCTTACGAACTAATAACAACCTACTTCAATAACAAGGTTTTTAAAGAATAAGTAAGAAGATAATTTAAAATTAAAAATTTTGTACAGCCGACTTCAATATAGGTTATTTGAGAATAACTCAATAACCATTGGTCTGACCTTGATCAAATTCATATGGGACCACACGAGAACTATCAGCTTTCATATAAAAAAAGAATCATCGAAATCGGTTCGCCCAGTACAAAGTTATGAGGTAACACACATAAAAAAAATGAAAAAAAAAAACATACACTCGAATTGAGTACCGTCTCCTTTTTGGAAGTCGGCAGAAAACTTACTATAACAAGCAAATGCGGCAGATTGAATGGAGGTCTTTCAGTTACAACAATATTCTATTTGCCAAGAAAACTATTCTTTTATAATTCTATTTTTGATTATCAGCTCATATCGATCCACTTTTGAACATCATCATCATCATCATTACAGCCCTTCACAAGTCTACTGTGAACATAAGCCTTCCCCAAGAAATGCCACAAAGCACGGTAATGAAACAACTGCATCCATCACTGCATCGATCGCATTGCTTGCCAGGTCGTCACTCCATCTAGTAGGAGGACGCCTTACACTTCGCGTGCCGGTACGAGGCTGCCACTCGAGAACCTTTCTTCGGTTGTCGGTTCTTCGAGCTATATCTTAGCGCCCCGCATCGGCTTTGCCTGGTAGCACTTATTTTTCTGGTATTGATCTCTATCTGCTCGTATGTTCATCAAGTTTTATTACAATCGGTTGGACCGGTACGAAGATTAGCCCTGATAGACAGACAGATAGACAAACATTTTAATAATGGTTATTTATGTCTTGCTAGCATTTAAATTTTTGCTTTATTTTAATAATGGCAACAAATAGACGTTTGAAATGCTAATAGAGTTCGTAAAGCTAAAAAAATATTATAAAAAATAATCTAATATAGAAAAATTAATTTATGTTTGTTCGTATTTAATGCGCTTCCGTACTGGTCATCAGATTGCGGTAAAACGTTATCACCTTATTGCTTGCACTGGCGCCAAGGTTATGGGTAGAGCACAATTAACTTCCAGTAGGTGCCATGTTATGTATATGTACGTTGCCGACAAACTGGCTTACAGTTTGGCAAAATTTAAAATATAAATAATGTAACACTCTTTTTAAGAATAAATTAAAAAAAAATATATCATTCAACTTCAATGATTGTATTATTATTCCTAATTAAATAATACAATACTTCCAAATTTAAAACGATATGTCCACAATTATTTCTTCTGCGGCAATAACGAGTCGGGTGCCAGATAGTTACATATAAAAAGTACCTACAATATAATCTCGTACAATGGTGCGGAGCCCTTCATGCGCGACTCGCACTTGGCCGGATTTTTTAAAATTTTACCACGGGTAAGAAAAGAAACTCTGTCTGTTCCAATAACAAATCAAAATTGATCGGTAGGCTACGTAACAATAATCTCTTACGACCATTACGGTATTTACAATAGAGATAATGTTGTTTAAAAGTAAGTTTGATAGTAGAACTAAGGTTAAACCGGAATAACTCTTTACCGGATAATTCTTTATTTTTTTTACCTATTATAAGCCAGTGCTTGACCACAATCCCACCTGGTGGTAAGTGGTGATGCAGCCTTAGATGGTAAATTGCACTGTCTTATCGTAACAAAAGCCTATTCACTCTTGCCTTGAAGACGCCTAGATTGTATTCAGACGGAAAGAAAAGACGCCGGCAAATTATTCCACTCCTTTGTCGTACGCATTACAAAAGACGAAGCAAACCGTTTGGTTCTAATGCGTGAAATATCGACAACAAAGGGATGAAGACCCGCCGACCGTCTGGTTGTCCGATGGTGGAAAGGAGAGGGAGGAATTAAGGCGTGTAATTCCTGCGCACACTCACCGAAATGCATCCTATAGAATACCGGGAGACTGGCTACTCTGCGAGGCTGACAAGATTGCTTGCAACCAAATCAAGGTCAACAATGAGCCTCTTAGCACGTCTCTCCACTGAGTCCAATGCTGCCAGGTGGCATTTTGCAGCACCAGCCCATATGTGACAGCAGTACTTTATAATAATTGAATAGTCTAGTTTCTTAACTTTTCCTATTTAGTGCCATAATAAAGTAGTTTACAGTATGGAGGCCGAGTAGTGGTGACGTATGAAAGTCAACTAACCCAGATCATCCCGTGGGTTTCGTAAGAGGCGAAAGAGGAAAATGGAACAGAACATGGTCAGTAGCGTTTTCCTGATAATAAGACAGAATAAACCTAGCAAGCTAACAGCATAGCAAAGTGGCGAAGCAATCAGCTTTGTAGCGGTTTTTGGCGGAGATTCAGATGCCTGGGTGATCAGTAATCGATTGCTGAAAACAGAATTTGAAAATTCGAAACCGTTCTCGAGATAATCGTGGGACAGACGGACAGATGGACAGACATAGTGAAATCAATAAACCTAGCAAGCTAACAGCATAGCAAAGTGGCGAAGCAATCAGCTTTGTAGCGGTTTTTAACGGTTGCCGTTGAGCAATCAGTTTCAAAATAGGAGGTTCAGATGCCTGGGTGATCAGTAATTGATTGCTGAAAACAGAATTTGAAAATTCGAAACCGTTCTCGAGATAATCGTGGGACAGACGGACAGACGGACAGAAATCGTGAAATCAATAAGTGTCTTCGCAAGCTTCGCCACTTAATAATAGAAGCGAAACTGCAGTTGCCAATCGGCCTGCCAAGCGTGTCAACGATGGCTAAAATTCTCCTGTTTTGTAATTTATGAGGGAGACTTATGTTGAGCAGTTTCCTTTTGTTAGGCTGTAATGATGACGATGATGATGATGATGAAATCAGTGAGTATAAAAAACGAGTGGGGATAAAATGAGCCGAGTCGTTGCTTTATGAGGCGTACGTTGATATGTGTTGCAAAGGCACTTAGGTTTTTTAAAATAAAAAAAATGCTTAGTTTAAACCGAGCGTTGCTCGTTGGTATTTTTCTCTTCGTAATATTTTAGTGGAAATGTAATTGGAATAACTTTGCTTTTACTAGATTTAAAACCAAGCGAAGCCAAGTCACCTATTTATTCATAATCTCTAGAATAATGTAACAACGTTTATACGTCGGTAAACTGTTACCACCGTGTAGTGGCGGTTAAGAATATCCACTACCCCATATCTTCCCGTGGGTGTCGTAAAAGGCGACAAAGGGACACAGGCAGGAGATGGGCAGCAGCATCTTCCTGGTAACGGCAAAATACAATAAAAAACTGCGGTTGCCAACCCGCTCGCCAAGCGTGGCAACTATGGCAATATACCCCCCATAATGAAAGTTACGAAGAGACGGCCCCCAGTCCCCGGCGGCCCCGCTATTCCTGGCTACGGTGGCGACCATGGTAACGGCGGGGCAGGGGGTGCTAAGAATCTCCGGTGGAGGTTCGGTTGCCACCTACAACGACTTGACCTGGCAACATACAACGCACGGACCCTGAGGACTGACGAGAAGATTGTGGAGCTGGAAAAAGAGATAGACAAGTTACGCTGGCATATTATAGGATTATCCGAAGTCCGAAGAGAGGGGGAGGACACGGTAATCCTCGAATCCAGCAACTTGTTCTATCACCGGGAGGGCGACCATCTGTCCCAAGGAGGTGTCGGATTTATCGTCCACAAGTCTCTCGTTAACAACGTTGTAAAGATTGAGAGTGTGTCGAGGAGGGTTGCGTACCTTATACTCAGAATCACCAAACGGTATTCGCTGAACGTCATACAGGTTTACGCACCAACCTCGGCACACCCCGATGAGGAGGTGGAGGAAATGTATGAGGATATCTCTAGAGCCATGCATTCCTCCAAAACCCAATATACGGTGTTAATGGGAGACTTCAATGCAAAACTAGGCACAAGAGAGAACGGTGAGCTGAAAGTGGGGAAATTTGGAATAGGGAAACGGAACCCAAGGGGCCAGCAGCTGGCCGACTTCATGGAGAAAGAGGGACTCTTTATGATGAACTCTTTCTTCCAGAAGCGGCCCCACAGGAAGTGGACCTGGTCGAGCCCCGACGGTTCGACAAAAAATGAGATTGACTTCATTATGACGACCAAACGACAACTGTTCAGTGATGTCTCATTGATCGCGACGGTGAAAACCGGCAGCGATCACCGAATGGTTAGAGGCACACTGAACCTAAACGTTAAGTTGGAGAGGTCTCGTCTAATGAAGTCAACGCTCCGTCCCCCTCGTGCTCTAATCCAAAGTCCCGAAACCTTTCAGCTCGAGTTACAAAACCGTTTTCAGTGCCTAGAAGACTGCAATGAAGTGGACGATTTGAATGACAAGCTCGTGGAAACTGTCCATGCGGTCGGAGCTAAGTTCTGCAAGACCCGCCGCAGAAGAACACAAAAACTCTCCGATCACACTCTTAATCTCATGGCTGTTAGACGGGAGATGAAGCTACATTCTTCAACAGATTTGACAGCATACAGGCAACTGAACAGACAGATCTCCAAATGCATGCGGCGGGACTTACGCAACTTCAATACAGCTCGTATTGAAGAAGCGATCGAGCGGAACCAAGGCTCCAAAGTCTTTGCCAGAGATCTGTCTGCCAGAAAGAGCCAACTGTCAAAGCTGAAGACCGAATGTGGCAGCATCGTTTCCGGGGCACCTGAGATTTTGAGTGAGATTGAGAGGTTCTATGGGCAGCTGTACACGTCATCGTTGGAGCCACACGCAAGTGTGAGTAACGATCCAAGAGCGAGTCTTATCCGACATTATTCCGATGATATCCCGGACGTCAGTCTGAGCGAGATTAGAATGGCTCTCCAGCACCTTAAAAACGGTAAGGCCCCAGGCGAGGATGGAATTACAGCGGAGCTTCTGAAAGCGGGTGGAAGACCGGTACTTGAAGTCCTTCAGAAGCTCTTTAATTCCGTCCTCCATGGTGGCATTACACCAGAGGCGTGGAGCAGAAGTGCGGTGGTCTTGTTCTTCAAGAAAGGCGACAACGCTCTCTTGAAGAACTACAGACCGATTTCCCTTCTGAGCCGCGTCTACGTGCTGTTTTCGAGAGTCATAACGAATCGTCTCGCGCGCAGACTTGATGACTTCCAGCCTCCCGAACAAGCCGGTTTCCGAAAGGGCTTTAGCACCATAGACCACATACATACCCTACGGCAAATTGTACAGAAGTCCGAGGAGTACAATTTGCCACTATGTCTGGCGTATGTGGACTATGAGAAAGCCTTTGATTCCGTCGAAATTTGGGCGGTGCTGCAGTCCCTTCAGCGGTGCCAAGTTGACTCTCGGTATATCGAAGTGTTGAAGTGCTTGTACAGTAGGGCTACGATGGCTATCCGAGTACAGAACCAGAGTACGAAACCTATCCAATTGCAGAGAGGTGTAAGACAGGGTGAAGTCATATCCCCGAAACTCTTCACCGCTGCATTGGAAGACGTTTTCAAGCTTCTGGACTGGAAAGGATACGGTATCAACATCAATGGCGAGTACATCACTCACCTTCGATTTGCCGACGATATAGTCCTTATGGCAGAATCGCTGGAGGACCTAAGCACTATGCTCAATGACCTCAATAGTGTTTCCCAACGGATAGGTCTTAAGATGAACATGGACAAAACAAAGATCATGTTTAATGTCCATGTCACACCTATGCCGGTAGTTGTTGGGAACACTAAGCTCGAAGTTGTTGACGAGTATGTTTACCTGGGACAAATAGTCCGACTAGGTAAGTCCAACTTCGACCGAGAGGTCAATCGACGGATTCAACTCGGCTGGGCAGCGTTCGGGAATCTACGGCACATCTTCTCGTCAGACATACCTCAAAACCTTAAAACGAAATTGTACAACCAGTGCGTGTTGCCAGTGATGACTTACGGAACTGAGACGTGGTCCTTCACTGCTGGCCGTATGAGGAAGCTCAAGGTCGCTCAGCGAGCTATGGAGAGGGCTATGCTCGGAGTTTCTCTGCGTGATAAACTCAGAAATGAGGATATCCGCAGTAGAACCAGAGTGACCGACATAGCCCAACGGATTAGTAAGCTGAAGTGGCAATGGGCCGGCCATATAGCTCGAAGAACCGACAACCGATGGGTAAGAAAGGTTCTCGAGTAGCAGCCTCGTACCGGCAAGCGAAGTGTAGGGCGTCCCCCCACTAGATGGAGTGACGACCTGGTAAGATATGCAGGAAGTCGATGGATGCAGGTGGCTCAGGACCGTGCTTTGTGGCATTCTTTGGGGGAGGCCTATGTTCAGCAGTGGACTTGTGAAGGGCTGTAATGATGATGATGATGATGATGAAACTGTTACGCTCAGTAGCTTAACATTGCCCAAAATATTATGCTCACCGCTGGGCTAAATTATATGAGTGTTTTTGCCATAAACATATTGATTTCTTAAGTTTACGCGAACACTACATATTGAAAAAATATTTTTTAAATGGATTTTATCACATTTAATTTCAGCTATTCCTAATTTCCGATATTTCGGTCACAAGGGTACACCCGTCATTATTATCATCATCACAGCTCTTCACAAGTCCACTGCTGAATATAGGTCTCCCCAAGCAATGCCACAAAGTACGGTCCTAAGCCATCTGCATCCATCGACTTCCTGCATGTCTTACCAGGCCATCACTCCATCTAGTGGGGGGTTGCCCCACACTTTGTCCGCCGGTATGAGGGCGCCACTAGAAAACGTTTTTTTCCCCATCGGTTATAGGTTCTTCGAGTTATATGGCCGGCCCATTGCCACTTCAGTTCTTTACTAATCCATTGGGCTATGTCGTTCACTCTAGTTCTACTGTGGATATTCTCATTTCTAAGTTTATCACGCAAAGAAACCCTGAGCATAGCTCTTTCCATAGCTTGCTGAGCGACCTTGAGCAGCCTCGTACGGACAGCAGTGAAGGACCACGTCTCAGTTCCATAGGTCATCACTGGCAACACGCACTGGTTGTACAGTCTCGTTTTCAAGTTTTGAGTTATACCTGACAAGAAGATGTGCTGTAATTTTCCAAACGCTGCGCAGCCGAATTGAATCTGTCGATTGACCTCTCGGTCGAAGTTGGACTTACCTCGTCAGACTATTTGTCCCAGGTAAACATACCTGTCAACAACTTCGAGCTTAGTGCTCCCAACAACTACCGACATATGTGTGACATCGATATTACACATGATCTTTGTTTTGTCCATGTTCATCTTAAGAACTATCCGTTGGGAGACACTATTGAGGTCATTCAGCATAGTGCTTAGGTCCTCCAGCGGTTCTGGTATAAGGACTATGTCGTCGGCAAATCGAAGTTCAGTGATGTACTCACCATTGATGTTAATACCGTATCTTTTCTAGTCCAGTAGCTTGAAAGCGTCTTCCAATGCAGCGGTGAAGAGTTTCGGGGATATAACATCACCCTGTCTTACACCTCTCCGCATTTGAATAGGATTCGTGCCCTGGTTCTCTACTCGGATAGCCATCGTAACCCTACTGTAGAAATACTTCAGCACTTCGTTATACCAACAGTCCACTTGACACCGCTGAAGGGACTGTATCATGGCCCCAATTTTGACGAAATCAAAAGCTTTCTCATAGTCCACATACGCAAAGCAAAGTAGCAGACTGTACTCTTCGGTATTCTGTACAAATTTCCGAAAGGAATGTACGTGGTTTATGGTACTAAAGCCTTTTTGGAAATACGGCTTGTTTGGTAGGCTGGAAGTTGTCAAGTCTACGTGTGAGACGATTCGTAATGATTCTAGATAACCAGCACATAGATGCGGTTCAGAAGAGAAATCGGTCTATAGTTCTTCAAGAAAACGTTACCGCCTTTCTGGACGAAAAAAACGCACTTCTATTCCACGCCTCCGGAGTAGTCCTACCATGGAAAACAGAATTAAAAAGCTTCTGAAGGACTTCAAGTACCGGTTTTCTACCCACTTTCAGAAGCTCCGCTGTAATTCCATCCTCGCCTAGGACCTTGGCGTTTTTAAAGTGCTGGAGAGCCATTCTAACTTCGCTCAAACTGACGTCCGGGATATCATCGGAATTGTGGTATTGGGTACACCCGTGAGCACGCTGAATTAAACAAGATAAAATCCGTAAATATAGTTTATTCAATATAAGTATTTTCCGAATCATTGGTTAATAATGAAAATGACTGATGATTTTATTTTTATAGAATAATGGTGACAACGAGTCCCACAAAACCCCACGCAGCCTATGGACCACAGCATCAACTTATATCCTCCCGTAAGATTCAAAAGCAGATGCCTTATCACCCCTGAGGACTGATACTGAATGCTTCGTTTCCAGTAAAATGAGTAACTCACCATACGAAACACAAGAGCATTAAACTGCTATTTTACGCCGGTATTCTGTGAGAGCGTGGTCCGACCCCGGCCGAACCGACCCATACGTGCTACAACTATAATATTGTTACAGTGTGACTCTACCACGTTATTATATAGTTTATTGAATAAGAATATTCTATACTAAGCTATTCTGAGGAAATGAGCTCAACACTATTAATAACGAAATATCTGTTGAACTAACATAGTACGTTAACGAGGAATTTTAAATTATGCTCGTAACGAGACGGGAGCAAGTTTAAAACAAGATCGTGATGGATTTTTTAATGGCTTTAAATAGTAGTATGAACTTTTTTTTATATTACATAATGTTTAAAAATATTCAATATTGTAAAACTATAATTAAAAAAAAAACTAAAAATAATAACTTAAAATATCATACAGTCCTACACTCCGTGGTATCTTGCCAACAACGCTGGCTGCGTTTCCTCGCTGAATGCCTATACCTTAGCCCTTGAGCGAGAAAATAACCAGTCCTCTTACCACCAGTCTACCAGTCGTGAATAGAATTCCTATAGGAACTTCACCGCACGTGGACCCCACGGTCCGATAGTTTCTACAGCAAATGGCATAATAGTCATCTCTCAGAGACTCATATTTGCGCCACGTACATACTTAGTTCAGCTGCATCTGATGCCACCCCGACTCTAAACGAGGTACTCCTGATATTAGAAGCTGTCAAAGTGTCTATGAAATAAATGTTGCGACTTTGAAACTCAATATTTTTGGACATGCCGACGTCTTATTATGAAATGTAGTTGTCAAACGTACTTACAATCCATGAGATGGTAATTAGCTAATGCAGTCGACAAACACCTGAATCAACTTCAGACAGAGTATACTAAAGACATTGAACAAATATGTACTACGAACTAGAATAGACGTCTAGACTTGATTGTTTGTAACACGCGTTAGAGCCCACGGACTCAAACTTGCTTTGTCGGATAAAAAAGTAGAGTATAGTTGATCACTATCTGTTTTATGGATATGGAGGGGCGGGATCTTCTGGCACAGGTGTTTTTATACTTAAAAGAACATTCCAAGCATGTTTCATGATCATTATAAAGTTTTAGTTGACCATTAAAAACATATTTATTACTATTATTATTATATTATATGTTTATGTGCCTTCTTCCATTCGCCCCGTGCTTCCTCAGATTTTGTACGCGGTGTATATTCTAATACTTAGAATATTTTTTATAGGTTAAGGGTGTCAAACGAGCACCCAGTCCACCTGAATGATAGTAAGTGGTTGCTGTAGCCCATAGACTTCTATATCTATCATCGATTAATATTCAAAATGTAGATATGTTGTCACCCGTGAGGAATAAGATGGAATGCCTCGTTTATAGTGAAAAGGGTCTCCGGTTCTCTACACTCACTATACGAAACAAAGCAGCATTAAGGTCACAGCTCATTAGAGCCATCCGGCACCCGACCCTCACCGCCTCGTCACCAGGCGTCCACTCGTAGTCGTAACCACCAGTAAACCTCGCGTGGTCATCGAGTGGACCTCGCGTCGTCAACGAGTGGACCTCGCGTGATCAACGAGTGATCCTCGCGTGACTAACGAATTTCCGAGTAGTCTACTAGCGTTTGGCCCTAGGTGTGCACGTGTGTTCAGTGATGTCAAATTTTACAATCCATGAATTGGCCCTCATAGCTGTCAAGTCTTGATGATGATGAAAATGATGAATGGGTTGGTGGAGAGCGCCGCATCGCACTCGCGTGAACCGCGTGTTGCCAACTTGCGCTTCACGCGAGGCAAGCATGCCAACAGCGAGCTATCATCGAGTGGTCCACTCGTAGTCCGCGCGTGGAGCGATCCGGTAACGGTACGGAGTTAATGTAGTGGGCGCAGGCCCATACAAATCCATACGAAGAATATGAACTGCTCGAGGCGAGGCGGCGAGGGTCGGGTGCCGGGTGGCTCTAATGAGCTGTGACCTTTAAGCTGCTATTTTACGCTGGAATTCTGTGAGAGCATGGTCCTGGTCGGGCCGATCCATTCGTTCTAAAACCATTGTATAGCTGCAGCATATTATGGTTTTAGTACGAAATAATATAGCTGGTAGAGACCAGGTATATTATTTCAATGGCTACAGAGGCATTGTTACCTACCAAAGACCAAGATGTAACCTTAGGGACTCTAATAATTGACTCTCTACGTCATTCGAATCGAAACACAGCAGTGCAGTCATAAGAGGTTAAAATAAGCAAGAAGTAGTTACCTACTTCTAGGCACAGAAGGAGCCTTAACACCTAGTGAAGTTTTACATGTTTATGAAGTAAGTATTTTTATTTCTCACACATGTAAATTGCCTCACGATGTTTACCCACACAGTTAGACAGTTAGTCCAGCACGTTATAACAGTGGTAGAGCCACGCGGCAGCTTTTGCTGTCGCACGGATGGGCCGGCTCGAACCGGGGTGGTACCACGACCTCACAGAAAACCAGCGTGAAGTAGAGGTTTACCTCTGCGTTTCGCTTGGTGAGTGCAGGTGGCCGGAGGCCCTTTTTACTGGAAATGAGGCATTCCATCTTAGTCCTCACGGGTGACAACGCATCTGCATTTTGATTTGTAATAGAGGATAGATGTAGATGTCTATGGGCCGCAGCAACCAATAAACATCAGGTGGACTGTGTGCTCGTTTATCACCCTTATCCTATAAAAAAAACGTGGTAACATGTTCATGAGAATGGGACCTGGGTTGCTGGCATACAGCAAATGTACAAGCTTTGCTTAGTTTATAGAGCCATATTGTAAAATATTACGAGCGGAGTCAAGGTAGTTTTTGATTAAGTGTGGCGATTATGAAATATTTCTCCTAATATATGCATATAATTTAGATTATTAATAGGTCATCACGCGCTCTATAATCTAAGGCATATAAGTTAGATTTTACTTTAGTTTTTTTTTAAAAACATTACCTGCACACTAGAATTTTCTCCTGTATCGTGGAGGCAATTTACAAATATAAATTGCACAAGGGTAAACATCCAGACCCGGAACATTTATTCGTAGGCCATACAAGTACTTGTTCCGTGCTGAATTTCAACCCGCGGCCGACAGCGCAACAACTCATTGCTAAGCCACTGCGCCACGGAGCAGACTTTAATAAAAATTTAAGTGTCTGTCTAAATATCGAATATCGGATAAACTGTATTTTTCAGCAAGCTGACTAGATTATTTGCATGCATGTAAGACGTAAATAACATTTTTTAATTTTATGTATGTATATATGTTTGTGTGCTCTTCGGGCTAATGTTCGTAATGGATAAACCGATTTCAATGAAACTTGACGAACAGATTCGTGGTAGAGCCATGCTGCAGCTATATCAGCAGTAAAATTGTAGCACGAATGGGTCGGCTTGACCGGGGAAGGACCACGCTCTCACAGAATATCAGCGTAAATTAGCAGCTTAACGCTGATGTGTTTCGAATGGTGAGCGCAGAAATTCTATCTTAAACCTCACGGGTGACAACGCATTTGCCTTTTTATTCCTATTTGAGGATGGATGTAGATGTCTATGGGCTATTGCCCAACTACATACCATCAGGTGGACTGTGTGCTCCTTTGTCAAACTATCCTATAAAAAAGTGATATAGGCTATATTTTATCAGAAAAGTAGGCACAGGAAAAACCGGTGCAGGACGTTAGTATTAATTAATATTAAATAAAATTTTGCAAGTGGAGAAACCTTTGTCCAAAAGTGGATTGCTATGAAGCTGATAAACAAAAATATATCCATAAAAATATAATTTTCTTGGCAAATAGAACATCGTTGTAACTGAAAGACCTCCGTTCAATCTGCCGTGTTTGCTTGTTATAGTAAGTTTTCTTTTCACTTATTCTTTAAAAGCCTTGTTATTGAAGTAGGTTATTATTAGTTCGTAAGTTCAGAAAAATATATTTGTAATCAAATTTGTCCTGTAACCCAAGACCATTTTCTACTAAAAACGAGACATTCCCTCTAAGTCCTCAGTGGTGACAACTTATCATAAGGTGAATTGTGTGCTCGTTTATCACACTAATTAAAAAAAATCAATTATCCCCATGTTACCGCCACCAAAAAAAAAGCAATTGCTTTATATACTTAGTTTTTATATATAATAATAAGTAAGCACACAGTCCACCTGGTGGTAAGAGGTTTCTGTAGGCCATAGACATCTACGTCTATCCTCAGTTAAGAATCAAAATAAAGATGCGTCAACCCTAAGGACTAAAATATAATGCCTCTTTTCCTGTACTAAGGGTCTTCAGTTCTCTACACTCACCATACGAAACAACATTAAGCTGTTGTTTTACGTTGGTATTATGTGACAGCGTGTTAATATTCCGGTCGAGCCGAATCATACTTTTTGAATACTATTAATGCTATTAAACATTACTAATATTCCCTTTAACCACTTCTGGTAAGCTTAAAATGCTTGTGTTAGAACTGGTTCACGACAGTAGTCGAATGGCGGATTCGAACACACGTCCTATCGAGTTCGCGGTCCGCGCCCTTCCATTAGGCTACTGACGCTTCATCATTCATGCCACAATTATAGTATAGCTGCAGAGTAGCTCTGCAACGTTTGAAAATTACAGCAAAGTAACTGTTAAATACAATTTGGATTCTGCACCTCCATCCCTAGATACGTAGGAGTTCGTCTGGGTAGCTTAATTTATCCTCTTACCTATTTCTAACACCAAATAGCTGCATTGCGGTCAGTACGCTATAGAATACCAGTATAACTACAAGCTGTGAGGCAATCTATCTTAGCTTTCAGAGGTGACAACGCATGTAGCCTTCCCTGCTTGAAGCTGTTTGCATGTCTCCATGGGTTAGAATAGCGGTATAGGCTAGGAGAATAAGGAGAAGAATCAAAGTTGCGATTCGTTTGGTACTGCGATCGTAATTTCGCTTGCCGAGCGTGACAGCGGTGGTTGTCACCATCAGGTTAGCCGTATGCTAGTTTGCACCCTCTCCTATAAAAAAATTACCATTAACGCAAAACTTCCCTAAAATTGTATTCTATGGAAATGGGCCTCATTCTTCTCATAGTTTCCAGTAGTGCAATTTTATGGACTGATTAAAAAATTCAGCCGAAGGCTTCTTTCAAAAAATTCTTAAATCTCCTTAAAATTGAAATCTCCTCTATTTTTATTTATTTACTAGCGTTCCGCCCCGACTTCGCACGGCTGATTTCGGGATCTCGACAAAAGCGCCACTTACTTGGTCCAAATGAATCTAAACCACCCAGGGACCCATTCAAACACACACACAAAATTCCATCAAAATCGGTCAAGCCGATTTTTAGTTATGCGGGACTAACGGACAGCAATTATTTTTTAATATTATTTTTTATAGGAGAGGGGGCAAACGAGCATGTGGCTCACCTGATGGTAAGTGACTACCGCCGCCCATGAACAACTGCAACACCAGGGGAATCGCAGATGCGTTGCCGGCCTTTTAAAAAGGAGTAGGCTCTTTTCTTGAAGGTCCCTAAGTCGTATCGGTCCGGAAAAATCGCTGGTGGTAATCGATTCCACAAGGATGTTGTGCGAGGGAGAAAACTTCTTCTGAATCGCACAGTAGTGGACCGCCAATCATCTAGATGATATGGATGGTATCGCAAGTTCTGTCGCGATGTGTGATGGTGAAATTGAGCGGCTGGAATTAGTCCGAACAATTCCTCAGAGCACTCCCCGTGGTAGATGCGATAAAATACGCAAAGAGATGCAACCTCTCTACGCAGTACCAGTGAGTCAAGCCGATCGGAAAGAACTCAGTCGTCGACGATTCGAACCGCTCTGCGCTGGATGCGGTCAAGTGGAAGGAGCTGGCACTGGGGGGCCCCTGCCCAGAGATGGGAAAAGTATTCCATGTGAGGTCGAACCTGCGCCTTGTAAAGTTGCAAGCGGTGTGCCCGCATGAAATACTGTCCCGCTCTGCTGAGCACGCCAAGCTCTTTAGAGGCCAATTTGGCCTTCTCTTCTAAGTGACCACGAAACTGCACGTCACTCGATATGTCGACACCGAGGATTCCGATACTGGCTGAGGTAACTAGGGGAGTGCCTTGAAACTGAGGAGATACGACAAAGTGAATCTTTTTAGCGGTAAACGCGCAAACTTGTGTCTTCTGGGGATTGAACTGGACTAGATTTAGTCGCCCCCAGTCTGAGACTTTGTTCAACAAAGTCTCGACTTCAGACACAAGTTTGTTCCGGTACTCGGCGACGTTTTCCCGAGAAATATTGGCACGGCCGGTGTATAAAGCATCACCAGTGCTGTCGTCTGCATAGCAATGAATGTTACTGGTTTGCAACATATCATTGATATGCAGAAGAAACAGCGTTGGTGATAGCACGTAGCCTTGTGGAGTTTAGATTACATATACACAACCGTTTATATTCACTTATACATAAATATAACCTCATATTATATATTAAAAGTATTAACAAAGTATTAACTAGAATACATACCTAAGACGCGTACATACAGTAATTGTAACGTGCATTAAACGTAAACACCTCTATAAAAAAAAATACGATAAAATTTATTTTTATTTTTTACCAGCTGGTATCCGGCACGTTGCAGCTGCAGAAGAAATAATTGTGGAAATATCGTTTTGAATTTGGAACAGTTATATTACTTAATTAGGAATGATTATACAAGAATAAAATAAATTTAGAAGATAATAATGATAATAAAAGAATAATACAAAAGAAAGTTAACATGAAAAAGTACAAGCGTCACGTAATAAATATAAAACGATGTGGGCTACGATTAATGAAGAACAAAAAAAATCTAAAAGTTTAAAACATGAAAACATTTGTTTACGCAATGATGGAATAAATACAACATCTCCCAGTAAAGTTGCAAACTTATTTAATAACTAGCTGTACCCCGCGACTTCACCCGCGTTTACTAGGATTGGATTTCAATGGTTTCAATTTTTTTGCGCTGAACCCTAATTCTTTTTCTAAAATAAATGTAGCCTTAGTTACTACTTATAACATCAGGTATCTTCTAGTGAAAGTTCCGTCAAAAGCGGTCTGGCCATTCCGAGATTAGCCGGAACAAACAGACAAAAATTTTAAAAATTGTGCTTTTATTATAAGTACCGTATATACTTTTATATGCATTTAGTAAAAAACAGTAATTTTCACATAACAAACAGACAGTTCATTTTTATTTATTTGTATAGATTATTATATAACTATAACTTCAAAAAACTGATGCCCTCTAAATAAACAGCCATCTCCAGTATCCTTGCCAAATTCACTATATTTTTTTATAGGATAGGGGTGACAAACAAGCACACAGTCCACCTGATGGTAAGTGGTTGCTGCGGCCCATAGACATCTACATCTATCCTCGTTTGCGAATCAAAATGCAGATGCGTTGTCACCCGTGAGGACTAAGACGGAATGCCTCATTTCCAGTAAAAAGGGCCTCCGGCCACCTGCACTCACCAAGCGAAACGCAGAGGTAAACCTTTACTTCACGCTGGTATTCTGTGAGGTCGTGGTACCACCCCGGTTCTAGCCGGCCCATCCGTGCGACAACAAAAGCTGCCACGTGGCTCTACCACTGTTATATCTCATAATATTTAAAAATGGTCCCTACTACATGGCTATAAGTGTTTACAACCATTTACCTAATACTATGAAAGCCCTCCAGTGTCGTAAATTTGAAATAGTACTGAAGAAAATACTTATTGTAAAAAGCTATTATAACTTAAATGAATATTTTAATGATAAATTATAAATAAACTTTAATTATTTTGCCAAAATTTATTATTTCTATTAACTTATTTGATATTAATAATTTGAAATAAAATTTGCCGTGTAGTGGCGGTTAAGAATATCCACTACCCCATATCTTCCCGTGGGTGTAGTAAAAGGCGACAAAGGGAAACAGGCAGGGGATGGGCAGCAGCATCTTCCTGGTAACGACAAAAATACAATAAAAAAACAGCGGTTGCCAACCCGCTTGCCAAGCGTGGCAACTATGGTAAATACCCCCCAAATGGATAAAGTTACTAAGAGACGGCCCCCAGTACCCGGCGGCCCCGCTATTCCTGGCTACGGTGGCGACCATGGTAACGGCGGGGCAGGGGGTGCTAAGAATCTCCGGTGGAGGTTTGGTTGCCACCTACGACGACACGACCTGGCAACATACAACGCACGCACCCTGAGGACTGACGAGAAAATTGTGGAGCTGGAAAAAGAGATAGACACGTTACGCTGGCATATTATAGGATTATCGAATATACCGAAGTCAAAAGAGTGGGGGAGGACACGGTAATCCTCGAACCCGGCAACTTGCTCTATTACCGGGAGGGCGACCATCTAACCCAAAGAGGCGTCGGATTTATCGTCCACAAGTCTCTCGTTAACAACGTTGTAAACATCGAGAGTGTGTCGACGAGGGTTGCGTACCTTATACTCAGAATCATCAAACGGTATTCGCTGAAGGTCATACAGGTTTACGCACCAACCTCGGCACACCCCGATTAGGAGGTGGAGGAAATGTATGAGGATATCTCTAGAGCTATGCATTCCTCCAAAACCCAATATACGGTGTTAATGAGAGACTTCAATGCAAAACTAGGCACAAGAGAGAACGGCGAGCTGAAAGTAGGGAAATTTAGAATAGGGCAACGGAACCCAAGGGGCCAACAGCTGGCCGACTTCATGGAGAAAAAGGGACTGTTTGTGATGAACTCTTTCTTCCAGAAGCGGCCCCACAGGAAGTGGACCTGGTCGAGCCCCGACGGTTCGGCAAAAAATGAGATTACTTCATTCTGACGACCAGACGACAACTGTTCAGTGATGTCTCAGTGATCGAAAGGGTGAAAACCGGCAGCGATCACCGAATGGTTAGAGGCACACTGAACCTAAATGTTAAGTTGGAGAGGTATCGTCTGATGAAGTCAACGCTCCGTCCGCCTCGTACTCTAATCCAAAGTCCCGAAACCTTTCAGCTCGAGTTACAAAACCATTTTCAGTACCTAGAAACTGCAATGAAGTGGACGATATGAATGACAAGCTCGTGAAAACTGTCCATGCGGTCGGAGCTAAGTTCTGCAAGACCCGCCGCAGAAGAACAAAAAAACTCTCCGATCACACTCTTAATCTCATGGCTGTTAGAAGGGACATGAAGCTACAGTCTTCAACAGATTTGACAGCATACAGGCAACTGAACAGACAGATCTCCAAATGCATGCGAGGATGGAATTAGAGCGGAACTTCTGAAGGCGGGTGAAAAACCGGTACTTGAAGTCCTTCAGAAGCTCTTTAATTCCGTTCTCCATGGTGGCATTACACTGGAGGCGTGGAGCAGAAGTGGAGTGGTCTTGTTCTTCGAGAAAGGTAATAACGCTCTCTTGAAAAACTACAGACCGATTTCCCTTCTGAGCCGCGTCTACGTGCTGTTTTCGAGAGTCATTACGAATTTTCTCGCGCGCAGACTTGACGACTTCCAGCCTCCTGAACAAGCCGGTTTCCGAAAAGGCTTTAGCACCATAGACCATATATATACCCCTCGGCAAATTGTACAGAAGTCAGAGGAGTACAATTTGCCACTATGTCTGGCGTATGTGGACTATGAGAAAGGCTTTGATTGTGTCGAAATTTGGGCGGTGCTGCAGTCCCTTCAACGGTGCCAAGTTTACTATCGGTATATCGAGGTGCTGAAGTGCTTGTACAGTAGGGCTACGATGGCTATCCGAGTACAGAAACAGAGTACGAAACCTATCCAATTGCAGAGAGGTTCTTTTTTCTTCAGAGGGCCTTCACCGCTGCATTGGAAGACGTTTTCAAGCTTCTGTACTGGAAAGGACACGGTATCAACATCAATGGCGAGTACATCACTCACTTTCGATTTGCCGACGATATAGTCCTTATGGCAGAATCGCTGGAGGACCTAAACACTATGCTCAATGACCTCAATAGTGCTTCCCAACGGATAGATCTTAAGATGAACATGGACAAAACAAAGATCATGTTTAATGTTCATGTCACACCTATGCCGGTAGTTGTTGGGAGCAATAAGCTTGAAGTTGTTGACGAGTATGTTAACCTGGTACAAATAGTCCGACTAGGTAAGTCCAACTTCGACCGAGCGGTCAATCGACGGATTCAACTCGGTTGGGCAGCGTTCGGGAAATTACGGCACATCTTCTCGTCAGGTATACCTCAAAACTTGAAAACGAGACTGTATAACCAGTGCGTGTTCCCAGTGATGACATAAGGAACTAAGACGCGGTCCTTCACTGCTGGCCGGATGAGGAAGCTCAAGGTCGCTCAGCGAGCTATGGAGTGGGCTATGCTCGGAGTTTTTCTGCGTGATAAACTCAGAAATGAGGATATTCGCAGTAAAACCAGAGTGACCGACATAGCCCAACGGATTAGTAAGCTCAAGTGGCAATGGGCGGGCCAAATAGCTCGAAGAACCGACAACCGATGGGGAAGGAAGGTTCTCGAGTGGCAGCCTCGTACCGGCAGGCGAAGTGTAGGGCGTCTCCCCACTAGATGGAGTGACGACCTGGTAAGATATGCAGGAAGTCGATGGATGCAGGTGGCTCAGGACCGTGCTTTGTGGCATTCCTTGGGGGAGGTCTATGTTCCTGCAGTGGACTTGTGAAGGGCTGTAATGATGATGATGAATGATGATTTGATATTATTAATACTTTCATCAATATTTTAAATCTTATTTGCATGAATGAAAAATGGCAAATAGTGGAGATAAAATATTTATTGTCATTTAATTTCAAAATAAATTTCTGTCTGTTATTTTGTTTGACATTTTATAGATTAATTAATAATAATGTATAGATTATGTACTGTAAATATTGTAATTGAATTTAATTCTATATTAATTAACATTTAAACTCCGTCTTAATATGCTACGCCCGTACAGGCTGTCACATGCTATGTAAATATATTGTAACAACTTTATACTTTGTGACATGCAATAAATTAATTATGAATTTCAATGTATTACATTCATTGAAATTGCATTATAGGTGCATGACTTTCAAATAAATTTGTCGTTACGATACGCGCGTCATCTACTGAATACTATACCTATAACTTTCGCGCAAGTGCAAGCAATAAGTTGACAAAGTGTTAGCGCAATCTGATGAACAGTATGGCCACAGTATAAATATGAACAGTATGGAAACTAAGCCTAGTTGAGGATATAATTACCTACGCACCATTGAAGCAATAGGGTTGTAACTTTTAATGTTTTGTTATTGCTTTTTTTATCAATCAATCGAATTTAAATAACTAGCTTACAATTTAAATAGGTAATCTCAGCAAAAAACGATATTTTAAACACGGAAAACAATTTAATATTAACACACAACAACTTGTTGAACTATAGATCTTTAACTTTGTCATTACGGCGTAACCTTTTGAAAGTTTTGGCGGGAAAGTACGGGACGAAAACGTACATTTATTCTTCACTAGTTGTTCCCTGCGACTTCGCTCGCGTGTGAGGGTTTTTATTTTTTAGCGCGGAACCCTAATTCTTTTTCTAAACTAAAAGTAGCCTAAGTTACTCCTTATGACATCAGCTATCTGTTAGTGAAAGTGCCGTCAAAATCGGTCCAGCCGTTTCGGAGATTAGCCGGAAAAAATTGATACCTATTGCAGCCACCAACTTGGATTTACATTTCAACGGCACTATCGGCTTCAACATACTTAAAAACTATGAAAATGACACCCATAACCAAAAAATTGATACCTATTGCAGCCGCCATCTTCGATTTACATTTCAACAGCCCTATCGGCTTCAACATACTTAAAAACTATGAAAATGACACCCATGATGAAAAAATTGATACCTATTGCAGCCGCCATCTTGGATTTATATTTCGACAGCACTATCGGCTTCAACATACTTAAAAACTATGAAAATGACACCCATGACGAAAAAATTGATACCTATTGCAGCCGCCATCTTGGATTTATATTTCGACAGCACTATCAGCTTCAAAACCCTCGAAAACCATGAAAATGCCACCCATGTTTTTTATTAGTGATCGATGCACCTATGACGAAAAAATTGATACCTATTGCAGCCGCCATCTTGGATTTATATTTCGACAGCACTATCGGCTTCAACACCCTCGAAACCCATGAAAATGGCACCCATGACGAAAAAAATGATACCTATTTCAGCCGCCATCTTGGATTTACATTTCAACAGCACTATCGGCTTCAACATACATAAAAACTATGAAAATGACACCCATGACGAAAAAATTGATACCTATTGCAGCCGCCATCTTGAATTTATATTTCGACAGCACTATCAGCTTCAAAACCCTCGAAAACCATGAAAATGACACCCATGTTTTTTGTTAGTGATCGATGCACCCATGACGAATAATATGTATACCTATTGCAGCCGCCATCTTGGATTCATATTTCGACAGCACTATCGGCTTCAACATAATCAAAAACTATGAAAATGACACCCACGACGAAAAAATTTATACCTATTGCAGCCGCCATCTTGGATTTACATTTCAACAGTACTATCGGCTTCAACATACTCAAAAACTATGAAAATGACACCTATGACGAAAAACTTGATACTATTGCAGCCGCCATCTTGGATTTATATTTCGACAGCACTATCGGCTTCAACATACTCAAAAACTATGAAAATGACACCCATGACCAAAAAATGTATACCTAATGCAGCCGCCATCTTGGATTTATATTTCGACAGCACTTATCGGCTTCAAAACCCTCGAAAACCATGAAAATGACACCCATGTTTTTTATTAGTGATCGATGCACCCATGACGAAAAAATTGATACCTATTGCAGCCGCCATCTTGGATTTACATTTCAACCAGCACTATCGGCTTCAACATACTCAAAAACTATGAAAATGACATCTATGACGAAAAAATTTATACCTATTGCAGCCGCCATCTTAGATTTATATTTCGACAGCACTATCGGCTTCAACACCCTCGAAACCCATGAAAATGGCACCCATGACGAAAAAATGATACCTATTACAGCCGCCATCTTGGATTTACTTTTTGTTACCACTATTGCACTATCAGCTTTAAATAGCCTCAAAACCGCCGCATTCTGGATATACAAATAAGTTCACGAATTCATTATGATCAATCACATGGACTTATAATTCGATAACGATTATAACAATGACAATAAAAATCATTCTTACCTTTCAAAATCAGCAGGAACCTTAAAATAAATAGCTCCGGTTTTGATGAAGCCGAGTTCAAACAGCCGTATACTACGCAATACGTTCGTGGCATTTTTAAAGTCTTGAGGCGACACTCGCTACTGAGAGCACCGCGACGAGCGCTTAGAAGTCTCGTCGTTGCGCATGTTTGTGTGAGTGTGCCGTTTCGAGCGTTTGTAGGAAGTTTCCATACTGTTCCTACTATATATTTACTGTGGTATGGCCCCGCATAAAATACGAACAAATAAACATACATTTTTATATATTAGATTTAGATATAATTAGAGATAGTAAAAATTATGTGGACTTGACTTTAAGCAGTGAAACAGTCTAGTCTAGTGCGAAGTTTATTTATATTTCAATCGAACATATCAATGTTCCTACCTGAGCCTGTTAATACCATTTGATTAAGTTAAGAGAGCAATTGCTTGATGTAGTTAGTTTTTTTTATATATATAACATGCATATATATATAACATAAGCACACAGTTCACATGATGTTAAGACACCTCTTAACATCATGTGAACTGTGTGCCTTACTTGTGCCTGGGCCTTAGACATCTACATCTATCCTCTATTACAAATAAAAATGTAGATGCGTTGTCACCCGTGAGAACTAAGATGGAATGCCTCATTTCCAGTGAAAAGGGCCTCCGGCCACCTGCACTCACCAAGCGAAACGCAGAGGTAAATCTCTACGTCACGCTGGTTTTCTGTGAGGTCGTGGTACCACCCCGGTTCGAGCCGGCCCATCCGTGCGACAGCAAAAGCTAGCAGCATCTACATCTCAGTTAAGAATCAAAATGAAGATTCGTCAACCCTAAGGACTAAAATATGATGCCTTTTTTCCTGTACTAAGGGTCTTCAGTTCTCTACACTCACCATACGAAGCAACATTAAGCTGCTGTTTTACGTTGGTATTATGTGAGAGCGTGTTGATATTCCGGTCGAGCCGAATCATATTTTTTTAATACTAGTAATGCTATTAAACATTACTAATATTCCCTTTAACCACTTCTGGTAAGCTTAAAATGCTTATGTTACAAGTGGTACACGACAGTGGTCGAATGGCGGATTCAAACACACGACCTATCGAGTTCGCGGTCCGCGCCCTGCCATTAGGCTACTGACGCTTCATCATTCATGCCACAATAATAATATAGCTGCAGAGTAGCTCTGCGACGTTTGAAAATTACAACAAAGTAACTGTTAAATACAATTTGGATTCTGCACCTCCATCCCTAGATACGTAGGAGTTCGTCTGGGTAGCTTAATTTATCCTCTTACCTATTTCTAACACCAAATAGCTGCATTGCGGTCAGTACGCTATAGAATACCAGTATAACTACAAGCTGTGAGGCAATCTATCTTAGCTTTCAGAGGTGACAACGCATGTAGCCTTCCCTGCTTGAAGCTGTTTGCATGTCTCCATGGGTAAGAATAGCGGTATAGGCTGGGAGAATAAGGAAAAGAATCAAAGGTGCGATTCGTTTGGTACAGCGATCGTAATTTCGCTTGCCGAGCGTGACAGCGGTGGTAGTCACCATCAGGTTAGCCGTATGCTGGTTTGCACCCTCTCCTATAAAAAAATACCATTAACGCAAAACTTCCCTAAAATTGTATTCTATGGAAATGGGCCTCATTCTTCTCATAGTTTCCAGTAGTGCAATTTTATGGACTGATTAAAAAATTCAGCCGAAGGCTTCTTTAAAAAAATTCTTAAATCTCCTTAAAATTGAAACCTCCTCTATTTTTATTTATTTACTAGCGTTCCGCCCCGACTTCGCACGGCTGATTTCGGGATCTCGACAAAAGCGCCACTTACTTGGTCCAAATGAATCTAAACCATCCAGGGACCCATTCAAACACACACACAAAATTCCATCAAAATCGGTCAAGCCGTTTTTTAGTTATGCGAGACTAACGGACAGCAATTATTTTTTAATATTATAGAGTTTAGATTAGATATACACAACCGTTTATATTCACTAATACATAAATATAACCTCATATTATATATTAAAAGTATTAACAAAGTATTAACTAGAATACATATCTAAGACGCGTACATACTTACTGTATGTACGCGTCTTAGGTATGTATTCGTATTGTAACATGCATTAAACGTTAAAACCTCTATGAAAAAAAAATTGTATAATCAATTTTACGATAAGTTTTATTTTTATTTTTTACCAGCTGGTATCCAGCACGTTGTAGTCGCAGAAGAAATAATTGTGGAAATATCGTTTTGAATTTGGAACAGTTATATTGCTTAATTAGGAATGATAATACAAGAATGAAATAAATTAAGAAGAAAATAATAATAATAAAAGAATAATACAATAGAAAGTTAACATAAAAAAGTACAAGCGTCACGTAATAAATATAAAACGATGTGGGCTACGATTAATGAAAAAACTAAAAAATCTAAAAGTTTAAAACATGAAAACATTTGCTTACGCAATGATGGAATAAATACAACATCTCCCAGTAAAGTTGCAAACTTATTTAATAACTAGCTGTACCCCGCGACTTCACCCGCGTTTACTAGGATTGGATTTCAATGGTTTCAATTTTTTTGCGCTGAGCCCTAATTCTTTTTCTAAAATAAAAGTAGCCTTAGTTACTACTTATAACATCAGGTATCTTCTAGTGAAAGTTCTGTCAAAAGCGGTCCGGCCATTCCGAGATTAGCCGGAACAAACAGACAAAATTTTTAAAAATTGTGTTTTTATTATAAGTACCGTATATACTTTTATATTATGCATTTAGTTAAAAACTGTTATTTTCACATAACAAACAGACACTTCATTTTTGTTTATTTGTATAGATTATTATATAACTATAACTTCAAAAAACTGATGCCCTCTAAATAAACAGCCATCTCCAGTATCCTTGCCAAATTCACTATATTTTTTTTTATAGGATAGGGGTGACAAACGAGCACACAGTCCACCTGATGGTAAGTGGTTGCTGCGGCCCATAGACATCTACATCTATCCTCGTTTGCGAATCAAAATGCAGATGCGTTGTCACCCGTGAGGACTAAGTTGGAATGCCTCATTTCCAGTAAAAAGGGCCTCCGGCCACCTGCACTCACCAAGCGAAACGCAGAGGTAAACCTCTACTTCACGCTGGTATTCTGTGAGGTCGTGGTACCACCCCGGTTCGAGCCGGCCCATCCGTGCGGCAGCAAAAGCTGCCGCCTGGCTCTACCATTGTTATATCTCATAATATTTAAAAATGGTCCCTACTACATGGCTATAAGTGTTTACAACCATTTACCTATTACTATGAAAGCCCTCCAGTGTCGTAAATTTGAAATAGTACTGAAGAAAATACTTATTGTAAAAAGCTATTATAACTTAAATGAATATTTTAATGATAAATTATAAATAAACTTTAATTATTTTGACAAAATTTATTATTTCTATTTACTTATTTGATATTAATAATTTGAAATAAAATTTGCCGTGTAGTGGCGGTTAAGAATATCCACTACCCCATATCTTCCCGTGGGTGTAGTAAAAGGCGACAAAGGGAAACAGGCAGGGGATGGGCAGCAGCATCTTCCTGGTAACGACAAAAATACAATAAAAAAAACAGCGGTTGCCAACCCGCTTGCCAAGCGTGGCAACTATGGTAAATACCCCCCAAATAGATAAAGTCACTAAGAGACGGCCCCCAGTACCCGGCGGCCCCGCTATTCCTGGCTACGGTGGCGACCATGGTAACGGCGGGGCAGGGGGTGCTAAGAATCTCCGGTGGAGGTTTGGTTGCCACCTACGACGACACGACCTGGCAACATACAACGCACGCACCCTGAGGACTGACGAGAAAATTGTGGAGCTGGAAAAAGAGATAGACACGTAACGCTGGCATATTATAGGATTATCGAATATACCGAAGTCCGAAGAGTGGGGGAGGACACGGTAATCCTCGAACCCGGCAACTTGCTCTATTACCGGGAGGGCGACCATCTAACCCAAAGAGGCGTCGGATTTATCGTCCACAAGTCTCTCGTTAACAACGTTGTAAACATCGAGAGTGTGTCGACGAGGGTTGCGTACCTTATACTCAGAATCACCAAACGGTATTCGCTGAAGGTCATACAGGTTTACGCACCAACCTCGGCACATTCCGATTAGGAGGTGGAGGAAATCTATGAGGATATCTCTAGAGCTATGCATTCCTCCAAAACCCAATATACGGTGTTAATGAGAGACAACAATGCAAAACTAGGCACAAGAGAGAACGGCGAGCTGAAAGTAGGGAAATTTAGAATAGGGCAACGGAACCCAAGGGGCCAACAGCTGGCCGACTTCATGGAGAAAAAGGGACTATTTATGATGAACTCTTTCTTCCAGAAGCGGCCCCATAGGAAGTGGACCTGGTCGAGCCCCGACGGTTCGGCAAAAAATGAGATTACTTCATTCTGACGACCAGAGGACAACTGTTCAGTGATGTCTCAGTGATCGAAAGGGTGAAAACCGGCAGCGATCACCGAATGGTTAGAGGCACACTGAACCTAAATGTTAAGTTGGAGAGGTATCGTCTGATGAAGTCAACGCTCCGTCCGCCTCGTGCTCTAATCCAAAGTCCCGAAACCTTTCAGCTCGAGTTACAAAACCATTTTCAGTACCTAGAAACTGCAATGAAGTGGACGATATGAATGACAAGCTCGTGGAAACTGTCCATGCGGTCGGAGCTAAGTTCTGCAAGACCCGCCGCAGAAGAACAAAAAAACTCTCCGATCACACTCTTAATCTCATGGCTGTTAGAAGGGACATGAAGCTACAGTCTTCAACAGATTTGACAGCATACAGGCAACTGAACAGACAGATCTCCAAATGCATGCGAGGATGGAATTAGAGCGGAGCTTCTGAAGGCGGGTGAAAAACCGGTACTTGAAGTCCTTCAGAAGCTCTTTAATTCCGTTCTCCATGGTGGCATTACACTGGAGGCGTGGAGCAGAAGTGGAGTGGTCTTGTTCTTCGAGAAAGGTAATAATGCTCTCTTGAAAAACTACAGACCGATTTCCCTTCTGAGCCGCGTCTACGTGCTGTTTTCGAGAGTCATTACGAATTTTCTCGTGCGCAGACTTGACGACTTCCAGCCTCCTGAACAAGCCGGTTTCTGAAAAGGCTTTAGCACCATAGACCATATATATACCCCTCGGCAAATTGTACAGAAGTCAGAGGAGTACAATTTGCCACTATGTCTGGCGTATGTGGACTATGAGAAAGGCTTTGATTGCATCGAAATTTGGGTGGTGCTGCAGTCCCTTCAACGGTGTCAAGTTTACTATCGGTATATCGAGGTGCTGAAGTGCTTGTACAGTAGGGCTACGATGGCTATCCGAGTACAGAAACAGAGTACGAAACCTATCCAATTGCAGAGAGGTCCTTTTTTTTCAGAGGGCCTTCACCGCTGCATTGGAAGGCGTTTTCAAGCTTCTGGACTGGAAAGGACACGGTATCAACATCAATGGCGAGTACATCACTCACTTTCGATTTGCCGACGATATAGTCCTTATGGTAGAATCGCTGGAGGACCTAAACACTATGCTCAATGACCTCAATAGTGCTTCCCAACGGATAGATCTTAAGATGAACATGGACAAAACAAAGATCATGTTTAATGTTCATGTCACACCTATGCCGGTAGTTGTTGGGAGCAATAAGCTTGAAGTTGTTGACGAGTATGTTAACCTGGTACAAATAGTCCGACTAGGTAAGTCCAACTTCGACCGAGCGGTCAATCGACGGATTCAACTCGGTTGGGCAGCGTTCGGGAAATTACGGCACATCTTCTCGTCAGGTATACCTCAAAACTTGAAAACGAGACTGTATAACCAGTGCGTGTTCCCAGTGATGACATAAGGAACTAAGACGTGGTCCTTCACTGCTGGCCGGATGAGGAAGCTCAAGGTCGCTCAGCGAGCTATGGAGTGGGCTATGCTCGGAGTTTTTCTGCGTGATAAACTCAGAAATGAGGATATTCGCAGTAAAACCAGAGTGACCGACATAGCCCAACGGATTAGTAAGCTCAAGTGGCAATGGGCGGGCCAAATAGCTCGAAGAACCGACAACCGATGGGGAAGGAAGGTTCTCGAGTGGCAGCCTCGTACCGGCAGGCGAAGTGTAGGGCGTCTCCCCACTAGATGGAGTGACGACCTGGTAAGATATGCAGGAAGTCGATGGATGCAGGTGGCTCAGGACCGTGCTTTGTGGCATTCCTTGGGGGAGGTCTATGTTCCTGCAGTGGACTTGTGAAGGGCTGTAATGATGATGATGAATGATGATTTGATATAATTAATACTTTCATCAATATTTTAAATCTTATTTGCATGAATGAAAAATGGCAAATAGTGGAGATAAAATATTTATTGACATTTAATTTCAAAATAAATTTCTGTCTGTTATTTTGTTTGACATTTTATAGATAAATTAATAATAAACAGAAACAGAAACAGAAACAGAAACTTTTTTATTCAATATAGATTATAAATAATACTTATTGAAAGTCACTCTTTTGTATAATTACCACTGGTTCGAAAAAAACCTCTGTCCTGGGAAGAACCAGCAAGAAACCCAGCGGGACTTTTTTTTTTAAATAACAGCTTACAATCATGTATGTTACACAAATTAACAACACAACAAATTAGAAATAGCTTAGGAGCGATCACCTCACTTCCAGGGGTTATTATCATCTATAAATTCTTTAATATTATAATAACCCTTTTTATACAAACTTAGTTTAATAAAGTTTTTGAACTTTGAGCAGGTCAAATTTTGTATATTTTCTGGAATTTTGTTGTAAAAGCGTATACATCGCCCCAAGAATGAATTACTGACTCGATGGAGTCGAGTAACTGGTACTACTAGCTTGTGTCTGTTCCTAGTATTTACAGAATGAATATCACTTATTTTTGTAAAACTACTTTTATTTTTGTGTACGTACATTACATTTTCATAAATGTATTGAGAGGCCAAAGTTAATATATTAATTTCCTTAAATTTTTGTCGCAGCGACTCTTTAGGCTTTAAATCATAAATTGCTCTTATGGCCCTCTTCTGCAAAACAAATATAATTTCAGTGTCAGCTGCGTGTCCCCATAGCAAAATATCATACGACATTATGCTATGGAAATAGCTAAAGTAAACTAGTCTAGCTGTTTCAACACTAGTTAGACTTCTAATCTTTTTTACAGCATATGCTGCAGAACTAAGTCTGCTTGCTAGCTTTGATATATGGGGGCTCCATTGAAGCTTCGCGTCTAGTGTGATTCCAAGAAAAATGGTGGTATCTACAAGACTCAGTTTCTCCCCATTTAAAATTACATTAGTATTTAATTGTTTGACATTTGGAGTCATATAATGTTTAGGTCATGTACTGTAAATATTGTAATTGAATTTAATTCTATATTAATTAACATTTAAACTCCGTCTTAATATGCTACGCCCGTACAGGCTGTCACATGCTATGTAAATATATTGTAACAACTTTATACTTTGTGACATGCAATAAATTAATTATGAATTTCAATGTATTAAATTCATTGAAATTGCATTATAGGTGCATGACTTTCAAATAAATTTGTCGTTACGATACGCGCGTCATCTACTGTATACAATACCTATTTCTTTCGCGCAAGTGCAAGCAATAAGTTGACAGTGTTAGCGCAATCTGATGAACAGTATGGCCCCGCATAAAACACGAACAAATAAACATACATTTTTATATATTGGATTTAGATATAATTAGCGATAGTAAAAATGATGTGGACTTGACTTTAAGCAGTGAAACAGTCTAGTCTAGTGCGAAGTTTATTTATATTTCAATCGAAAATATCAATGTTCCTACCTGAGCCTATTAAAACCATTTGATTAATTTTAGAGTGACACATTCGTGGTATAGGATTGTAAAATAAAGTGTTATTCTTATAAACAGCGTTTCATAAAAAATACATAACTGGTCTATAGAATTTGGTAGGCTACTTTGTTTTTACTTTCGAGTAAAAAGGGAAGGGAAACCTTTCTCTTCAGTTTTTTTATCCATAATCAATAAAACAGACCGTAAGAGATTAATCATTCGTAAAAGAAAAATTCAGGCCAATAAATACCAAAACCCTAAAACAATGTTTACGCAACCGGACTACAGATAAATTACAACGTTATGAACGAATAAAAAAGGAGGTAGCATCGTGCTCAGATTTTTTGTTCTCCCAGCTAACCCGTTCCATTTTTTCGACATTGGCCTTTTTTTTAAAGAAAGGCCTGCTTTTTGAGTCAATGCAAATTAGTAAAGATCTATCCCATAGGTGTTAAGGTTTAAAATTCCTTGCTTTTAGAGTTACGGACGGCAAATGTAAATTTGTCGACAGCCCATCTGATTTCAAGTAGTTGGTTTTGTTTTGGGATATATTTTTTTCGTTTTCAATACTGATGTTGATGCACAGGTGTTTTGTGTCTGGTCTCTGTTTAATCGTTTCAGTGGCGGTTTAAATCTTTTAATGGAATTTTTAAAGTTTAAATTTTGAACGACCGGTTCAAGCGACCGGATTCTGAATGCTCCCGCGGAATGTGACTTGGTAAACGAAAGGTGTGTGAAGCGCCGATTTGTGAATGGAACATTTATGATCCACTGTTAATTAGAATATTCATAATTATTCATAATTTTACTAACTTAAATAATTTAATACAGCCTATCAAAAGTTTACTGATGAACATAGGCCTCCCCCATAGATTGTCTCATAGGGGTTTATCTATCGTAGGTAGGTAGGTTGGCAGTCGTATTTTTTATTACTTTGAGCTGATATCAAGAAGCAAGCAAAGTATAGTTGTTATTAGAAAGACAATTTTTATAGAATATGGGCGACAAACGTGCACAAAGTCCACCTGATTGTAAATGGGTGCTGTGGCCCATAGACATATACATCTATGTATATTCAATTAAGAATCAAAATACAGATGCATTGTTACACTTGAGAAAAGAATAAGTAATAAGTGTCTCCGGTTTTCTACTCTCACCATACGAAACACGGCAGTAATAAGCCGTCATTTTTCTCTGGTATTCTGTGGCAGCGTGGTCCTTCCCCAGTCCAGTCTGCCCATTCTTGCTACAACCTTAACATAGCTGCAGCGTTGCTCTACCATGCATATCACTGCTGTCTATATCCTGGTTTGTTTCCCTATGTTGCCCCTTATGAAACCCACGGGATTATATAGGATGTTAGATTTTTTTACGTCATAACTACACGGCATATGAGTTTAGATGAAATTAGAGATTCATCATTTCAGCTTATCAAAATCAATTGCTGAACGTAGTCGAGATATTATAAATTAATATATGATTGATTGAGTCGGGCTGGTTTCCGCAACTCCACGCCTGAGCGTGTATTTTGCATGTGGTATAATATATTATATTGATATATCTCGACTAATAAATAAATTACCATAGATTTCCTCAGAGGAAATTTGCCATAATTGCCACGCTTGGCAGGCAGGTTTGGCTCACGTTAAGACGCCACATGGTGAATTAAAATATTATTAACAAACAAATTTTTACACGTGGTAGAGCCATGCTGCAGCTGTATTAGTAGTATAGTTGTAGCACGAATGGGTCGGCGCGACCGGGGAAGGACCACGCTCTCACAGAATACCACCGTAAAATAGCAGCTTGACGCTGCTGCGTTTCGTATGGTGAGTGTAGAGAACCGGAAACCCTTTTTACTGGAAAAGAGGCATTCCATCTTAGTCCTCACGGATAACGACGCATCTGCATTTTGATTATTTATTGAGGATAAATGTAGATGTCTATGGGTAATAGTACCCACTTACCATCGGATCGAATTTGGAATGTCTTTTTTCCAGTAAAAAGGGTATTCTGTTCTCTGTACTACTGTACATAGGATACACAGCTACTAGTTAACGCTGGTATTCTGTGAGGGCGTGGTCCTACTTCGGTGAAGCCGACCCATTCGTGCTACAAGTATAAAATAGCTGCAATGTAGCTCTACAACGTCTTTTCTATTTAAAAAGTTCTATAAGGAATTCTTACGGAAATTATTCATCATCTTTCTTATATTGCATTTTTTAAACAATACGACTGACGATACATTAATGATATGGTACATAGAAATTTACATCTGGTTTCGATTACAAATCGAAATGCAGATGCGTTGTTACCCCTGAGAACTAAGAATCCCTCCTTACAATTAAAAAAACCTGCAATTCTCTACACTTAATACGAACCACAACAGTATTATTCTGCTATTTTACGCTGGTATTCTGTGAGAGCGTGTTCCTTCCTCGTGGTGCTAATCCATTCGTGCCACAGCTATAATATAGCTGCAGTATAACTGCAGTTTGGCTGTACCATGTTATAAAAGCAATTTTTGCTAGTCGTTGTTAAAACAAATTTGACGTAGGTGTGGAAAAGCACAAAAATAAACAAACGTGACATTTTGATGTTTCGCAGTTTTACACTAACCCTTGTTGCCTGTCTGCTTACTATACATTGATTATACATCTTTTAGATAGTCGTATCGTCTTCTATTGATTTTTTATCAACCATGGAATAAGTTTGTGTAATGGATTCTCTTACGTCTTCATCACAACTTTAGTGCGAATGCCCATGTATCATCATCATTATCATCATTATATTTTTTTATAGGATAAGGGTGACAAACGAGCGCACAGTCCACCTGATGGTAAGTGGTTGCTGCAGCCCATAGACATCTACATCTATCCTCTATTCCAAATCAAAATGTAAATGCGTTGTCACCCGTGAGGACTAAGATGGAATGCCTCATTTCCAGTAAAAAGGGCCTCCGGCCACCTGCACTCACGAAGCGAAACGCAGAGGTAAACCTCTACTTCACGCTGGTATTCTGTGAGGTCGTGGTACCACCCTGGTTCGAGCCGGCCCATCCGTGCGACAGCAAAAGCTGCCGCGTGGCTCTACCACTGTTAATTTCAAGTTACTTCACTTCGTTCACTGTTAAGACATCTACATCTATCCTCGATTATGAAGCAAAATGAAGATACGTTGTCATTCGTGAGGACTAAAATGGAATGCCTCGTTTCCAGTAAAAATTGTCTCTGGTTTCATACATAAATAAATTTCACTAGAATAAACACGCAAATCCGGACCAATTATTTGATGGGCCATATAAACGCTCGTTCTGTGCGAGATTCCAACCCACGGCGTAACTCTCAGCGCCGCAACCCGTTGCTAAACTACTGCGCTACGGAGTCGTCAAATGATATTAAATGTGGAAGCAACAGGCGTGCAGTGGGGTGGTGCTTTTGTCGTGCGTGACAATTGACATGTCTTTACGTTTAAATCAGTCTAGAGTCGGCTGCTGTGTGGTGTCATTTTAGAAGGATGTGTGCTGTGTAGATGGTTGCTAAGCCACTGTGCCACGGATCTAATGGAGGACAACCCTTAACTTCGCTTACGGGTCACACTGCCTCTCGAGGACTTGCACAATATAGTACAAATTTATTTAAGCTGCTATTATAAAACATCAAGAGCCGTCGTAGCTCAGGGACTTAACGCTCGCTGTAAATTTCACAGTACGCGAGCAACCCGTGTTCGATTCCCGCCGGCACCAATGAAATTGTTAATTACAATTTTAAATGCTGATTTACTACGTGCTCGGTAGTGAAGGAAAACATCGTAAGAAAACCTGTAACTTTCAAATAAAATTTTCGGCACGTATAGTCCGCCAAACCGCATTGGGGAAGCGCAGCGGACCCTTCATTGCCCTCAAACCCTCTCAGAAGTGAGAGGTCTGTGCCCAGCAGTGGGACGTATATAGGCTGTAAATTTAACTTTAACTTTTATAAGAGGTTATATTATTTATTCATGAAGCATGTTGAAGATTTAGACTGATGCAAAGTTCGGAGTATCTTGTACATCGATAAACACGACACCTTGCTCAGTGACCATGTAGCGTACACGCTCTATCTTCCCACGGGATGACGTAACATCAGGAAATCTATCTAATACCTTTTCGCAGTTAGTCAATGGAAAAAAAAATATATATTAATTTAACGATGTAAAAAATCAACTAGCTAAGATCGGTCAGCTATCGCAGAGTCTACTTCACATGTGGATGCCTAGTGTAGAGGCGAAACGCGTGTCGTATTATCGAAGGTGTTGTGCCTTTCCTAGTGTAGTGGCTTTGGGAGTACTAGTGCTGGGATTAGTGGTGACGGACATAGTGCACGAAATTAAGGAAGGTCGGGAGGCGCTTCATTTTATTTTGTTCCGCGGAACTTAGTTAATTGATTAAGTACATCGTTAAGATAATGGATTTCCACAAAGTTACGCCTGATTCTACTCAAAACAAAAATAAAAAATTACAGTTTATATACTTCCCACTGAAAGAGTTTTAGGACAAGGAAATATCCGTTGCACTGCCCCGATACGTATTGGCGAACTTTACATGTCTTCGAAATGTTCCTTTTTCTTATTTCGCAGACATGCATATTTCCTCACGATGTTTTCCTTCACCTAAAAATAAATGAGCACTAAAAATTGCAGTTAATAATAACATCGGTGCCGGCGGGGATCGAACCCGGGTTGCTCGCGTACTGTAAAATTTATAGCGAGCGTTTAGCCCCTGAGCTACGACGGCTCTTTATATCATGTATATAATTCCTATATAATGTTAAAATGTCAAGTATTATAAACACGTACGTACACAGTTTAACCCGCCAACAGATATTGCCTTGTTCGTGTACCTTTAAACCGTTTTAATCGAGCGCAAGGAAGCGTTCCGGAATACGCTCTCCGTACGTAATTTACCTTTGTTCTTTTATGGAGCGTGAAAATCTTTCTTCTTCGCCCCTGAAAGGGTCCTCTCAGTACTTTTAATCACTTGCCTTGACAGTTTTGTCTCAATTATCCATGCAACTGTCTTGTAAACAAAGACTTGGAGCATTTACTACTGCAAGACTAAATCCTTTCCTCCTTTAATGCCACAGGATTAAGATGTAGGTACGTTGCAAAACTATATTTTTTATAGTCTACTTAATGATAAGTGATTGCTAAGATCCATAGATATCCAAAAATGTAGATTCGTTCATGTAAACCTCTGTGGAATAAGATGGAATGCCTCGTTATCAGTTAAAAGGCTCTCCGGTTCTCTACACTCACCATACGAAGCACAGTAGCATTAAGCTGCTATTTTACGCTGCTATTCTGTGAGAGCGTGGTCCTTCCGCGGTTGAGCTGACCCATTTGTGCTTCAAGCATAATCTAGCTGCAGTGTGTTTCTACCACGTATTACCACGTTCATGGTAAATATCACGTTCCACTAGCATACGACTCTGAAAAATATTAAGATTTATTCACAAAGCTTATGACAAACGAAGATATTGTTAAATGAAACTAATTATTTACCGATAATATCGCGTATATTAACTTATTTTATATTCCCGATGTGTCGAGTACTTTAAAGCACCACACCCACTATGGGACTGATATGTTGAAGTCCCATTGTCACCACCATGGCCACCTTCGGTTTAAAATTATTAAATTTTAGGTCCGTTTAACGCATTATGAGCTTACAGTATCTTGAAGTCTTGCAGTTGTATGCTTGGATTGGGATTTACTTTTAATTATAGGATCCCGAGCAGATGGTATCACCCAGCCATTTTCTCTATTGACCATGGGTGCCGTAATATACTCGAAATGTCAGAAATATAAAGTAAGCTATTATACGCGATAAAATCCGTAGCTTGGAACTTCATTTAAATGCGTAAACATAAGAAGTGATAACGAAGATAAACCTGATAGTAAGTGACCACATGCAACCAACTTCAAATAAAAATGTCTGGAGATTCGTTATCACCTGAGGGCTTAGATGGAAAGATTTTTTAGCCACCAGAGCTCAACACAACTGTAGCCAACTGTATTTGAAGTTGTAGAAACCACCATCAGGTGGGTTGCAACTTTGTTCGTCATTAAAAATTTTATAAAAAAAACTAGCTGTTCATCGCGACATCGCCCGCGTGTAATTTATGACGATTGGATTTCATGGGTTTTAACTTTTTTGCGCGGAACCCTTATTATTTTTCTAAAAAAAAAGTAGCCTAAGTTACTTCTTATAATATCAGATATGTGCCAGTGTAAATTCCATCGAAATCGGTTCAGCCGTTTCTGAGATTGGCCGGAATAAACAGACAGACAGACAAAAATTTTAAAAATCATGTTTTTGTTATAAGTACCGTATGCACTTTCATATGCATTTAGTAAAAAGCTGATATTTTGACATGACAAACAGACACATCAATTTTATTTATTTGTAAATATATAGCACGCAATGCTGTGATATGCTAGTAATACCTGTACAGACTAACTCCTAAGCCGTAAAGACTACAAAGTAAAAATTATAATTTAATTACAACCGGCTGCAAGCTCAATTCCAGCGCGCTGATGCATCACATAATGGCAGCCTTTTGCCTGCATGATATATTTTTAACTTCCTATTACCAAGTAAATATGGTAAGCTCGATTTTAGAAAGCCCACATTTTAAAATGGCTCTTTATCGCAGTGACTTAGTATTGAGTTACGGCACTGAAGGCCGCGAGTTCGAATCTAGCACAGAAAAATGGATGTGTTCTTGTGAAATTAATGCATGTACACTGCCTATGCCTAACATATTTTTATGAACTGTCAGAGAATGTTATTATGATTATCAATCTGCCTTTATTGCAGGGATTATCTTTGTAATTTTACGGGCTATTGAGAATAATAAATATATCTCTACATTTTGAGATCCTTAGAGTCCGTCCATGTTTACTCTTTTAATAAAATGATGTGTCCTTATATATATATATATATATATATATATATATATATATATATATATATATATATATATATGCGTTGAAGTTAAAGAATAAATTATTGATATCTACTTCAAACCAATTATTTACAACGCGTAACTCCATATGAATACCTGTTTCGTACGAGTGTAGAGAACCGGAGTCCCTTGTTACTGGTAACGCGGTATTTCATTTTAGTTCCCAGAGGTGATAATGCATCTGCATTTTGATTTTTAGTCGAGGTTAAATGGAGGACTCTGACTCATTTGACAACCTTAACTTTTTATAAATTTAATTTACATTAATTCCAATTCTGTAATTTGTCAAAGATAGCCCTACAATTAGACATCAAATCTGACTTTGATAATGAAGGCAGAAAAAATCGAAAGGAATTGTATAATATTCATTCAATGCAGATTACCGGAATGCTTATTAAAAATCATTTGTGTTTTTACTACTGGGTGAGAATAAAACCGATATACTGGGAACAAGAAACCGAGAGGAACTGTTTTTGAATAATTATTTTATTTTTATGTCGCACAATTAAATATGCAAATATTTAGAAACAGAACGTTCTCATTCCCAGGGGTAAATAACCATCATGTGTATTTTTCAATATTTTATTAGCCTTTCATAAATAAGATTTGCTTAATTAATATTATAACATATATAGGTCCTGCATATTTTCAGCGAATTTGTTCTCTCATATTATCTCTATCAGTTACTCGGCCCTAGCTTATGAACTTATGAGTTTTCCTAATATTTACTGAGTGTACATAACTATTTTTTTGTAAAACTACCTACTGCCTTTGTTTTTGTGTACCTAAAATTTTCGTAAATATACTGAGAGGCCAAAGTTAATTCATTTATTTATTAAAATTGAACGAAGATAAGGACAGATCTATCAGAGTTTATCTCCTTTTTTATAGAATTAAGGTGACAAACGTGCACACAGTCCACCCGATGGTAAGTGGTTGCTGTGGCTCATAGACATCTACATCTATCTTCGCTTGGGAATTAAAATGCAGATGCGTTGTCAGCCGTAAGGACTAAGATAGAATTGTCTCTTTTCCAGTAAAATAGATCTCCTGTTCTCTACACATCATACGAAACACAGCAGCATTAAGCTGCTATTTTTCGCTGGTATACTGTGAGAGCGTGGTCCTTCCCCGGTCGAGCCGACCCATTCGTGCTACAACTATACTATTAATATAACTGCAACATGGCTCTACCACGTAAAAATGCGTGAATGATTTCGAAATGTGGATGTCAGCAGTAGAACCAGAGTACCAACATAGCCCGATGGATCAGTAAACTGAAGTCGCAATGTATCAGCCATATAAGAGTCGACAACCGACTAGAAAGTTTCTGGAGCGGCGGTCTAACGGGGAGGGAAGGGTAAAGTGAAAAATACGCAGGAAGTCGATGATAGTAGGTGGATCACGACCACGCTTTCTGGCATTCCTTGGCGGAGGCATTTGTTTAGCAGGGGATTTGTGAGGGCTGTAATTTTTATGATGATCATAACGAAACAAATATATTGTACAAAAATTGTTATTATACTATTGAGGAATACATAAATGATTTTTTTAAATAAACAGTAGCTATGCTAACTTTACTTATATTCCATTTAATTAATCCTCGTATGCTTAAAATGCTTGTGTTAGGAATGATTCACGAAAGTAGTCGAATAGTGGATTCGTACCCAGCACCTTTTGAGTTCGCGGTCCACACTCTGCCAGTAGGCTACACTCTCTGTTTAATTTTGGACCTTTGGCCCTTGGGAATAAGGAGATTGCTACCAAGCTATATGTTATATAATTTTTATGGCGTCTTTTTACATATTTGAACAACATAATTCATTCATTAATTTGTTGCAGGTTCTGATTATAGCCTGTCAAAGCCTAGATGACGTAATTAGTTTCGGTTTTTATTGTTGTAGAGAATCAATGAGTGTAATAGAGTGTTTCTTGGCCAGCTTTGTTTATAAGTAATCATTGATGACAAGTAATTTTTTTTTCTTTTTAAAAAACGTTACCCCACACTAGGATTTCCTCCTGTGTCGTGGAGGCAGTTTACAAACATAAATTGCACAAGGACAAACATCCAGACCTGGAACAATTATTTGCAGGCCATACAAATACTTGTTCCGTGCGGGATTCGAACCCGCGGCCCCGAGCGCAACAACTGATTGCTAAGTCACTGCGCCACGGAGCCATGAATTATTGTACAACTTATTGTATATTTTACCTTCCTATTTCGTAATAGTTGTAATAGAGCCTCTTCATTCACATTATTACAGCTTATCAACGATCCACTGCTGAACATGTACCTCTAGTATAGATTGATTCATAGGGGGATATTTATCATAGTTTCTACGCTTGGCAAGTGGGTTGGCAACCGCAGTTTTTATTTTAGTCGTTATTAGAAAGACGCTGCTGCCCATCTCCTGGTTTGTTTCCCTCTGTCCGCTCTTACGGCACCTACCGGATGATATGGGGTAGTGGATATTCTTACACCGCTACTAAACGGTAATGCCCCCCCCCCACCCATGAGGCAATCTATGGCCAAGTTCAGCAGTGAGCTTAAATAGGCTGTAACAATAACAGTAAAGAAAATGCTGATGCCCTCCTGTTTGATTTCCCTTTGTCGTCTCTTAGGACGATACTGGATTATCTTTTTTTAAACGATTTGTGTTCGATTTCTATATTTACAAATTTTAACATAATTTTCACAATTTAAAAGTCCGCATAAAATGTTATTATCAATATCTAATTTCGCGTGTTCTTCAGCGAGTTGTAACGCGTGTACATAAATGCTTGATTGAGTTTTAATTAAAATGAATTCTGATGTTTTGTTTTACAAGTTCTCAATAATTATGTACAATTAAAAATGGGAATATAGTGCGCGTAATTAATATTTTAATTTAATGACAACAGTATGTTATAATAAATTAGTATCGTTTTCAATTCTTAATTAATACCTGAGTTTATACAGTTGCGCGCATCCATTTTTAAAACTTGTGAATTAAAAGCGACATTGGAAATTCGCGTACATTTATTGTCGTTTATTTTGTACCCGCAGGAGAGGCAAAAGGTCGAAGGTTATTCAGGCTTGTTCCAAAGCCCTGCGATATTACGTCGGTCTCATAAAGATAACTTATTTGAAGTATACGAAAGTGTCAAAGTTTAAAATTAAATATGCTTTATGTGTTTTAAATGAATTTGATAAAATGTTTTTCGTTTGGAGCACGATGTATGTCTGTCTGTTGCCGACGTTCCATTTAGATACTTTTTTATTTAGATGATCATCATCATAATAACTCTTATCGAGTCCACTATTGAACTAAGGGGTTCCATTACGAATACTACAAAACACGGTCCTGACTACGTGCATCCATCGGCTTCCAAAATCTCGTACCAGGACATCACACCAGTTAGTAGGGGACCGCCCTATACTATTTAACCGGTATTCGATTTCCAATCGAAAATATTTCTTCCCCATCGGTTTTCGTAATGTGGCACCTAATGAAGTGGGATCCAAAATTAGAATTGTTTTAATAAGATGAAACGCTTTATTTTTTTGACTTCAGTAGCTTTTTTTTCACATTTCCTTTCTGCCTAGAAGTCTGTCTGGTATGTACCACCCTATAAAAAATTTTCCACCGCCAAATAGCTGTGCTACCACTGTTACTCAACTTAGTCCTCAGAGATAGATAGAGAGAGAGAGAGAGAGGGAGGGAGATAGATGTCCATGGGCTACCGTAGCCGTTCATTTGTCACTTCAGTTTTATAATTTATAGTTTTTTTTGTTTTACTTTTTTTCACCAATTCCCCTGGTGTTGCAATTGTTTATGGGCGGCAGATGGCACTTACCACCAGGTGAGCTGCATGCTCGTTTGCCCCTCTTCTATAAAAATAGTGTGTACGTATTTGTTTAAAAATATATTCATAAAGATCCTTTTTACAGTGTAGTAGCGGTATAAACATCCACTAACACATATCATCCCGTGGATGTCGTAAGAGGCGACAGAGGGAAACAAATCAGATGGGCAGTAGCATCTTCCTAAAAAGGGCAATTATTAAAAAAACTGTGGTTGCCAACCCGCCTGCCAAGCGTGGCAACTATGGCAAGTATTCTCCATATAAGGCAATCTATGGGGGAAATCTTCAGCAGTGGACTTTAGTAGGCTGTAACTGTCTTTTAATACTGGCCACTTACATTAACCTTTCGTTTAAAAAAAAAAGTTGAACAATCGAACTGTCAACATCACATTTATCAATTTTCTAAGGAAACTAAATGTTATTCGACGAGTAACTCAAGCGACCTTATTCAGAAGTCAAATAAGGGATAAAAAAGCTACCAACGCCCCTTGCATCAACACATCCCCTTCAAACGAGGAGGGAGCATTAAGAATGTCGTCGGTAACCGCTTCCTTTGTCAAAGACCACAGGACGCCTTTTAATACTATTGGCTATTGATCGGGGCAAATATTCTTGTTTGTAGTGAAGCTTTTGTTTCTTTTTTATATGTACAATAATTAATTGAAGTTTTTTAATACATTTTGGATAATATCACAAGGATAAGGTCTTGGTAGGTAGTTAGAATGCTTAATTACTTTGGAACGTGGTAAGGCCACGATCTAGCGTAACACCTGCAGCACGTAAATTTATAGCATAGTAATGCTGTGGTTCGTATAGTGAGTCGTCCCTCACTATACAGGTACCGAGAACCTTTTTAATGGTAATGCCTCAATTCCATTTTAGTCCTTATCTTTAGGTAAAACAATGCATTTGCATTTTGATTCTAAGATGAAGATATTGAGTCTATTAGTATATATTTAGTTCCATAACTCACCTTAATTTGTATAAATAGAACTATCTTGTAAGTAAAGTAATTGCCCGTATTCTTTACGTTCAGCCTTCGCCCTGGATCAAATTATATATAAACTTTTTGAGAAATCTTAAGCTAAGAGTTGGCTTTCGGAAATCATTGTTTAATCCGGTAATAAGACAATCAGGTATTAAAACTATTTTCAAAATATGTAAAATGCAAATTTTGTAAATGAGTACATTATATTTATTGAATTCGCATCAAGGTATCAATCATCATATATATATCATATAACGATTATAATAGGTTTCTCAGGGAAAGTATCATGTTCTTGCATATTTTATTTTTTCAACCGACTTCAAACAAGGAGGAGGTTCTCAATTCGTCGGAATCTTTTTTTATTGTATGTTCACCGATTACTCAAAAACGCCTGAACCGATTTGGAAAATTCTTGTTTTTTTTTTCAGAGGGTATATTTCTCAGGTAGCCCCAATTAATTTTATCAAAATCGGTCGAGCGGTTTTTAAAAAATGAACAATAAATTATTTATATTGAAGTCGGTTGTATAATATATTTAATTTTATCACTTATTTAATTTCTGAATTTATAGGAGAGCAACATTCTTATGCATATTATATTATAAACGTTTATTCTTCAATGTATGAAATTCGTATAGGTTTGACAATAGCTTTGTAGATTGCATTGCGCTACGATATGTCGTAGAATTCCAAACGGGCGCTTGATAACAAACTACCAAGAAGTACTAACTTCTCTTGGCTACGTGAACATAATAACGTTCAAATACTAAGCATAAGAAATGATGTAGATTGTTTAAAAAAAATATATTATGATGTATTAAAATTATCTTTTAAATACTGGCACGAAAGAAACAAGTTTTAGAAAAAAAAACTACAAAAATGAATTAAAATTTCTATTTTGGAGTTTTGGCGGGAATTTGACCGCCGTCGAAATGTTGTTTCTGTTCTATCGTATAAAAAATATTTTAAATAGTATTTTAATATGTAAAAGTGATGCTATTTTGTGTATTAAGTATCTGCGTAAGTGAACTATTAGTAAAACACCTTAAGTCATTTTGACCGCTTAGGCGCCATAAGAACTTGAAAATAAATATTGTCATGATCGATTGACTGTTGGCTTAAGTTGTCGTCAAAATTTCCCAAAAACTCCGCAATATGGTGCATCAACATATTGTCAGGATTTTTATGAATAAAAGGAAGTTTGAAAGGAGAATTTCCTATTATGACATAGGCTAAAGTATAATCGTACGAGTTCATTACAAAAGAAAGAAAAAAGATCTTAGTTTGAGTTACTACTACTACTACAATACACGCGGTATTATTACTGTGTTTGGGTGTGTGTCTGCTAAGACCTTATTGCAGAAGTCATATTATGTATGATAGTTAAAATACGAACAAACTTTATATTTATAAAAAGTGTACTGTCAACATTTACATGTGTCATTGCGTAGCAACGCACTACGCGTCGCAAGCATCACGCAGGCTCTGATGCCCGGGACCTGGTACTGATCAGTATCCTCCCCCGCGCAGCCTCCGCCCACCCCCACAACACAAACCAAGCCAGATCGCTTCCAGCACTCGCCCGGATCGGACGCGTGTACGTCGTTTTCACGCGCACACCTGTGGCGTTCGGTACAACGAAAGAGACGGAAGGCGTCTCTGTCTACAGAGTCCGCGAGTTCGATTCCGATTTTTGTTTTTGTGCCCAGGATTACAGTGTAAGAGTGCAGTGGTTAGTGTTTTCAATATTTTATGAATGGAGCTTTTGGACCGGTTTCGGACCGGATGGCTATGGACCAGTCTGGACGGATGAAATTGCCGATTTCCGCTCATACGGGTTTGCCGTGGGAGTTTGATTTATACAGCCTATTTTGTTTTATTAAGACACCGTTAATGGCGTTCGTAACTTTTATTAATTAACTATAAATACCGAAGCCTATCAATTTCAATTACGTTCCTTTAATTAATATCTTTCATTCAATTCTGGTTTGTTTATTTAGCATAATTACACGTATATGTTATATAATGATTTCCAATTTATCTCGTAGAAATTAGGTTAAGGTATATCGAACCTTTTTTCACAAAGCAGGTTGTACTTGAAACCCAAAGGAAATATTTTCGAGATTTAATTATAGGAAAAATCTACCCTCGCTTGAAATTATAAAACGTCGACACCTTTCAGAGTTGTGTTGATGATACCTTCATGAAAAATTAATGAACCGTATCGATATCATACTTTCAAAGGATACATTACATAAATACATATTTGTTTTTAAATTCTCTGCAATTTTTTTCTTTCGCGCAGTTTAATAATTTCATCCATTCTTCGATTGAGATATAATTATAATTTTATGTATTTATTTTATGTATTTTTAGTATTTATTTTATGTCTTTTATATAAATCATAACGTCTCATAATTTAATTACCGAGTAACAGGTATTTTTGCTTATGGGGGGCCAAATTATATGAATTAGAAGTTCTATTTTTACTTTTTATTGTGCTCAGTAATAATTTTAATAGTGTTATTGTTTTAGCGGTATTTTTTACACAATTACGCGTGCGGGTTTGTTAACATACGCATAATAAAACATGCGAATGTTTATGTATTAAAAGTATAAATATTAAGATATATATAATATAATAATAATTATTATTATTCTTTATACTTTGTTGTAAACCACAAAAATCGAAATATATATAATATAATTTTGATTAAAACATTTTTTTTTACTGGGGGACCGTGACCATAGATATTGCAAAGTAACCGAAATATTTGTAATAAAAAATAATTTCAATTAATCGCTATCAGATCCATAAAAAATAGATTTATTCAATGTGTGATATATTATCACGTAAATATATGTTTATTATTATATGTTTATAATTGTAAACATATAATAATAATATATATACTACTAGATACTTTACGTCGTATCGTACGTAGTGCCTGCGTAGGAAAATCCGCAGCCCCATATTCATCTCATAAGTGTCATAAAATGTAACAGAATGAAATGAAACAGGAGATAGCAACATTTTTCCGATAACAAGCTATAATAATAAAAAGCTGCAGTTGCCGAGCACTGAGCCAAATATGGCGACTACGGCAAGTATCCCCACTATGAAGCAATCTATGGAAACGTCTATGAATAATCAAATAATATTCTATAAGGTAAATAGTACATGAGCAATCTGAGCTCCATCACCACCCGTGCCAATAAAATTGTAATTTTCCTTAAAGAAAAAATACTAGGAATATTATTAATTTTACTAATATTCCCCTTAACCACCCCTGGTAAGCTGAAAATGCTTGTGTTAGAAGTGGTTCACGACAGTAGTCAAATGGCAGATTCGAACCCACGACCTTTTGAGTTCGAGGTCCGCACTAATGGCAGGCCATTAGGCTTCCGTCGCTTACTTATGTATTTATTATTGTTGATTGACCACGTGTTCAGCGGTATAGGAAAACATCGTAAGGAATCATGTATTTTGAGAAGTAAGAGATTGCGAGGACATACATAAGTAAGATCACTAATATGCAAGAGTACAGTCCTGCAGCCACCACTACTCCATCAACCACGTAAAAGATGGCGCCCAGTATTGAAACTAATAATTTACAGCTAGTTTGTTTTAATTTACTTACTGTATATTATTCACCCTAACAATAAGTTACTATCTCACTAACTACATTTTTAGATCTTAACATAAATATAATTTCAGCTTACATCTCATTATTTTTACGTGGTAGAGCCATGCTACAGTTTATTATAGTTGCAGCACGAATGGGTCGGTTCGACCGGAGAAAATCCACGCTCTCACAGAATACCAGCGTAAAATAGCACCTTAATCCTGCAGTGATTCGAATGGTGACTACACAGAACCGGACAGCTTTTTCACTGCAATCGAGGCATTCTATCGTGGATAGATGTTGATGTCTATGGGCCAAAGCTACCACCTACCGTCAGGGTATTTTTATAAAATAAGAGTGACGAACGACTAAGACGAAACGCAGATGCGTTGTCACCCCTGATGACTAATTTGGAATGCATCGTTTCCAGTGAAAAGATTCTCAGGTTCTCTACACACAATATGAAACAGCATTAAGCTGCAACTTATGCTGGTATTCTGTGAGAGCGTGGTCCTTCCCCAGTCGAGCTGACACACATTCGTGCTACAATAATAACATACATAATATGCAGCATGGCTCTACAACGTATAACATTAACTTTGAATAAAAAAGTTTTTATGGCAAAGTATGACCGAAGTCAATAAAATTTATGTTCGAAAAATGGAGATATTATCCCAGATAGTTTAAAAGCTAATATATTTTTCGTATTTTGGAATACTGAAATTTGTCTTACATAAACATTACTATTACTATTGCAACCTTTAAAAGTCCACTATTAAACATAGGCCTCCCCTATAGATTGTTTCATAGGGGAGATTTTGTCATAGTTGTCATGCTTGGCAGGCGGGTTGGCAACCGCATTTTTTATAGTTTTACGTTGAATCAGGAAGATGCTGCTGCTCATCTCTTGTGTCAGTTTCCCTCTGTCGTCGCTTACGACACCCACTGAATGATATAGGGTTGTGGATATTCTTACACCTCCAGTACACGTCTCAAATATTATCATCATGAAATACATTCACAAATCCACTGCTGAATATAGGCCTGCCCCAAATTATGCCACCTGCGTCCATCGACTGCCTGCATGTCTATCGTCACTCCATCTAGCCACGCTAACGCTATACTTCGTTTTATGTACACATTATACGTACATGTATTTTAAAACTATTTAATAATTCTTTATTTCTTATACGTTTATATTTAAATGAAATTTTGGTAAATATTTTCGGATCGTATATATCAGCGGTTTTGCAATTTAGATTCAAATTGAATCTTTAAGAACCTATTCATTCAATCAAAAGGGTAATTTGGCGCAAATGTCCAATTTAAGGCTTACTTGATTTTAAAATCAAAACAGATTCGACTTGAATGAACGATGAATGAAGAACATTGAACCTGCTTATTGAAAACGAGTTTTTAATATTAAGCTCTAAACTAGTTCAGCGTTCACACACATAAAATTATACAGGAATATATTATATACAATTTATGTATAGTGTTTATATTTAAATTTAATGAATTGTGTGTTGTAATATAAAATGATAAGTATATTATTTCAAACTAAAAAATACTCAACACGTGAATGAAAAAGTATGTAGGCGGAGATATAAGGACGTGAAAGAAGCGACAGTTGTGTGTCAGAATCGTGCTAATTGGAAGTCCGTATCTGCCTACCCTTCCGAGTAATAGGCGTGAGTGTTTATGTATGAATATATGACATTCCAGTTTACGCCTGATGTAAAATACCCATATTCGAAAAGGGAAACATTGTCGATGGTGCAAGACGTTTGTTACTGCGTTCATCAATCCTTTTACCATGCGTAGCGATAAGTCCTCAATGAGAGAGGCCCATGTCTTACGTTGGACATTCGTGAGCTAATAATAGAGATGCAGAAACATATTTTGAAATGTTAGGCAGGGACTTGAAAGCTCGACAACACTATAATTAAACATTTTAAAATATAATTTCCATTACATAGTTCTATGAAGGTCCAATGCTGAACTTAGGCCTGCCCAATATGTTGTCTCTTAGGGAGGATTTGCGATAGTTCTCACGCTTGGCAGACGGGTTGGGAACCGCAGTTTTTTAAAATATTAAGTTTATATCAGGAAGAAGCTGCTGCCTATCTTCCGTTTTCATTTCTCACTACTGGACAATACGATTCCAAGTGAATATTCTTACATTGCCACTATACGTTTAAATATTATTTAGTGTTCTCAAATCTATATTTGTAATTATTGAAACAACAAAATACAATACGGTATTTCTAAAATTATTTAGCCTAAGCATAAATTACAAAGCATTTTATTATTTCAAACATTATGTCAATTGTATAAAGTTTGTAATGGATATTGTTTTACATTTATTTAGAGATTCAAAAATACGAACTGGATAAATATATTATTTAATGGATACCACGTCTTTTTACATATAAGTACAAAAATGGAAAAGCAAAAAAATAGGACGGCGTGTGGCTAAGAAACATCAAATACAAGCTTTTTTCTTTTGTGTTACAGATATAATTTCTTAGATAATTCTCAACCAGTCAGTTCCATGTTAAGATAATAATACTTAATATTTTTTATTCCAATTTAGTGCACTATAAAATGTTCGTAATTTTAAACGCACGATTGATCTAATTCAGGCGTGCTGCGGCTATATGACGAATCCGGAAGTTCAGAAATTCAGAATTCGCGACGACCAATTTAAATATAGTATAAGAATCATTTTAGTCAAAATGAGTCAATTATTAAACGTTTTGTGATATTGTATCAAATTTCAGAGGATGTTTTAAATTATTGACTATGCAGTGTGAGTGTCGTAGCAAACGCTTTTTTTTTAAAACAGTGAAAACTTTCTAAAATTTCTCCTCGTTCTGGAGCAATTGTTAAGACATCTAAGAACAGTCACCCCTTCTCCATTCTTCTTCTTCATCAGCAGGTAAAAGTTCACTATCAAACATGGACCTCTGCTGTTTTACGAAGGATTTGTCTTAATGGTTATGTCACTACATGACAAAATGACATATTTTAACATACAAGCATTGACGATCGTAATACCAAACATTTGCATCTTTGACACTACTTTCCGTCGTCAGACTGGGTATTTAATATCTATCATAAATTATACGTGGTAGAACTGCGCTGCAGCTATATTATAGTTGTAGCAATGATAGGTCAGCTCGACTGTAGAAGAATCACGCTCTCACAGAATAACAGTGTAGAATAGCAGCTCAACGCTGCTATGTTTCGTATGGTGAGTGTAAAGAACCGGTCACCGTTTTAAATGGAAACGAGCCATTCCACCTTAGTGCTCAGATGTGACAACGCATCTGCATATTGATTCTTAATCTATAATCTAAAAATCAATCGCTGAAAGTGTTGCTAAGCGCTAATCTCGAGAGCAGCTGAACCGATTTCGCTAATTCTTTTTTTATGTAGAAGTTGAAGTGCGAAGATCGTTCATAAGGAGAGAAAAATTTAAAAATTGCCTGAAAAAGTATAAAAAGAATACTTTTCTATATTCCTATACAAAAGATTCGTAATAATACTTAAAAGTCAATTTGAACTTTAATACCATACCATAAAGTTTAAGTGTTAGTGGAGGGGTTCCGGGAAGGCAAAACAATTATAATTTTTATTTTTTGACATAATGTAATTGTTGACTTATCAACTTTCTTTTTTTATCTTACTAGCTGACCCGGTGTCCCGAATAGCAGAATAAGTATTAAAAAAAATTAAAGAATCGACTGTTAGGCGTTACGAAATTCGCCGGGTCAGCTAGTTGAAGATAAATATAGATGTCTATGGGCCATAGCATCCACTTACCATCAGGTGGACTGTGTGCTCGTTTGTCAGATATTACATTGCGAAAATGAATTATATTAAGAATGTTAAAAATTAATCAGCTAATTTATTACGCGGATCTTAGCTTAATATATTTTATCATCTACTAGCTGTGCGCCGCGACTTCACCCGCGTGTAATTGGGGGTTTTAATTATATTGCTCAGAACCCTAATTCTTTTTCTCTAATAATAGCCTAAGTTACTCCTTAGAGCATCGGCTATCTGCTAGTCAAAGTCCCGTCAAAATCATTCCAGCAGTTTCGGAGATTTGCCGGAACAAACAGACAGACAGACAGACAGTAATTAAAAAAATTGTGTTTTTGTTATAAGTACCGTATATATATTCATATGCATTGAGTAAAAGCTGTTATATTAACATTACAAACAGACATTTCAATTTTGTTTTTATTTGTATAGATGTGTCTATATATAAAAAATAAATTGCTGTCCGTTAATCTCGCTAAAAGTTAAAAATGGCTCAACCGATTTTGATAAAATTCTTTGTGTGTGTTTGAATGGGTCTTTAGATGATTTAAATTCACATTTATACCTGGTAGGTGGTTTTTGTCGCAATCCAGAAATCACCCGTGTGAAGCCGGGGCGGATTGCTAGTATAGACTAACAAAAGATAAACAATAAATGGGTCTTACAGCAAAAAAAAAATTAAAAACGATAAGGTCATGGAAGTAGTACATAAATAATTAGAATATAATAATATCATTACTACATAAATATGCAGGTATCCAGTTCGGACACATCGTCCTCAATACAATGAGGGCTAATAATCTTCCACTCACCAGATGTCGCTAATAGCGACTGAGGTAAAGTTTTTTGTTACACAGTGTCAGTTAATTGAGAAATTAATTTTAAATTATAGTTTATCATTATCTAGAGTATTATATTAATACATAACACATTGCGTCAGTGGTTTGATTTTTAATTTTATGCACTTTATAACTCTTATTTTTTTTAAATCGGCTTTTAGTTATATTTATAGTTTGGTTTATTCATTTTTAATGTAATTAATATAAAATATAACTAATAATACAGAAAGAAACGTTAAAAATGACATTTTCCTAAGAAATTATCGTCCCCGCTATGAAATCTGTCAAATATTTTACCTCACTGTAAAGTGGCGCCGCCCTGGTGGCAGAAAAAATCGTGGATGCCCTCATAGGAGATAAACGCGTACAACAGTGGACTTTTGCGGGCTGGAGAAAAAGAAGTGCATTTATAATTCTGGTTCAATGTTGTTAGAAATGGAACGGATATTACGCAATAATGTGAAATGATAGTGGTATACGATATCATATAAAATGATGATGTATAATTGATGGATGTGATTACGTGTCCAATGTACAAAGTAGCCTTAAATAACCTCCAATTTCGTCTCAATACAAACTAGCCTTAAATAGTCTCCAGTCGCTTCTCAACTACAAAGTAGCCTTAATTGGTCTCCAGTCGCTTCTCAACTACAAAGTAGCCTTAAGTAGCATCCAATAACTACTCACTACAAAGTAACCTTAATTTTTTTTTATTGAATAGGGGGCAAACGAGCATGCGGCTCACCTGATGGTAAGTGACTACCGCCGCCCATGAACAACCGCAACACCAGGGGAATTGCAGATGCGTTGCCGACCTTTTAGAAAGGTGTAAGCTCTTTTCTTGAAGGTTCCTAAGTCGTATCGGTCCGGAAAATTCGCTGGTGGTAATTGATTCCACAAGGTAGTCGTGCGAGGGAGAAAACTTCTTCTAAATCGCACAGTCGTGGACCGCCAATCACTCAGATGGTATGGATGGTAACGCGAGTTTTGTCGCGATGTGCGATGGTGAAAATGAGCGGCTGGAATTAGTCCGAACAATTCCTCAGAGCACTCCCCGTGATAAATGCGATAAAATACGCAAAGAGATGCAACATCTCTACGCAGTGCCAGTGTATCGAGCCGATCAGAAAGAACTCGGTCGTCGACGATTCGAACCGCTCTGCGCTGGATGCGGTCAAGTGGAAGGAGCTGGCACTGGGGTGACCCGGCCCAGAGATGAGAACAGTATTCCATGTGGGGCCGAACTTGCGCTTTGTAAAGTTGCAAGCGATGTGCCGGCATGAAATACTGTCTCGCTCTGCTGAGCACGCCAAGCTTTTTAGAGGCCAATTTGGCCTTCCTTTCCAAGTGACCACGAAACTGCACACTATTCGAAATGTCGACGCCAAGGATTCCGATACTGGCTGAGGCAGTAAGGGGAGTGCCTTGAAACTGAGGAGATACGACAAAGGGGTTCTTTTTAGCGGTAAACGCGCAAACTTGTGTCTTCTGGGGATTGAACTGGACTAGATTTAGTCGCCCCCAATCCGAGACTTTGTTAAGCAAAGACTCGACTTCAGACACAAGTTTGTCCCGGTACTCGGCGACGTTTTCCCGAGAAATATTGGCACGGCCGGTATATAAGGCATCACCAGTGCTGTCGTCCGCATAGCAATGAATGCTGCCAGTTAACTACATATCATTGATATGCAGGAGAAACAGCGTTGGTGATAGCACACAGCCTTGTGGAACACCAGCGTTGATAGGCTTGAAATCAGAGCATTCACCGTCTACTACGACCTTGATGCTCCGACCAGCAAGGAAGCTGGTGATCCATTTGCACTATTTCTCGGGAAGCCCATAGGAAGGAAGCTTCGAAAGAAGCGCTTTGTGCCAGACCCGATCAAAGGCCTTTGCTACGTCCAAACTAACGGCTAATGCCTCCCCCTTGGACTCTACTGCCTCCGCCCATCTATGAGTTAAGTAGACTAGAAGATCACCAGCTGATCGACCCCGACGAAAACCGTACTGGCGGTCACTAATCAGCTGGTGATCCTCAAGGTACCTCATGAACTGGCAGTTTATAATGGCTTCCATTATTTTGGAGAACAAGGAGGTGATGGCGATAGGCCTGTAGTTGGACGGGTCTGAGCGGTCGCCTTTTTTAGGGATCGGATGCACCAAAGCTGTCTTCCATGAGTTCGGGACTACGCCTTGGGAGTAGGAGTACCGGAAAAGACGCGTTAAAACCGGTGCCAACTCCGGAGCACACGTCTTCAGCACAATAGGAGGGACTCCATCGGGCCCACTCGACTTGTTGACGTCCAGGGAGAAGAGTGCTTTGAGAACCGAGCGCTGTGTAAATCGCACATCCGGCATGGAGCACTCACATCGCGGGATGGTCGGCGGTGTGTTCCCCCCGTCATCTAGAGTCGAGTTGGACGCAAAAAGAGAGCTCAACAGATCGGCTTTCTCCTTTGCGGCATGGGCCAGTGAGTCGTCCTCTCTGTGCAGAGATGGAAGAGATGGCTGACAGAAGTTCCCTTGGACAGCCTTGGCGAGAGACCAGAATGCACGGGTTAATAATTTCCATTCTCTTTCCACTATTAAGTAGCCTCAAATAGTCTCCAATCTCTTCTTTAGTCAGAACAACAAAGAAAGACAGTACTACATACAATTTACTATTTAAAAATTAAGCATAGTTTCTGCGACTGAAACTATGCTTAATTTTTAAATAGAACATGCACTCCCACACACATAGCCACCTAAAACCATGTTTTTACCCCCATAGAGTGTCAAACTACCAATCTCTATTCGCAGACGGAGTCACCATGGACTGTCACTGGTTTTCGTTGCGTGTAGGTGTATTTTTTTTATTCGAATCGTGTTAAGCGAGCGTGATGCGCGATATGCATAAATGATAATCCCTGTTACCGAGCGTGTGTAGTATGATTGAAAATTTTAATAAAAAAAGTAAACTGCCCACATATTATGTTTCACAACTAGGCAATGATCTCTCATTTAGACGGCTCTGCGGCGCAGTGACTTAGCAATGAGTTGCGGCGCTAAGGTCCGCGGGTTTGAATCCGACACGGCCTACAAATGATTTGATGTTTGTCCTTGTGAAATGCGTGTATGTATATTGCCACAAACCTCAAACCTGCATGTCTGAAAAATAAGCAAAAAATATTTCGAAGCCGTGTGAAGTTCGTCAACACAAACGCGTTTCACGTTCGTCACAATGCCTGATCGCGAACGTGATACGCGTGGCAAACACTTCCCTGCGTTAAAACCGTAGGTCTGTGGCGATAGGAGGCCTGTGCCCAGCAGAAGGACTTATATGAACAAATTTCATAGTACGTTTACGCCAGAAAAGCCTTGCCCCATTGGTTGACATCAAAATTCCTCGAAAAATTTCCGTATACAGAATTTTTTTTAATTATATTTTTTTTTTGGAGTTTATGGCCTGGTATCTAGACCTTTAGGCCAAGCCTTGAGTATTTTTATTCGGTTTATTATAATTTCTTCATAGTTCACTGCTTCCCAATATGTTGATGCGTCACATTGTGCAGCCCTTGGGAGGTTTTGACGGCAACTTGAGCCAGCAGGCAGCTGACAGTTGGCGATAGTATCTAAAGGCGCCTATGCAAACAAACAGCTAACTTGAGAATCCATCACCATCAGAGCACTTGTTTCACAGTTTTCACTAATAATTCACATGCGCAGACACTTAATACACAAATTGTACCACTTTTATATATCAAAGTCCACTTCAAACCATTATTTAAACAATAATACAGGAGCAACAAACCGCCGCAGGTCAAGTTCCCGCCAAAACTCCTTTTAATTATATATTATTATTATTAATACAGATTTCTCCATGATGTTTTCATGCACCGATGAGAATGTGGTAGATCGGCATTTATTATAGAAACTAACAATTTTTCACTACTGCCTCCAACTCGGTTCGCCAGTACGAGCTACGATCACTCGAAGTAGTTTTACTACATACATTTTCAAGTAATAAAGTTTCTTACGAGCTTTACTGGTAGAGCTACGCTGCAGCTATATAAAGCAAGAGTGGGTCGGTTCGATTATTTTACTAATATAAGTCCTTCGAAGTTTAGATCTGTAAAGTCGACTTTTACTTTTTTGATGTGAAACTTCTTTATAGACGTAGTAGTCACGTTTTCTTGTAACGTTTCACCGCCGGCGCTGAATTACTAATGAAATAATGTAAAAATGATATGTCGTATAGAAGTTTCACTTTTTACGTGTGTACATAATTTTTATTTAAAGTTTATTGTAGTGTTCTGTAGTGACGGTGTAAGAATATCCACTACCTTATACGAGTGTCATCCCGTGGATGTCGGTAAGAGGAGACAGCGGGAAACAAATCAGGAAATGGCCTGCACATTCTTTCTAATAACGACTAAAAATTGAAAACTGCGGTTGCCAACCCGCCTGCTAAGCTTGGCAACTCTGGAAAATATAGGTAATCTATTTTGGTAGGCCTATGTTCAGCAGTGGACTTTAATAGACTGTATCGGTAACGGTTCCTTTGCCAGTAGACGAAAGTAGTAGATTAAAAATATTTTGTTTGACAATCCAAACTTTAATTCTTTACGTCAAAACATAATGAGTTTTCATTTTATTTGTATTTTATTTCATTCATATGAAATTTGATCATTGAAGTTAATAAAAGTGAACACGACAAAGTCCAGTTCTGGTTTAGATAACGGTAACCGCCCACTATGACCAAGTGATTTATCTGTAGTACCTACATTCAATAACGTGAGTTTTCGACTTTGTATACAATGTTTCCATGCATTGATTTTAGAAATTGTTTACACCTGAAACTTTCCAAATTTTTGAATGAAACTATTTTTTAACGAATTTATTCTCCTTTATCATTTTGTAGTTCACTACTTGATAGGAGCCTTGAGTTGATAGGAGCCTCGAACATGTGAGTGACTTTCAATAAGTATTTTATATATATATATATATATACTAGCTCGCCAGTCAGACGTTGTTCTGCCCTTTCCAACGACCCTTCCTAAAAAAATCCTTAATTTCGTAATAAAAAATTTTGAGGGTCATTTATCGGGATAAAAACTATCCTATCTCTCAAGTTAGACCAAACTGAACGCAGTGTGCAAAATTTTATTGAAATCAGTTCTTTAGTTTAGGAGTCCATCGCGGACAAACAACGTGACACGTAATTTTTATATATAAAGATATATATAGTCCGTTAGTCTCGTTAAAAATCTAAAACGTCTCGAAAAATTTTCATGAAATTTTTTGTGCGCGTTTCAGTGGGTGGTTTAGATTCACAATTGAATCTGGTAGGTGGCGTTGTTGTCGAAATCCAGAAATCACCTGTGCGAAGCCGGGATGGATCACAAGTTTATATTATAAATAAATATAATATTATAAATAATTAAACAATGTTTCTATTTCTAGTGCTTCCGACGGGAAGCACTAGAAATAGAATATACACAATATACACAGCAGTGACGACTGCTGTGTATATTTTTTCTTTTGATAATACTGCCATCTTTCGAATGGCATTAGAGCTTTCTGGGCATTTTCTACCGACTTCAAGAAGGAGACGGTACTCAATTCGACTGTATGTTTTTTCTTTCTTTTTTTATGTGTGTAACCTCATAACTTTTTTCTCAGTGAATCAATTTCGATGACTCTTTTTTTTATTTGAAAGCTGGTGCTTCTCATGTGGTTCTATATAAATTTTATCAAGGTCTGAACAATATTTTTGAGTTATTCTGAATAATTTATATTAAAGTCGGTGGTACAAATTTTTTTAAATTTTAAATTATAACTTTAAATTTCCAGCTGGATACCGATTTCATCCATCTATTCAATACAGCCTATAAATGTCCACTTCTGAATGTAGACCTCTTCCATAGATTGGGTCATTAAGGGGATTTTATGGCAAGCGAGAAGATGGTGCTACACATCTTCTGTTTGTTTCCTCCTGTCACCTTTTACGATATTCATGATACGATATTATGAGGTAGTAGACACACACACACACACACACACACACACACACACACACACACACACACGCGCGCGCGCACACAAACGCGAACACGCACATAACGATACAGGGTCGTGGAGTTTGACGCCCCCACCACATGGCAACTTATACACTAAGCTTAAGATAAAAAATAAATTAAAAATTTCGTTCCATGTTGAACGTGGGCTTTATCAACTTGATATTTGGCTTGAAGACTTTGAAGTTGGATTTAAGTCAAACGGAATATAGCTCCTAAATCGGCTTAAAACTTAAGTGACGCTACATCTAATATTAATTTTTCTTTGCCCGGGTAAAAGACAAATAGACTTTTACTTAACGTTTTAAAATATACTTTCATAATAAACATTGGTTATTTAATATATTTTTTTAACTAACAGATAACGTTATTAAAGCTACATTGTTAAAATTATTTTTTATTTTCTCATTCTTGAATTTATTTGGTAAAGTAGAGTTTTCCTCCTCCGAGAAGGGGCTGCCATGGGGCGGCCAGTGCTGGCGGGGTCACAGATGTGTGCGAAAGCGTTCCCGTGGCCCTGCCAATATGCAGCAAAGCTGCGGAACACCATGGGGTTTTAGTCGGTGCGAATCCGACATAACCCGTTCTTGCCCCCGCGAGGCGGGTATGCGTAGGCATTTCCCCATGTAAAAAAAGATCCCTGTAGTAGCTATATTATGGATGTAGCACACATAAGTCGGTTTGACCGCGGAAGTACCACGCTCTCACAGAATACCAGCGTAAAATAGCAGCTCAATGCTGCTGTGTTTTGTATGGTGAGAGCAGAGAAACGGAGACACTTCTTATTGGAAAGGAGGCATTCCAACTTCGTTCTTAGGGTAAAAACGCAATTGGATTTTTAATTGAGAATATATATATATATATATATATATATATATATATATATATGGGCTACACTAATCCACTTACCATCAGGTGGACTGTGTGCTCGTTTGTCAAACTCATTCTATAAAAAACATGTCAGCCAGCTTTTTTTCGATTTCGACATTCTAATTATAAATTTAAATTGCCAATACCGTGCATAACCTGACCAAAAATCAACTAATGTTGACTTCTTCTAAATTGAAACTTACAATCAAATACCTGATTTCGTGGGAATCAAAGTTTCTATTGAGTACACGATTCACTTGATATAATATAAAAAACCTATTGGAACCGGTTACGAGTGAAGCCTTACAGGACATGCACATCCGGCGATGGCTCGCTTCGGACATAAAGATGACCGCAAAGTTATCGAAGACGGCGGGTGTTTGTGTCATAGATTTCTTTTTAATTTTTTTTTGATTTGAATTGAAAACCTTTTTTTTATATCTAAATATCCTTAAAAATTATTTACAAATAAAACAAGTACAATGATATTGTGCATCAATATAATATTATAAATAATTTATAATCTTTTTTTTTCTTTTCTTTCTATAATTAACAATAAGCCATCTTGAATTGTGACTTTGTAGTCACAATTCAAGATGGCTTAATATGATGGTATTTGAAGTAATCGCGACACGCAGATAGTTCGGGTGATTGTTGCTTCGATACGGTTTTATTCATTAAATAATTTTATTCTTTAATTTATTGCGATAACTTAATGATTTTATATTACAAGCAAAATCGCTACTGATGCTTTTCGATTTTTTTAAAAGGAATGATAAAAAACCATACCTTACCTTTATTGCACATTAGCTGTTCCCCGCGACTTCGCCCGCGTGTAATTTAGGGTTTTCCTTTTTTTTTTGCAAGAAACCTTAATTATTTTTTTAATAAAAGTAGCCTAAATTACTTCTCATGACATCAGCTATTCAAAAAACTTCAATTTTATTTATTTGTATAGATTAAAAGTCCACAGCTGAACATAGGCCTCTCCTGTAAATAAATTACTATTTTTTACTTATTAACTAAATACCCCCCCCCCCCCCACCCCTCCCAATATTAGCTTTAGTTGTAAAGTTGGATAGCGGGATGGAAACCGCAGTTTTTTGGTTATTTTCTATTTGTTATTAGAAAGACGCTGCTGCCCATTTCCTGGATTGTTTCCCTCTTTTGTCTCTTGCGTCAACCACGGGACGTAATGGAGTTGTAGATTTTTTTTTTATAGGATAAGGGTGACAAACGAGCACATAGTCCACCTGATGGTAAGTGGTTGCTGCGGCCCATAGACATCTACATCTATCCTCGTTTGCGAATCAAAATGCAGATGCGTTGTCACCCGTGAGGACTAAGATGGAATGCCTCATTTCCAGTAAAAAGGGCCTCCGGCCACCTGCACTCACCAAGCGAAACGCAGAGGTAAACCTCTACTTCACGCTGGTTTTCTGTGAGGTCGTGGTACCACCCCGGTTCGAGCCGGCCCATCCGTGCGACAGTAAAAGCTGCCGCGTGGCTCTACCACTGTTGATATTCTTATACAGTCACTACATGATGATAAGAAAATTAAATACATAAAATGTATATTTTTCCTTCGTGTCTGCACGTCTTTGCATAATATTATATATTATTTTATATTTAAGGTACATAAATCAAAATTGCTATGCACATAAATTTGAACGCGGTTTTCCGTCGCGAAGAAGAAGGCTTTTTAGATTTTGTAACTGTTTTATTTTGTAGGAAACCCTCCACCCGGAAACGAGTTTCACAAAATAAGAGGCTTACAATGGACGTACAGACACAAAAATATATTTTTTTATAATTTGTTTTGAATGATATTAAGAAAATTCTTCATCTCGTATTACTACGTTATTATTTAGTGACTATAAAACAAAATTACTCGCAGAAGGTTACTTAACTTATTTCTTTACACTAATTGAAATTAACTTGACACTTTAATTATCCAAATTATATCATTTAGAAACCAAAACTACTAGAACTGCTAAACTACTAGGACTACTGGGCAGCAGCATCTTGCTGATAAAAGCTGAATAAAAAAAACTGCGGTTGCCGACCTGCCTGCCAAGGGTGGCCCCTATGGAAAAATCCCCCATATGAGGTAATCTATGGGGGAGGCCTGTGTTCAGCAGTGGACTTTTATATGCTGTAATAGAATATAATAGAAATTAAACGTTAAAATAACAAAATATTCTCTTACCGTCAGAATTGGCAGTTTGTAAGTCAGTCTAATATTTATTAAAATAAAACCTGCCAAGTAAGTAACATTATGAATTGTTCGTACTGGACCCTAAAGAGGATCTTAATAAAATACGACTGGCAGTCAATAAACAACTTTTTTATAACTAGTAATTAGAAAAAACCTTGTGTTATTAAGTAGCGTTCTCATACAGCTTCGCACGGGTGATTTCTGGATCTTTACATCAGCGCCATCTATTGGTTCGAATTGTGAATCTAAAACATTCACTCAAACACAAAAATTTTCATCAAAATCGGTCAAGCCATTTTCGAGTTTTTGCAAGACTTGCACGGCACGGCACGGCAATTGATTTTTATTTAAATAAATAAAAAAGTTTGTAAATAGCAGCTATTAAGTCTTGATATTTGCGAGTAGTAAAATGTTTATACTTGACATAAATATGAAATTAAGTATCTGCAAATAATATTACTATTTTTTTTTATTTATCTCATACTGCGAATTCTAATTATGTCGCGTGTGCTCATTTATTTGAGTACGAGTCCGTTGGTCTGATCTAACAATATTTTTAATATCGCGTGTCACATAGACTTTTAATATGGGGTGTTGTAAAGTAGGTCGATTTTGCTGTTGCCCAAGTTGAGATCTTATTGAGATTAGGTTTTTTGAATTAAGTGCATTTGCCAAGTTACCGAGCGATGTGCGTGAGATAAGACCTATTTTTAGAATTTAATATAAAATTATTTACGGTTCCAGCACTTAATAATGACTTCGTAATAATTCTTAGTTAAATGAATTTCTGTCAAAATTTAATATTGGGATGAGTCGTAGTAGCTTAGAGGCGCCCGCCATAAATTTGACAGTACGCAAGCAACATGGATTCGATACCAACCGGCAGCAATAACATTTTAAGAGCTTTTTTTACCAGTAGCTTTTTATAGAATAAGAGTGACAAACGAGCACATAGTCCAACTGATGTTAAGTGGATGCTATGTGGCCCTAAGACATGTACATTTATCTTCGATTAAGAATCAAAATGCAGATGTGTTGTCACCCTGAGAACGAAGATACAATGCCTCGTTTCTAGTAAAAAGGGTCTCTGGTTCTTTACACTTATCATACGAAACACAGCAGCACCAAGCTGCTATTTTACGCTGGTATTCTGTGAGAGCGCGGTCCTACCCCAGTCAAGCCGTCCCATTCGTGTTACAACCATAATATAGTTGGAGCGTGGCTCTAACAATTTTGTAATACTGCTTGGCGATGAATTAAAACATCACGTAGAAACCTGTATGTCTGAGGAATAAAAATATTTCGAATATACGTTTATTCATTTATTACTGCCTAACGAAATTCCACTGCTGAGCATAGGCCTCCCCGCAGATTGCCTCATAGGATGATATATTTACCATGATTGTCACGCTGGCGTGCGGGTTGACAACTGCAGTTTTATTTATTTTGAGTTAGTATCGGTATAATGCTGCTGCTCATCTCCTGTTTCATTTTCCTGTGTCGCCTCTTACAACACCCATGGAATAATACAGCCTAGTGGGTATCTTTACGTTACCATTACACGACAAAAACACATGCATGTCAAGGTCCGCCAGTACTGCGCACTCTCACTTTACTTTACTTTTCTACCGACTTCAAACAGGAGGCGGTACTCATTTCGACTGTATGTTTTTTGTGTGTTACTTCATAACTTTTATCTGGGTTAACCGATTTCAATGATTCCTTTTTTTTATTTAAAAGCTGGTGCTTCAAATGTGGTCTCATATAAATTTTATTAAGGTCTGACCAATAGTTTTTGAGTTATTCTTAATCATTTATATTGAAGTCTGTTAAAAATTTCGTCGGTACAAAATGTTTAATTTTAAATTATATTACATTCAATCAAATATAGTATGGAGTGACGACCTGGTGAGACATGCAGGAAGTCGATGGATGCAGGTGGCTCAGGACCGTGCTTTGTGGCATTCCTTTGTGATGATGATAAAATATAATATTGTAGACAGCAGTGACAACACTGTGACTTGAGGGTTTTAATACAGTCCGAGTACAAAAATACGTATCAAATATTCTTTGCTTTTAGGCCTAATTTTGTTGTCCATATCGATGTCGACATCAATACATGGTTAGCCTTACGTTGATATTATTGCATTATTATTTACTTAAGTAAGTTGATAATAGAACCTTAGTCCAAGTGGACTCCCAAGATACATTGGAGCAGCAAGGCGTTCTAATTTCTCCACGACCCTCTCAAAATGAGAAGAAGCCTGTGTCCAGAAATGGGATGTTTAAAGATTGTTAATTAACTTTAAATTTGTTAAACTGTTTATACTTTAAAGGTGGTCCCATATATATTTGGAAATAAAGTTATACCCTTAAGAGTTGAAAATATAGATTAAAGTTTTCAAAGTAACTATATAAACAACATACAGAACTCTTTGCTCCACGATGTAAGAGAAAATCCTTGCATCGTTATAAAAAAGAAAAAGAAAAGAAAATCGTTGTTACTTCGAGTTTTTGATATTCATCAGTCAATTCAAGACTTTTAATGTTTTTATTACTAATTAAATTTTCACTAAATCGTTACCTTCATAAAAATCAGAGCAAGGTGATCAGCAATGGAAATTGATATGCTGTTATTTTGTTGCTTTCATTAGGAATAACGAAAATATTATGTAGAATATGAAATATCCATTTAGTTTAATTTAAAAATGATTGAGGAAGCAACCTAACAGTTTTATCACTTGTTTTAAAAATGCACAAAACTTGAAAGAGTTATTAACATGAAAGATCTTTCCAGTATCGTAAAGTAGTTTTGAATACATTAATTTAATATACCTATACTTAGAACAAAACACTGCAGTGTAAATTCACATACCCACATACACGGAGTAATAATTCGAACTCACGTAGACAAACAAGCCTACTTACCAAATCACCAATACGCTACTGAGCCATGAGTTTGTATTTATATTAAACTTACGGTGAACTTTTCTTTTTTAAAGGTTATGAAAATAAACGTGCAATAATATTGTGTCATAATAATTGGCTTCCTTCGAAATATTTACAATTTGGAAACGTCTTTAACCTAATACGTAATTTTTTATTCCATATTATAATGTACTTTCACTTCATTTCGTTTGCATAAAGTGGAATAAAAACGGTATAAAAATAAATAATTCCGACCCCCCTGTATAACCGCCACAAAGACTCCCGCGTGGAGGCAATGTGCCTTCCATATTTAGCAGGCACATGTGTCGAATATACAAATATGCTGTATTAGGTTACTTTAATTGTTTTGTTATTGAATTTTATATTTCAATTGTTGATTAACTAAGTGCAAAAATACAGTTAAAAAAACTACGTGTTTTTGTGTGATATTTTGTGTTACCGTCCAGTATTTTCAACAATAACCTGAAAAAAAAGTTTTTCAGTGGCGTTCCATATTTGAATAAAATATTTTGTTTTAAATCCAACATGAATATAAAGCTGCAGTCTGGCATTAGATAGTGACGTTTAAAAATATACTAGATAAAAACGATAAAATCATTTTAACATCGGGTTTGACAACGGTACACGTTGTGACTAATAAAGAATTTTAGAATAAAATTCAAAACAGCAGTTTTTCAAATTAAATATAATATTTCAATTGCGTTTTCGTATAGTTTTTTTAACGCTACCTACACTAGGATTTTCTCCTGCATCGTGGAGGCAGTTTACAAACATAAAATGCACAGGAACAAACATCCAGACCCGGAACAAATATTTTTAGGCCATACAAATAGGTACTTGTTCCGTGCGGGATACAATCTACTGCGCCACTTTGGTGTTAAATGTTTGTGATATGTATTATATTAATACCACTAGAACATCTCAATATAGAATAAATTATGTACGATTATGTTTTTATATGGTAGAGCTCTGCCGCAGCTGTGATGGTTGCAGCACTAAAGGGTCAACTCGACCGGGGATAGACTAATTATTAAGTGGCGAAGCTTGCGAAGTCATTTATTGATTTCACGATGTCTGTCCGTCTGTCCGTCTGTCCGTCCGTCCGTCCGTCTGTCCCACGTATATCTCGAGAACGGTTTCGAATTTTCAAATTCTGTTTCCAGCAATCGATTACTGATCACCCAGGCATCTGAAGCTCCTATTTTGAATTTTTTTTTCCGTTAGAAACCGCTACAAAGCTGATTGCTTCGCCACTTTGCTATGCTGTTAGCTTGCTAGGTTTATTTTGTACGTTATTACTCTAATCGTCACATAGCAGCCAGTTCTTACAATATGAATACGCTTTACGTAAGAAAGTAAAGCCATTCAACGAGAAAACGCAAGTCAGCGTTCTTGACACTATACCGCGAGGTTTAGGACTGTATGATAACTTAAAGTATTAGTTTATATTTATTATAAATATTGTATATTTTAAAGTAATGTAAATGACTATTAAACGGAAAGGTTATAAATATTTATATATAAAAATTACGTGTCACATTGTTTGTCCGCGATGAACTCCTAAAATACTGAACTGATTTTAATGAAATTTTGCACAGTGTGTGCAGTTCGGTCCAACTTGATAGATAGGATACTTTTTATCCCGATAAATGAAGTTAAATATTTTTTATTGCGAATTTAAGGACTTTTTTAAAGGAAGGGTCGTCGGAAAGGGCAGAACAACGTCTGCCTGGCCAGCTAGTATAGTATAAATTTAACGAATTATATTAGGTTACAAGTTAGGGAGTAACAGTGAACAGTAAAAAATAATAAACCTCTGATAAGGTATATTAGTATATTAAATCAGTACAGAATGTAGGGTTTCTAATATGGGTTGCGATAAAGATACATTTGAATTGATTTATGAGTGGTATATTGTTTCTACTTAAGTAAATAACTAAAAAATAAATTTCATTTAACATTATAAACACAAATTGATAAATTTCGGGCACCGGGATTTAAAGTGGTAGAGCCAGGCGGCAGCTTTTGCTGTCGCATGGATGGGCCGGCTCGAACCTGGGTGGTACCACGACCTCACAGATTACCAGCGTGAAGTAGAGGTTTACCTCTGCGTTTCGCTTGGTGAGTGCAGGTGGCCGGAGGCCCTTTTTACTGGAAATGAGGCATTCCATCCTAGTCCTCACGGGTGAAAACGCATCCGTATTTTGATCTGTAACAGAGGATAGATGTAGATGTCTATGGGCCGCAGCAACCACTTACCATCAGGTGGACTGTGTGCTCGTTTTTCACCCTTATCCTATAAAAAAAACCATTACCCATTAGGATTTTGCATTTAATAATCTAATGTATATAAAAATTATTTTTGTTTGTTGGTATTTTATGCGCTGCCATACCGTTCATCAGATTGCGTTAAAACCTTATCCACTATACTACTATATTTTATACGTTGTAAAGCCATGCTGCAGCTATATTAGTAGTATAGTTGTAGCACGAATGGGTCGGCTCGACCGGGCAAGGACCACACTCTCACAGAATACCAGCGTAAGATGGCAGCTTGACACTGCTGTGTTTCGTATGGTGAGTGTAGAGAACCGGAGACCCATTTCACTGGAAAAGAGGCATTCCATCTTAGTCCTATCACGGGTGACGACGCATCTGCATTTTGATTCTTTACTGAGGATAAAATATAGATGTCTATGGGGCACAGCAGTCACTTACCATCAGGTGGACTGTGCGCTCGTTTTTCTCCTTATACTATAAAAAAAAACTTATTGCTGGCACTTGCGCGAAGGTTATAGGCATAGTACAATTAAATTACAGTAGGTGGCGCGCGTATCGTACCAAAAATGTATTCACTTAAATTATATATCATTCAATTTCAATGAATGTATTATCATTCCTAATTAAACAATATAACTCTTCCAAATTTAAAACGATATTTCCACAATTTTTTCTTCTGCGACAGCAACGTGCCGGGCACCAGCTAGTTATTGATATAATATTGTTTTATTAAATTCAAATGTGAAATGGAATACAGAAAGTCACTACTATACACAGAGGTTGTGAGGTAGTTATTTCATTGCCTTGCTGCAATGTGAGCCCGCTTCACAGCCTTTACATATCTCTGAAATATGTTTAATTTTACGGTTTTTTCATTCACCGAGCACGCGGTAATTTACGCGATAAATTAGCGCTTAAATTTACAATTACAAATATTAGTAGCGCCGCCTGAAATTATGCTTAAAAGTTAAGCAACAAGGGCACAATATCTTACAAATAAATAAAATTGAAGTGTCTGTTTGTAATGTCGAAATAACAGCTTTTTACTAAATGCATGTGAAAGTATATACGGTACTTATAATAACAAAACAATTTTTAAATTTTGTATCTGCCTGTCTGTTCCGGCTAATCTCTGAAACAGCTTGACTAATTTTGACGGTACGTTCATTGACATATAGCTGATATTATAAAAAGTAACTTAGGGTACATTTATTTTAGAAAATGAATAAGTGTACCGCGCGAAAATTAAATCTTTTTCTTGCTAGGTAACCTTCTCAAAAATAAGAGGCCACAACTGTCTGTGACCATAACACTGCATTTATAGTATGTTTTGTATTCTAACCGACTTCAAAAAGGGAGGATGTTCTCAATTCGACTATTTTTTTGTGTTACCTCAGAACTCTTTTCCAGGTGAACTAATTTTGATGATTCGTTTTTTATTTGAAAGTTGATGTTTTCTTGTAATCCCATATAAATTTGATCAATATCTGGTCAGTAGTTTTTGAGTTATCATTAATAATACGTATTTAATTGACTTCGACTACATTGATTATGTTCTCATTTCGGTTGTACTTGTGTAATTGTCGATTATACAACATTTTTAATTTTGCCACTGTACTTTATATTTTCTGCCGACTTTCAAAAAGGAGACGGTACTCAATTCGACGGTATGTTTTTTTATGTGTGTTACCTCATAACTTTTTACTGAGTGAACCGATTTCGATGATATGATTTTATCAAGATCAGACCAACAGTTTTTGAGTTATTCTTAATAATTTATATTGAAGTCGGCTGTACAAAATTTTTAATTTTAAAATAACATTTTTATTTAAGTCGCGAGACTTATGCCCGATTCCTACATTCAAGAAATGTTTCATTCTCCGTAACGATCCATTTTATTACATATGTAGTGCATGTAAAAGCAGTTTATATTACAAACTTAACATTCAGCAACTTAGGACGACTTAACGACATGACAACGACAATAACAGATCTATTTTTTTTTAGCTTTAAAACTGGGATTTTTATGCATTATATCTAAAAGAAAACGAAACGTTTTTAAATACAGAAACCCGGCATTGGTCGTCACGTATTCTAATCAGTTAGCTTAACATTTAGTTGCATTTAAATGTCCATTACTAAATCATTGCGATATCGATCTGGTGGCAATATCATTAATAATAGTTCAGATTCTACTTGGAAACGCATGTGCGCTCGAAGAATTCAAATTAGGTAGAGTGCATTTCGTTGAAAATCCCCGTGCACAGACTATAAAACTAGATTGATAGGCAAATATTTGAGGATGAGATTTGTTTTGACTTACTTACTAATCTATTCATGAGGACACGTTAAATGGGTAAAAAGGGTATGATGATGTTCCTAACACGTAGTAAGTAATGATTTGTGGTCAAGTATTCTTATCACCTTGGCGTGTGGTGAAGGTGTGAAGGCTATAACCCTATTTCGTAAGTGAAAAAAAAACTTCTAGTCCACCTGATGGTAAGTAGTTACTGCCATCTATGAACACCTGCAGTCAACTTCAAACAAAGATGGCTACAGGTGCGTTGCCACCGCTGAGGACTAAAGCCCGTATTAATAAACGTTACTCAACGACAAACTCAAGTGCGTAATCATTTGATACATCCTCATTACGACATCAACATCGCTGCTAATTAATAAACATATAAAAAAGCGGCCGAGTGCGAGTCGGACTCGCCCATGAAGGGTTCCGTAGCAGCAAGTAACATAATTTACGATTTATGACGTATTAAAAAAAAACTACTTACTAGATCTCGTTCAAATCAATTTTCGGTGAAAGTTTACATGGTAATGTACATCATATATTTTTTTGTTTTATCATTCTCTTATTTTAGAAGTTACATGGGGGGGGGGGGGTACACACATTTTACCAATTTGGAAGTGTCTCCCGCGCAAACTATTCAGTTTAGAAAAAAATATAAAAGAAAGCTCAATATCATTTTTGAAAACCTATAGATAGATACTAGACTAGAGCCCAATGACTTCGTCAATCTTACTTAGCGGTACCATGTAGCGACATCTATGGAAATGTATTAAATAAAGAACGATGTATTTAGCGCGTCAAATTTTCATATCGATATACATCGCAACCGCTTCCGTAGATAGATAATAGATGGCGCTAGAGTAGTCAAGTGAGCTCGGCCATGGTCCTTATTGCTTTGTAAGAGAGATACCCTACACATATGGGTTTGATGAAAAAAAAATTGAGTTTCAGTTCTAAGTATGGGGAACCCCCAAAATTTATTGTTTTTTTTTGTATTTTTGTGTGAAAATCTTAATACGGTTGACAAAATACATCTACTTACCAAGTTTCAACAGCATAGTTCTTATAGTTTCGGAAAAAAATGGCTGTGACATACGGACGGACAGACAGATAGACATGACGAATCTATAAGGGTTCCGGTTTTTGCCATTTGGCTACGGAACCCTAAAAACAGTATCTCAAAACGCTGTACTTAGGAATACTGTTCTGTGACTTGCACTCAAGTATACACACTTGAAATTCGAGTTTAGTTTATTAATCAGTGTGGCAGTCAGCTGATATCGTAAACCTAAATCGCGCCTTGAGATATGTTTATTAATAAGATCATAACCTCAAGATTGTACTCAAGTGCGTGTACTTGAGCTGACTGACGTTTATTAATACGGGCCTTAGATTGTTTGCCACACTAACTTTATTCATACAGACTCACCCTACCCTTCAAAATAGACAGTGCAATCACCTGCTAATATGCGGCAAAAAGAAGTGAGAGGGTGGTACCTTAACAAACGGACTCCTAGGCAAAAAAGAAGTCCTGTCACCTATACTATATAATCATAATAAGTGAATCAAATCGAATGACAGAGTTATGTACTTTCAAAATTTTAAGTGGATTTTGTTACTGAATTATTACAATTTCCTTACACTATTTTTTTTTATAAATATTACGGATAGACCGAATGGATTGATTACACTGGCACTAAAAAGCATCATTAACTAAATTAAAAGCAAAAGACGGCACTTCTCGTTTTCTTTTTTTTAATTATAAATATTTATGCGTCCTGTATCAGCGTGGTCCGACGTCCGGCCAGTTAATGTTAATGTTTAGTTTTAAATATCCAACACACGACATTACAAGGAACTAAATTAGCGTTTTTATTTCCTCTAAAGACCAAATCGCGCGGGAGTGCTTAATCTATATCTCATTCCGTTTATTGCCTTGTCGACACTGGCATTTATCAAACTTAATATAAGTCTGTAGATAATAACTAAAAAAAACATTATTAAAATATATGTGATAAAACTGGCCGTTAATTGTTTTCTAACCAGGTGGTTTATTAAAAACAAATGCATGGTGTCCATTTCGTTTTGAAAAATGGTGGTATAGTTTTGGCGGGAACTTTTTTGCTGACACTTTTTAAATAATAGCTTAAAGTGTTTTTGATATGGAAAAGTTGTGCGATTTGCGTATTTAATATCTGCGCATGTGAACTATTAGTGGAATCGACAAAAGAAGTGCTCCGTTGGTAATGTGAAATTCGAGTTAATGGGCTCGGGCTCTTCGAATGTCTGCTGGCTCGAGCTGCTATCAATATCTCCAAAAAACTATTTAATGTTGCATATCAACTTAATATGCAAAAAGGTTTTAAGCAAATTATTATATGGGATAAGTCCTTACTACTCGACACTGGCAAAATTACAACAGTACGCGTCCATTACCATAGAAAGAATAAGAACATTGTGTAGGGAGAAGGTGGCCACGATAATATTTTTATGTAATATAAGATCTTTTCTAATATTTAATAATGCTATATATTAACTTATTATTTTCATAAATGCCTAATTTTTATATCATATTTTTTTTTATAAAAGTGAGGGCAAACGAGCATGGCGCTTACCTGATGGTAAGTGTTGATCGCCGCCCAAGAACAACTACAACACCAGGGGCAGTCGCAAGTGCGTTGCCAGTTTGTTAAAAAAGAGTAAGCTCGTTTCTAAATATAACCCATCGTAAGCGTCATATCCATGATAAGGCAGGTACCTAATTGTTCTTTCTTTAATCTTCATTACTTCATTGGAAAGTGCAGGGTCGACAGGGGTGCGTATGTATAGCTCGCCGTCCGTCCGTCTAACGACGACAGGCCGTGTCGACGGCGCGTTTTGTTCCACGCGCGCCTCAAAGAGCTGTCAGCAGCGTGAAGGGGCCCGCAAGGGCCGACGCCTGCCGGGGCTGCGGGCTGTTCGAAAGAGATACCGCGGCTCCGGAACGTAAGGGCACTGAAGGAACACGGATGGTTTTTAGTCAGTAAAAGTCTGACACTCCCTTCCGCTCCACCCACAGCGAAAGGCGTCATTAGATGATTTTCCATCCGCAAAAAAAAAAAAAAAAAAAAAAGGGGTGCGTATGTATGTGATAGAAGCGAGAGAGGTGTGTCAGGATAGTGTCAAATGGTAGTTCGTACTCAGAAGTCTCTACCTATCCGTCTAGGAACGTATGTATGTACGTACATATGTATGTATTTATGTATGAAGGTATGATGATAATGACGTCTTTCTAGATGATTTGGATTATGCTTTAGACATTATTAGTCAAACAACAATCTCAACTTCTATTAGTGGAAACTCAAATCGAGAGCCGTGGTAGTTCAGATGAATAGCGCTCGTTGTAAGTTTCACAGTACGCGAGCAACCCGGATTCGATCCTCGACGGCGCCAATGAAATTGTTAATTGCAATTTTAAGTGCTGATTTTCCACGTGCTCGACGGTGAAAGAAAACTTCGTGAGGAAACCTGCATGTCTGAGAAATAAGAAAAAGAATATTTCGAAAACATGTGAAGTTTGCCAATAAGCATTGGTGCAGCATGGTGGACATTTCCTAGCCCTGAAACCCTCTCAGAAATGAGAGAAGTCCTGTGCCCAGCAGTGAGACGTATATAGGTTGTAACTTTTAACAATCTCAAGTTACCTAGCATTCGAACACATGACCTAAAATCCAATAACCAATAGGTACGGTCATCACACAACATACTCAATTATCACATCTATCAAAATATTAATTAGAGAAACCCTTTAATTAGCATCACTCGGAATCGCATCTGAAACTTTAAAAATATACATCTACCCCGCAGTCACTACGCGTTAATAAATCCAAAACAATCGCCTATCAAAGCACGTCAACCGGTCAGCGAACGGCATTGAAAACGCAAAAAAATAGTAGAGACAACCTAACCCAGCGACATCCGTCGCACACATGGAAGCTGTTTCCCACGATGACTCCAACATATGTACAACTCGATTATTGCGAATGTGTTGGACTTTATTTATTTATGTTGGATCTGCGGCGGTGGTTGAATTTAGATTTTTTAAATGGCTTTGTCACCAGCCTGTTAGTGTCAATCGAAAAAAAAACACAACGCAGTACTTCTATACACCACTTTTATAATATCTAGAGGTTATGTTTTTGGATACGAGTATCGCGCCTGGTTGAAATTTAAAATTTTATTGGTAAAAGCGTTTTGGATCGAAAAAAATTGTGTATGTTGACTTTCAATGGCCATTTCCCGCATTACAGGCAAAAATATAGTCGTGTCACAGATTAGGATCTTTTCATTATAATACGTGAATTTGATATGTGGTAGATCCGCTGTAATATGGTTTTAGCACGAATTGGTCGGCTCAATCAAGAACAATCTAAAGTAATACCAGCGTAAAATAAAAACAAAATGCATCTGTGTTTCGTATGGTAAGTGAAAAGAACCGGCGACCGTTTTAGCTAGAAATGAGTTCCATATTAAGGTTGCTGCATACAGGACGGTATCAGCGCGTGCACGGGATGGAGACAGAACGTAGTTGTACGTCAATAGGGACGGGAGCTTAATGTATACGCATCGTGACAGTGTCTCGAAACTAACGTGCTAGTGTCGTGAAAGATGGATTTTTTTATTTGAAGAATTCAACGGGGCGTACGCAGCTGTATCACGGACGGGACGTGGTGCGCGCGTGGCGGGACGGGGTATACATCGTCGCCGACGATATTTTTCCCGTCCCGTTCATGCCACGTCCCCGTTCCGTCCGTGCATCCCTAATGTATGCATTTTCACGTACATCTGCTATGAAACGATATTTCAAAAATTTTACTTAAAGCTCCTTCCGGAATAAAACTGGTTACGTGTGTAGCGACCTTTAGTCTTCCGAGCAGACAACGCATCTGCATTATGATTCTTAATTGAGTGTTGATGAAGATGTCTGTGGGCCACAACATCCACTTACCACCATAGACTGTGCTCTTTAGACAATTAAAAAAAAACATGGAACAAAATTGCGTGGTAGATTCTACTCCAATACTAGTTAGTTACTTTCTTTTTCTTTTATGGGACAAGGGTGACAAACGAGCACACTGTCCACCTGATGGTAAGTAGTTGCTGCGGCCCATAGATATCTGCATCTGTCCTCGTTTGCGAATCAAAATGCAGATGCGTTGTCACCCGTGAGGACTAAGATGGAATGCCTCATTTCCAGTAAAAAGGGCCTCCGGCCACCTGCACTCACCAAGCGAAACGCAGAGGTAAACCTCTACTTCACGCTGGTATTCTGTGAGGTCGTGGTACCACCCCGGTTCGAGTCGGCCCATGCATGCGACAGCAATTCTGCCGCGTGGCTCTGCCACTGTTAAACAATATTTATGCACTGGCAACACATTTGTAGCGTTACGTTTAAGTTCAAACAACTCTTTTGAGTTGTGAGCATATTACCCACCTACAGCTAAATATAATGAAACCAAAATCACCGTTACTACAGCATCATACCTCTCTTGCATCAAATAAAAATAGACATTATTTTGCCGTAAATTACATGATGGACGCGTGACATTTTTACAGGGCAATATACTAAGTTTATTAACATATAAAATTACTATGATACCGTTTTAGTACGTCGTTATAATAATTATTAAACACAAAGACGCTTATTTTATATTTATTCTATTTTTGTTGTTTAACCAGTGATTTCATTGATTTATACAGCGTACTAGCGTTCAATTTAGGGTTTTAATTTTTTTTTCGCCGAACCCTAATTCTTTTTCTAAAATAAAAGTAGCCTATGTTACTCCTTATAACATCAGCTATCTGCCAGTGCAAGTCTCGTCCAAATCGGTGCAGCCATTTTAGAGATTATTCGCAACAAACACACGGACAGACAGGCAAACATTTTATAAATTGTATTTTTGTTATAAGTACCGCATACACTTTCATATGTATTTAGTAAAAAGCTGTTATTTTGATATTACAAACAGACACTTCAATTTTATTTATTCGTATGTATGTGTATAGATGTATTAGTATTGTATCTTTATTGTTTAACCTTGGTCAGTGATTTTATTGATTTATACAGCATATATTATATAAAACATTGATGCTATGGTTTAAAGGTCATGTTTTTTTTATAGAATTAGGGTGACAAACGAGCACACAGTCCACCTGATGGTAAGTGGTTGCTGTGGCCCATAGGCATTTACATCTATCTTCGTTTGCGAATTAAAATCTAGATGCGTTGTCAGTCGTGAGTACTAAGATAGAATGCGTCTTTTCCATGAAAATGGGTCTAAGGTTCTCTACACTCACCATACGAAACACAGCAGCATTAAGCTGCTATTTTACGCTGGTATTCTGTGAGAGCGTGGTTCTTTCCCGGTCGAGCCGACCCATTCTTGCTACAACTATACTATTAATATAGCTGCAGCATGGCTCTACCACGTAAAAACTTACATTTATCTGTTAAAAATGCCTCAAAGGTTTGTGTAGTACAACGCTGCAGTTATTATGGCTGCAGTTTGAATAAGTTGGCTCGACTTGGGTGTCCTAACCTATCACGCTCTGTCAGCATACAAGCGTGAAACAACAGATTAACGCTTCTGGGTTTTTATGGTGAGTGTAGAGAACCGCATCTGCATTATTTTGTTTCTATAGCGTGTACAGATGAAGATATAGTGAACATAAAGATGGCTATAGGTCACAGTATCAACTTGCCATTAGGTGGATTGTGTGTCCGTTTTGTCTAAACATCGTAAGAAAATCTTTAGATGAAATAGAAAGTTTACATGCCAACTCGTACCCAAGTATCCTCACCCTTTCCTGCTACGTAACTTATCACAAATTAAAGAAGCTGACGCCTGAACTTAGTAGTGACATGTTTTTTCTTCAACGACAAAAAGAAAATGTTAAATTTCTGTGACAATATTTAGCTTAAGCGATTCCCCCCACACGCGCACAATACGAGAACAAAAAATCCACGGAATCTCATTCCGTCAGCATAATTTAATCTAAGCAAAAGTGCTGACAAAATTGCCCTAACAATTTCTACAAACATAAAAAACAAATTCAATGTTTTCACAGAGAAAACAAAAGGCTTGAACAAATGCACAGACAAACGGAAAGACAAAATAATTGCCTCACACAAACGTCGCTCCGCCTACATATTGCTTTATTGAAACGGACCAAGTTACAGCCTTTAGCGTTTTCTTGCGTAAATGAAAATTATAACATTTGTACAACAGCGAAAAACTCTGTGATAAAATGTTTTGTTATTACAATATTAGTTGCATGAAATTGGTTTATATTTCAATAAAATTTGAGTTCTAAAAAAGATATATTTCAATGAGTATCAAGCTCGAAGACTAAATTAGGCAAATATCTTCTTTTATCTCTTACGTAGTATAAAATAAACTCGCTTTCCGCCGTCTGTACGCTTAGATCTTTTAAATTACTTAACAAATTTTTTTATTGAAGTAAAAGGTTTATATTATGTATAATACATGAAAATTACAGTAGATAAATTATTTTGTCCATGTGTGGGTATGTGACTGAACTCCTCCTAAACGGCTGGACCGATTTTATGAAATTTGACAAAATTTTGTGTGAGTGAATAAGTTGATTCGAAAATGGTTTAGATTCACAAATAAACCCAGCAGGTGACGTTATTGTCGAGATCTAGAAATCACCCGCGTGAAACTGAGCAGGATCACACTGGTTCATTATATAATGGAATAATGTTGTATCTACTCAATAGAGTAAGTGTATCGCGTAGGCTGTCTATTAATAAATAGAGCCTACGCGATACATTCAGAAGGCTATTCCAATTAAGTTATAGTAAACTTTCTAAAACATGAATTTATCCAATGTTCAATCCATGTTGATTTTGAATAGATTTCAATCAAATCAAATTAAGGATTTGACAGCGCATTCACTGCACATTTGGCTGTGACGCTGTGAATCGCAGGTACGAATGACGCACGGGTCAACTGTATGGCATACAACATTTTTTTTCCGGGACTAGATCTGCGTTTATTTGCAATTTTTATATGACTACAAATTCTACGATAGAAATATTTCTAGTGTGGGGTAATGTTTATTAAAAAACAAATTAAAAATAGAGAATTCCATGTGCGGGGTAACGTTTTCTTTTTATTGAGCAGAGGAAAATATATTGGGAAAAAAGCACAGTTCTAAATTAAAAGTGTGAATAAGATTACTTGTCATTGGAAAAAATCAATGCATAAAATTTTAGTAATTTAAATAAAATAGTTCGAGTTAATTCCAAGCACCTAAATTATAATTATTACATGCTATATCTGCTGCAATATTTCATCATACTTGAAGTCATTAATAATTTATGTTATTTAGTATATTTGTTATAATATATAATTTCTTTATGTGAGAGTCAATTGCTGTCTCGCTAAAACTTGGAAACGACTTGACCGATTTTAATGAAATTATTTCTGTTCAGTAGAGTGGGTCTATGGATGATTTAAATTTACAATTTGACCCGGTAGGTGGCGTTGTTGTCGAGATCCAGAAATAACCCGTGTGAAACTAGGGCGGATCACTAATATTGAATCAAATTTCAATGAAAATACAATATTAAGCATTTGCATTATAGCTGCTTTTATGAAACTTTACTTTGGACATTATAAATTGTTATTTAAAATATATATTAATTATTTAATAAGATTTTATTTAATATTGAAATAACATGTAAATGTAGTGAATTGTGTGTTTGAAATTTATTTGATAATTTGATAAAATACAACATACCTGTGTAAATTAAAATTACAGTTGTTTGAATAAAATAGTCAAAAAATAGTTCAATTTTCAGTCAATTCATCGTTTCTTCATCTTACATCAAAAAAAATCTTTTACAAAAACGTTACCTCCACACTAAGATTTTCTCCTGTATCGTTGAAACAGTTTACATATATACATTTCACAACGACAAACATCCAGACCCGGAACACGGCTTCAAACCCGCGGTCCTCAGCGCTGCAGGTCATTGCTAAGCCACTGCGCTCACCATCCAATCACCTCAGCCAAATCAGAATCAAAATCAGCTTTATATATATAATTTCTTTTAGCTTGTACCATACACTCCACCCAAATAGGCTTCGCGTGGGTTAAAAAGATAGTATGTAGCAATCTCTATTCAAGTTTTTAAGAAATACTTAATGACTTCTCACTGAGTGGGCTCGTCTACTATGAGGTCATTCATGCAGGTGATGTCTGACAAGACGTTACTTTTTTAATTTAGGACCTAGACTTAATGGCGTGGTCGTTTATATTCAAATTAACAATTGCGTCCACTTAAAACTTCGTGTTTGTTAATCCAGTTGGTAGCAATCAGGTTTGGATAATGATATGACAAAGTTTTGATCTTTTTAATAACAATTTTTTTTTCTAGTTGTGTCGAAACTTTATAGATTTTTTAACAGTGGTAGAGCCACGCGGCAGCTTTTGCTGACGCACAGATGGGCCGGCTCGAACCGGGGTGGTACCACGACCTCACAGAATACCAGCGTGAAGTAGAGATTTACCTCTGCGTTTCACTTGGTGAGTGCAGGTGGCCGGAGGCCCTTTTTACTGGAAATGAGGCATTTCATCTTAGTCCTCACGGGTGGCAACGCATCTGTATTTTGATTCGCAGACGAGGATAGATGTAGATGTCTATGGGCCGCAGCAACCACTTACCATCAGGTGGACTGGGTGCTCATTTGTCATCCTTATCCTTTAAAAAAAAAGATTACATATAGATAAGTTTTTTCTTGTACACCAGTTTTAATTTTATTTCTACTTATTACGAGTACCATAATTAGGCTTAATATAACATTAATAATGTGCTTAGGCGATAACTTAGGTAGCACTATATACCGTTAATGTTATTGTTGCAGTATATCAAAAGTGAAATGCTGAAAGTCTCCCCATAATATGCCTCATGTATTTGCCATAGTTACCACGTTTAACAGGCGGGTTAGGAACCGCAGTTTTTTATTAGGAAGACGCAGCTGCTCATCTTCTGGGTTTGTCTCCCTCTATCGCACCTTACGACACCCACGGGACGCTATGGGGTAGTGTATATTCTTACACCGCCACTACACGGTAGCACTATACATATAATAGAAATAGAGTTTTTTTTAATTTAATATATAATATAAGTTACTTGTAGGTTTAATTTACCACTGGTTTGCAAAATATCTCTGTCCTGGGAAAACCAGCAAGAAACCCAGCGGGACATTTTTTTTTCAAAAAACGAACAGTTTACAATTATGTAATATTTTACGTATTTAAAAACATATTTAAGGCATAGTATATAAAATATTGTAATTATAAACTTTTAGCGATGATTTTAGAGATATATATATATATATATATATATATATATATATATATATATATATATATATATATATAGTAATATATACACTAGTTATCTAGTCAGCACCTCTTAAAACATTCGCATCTTTAAGAATCATTAAAAGCGAGTTACTAAATTTTTATTTATTTTTCGATAGCATTTACGACTCCAGTGGGACCGGGGAATAATGCGTCAATTTTACAACACCGTGGACCGTAACGTTTTTTTCATCAACGAATTTAATATGTCGTTATAATTTTACGGCGCCAGTTTCTCTCACAGAAAAAGAAAACCTTTTTTTTTTGACGGACCTTTTTTGTTTATTCCTACTAGATCAAGTTTTATTCCAGTTTATTTATCTTAACAAGCTCACTCGTTTTTATTTTTTTATCGCGCCTTTGTCTTTTTCGGTAGGATTTGGGAAGTTTTGATTGTTTGAATACTAAACAAATTTTGCTGCAGTACATTTTCTTGAAGTTAAGGGATCTTTACTACGTGTTTCCTTACGTGGTAGAGCCACGCTGCAGCTATATTAGGGTTGTAGCACGAATGGGTCGGCTCGACCGGCGAAGGACCACGCTCTCACAGAATACCAGCGTAAAATAGCAGCTTAATGCTGCTGTGTTTCGTATGGCGAGTGTAGAGAACCGGAGATCCTTTTTACTGGAATAGAGGCATTCTATCTTAGTCCTCAGGGGTAATAATGCGTCTGAATTTTGATTATCAAGTATATTATCAAGTTTATTATAATTTTTTAAATATTAAAAACTTAAAGCTGAAGATTATAACGGACATGTCGTGTAAAATATTCAATGTTCCGGTTAAGGAATGTAATTGATTTATGATTTGTTAATAATTATTAAGGAAAGGAACGTCCAGACTGGTTCTGTTAGTAGCTGTAAATCGTGAACTTGTTTTTAATATATATCTAAAACTAGAATTACATATTGAGAGATTTATACAAAATGTTTACCATAATTTAAAATAGAAGACCATAAAATAAAGAATACAATAATTGGACGTAGTTAAGTAAGAAGGATTCAACTCGCAGTCCGCACAAAGCATTGGGAGAATAATTGACGTAATTTTTAGTAATTGACGTTTGTTGTCTAATGAGTAAAGAATATAGAAGAAAACAAAGGAAAATTATATAATCGACTAGCTACTAGCAATGAAAGAGTGACCGCGACAACATAAACTATAATTAGCACATCTAATTTATTTTAACACTGGCTTAAAATAAAAACTGACTTATCAAACAGAAAAAAGTAAGAAATAAAAAATAAACGAGTATATACATGCCTTCTATTTGTTTTAAATGCGGATTTTTGCTGAATTTTTTTTTAAACTCTAATAGAAGGTTAGTTTCTCAGGACTATTTTGCCAAATATATTTTTATCCAAACGTAGGATGAATCCTTTTTACTCGATTACACCAAACTATATCAATCTCTCATTAAAAATGATAAAATATTTAAAGACATTATATATAATTTATGTATCTTATGAATTAATTAAGACCATTGTTGAGTTATTATAGCAATAACGCATTCAGTGAACGGGTCCTACTTGTCTAACAGGCTGTATGGTAGCGCGGTGGGAATTTTAAAATCGTTTTCTACGTACCGTCGCTTATTCATCATACCCTGCAACTGTTTTTTTGTTCTTGTTTGTAATGTTATCATAGTAAATGGGAGTTGTTTGTAAATCGCCATCTAGTGTGAATACTGAATCATTTAAAAAATTACAAGGATTTTCTTCTGTATCGTGAAGGTAGTTAGTTTACATGTATAAATAGCACAAGTACCTACAAAAATCTAGAAACGAACAAAACATCTATAGGCCTTCTTCTGTGCGGGATTCGAACCCGCAGCCCTCAAGAGTTGCAACCCAATGCCACTGCACCACGGAGCCGTCAACGTTGTTATTGTTTTGCAGAAGATGATGATAGGTTTGTAAGGCGTGAGATTCAGTTGCGAACGTTCGACTCGCATACCGCGTGCGTCGAATTTCCTTCACGCGTGCAATGATATTATTATTAAGTGTGTAATGCACGGTGCACGCATGTTCTATCTTTAGGAGAAATTGCATGGATATTGTAAGAAAAATACGATATTATTATGATTGTAGTTTTTTTAACCATCCATAAAAAGACATTTTTATTTGTTATTTCGTTTCCTATGTCGACTTTTGTCAATATGGTAATCTATATTTTTTTCTTTTCAGATGCTCCGGACAACGTGAACACAACTTAGTAAATTTATAATTGTTTAAATTAGTGATTGTTTTTTCCAAAAGTACAGTTAACCGCAAAAAAGTAAATAACTGACAGTGATGTGCAAAGTGAGACTCGGTATTAGTGACATAATGTGGAGGTGATTAAAAACAGTGGTGTTCGATGAACTATGTGCAGTGCGATCCTAAGTCATCACGATGTGTGCCAAAGTATCGAAGTTATTCTTCACAATATGTGGTAAGTTTTAATCATATTTTACATAACAAACAAATGTAATACTGGTCCAGAAGTAATCGCCGCATGAGTACAGAAAACTATTGCACCTCAATTTTTTTATGTGATTCTATTTTCAATATTCCTACTAAACTTGTCCTCAAACTGGACAGTTTATTTTATATTCTTTGATAAAATGTGAATAAAAAATATCCTATGAATTTTCACGACTTCTTCTTCTTAATAACTGGCTTTACGGCTCTGGGATCTAGCCCTTCTGAGCCTGAAGTTACAATATAATTAATAATTATCCTTCATAGTATACTGCTTCACAATATGTTGATGCGTCACATTGTGCAGCCCTTGGGAGATTTTGACGGCAACTTGAGCCAGCAGACAGCTGACGGTTGGCGATGGTATCTCAAGGCGCCAAAGCAGACAGAAACCTTATTTTGAGAATCACATCACCATCAGAGCACTTGTTTCACAGATTCCACTAATAGTTCACATGCGCGGATACTTAATACACAAAATCGCACCACTTTTACATATCAAAGTCCACTTCAAACCATTATTTAAACAATAATACAGGAGTAGCAAACCGACGCCGGTCAAGTTCCCGCCAAAACTCTGAATTTTCACGATAACAATAATATTTGTGGAGTTATGAATTTTTAAAGGTTTGAAAAATCCAAAATTCGAATAAGTTTGACCCATTAAAAATACATAAAGAGAAACAATAAAATATAAAAGATATTTTTTATATTCCTTGTTTTTTTATATTTTTTAATAAAATACAAATAAAAACGATATTATGACTTTTACCATAAATTAATATTTTCGGAGTTATGATTTTTTCTGGACTACACTTAAATTAATTTGATTAGAGGTTAGCCATGCGTATATTATAATTCATTTGAAGATGTTTGCATGTTTGTTAATTGGGAATAGTGCCTCGTAACCGCTCTTAACTAGTACTACGTAGCAAACTCTGCCTTGTAAGGGATATACAAAGAGACGCACTTTGTAAACACCAGGAGCAAACACAAGCATAGTACATACCAGTTACTCGACTCTCTAGAGTCGGGAATTCAATCCATGGGCAAAGTATATGCTTTTAGGATAAAGTACAAGATCTCTCAGATACTAAGTTAATTTTTTTATTAAACATAGACTTTTGAAAATGGTTATTTAATATAATTTCTTATATATTTTCTTTACGTGGAAGAGCCACGCTGCAGCTATATTAGTAGTATAGTTGTAGCACGAATGGATCGGCTCGACCGGGGAAGGACCACGCCCTCACAGAATACCAGCGTAAAATAGCAGCTTAACGCTGCTGTGTTTCGTATGGTGAGTGTAGTGAACCGGAGACCCTTTTTACTGGAAATGAGGCATTCCATCTTAGTCCTCTCGGGTGAGAACGCATCTGTATTTTCATTTGTAATAGAGGATAGATGTAGATGTCTAAGGGCCGCAGCGACCAGTTACCATCAGTTGGACTGTGTGCTCGTTTGTCATCCTAATTCTATAAAAAAAAAATATAAATAAATAAGTGTTTAATAATAACCCCTGGGAATGAAATGATCGCTTCCAAGCCGTTTCATAAATGAGTTTTGTAAGAAAATTTACTGTCTATTATTTATTGTATAAAGTGATCTTGGGAAAAAAAAAACTCGTTTCGATGACAGAGGTTTTCTTCCGAACCAGTGGTAAAATTAAAGAAATTACTATTTAATAAGAATTATAATCTATATTGAATAAAAATTATTCTATTCTAATTTGACAAAAAAAAATAATATCCCCATATTGTCCCGTGGATTCCGTAAGAGGCGACAGAGGGAAACTGAAACAGGAGATGAGCAGTTTTTCTTTTATAGGACAGGGTTTCTTAATGGATATGTAATAGCAGTAATTTACCGCAAATATATATAATTATGTATAACATACCGTCTTTAAATAAGTCTTTAAGTAAGTAAGGTGTAACCTCTAAAGTTTTGCATACTCATAATATTTTGATATACTTTAATATTAAAAAATTCAAAAATCGAATAGAAAAGATTTATAAACGTACTTTATTATCAGATAAGAATCTCGCGCTGACCTCATGTGCTGGTCAACACAATGTCCGCAGAAACAAAACAAACTCTCCGTCCTTATGCTTACAAAAAAAAAACACTAATACCATTTCCATATTTCTTTTGGTAGCTAAATAGGTTTCTGCTAATAAAGTCAATAAACACCGGGCCCGTTTTGTGTACAAAAACAAATACATTTCAACGCCGATTTAGTACAATTGGAAAATATTTTGAAATAACAATGGGCGCTCGTACCGAAGGGGCAATATTTATTAGTGTGCTGATTTAAGTTAAATTAAAACAAAACTTTCGTTGCCTCGAGTAGTCTTTGAAGTAGCGTGCACTTTTTTATTTCGCTGAGTGTACTTTGAATTTATTCTTTAAATTTGAATGTTACTTAAAACAAATGACGTTTGCAATTAAATAACAACAATGGTAATTGTTATAATATTAACTTAACTTATCCTCATAAGTCAAAATAGGGGGTGATTTTTATTTTACAATACCTAACCCTACAACCTAACCATTTAATGTTTTTATCACCCAATTAATGTGTCTCACTGCAAGGCAAGGACCTTCGTTTGCCTTCTTCCACTCGTGATCTTATTGCAATATTGTACCATTCTTTTTAAATTGACGCAAAAACTTCAGACCATATATCTTCCAAACCGTGAAGTTGCAGCGCAAGAGATATCACTATCATATCATCCCTAGGCAGACAGAGAATAGAATAGAATAGAATATTTTTAAACATATGCACGTAATGATTATAACAGTGGTAGAGCCACGCGGCAGCTTTTGCTGTCGCACGGATGGGTCGGCTCGAACCGGGGTGGTACCACGACCTCACAGAATACCAGCGTGAAGTAGAGGTTTACCTCTGCGTTTCGCTTGATGAGTGCAGGTGGCCGGAGGCCCTTTTTAATGGAAATGAGGCATTCCATCTTAGTCCTCACGGGTGACAACGCATCTGCATTTTGATTCGCAAACGAGGATAGATGTAGATTTTTTTTTATAGGATAAGGGTGTGGACTGTGTGCTCGTTTGTCACCCTTATATGTAGATGTCTATGGGCCGCAGCAACCACTTACCATCAGGTGGACTGTGTGCTCGTTTGTCACCCTTATCCTATAAAAAAAATGAAATATGACATTATTAATAGAATCAGGGGTTACTTTGCGGAATTCTAAGATTGAGAGATGGTGGGAGGTCCCCTTAAAACTGGGCAGCACACATCATTTTCTTTCTTTACGCGGAATTAAGCAAATTAGTTTATAACAACCCCATTATGGCATTATTTCCAATCTTAATAAGCAATAAATAATAAATAAATATAATAATAAATAATTAATAAATATTGATTATTACATAATACTTATTGAAGGACTTTTTTTATTTACCACTGCTGCCGGTTCGCAAAATACTTCTGTCACGGGACGAACCTGCAAGAAACCAAGAGGGATTATATTTTTAGGCATATGAGAGAAAATTTGAAAATGGCCATGGTCAGTAACATCTCCTTGTTAACGACTCAATAATAACAAAATATAATTGTGGTTGCTTAACCGCCTGCTAAATGTGGGAACTATAGCAAATATCATTCCTATGAATCAGAGTTTTGGCGGGAACTTGATCGGCGGCGGTTTGCTGCTCCTGTATTATAGTTTAAATAATAGTTTGAAGTGGATTTTGATATGTAAAAGAGGTGTGATTTTATGTATTAACTGTCTACGCATGTGAACTATTAGTGGAAACGGTGAAACAAGTGCTCTGATGGTGATGGATTCTCAAGACAAGCTGTTTGCATAGGCACCTTTAGATACCATCGCCAACTGTCAGCTGCCTGCTGGCTCAAGTTGCCGTCAAAATCTCCCAAGGGCTGCACAATGTGACGCATCAACATATTGTGAAGCAGTGAACTATGAAGGATAATAATATAAAAAGACAAAGCTTGGGAAAATTATAATAAACCGAATAAAAATACTCAAGACTTGGCCTAAAGGTCTAGATACCAGGCCATAAACTCCAAAAAAAATTCCTATGAATCAATCTCACGTTCAATACTTTAAGTTTTATAGGCTGATATGAATGAATGGATGTTTAACTTTGCGAAATATTAGTGTGTTTAGTTTTTAAAAAAAATGGTAAAATAATTAAAGAGCCAACACGTTTTCTCTTTGCTTAACGAATTTACACCACTTTGTTTTTAATTTTTTTTTAAGCGTAGAGAAAAATGTTCGTTTTGTTTCTTTAACAGTTAAATGAGTGGTTGTTGTCATTTCTAAAAGGGTTGTAGAGTGATTAGTTCGTCCTACTCCAGTGCATGGTAGACTTCACATACCTTCAATATTTTTTATACAACAAAATGCATTTATTAGTAAAATATATATGTTGCGACTAATAGCCGAAGTGCAGTTACATCTAGTTCTAGCCGGCTACTTTTAAGTGCAGCCTATTGCGGTTGATTAAACTTAGGTGTTTCATATATAATTTATAAATCAGTATTTATCGCACCTTAGCCTACTGTCGCTGATATTAATTGATACGTATATCCGTGTTTTTACAAATTTAGCAGTACACCTAAATTTAACCAACTACTGCTGGCCGCACCTACTTCTAGCCGGCTAGAACAAGGTGTAACCGCACTTCGGCTTTTAGCAGTAACATATACATATATATATACATATATATTACGTAGTTAACTATCATTTTTGTTATGTTTTTTAGTCTATATTTCTTCACATATGCCAAATTCCCACCACTCCATAGGTTGACTGGTAGAGAATTCCTCAAGACATAAGTCCGCCCTTTGTATTCTTTGGTTATAAGGATTGTAACAAATAATAAATAAATAAATGCAGGTTTACTTATGATGTTTCCCTTCACTATCGAGCAAGTGGTAAATTAGCACTTAAAGTTGCAATTACCAATATCATTGATTCAGGCGAGGATTAAACCCAGGTTGCTCGCGTTCTATAAAGTTTATAGTAGGCTCTTAACCCCTGAGATACTTGTTAACAATTTTATATAATACTAGCTGCCCCTCGCGGCTACGCCCGCGTAGAATTTACTAGGATTTTAAGGATTTTCATTTTTTTGCGCGGAACCCTGATTCTTTTTCTAAAATAAAAGTATCCTTAGTTCCTCCTTATAACATCAGTTATCCAGTTGTACAGTTAATAAAGTTCCGTCAAAATCGGTCCAGCCGTTTCGGAGATTAGCTGGAACAAACAGACAGACAGACAGACAAAAATGTTAAAAATTGTTTAATTGTTATTAGTACCGTATATACCTTCATAGGCATTTAGTAAAAAGCTGTTATTTTAACATTACAAACAGACACTTCAATTTTATTTATCTGTATAGATATATATCTTTCTATATAATAATTACGTGTCACGTTGTTTGTCCGCGATGGACTTCTAAACTACTGAACTGATTTCAATGAAATTTTGCACACTGCATTTTGGTCCAAATTGAGAGATAATAATAATGTCCTCTAGACCGAATTTCGGCCACGGCGGCCGGTCTCATCGTAGACTACCCATCTGCGCAGGACAGGATTATAGTACCCAAGTGTATGCGCAAGCACAGGTGCACTCTCTATTCCCTCACTCTCATAGCCTGATGGGACGGTAAACCGACACGACCGGAGAGAGATCAGGCGCAGGACCAACAGCTTTACGTGCTTTCCGAGGCACGGGGGTGAAACACCGCCAACTTCCTGACTCCCGGCAGCTACTGAGAATTTCTTGATGGAAAAGCTCAATAACTGATTTTTTGGCCCGACCCGGGATTCGAACCCGGGACCTCATGATCGGCAGTCGCACTAGTACAACCACTACACCAACGAGGCAGTCAAAAACTTGAGAGATAGGATAGTTTTTATCCCGATAAATGACCTTCAAAATTTTTTATTGCGAATTTCAGGATTTTTATAGGGAGGGTTCGTTGGAAAGGGCAGAACAACGTCTGCCTGGCGAGCTAGTATTATATATATAATATGCATTTGTCCAAACTAGATGATTGTCAGTCAACCTGCAAACGAAAAGACCTTAGAGCGTCTCTACCTAGAATATAGTCGCTTTATTTACATAATATTTGTTAGAGACGTCTCGTTTATAGTTAAACCTATAAACGATACGTCTCTATGCTTAACCTCTTCCATTCTATTTTCTCAAACAAAATGGATCAAACTGGAAAAAATAATATATCATATTTCTTCCTCAAAGCATTCAGCTATTGTCCAGTTAACAATATCAAGCATTGTATCGGAAGGTAAAACATGTTTATTTCTTGTTTGAAAGAACACTCGTGATTGTTTATTCATTTATGCAGTTATTTTTCTATATAGATATACTACATGTGTTTAAATTAAACAATAATATTGACAGATATTTTTTCATAACTTTTACCGTCTTTTTCACAAGTGCTTAATATTAAGTAAATGAAAGAACGGGTGGATTCAAATTGTTAATATAAAAAAAAACAAGGACTACAATTAGAATCACAGTGGAAAAAGAAATTGAAAATTGAAATTGAAATAGGAATTTAATGTCCTTGTAGTAAATATTGAATTTAATGTAAAAAAAAAAGTTACTTCTAGGCCAACTTTTTACGCAACTAACGACTTCAGTGGCTTTAAACCACTAATCAATTGTACTATAGAGTGTCTCAGACTAAGCTATAGCGGCAGCGTAAAATATTCCAATTTCTTATACCATTTTGAATGTAGTAAGAGGGTTTCTAGGGATGGTATTACCATCGCGTTTACACCAGACGTAAATAATACACAGAGTGGCGATAGATAGAAACGTTAAAGTTGCGAGACGTCTGTTACCACGATTGTCAATTTGCCTACAAAGTTGGCTAATTGAAGTTATTTGTTACTATCCGACTGGCCCAGAAGGAATTAACGTTTTTACGAGTGTAAGTATGTATGTATGTATATTTCATTGGAGCGCTTTGTTAACTAAACGGTTAGATGGATTTTAACATATTATGGGGTGTCGTTGGATTGTTCTTAGATGTGGAAGTGATATAGGATATAAAAGATATATCTTTTGCGTTAACTTTTTTACGCAGTCGGGTTTTTTCATATTAATGTTTTAACCATTCATCTTATGTAAATTTTCGTTGTATTTATCTCTTCTCTCTCTTGATTTTTTTATAGGATCGGGTGACAAACGAGCACACAGGCCACCTGATGAGAAGTGGTTGCTGTGACCCACATAGACATCTACACTTATCCTCAATAAACAATCAAAATGCAGATGCGTTGTCACCCGTGAGGACTAAGATGGAATGCCTCCTTTATAGTAAAATGAGTCTCCGGTTCTCTACACTCTTCATACGAAACACAGCAGTGTTAAGCTACTGTTTTACGCTGGTATTCTATGAGAGCGTGATCCTTCCCCGTTCGAGCTGACCCTTTCGTGCTACAGCTACACTATTAATATAGCTGCAGCATGGCTCTAGCGCGTATAAATTAAAAATAATAATAATCTTAGGAGATAAGATCTTATTCCTATCTGTAACACTGCTTTGAATTTTGAAATTAGTTTTCTCTAATAAATAAATTAACAAAATAGAAAATTAAAAATCGTTCTCCGTGTTAAAACAACTCGAACGATCAATTTCAAACAAAACCAAATACAATATCCTATAAACAAAAGATTAGCGAAGCGTATCGGACATCCGTTGTAATCCCACAGAATCGTTGCAGGATCATTTCGGCCTCTCGTTCTAGGAATTAATTTAATATTTTAACGAGTGAAAAGTTGAAATTCCGTTACAATAGAGAGGGCGTCCAATAATTCCCTCCTAACTCAGGTCGGGTTGGCCAGTTTTAATTACAAAACCTTAATTCGTTGATCCTATTTCTACTAATAAAACTCGAATTTAGAAAGCTTATTTATAGGTATTTGTCCTTTGTACTTGACACCATCCGACCGTGTGAAGGTTTAACTGTATTGGATATTGAGTTTCTTTTTTTTTTCTTTTCTTTTAAAATTTTTTTGCTTTTTTTGTTTTTTGTTTGCGTCAGACTGTTTTACAGACGCGTGGTTCCAATGGCTGGAGTAGCTAGTAAAATTAGCAAACATTATTCTTTTTTCCAATAGGATAATGAGCAAATACTCAAAAGCTACTCAATTTCAAGATATCGGTAGTCTAGAGGTGTCGCAGTCACTTTGATTTGAAGTGATAGAGATAGCACGAGACTTAGCGGTTTGTGTATTTAGGTATTAGAGGAGCAAACGAGCACACAGTCTGCCTGATGGTAGGTGGATACTGGCTTATAGGAATCTAAATTTATCCTCGATGAAGAATCAAAATGCAGATGCGTTGTCAACCCTCAAAACTAAGATTAGTTGCCTCGTTTTCAGTGAAAATGGTCCACTCTCATTATAAAACAGCAGCAATAAGTTGCTATTTTACGCTGGTATTTCTGTGTGTTCGTCATTGATTTGTTGCTATTGGGTATGTTGATTTTTAGGGTTCCGTACCTCAAAAGGAAAAAACGGAACCCTTATAGGATCACTTTGTTTTCCGTCTGTCTGTCTGTCTGTCTGTTTGTCAAGACCCTTTATCTCAGGAACGCGTGGAGGTATCAAGCTGAAATTCATATGAAATACTCAAGTCTACTGTCCCATGGAGCTGTGAAAATCAAAATTCAAATCAAACTTCTAAGCCAACGCAATCAAAAGATACAGCCGTTTATGCCGCAAATTTTCGACATTCGCAAAGGAATCGGGGAATGAAAACCTACAGGGTACTTCCCGTAAACTCAGAATCTTAAAATTTGGTACGAAGCAACGTATTACAGCACAGATAAAGGAAAAATTGCGAAAAGCATAAATTTTGAGTTACATCATATAATAAAAATATTTTTAATAATATTAAACTACGGATTTGTGCGGAACCCTCGGAGCGCGAGTCCGACTCGCACTTGGCCGCTTTTTTTGATAATGTTATGATTAGTATATCAAGGTGGTAGGACTCTTTCTAGGTGCCAGGACCCTTTGTCTGTCTGGGAGTTTGTCTAAGTAGGTAACACCCTTTTGCCTATTTCTTTCGCCAAATAATAGTGCTTGCATTGCTGCGTTGAAGTCTGAAGAGGATATGGAGTCAATATACAGAGCCAGTACAATTAATGGATGTGAGGCATTTCGTCTTAGTCCACAGGGATGTTAACGCATCCGTAGCCTTCTTTTTGTAGTGTGTTGCAGGTGTTCATAGACTACACTAGCTACTTATCATGTAGTAATTTCGTTTGTCATTTTTTAGATTTATAGAAAATTTTTATCTTTATCCAAGATAAAACCCAACCGTGAGTGGCCTTTTATAGGAATTCCCTTAGTCGACTCTTTGTGAATATGATTTGAAGATTGCACAGTAGATAGTTATTTACGGAGAGCGAATGATGACGGCACAAAATTCATACCTCTTCCTGTCACTATCGGATGACGACACTCGGCGGACCTTAGATGTTAAGCTTGTGCCAATGTCAATATTCCAAGCGTTCGAACTACATGGTTTTTTCATCGTTCGTAATACTTACAGAAATGAAATACTTAGCCAACGTCTGTTTTCTCATAAGAATATTCAATTTATGTGTCTTCAAGGCAAGATTCAACAGGCTCTTATTACTAAGACAGTGCGATATTGGAACGAAGTTACTTATCGCACCATCAGATGTACTGTGTGCTCGTTTGTTACCCTTATGCTATAAAAAACAAAAAAGGGTCTCTGGTTCTCTACACTCACTATACGAAACACAGCATCGTTACGCTGCTATTTTACGCTGACATACTGTGAGAGCGTGGTACTTCCCCGGCCGAACTGACCCATTTGTGCTACAATTATACCACATATAGCTGCAGTATGTCTTTATTGGATCTATATAACTTTAAACTGTAATTTTGGCTTCATATTGATTTAATTATTGCATACCACGGCAAAACATGTTACTTCCATGTAATTCAAGATATTATGTACCATGTTTTATGATCAAATTAATTTTAAGCACTGGATTTTTTTGATTTTTTAATGGGGGCAAACGAGCATGCGGCTCACCTGATGGTAAGTGACTACCGCCGCCCATGAACAAACTGCAACACCAGAGGAATTGCAGAGGCGTTGCCGGCCTTTTAAAAAGGAGTAGGCTCTTTCCTTGAATGGTCCCTAACTCGTATCGGTCCGGAAAAATCGCTGGTGGTCATCGATTATACAAGGAAGTTGTGCCAAGAAGAAAACTTCTTGTAAATCGCACAGTGGTAGACCGCTAATCATCGGATTATGTTATGTAAAAAAGGCATGATTTGTACCTAATATAATAGTCTTTATTATTGTTTTTTTGTCGTTTGTCAACTTGTAAGAAGGCGATAAAATAAAACGAATTCTCTACATGATTTTCCCCTTAACATCGTTTAGAAAAGTAGCAAACCGTGAGACACCGTAAGTCAGCCAGCCAGTTTGTTGCGCCTTTAAGAGCTAACGTAAAAGCCGTTGCACAAAGGAGGCTGAGAAAATGTCGACAGCCGCCTCTATCTGAGATGAGGTTTAAAAGAAAAACACGGACTAGATTCGCGTCGTTATGCTTTGTTGCCCACTTGTCGTATGTTTTCTGACGTGGAAATAACGAATTATAAAAGTTGATGATTTATTTATGTATGGAAGGATGAGTCACTTTTAATGTATTGTTTATAATGGTTACGGCTCAGTAACACATTGGCTAAGCATTTGGAGCTGCGTGTTCGAATCCTGCACTGGAAAGGTGTTTGTGAGGCCCAAAAATGTTTGTTCCGAGTCTGCATCTTTGTCCATGTTCTTGAGCGGTTTTTGTTATAAATAAAACAATGAAAAGCCTAATATGAGCGCTGTGTAATTTAAGCGTTAGTCGCTCTCCGTAAATTTTAAAGTACTCAGGAAATTATAGTTCGATTATCTGCCGGCAACAATGATATTATTAATTGTAGTTGCTGGTACTGTTTTACCACCTACTTGGGAGTAAAGGAAAACGCCATAACGAAATAACCATGTCTAAGAAATTAAAAAAAATATTGAAGTATTGAAAAAGTTGATATCAGAAACCCACAAGCGGGGCAGAATTGCTCAAAAACACTCTCGGAAACGGGGGACGTGGACTAAAGAGTTAAATAATAAAATAGCTCACTCACTCACTCGCTTATTCACTACATCTCATCACAAATTCACTGCTGAACACAGACCACCCCATAGATTGCTACAAATAACGGTCGAAAGCCTTATTCATTTTTATCTGTTTGAGTACGTAATCGTAGGTCACCAAGCCGCGTAGGTAAGTACTTCATTATATTGTCTTCTTCGTCAGCAGCTTTTTACTGCTAGACATTAGTAACACAGTTAACGGAACATATTCCTCGAGGGTGATAACGTATCTGCATTTTGATTCTTAATCGAGGATAGATTTGTGTGGGTCACAGCATCCACTTACCATCAGGTGGGTTGTGTGCTCACTTGTTAACCCTATCCTATAAAAAAATTGAGAAAATGTAGGAGAGAGGCCTATGTTCAGCAGTGGACATAGTTTTATAGGCTGTAATGGATGGAAAGATGGTTGAATCGTCTCCTACATTTCGTAATTGTATTATTTTGTTACCAACCATTTGGTACCTATAGGTTGTAGTTTCAATTACCGCGGGAGGGCTCTGCACTTACCGCGATCTTCGTATGAAAGCTATATTCGGATAAAGTACATTGACTCGTTTAAATGCACAAATTATTTAGATTTCATACTAAAACTTCAATCAGCCCGTGAAATATCCACGAAATTTTCACCGGTCCCCTCAATACAATTTTCAGCATGATGTATCTTTGCGGTGTTCAATCATGCTCAGAACAAACACCGGATTCGCATGAAGCTTATCTATCACCAGCGCTTAATTCGTATTAATGTGTTATATTCTCTTACGAGAACAATGAGCGATCTGTAACCCCTACTATTGTTTCTCACACGGTATTGTTATTTTTCTACGTGACATGCAATCGATTTGTAAAATTATGTATCTGATATTGTTTAGCGTAGATTTCTTTTTTGTTTTATGTGCTATTGAAACATTATATTTTTTTTAAATATGTAATAAAAAATCAGGGTAAATAATAAGGAGTTTTGTTTTGCTATATCAAGTATTGCAGCCTGAGATTGATAAAAACTTTAAATGTTACAGGATGAAACTATAAAATTTACTTTCATACAAGCTTTGGAGAGCAACGTAATTAAAATATAATGTTGATGATAATAAAAAGTAAATATCTTTATTTACGCATTTGATTTGAAAGGTGATATGAAAAGGCGAAAAAAACGCTAAATTGAAATATATTACGTGAGTCATTATCATCATTGGACCTTTTAAGTCTATTGCAGATCGGAGGCCTTACTAAAATACGTTGGCGGCAAACATTCTTTAGATTGATCATATTTACCCTGATGGAAAGGCAGAATAGTGTGAAGGATAATATCCGTGTTATTATCGCTTTAGTAATCTTTTTCACTATCACCTTATTAACCACCATTTGTCTATGAAAATAATGACGTTTCCTCCTAGTCACCCCAAGACAGTAATCATCATTCATCGTCATTACAGGCCGTCACAAGTGCACAGCTAAACATAGTACTCCCCCAAGGAATGCCACAAAACACGGTCCTGAGCCACCTGCATTCATTGACTTCCTCCATATCTTACCAGGTCGTCACTCTATCTAGCAGGGGAACGCCCTACACCCCGCCTGCCGGTACGGGGCTGCCACTCGAGAATCTTTCTTCCCCATCGGTTGTCGGTTCATCGAGCTATATGACCGGTCCATTGCCACTGCAGCATACTAACTCTTTGAGCTATCTCAGTTACTCTGGTTGTGCTGCGGATATCCTCGTTCTTAAGTCTATCACGCAGAGAAACGCCGAGCATAGCCCTCTTCATAGCTCGTTGAGCGACTTTGAGCTTCCTCATACGGCCAGCAGTGAATGGCCACGTCTCAGAACCATATGTCGTCACCGGCAACACGCACTGGTTGTACAATCTAGTTTTGAGGTTTTGAGGTATGTCTGTAAGAAAGTAATAAGTTATGACAATTATGTGATTTTAAACCGACAAGAAACATTATTTGAGAAAGGCTTTGCAATTATTCGAAATCATTTCACCAGTAATTCCTATGCGAGTATTTGTTTACTGGTAACTCGTAGTAGAGTCCACTATCTGTCACTCCACCGTCAACCCTAATTGATAGCATCATTTTTCCTGTTATTATTAATAGTCTCATTTTCCTCGTTTAATAAGGGCCCGGGGAATATTAAGGGAAAACAATTCTTCATTCCGGGTTAGGTTTAATATGAATGGTTGGAATTATTATCAATGGACCTTCTTTAGAATATTTATTAAATTTATAATTGTGGATGTTAACATTAAAAAATTGAATAAAATGAAAAAAATTGGAAGGTTCTATATTCGACGCGTATTTTCTTTTTTTGTACATCGGAAACGATTTAACCGATTTAAATCATATTCAAGAAAATACTATACTTACTTCAAGGTTGATTCCAATTAAATTTGATGATATAACTTCATTCATACGGGTTGAAAATTAGGGGACCAAGATTTTAATGTAACTATTCAGATGATTAATGATAAAAAAATTAATGCAAGTGCAAAAAAGACTTCAAATGAAAACAAATTATTTACACATGCTTTTCTAAAGTCGGGGCTTGAATTATTCGATACACTATTTCTTAACACCGGCTGCAGCGTGACTCTACCACGTACTGGTACGTAAAGATATTAAAGAATAGAGTTATAGATCGAAAGATAGATAACTCGTTATTGAATTTAAACCTAAAGTTGTTACAATAACGGAAAATTTACGAACCACAAACGGTGGTGCAAACGTGAAAGGAAATTGTAATTTTATATTTTGATGGATGGATAGGTGCGTCTTACAATATAAAATATACTGAAAGAAACCTAACTTCATAAATAAATGTATTGATTTCCTTGCCTTTGAGCTAATATAACTGTGCAATCGGAACCAGTTCAACCTCTTAAAGGAAGCCTAGTCAAAAATTCATTTTCTCTATAAGAATATAAAGTTTTTTTTCCTTTATAATTTTCCTTTATATATTTCACGCTATCAACCTATTATTAACCTACATTATTGTCACCCTAATTCTATTTAAAAACGCTATAAAAGAAATATTCATTTGTATTATTCCCGTCGAAAGTCCCAAGGTAATTCGAAGTAGTCACATAAAATAGGCAACCCAGACATTTTAATCTAGGTACTAATCTGATCCTGTTGGGCTCGCAATAGACTGCGTATTTAATTGAGGCCTTGTTAGGAAAATTATCTGTAGTTCAATCCTTAATAGATGTTCGAATGTCTCATATCGTATCGTTATTATTAATATTATTATCTAACAAGGTTTCTTGTAGATAGGGCCATACAAAATGTTTAGTTAATGATATCATGTTTTACCTATCTTTGCGGTGCTTAACTTTCCTAGTATTGTATCGCCCCAGGCATGTTTGCATAGGTGCTTCGAAGCCATAATGCGTAAAAGATGTGCCTATACGCTGGTTCGCGTGTGGGCTAGCATCATTATCATCCCCAGCCTTAACGTTACTGTTACAGCCTATTACAGTCCATGGCCTCCCCATAGATTGTCTCAGAGAAAGGATATTTGCAGTTGCCAAGCTTGTCAAGCACCCTGGCAACCGCGGTATTTTATTTTTAGTCGTTATTAGGAAGACGCTGCTGCCCATTTTCTGATTTGATTCCCTCTGTCGCCTCTTACGACACGCACGGCATGGTATGGCGTAGTGGATATTCTTACACGGTCATTACATGGTAACCCAAGACTGGTAAGATTGGCTTTGACCTGATTTAAGTCACCACTCTTAGCCCGTCTTTCCATTGAGTCTAAATCTGCAAGTTGGCATTTTGCTGCATCAATCCGTTTTCCCAATTCTACTTGCACGACCGGACTTGCGCTTTATATTAGAGTAAGCAGCTGCCTCGAAATTATGTAACACCGCACCTTTGCGAGAACACCTTACTTCCGTGCAGCTGCTTTGGCTGTGGGCTAAATGAACTTACTAAAGTTCGAGTCTGTCTTTTCGTCCGAATACAATCTGGGCGTCTTCAAGGCAATAGTGAATAGGATTGTGTTACGCTAAGACAGTGCGATTTACCGTCTAGGGCTTCATCACCACTTTCTACCAGGTGAGATTATGGTCGAGCAATGACTTATAATAAGTAAAAAAAAAAATTGAAGGTAGATTTATTAAAATGGATGACTCAAATTAAAATTTTCTCAGTACTAAATACTCAAAAAAGTTCACGTCGTTTCGAATATTCCTAACTTTCTTAGATGCTATGCTGACTTTTCTTTTTGTCAGCATCCTGTAAAGTTTTCGGTCTGTTTTCCACCATTTCGAGTTTCCTTTGTTAAAAGTATTTTGGGCGTTTTATCGAAATTTGAGAACGTTGCTTTATGTCGGAAAACGGGGCAGTTTGTCATAATTAACTTTAAAACTTTTATACTTTTTAAGTCTTAGATTTTGTAATAGTAATTTTTGACAAGAAAATATTTAATATAATTATATGAATTATATAACACCCGATGACTAATAATTTTATTTAGACTTTCATATAAGGGAAGTGCTGGTAGATTTTTCCGTCACGGTTCTTTAAACGATGTCATGTTTCCTCGATTTTGTAATCTTGTAGAATATTTAGAGACGACGGTATGACTTTGGTTCCTTAGTAGAGACCTAGTGTAGGTTACTACTTGCATAGACTTTGGTAGCCTCTCATCTCAGGGGTACTTCGTTTAAAACCGGGGCGGCATCAGAGACAGCTGAACTAAGTGGTGCAAATATAAGTCAGTGAGAGATGATTACACATTTGTGACATTTACTGCAGTCTGTGAGGTCCACGTGTTGTGATGTTCCTAAAGGAAATGTTTCTGAAGCGACTGGTCATCGCTTCGGTGATAAGAAGGCTGGTTCTTTGCTCGCTCAAAGGTTAAGTATAGATATAGCGAGGTAACTCAGCTAGCGTTCTTGGCACGATACCATGGGGAGTAGGAATCTATGATAATTTCAATTTTATTTTTAGTTATTTTATTATAGATTTTTGATATTGTATTTCGGATAGGATAAAGGTACAAATGGCTCAGTTTTTATTAAAAATTAATATACGATTCCATTTCATAAAAGACTATATAGTTACCTTACTTAAGTCTTTTGCCTTTAGACAATTAGTATTACTTTTATTTTGTATAACACGAAGCAGAACGAAGGAGCCAAATGAAAATAAAAACAATATAATGTCGTCGAAATCCCAACACTGGCCGCTAATAAAATTTCTAATAACTTTCTATTTAACTTCGAACGACGCTTCGACCGCAACTAAGCGTTCTAAATTCAAAAGCAATAAGCGGTTATCCCGATCCCGTTTGTAACTATCGACGTTGCGTTCGCACCACTAAACATCGGAATGCTCCACTTCGTTCCTTTTTGTACTTTATTTCAATTGAAGTAAGATTTCTATTTATTCGTTTTTGTGTTATATGCATTTATGTGTGGGTGATTTTTAGAATTTACTATATAAAAAATAATTGTCAAGGTATAATAACGCTTGCGTGAATGCAGGTGCGTGAGACTCTGTATCAAGTCACTTAATTACCGGTTTAATATTGCCGTTTCGAGAAACGTAAAATTGATAAATTTTTTTTTTTACTTATTACTTTTATTGAGATGTGGGAGATATTTACTAAGCCCACAATTAATAATTATGATTGTTAAATTTCTCTCATGTAGTGTAGTGGCGGGGTAAGAGAGTCTACTACCCTATATTATCATTTCTTGACTGTCGTAAGAAGTGACAAAGGGAAACTAAAAAGAAGAGCAGTATTTTTCTACTATTGGTTAAATCAAAACAACTGCGGTTGTCAATCCACAAGCCAAATATGACAACTATCGCAAAAATTTCCCATATAAGGTAATCTGTGAGAGAGGCCTATGTTCAGCAGTTGACTCTTGATAGGCTGTAATGAATCAATGAATACAGACAATTCAAGTAACAAAATTAAGAGAGTAACTGGATCACATTAATTAAGGCACATAAAATAGGAATCCATCATAGACAGAGACATAGAGAGAAATTTTATGTGTCCCCAAGATGTCTGTACTAGCCGCCATTTTGAGGGTATTGAGGGTATTTTTGAAAATGTCTTTAACAATCGCAACAGATATAAGTCAGACGTTAACCTTTAATATTCAAGTCAGCTTTCCGAGCAAAAAGTTGTTTGCTTAAGAACCGTTTTTCAGGTGACGAGGCATTTGTTTTTTGTCATCAGGGACATCATAGTCTGCACTAAAATTTTTAATAAAGAATAAATACAGGTGACTTTGGACTGCAGCATCTACTTACCATCAGGTGACTGGTGCTCGTTTTTTTTTGTCACCTTAACTACTATAATTAATAGGTAAATTGTGTAAGTAACCATATAAAGCGTTTCCTTCTCACAAAATTATAACTTTTCATTTAGAAGCAGAAATGTAATTCGAAGTAAACTGTGAGACAAATGCACGTCAAACCGGAGTAGTACGCACGGAAACATGCAGACGAAACATAGTACACAGTGCGGTGGTGACAATTGGAATAACAAACAAGCGCTAGTTAATTTAAGCGCGCTTGTCACATGTGTGGAGTCTGCTTAAGATTACTAGTGTAAACCACGCCTTACGTTGGGACACATATTATAAGCGTGAAGCGTATCAAATATTTTAACTTGTATTAACGAGGAAAAAATATTTAAATCAATCAATTTCTTAATATTCTTTATTGTACACCAATAGGCATTAAAACGATAAGAAATGAAATATATATAGAAAGTGCATTTTTGTTATGTTATGTCTTTTTTTTTATTTATTTATTCATTAATTACAGTTCAATAGTCTACTATTGAATTTATGCCTCCCCCATAGAATGTGTCAAAGGAGGGTTATTTTCCATAGAAGTCATACTTGGCTGGCGGGTGACAACTCCAGTCTTATATTGAGTTATTACTAGAAAGATTCTGCTGCCCTATTTAAAATGTTCTCTTCCTTAGTCTAATTTAGTTTTTATTTCCTTGTTTGATTTTATTAGGAAAAACTTCACCACAAGAATTTTTTTATGATGAACTTGTTCCAAATAAAAATATAATTTTCCAACTGTCTTATCATGCAAACCCTATCGTTTTCGTTTAGTGACAGTTCTATCTTTTCATCAGTATTTTTACATTCAGGCAAATCTCTTGTATTGTTCTAAAATCCTATTTAGTTCAGTCAAGAAGTATTAGATTCATACTCATATTGAAATAGTTCTAATTCCGGCTGTTTCCCTTGTTACTTAATTTTACGGTATGTTAATATGAAAAAAATCTAAATTAAGAATTTATAAAAGAAATTATAAAAGCTTCGTTTATCGTTTAAATAAAATCGATCACAATTACATAATGAGGTCAATATATTTGTCTTATACTTAATGCGTTCGAAGCCAACGAAAATACAGAACATAGAACAATCCGATTCAAACACAAAAATATAATTTTTGTGTACAATTACATTTTACATTAAAATGTTGTTTAGTCGAATATAAGAAAACACTAAAAATTATAATCAATTATAATAATACAAATCACCTTCCAGAGAGTAATATAATATATTTTTTATAAAATATTTGTCAGACTAAAAACTTTTACAAAATTATAAGAAAATACTAAAATTTTAATCAACTATATTAAGATAAATCACCTGCCAGAGAATAATTTAATATATTTTGTGCAAAATATTTGTCAGACTAAAAACTTTTAGAAAATTATAAGAAAATACTAAAATTTTAATCAACTATATTAAGATAAATCACCTTCCAGAGAGTAATATAATATATTTTTTATAAAATATTTGTCAGACTAAAAACTTTTACAAAATTATAAGAAAATACTAAAATTTTAATCAACTATATTAAGATAAATCACCTGCCGGAGAATAATTTAATACATTTTGTGCAAAATATTTGTCAGGCTAAAAACTTTTACGAAATTATAAGAAAATACTAAAATTTTAATCAACTATATTAAGATAAATCACCTGCCAGAGAATAATTTAATATATTTTGTGCAAAATATTTGTCAGACTAAAAACTTTTACAAAATTATAAGAAAATACTAAAATTTTAATCAACTATATTAAGATAAATCACCTGCCAGAGAATAAATTAATATATTTTGTGCAAAATATTTGTCAGACTAAAAATTTTTACAAAATTGTAACACTGTAGTCTCTAAGAATAATAAATATATAAGCAAAAATTCCTTCAAGATTTCTTTTCGTAGCCATTTGTTGGTGCTTGTACCAAACCATACCCTGGAGCGTTCACCTTTGGAGAGTACGTCGCGCCGCCTTATAAGTATCGCCACTTGTCACCCACTTGCCTCCGCTATCATATTAGCCTCCGATGAACCAGAAGGATCCTTTGTCTCGTGTTTTGCGAAAGTGTAGGTAGTAACATACATCAAATTGTTCTTATAATTTTCCTTTCTCACAATGATCGTAACACATTTTGATTTTTCTGTGATAATAGCCAATTGATATATTTTATTGTCATTGTAAGTTAGAAATTTTATATAATTTAAAAAAATTGTAATAACACTAAATCTTCCATCTGGGGATTCGTTTATTTTGGACGTAAATTTTATGGCGATGTAGATGTTAATTAATCTATCTTCAAATCTTAATCTAATTGAATGTAGTTTAGATCATGGACATTATATAAAAAACCTTTTTACTGGAAATGAGGCATTCCATCTTAGTCCTCACGGGTGACAACGCATCTACATTTTGACTTGTAATAGAGGATAGATGTAGATGTCTATGGGTCGCAGCAACTACTTACCATCAGGTGGACTGTGTGCTCGTTTGTCACCCTAATCCTATAAAAAAAAAGTCATATTGTGAGTTTTAAAAGTTGTCAACCCAGAATTTTGACAGACCGTACCGTATTTCCATTTGACTTATAAATGGTGCTTTTGACTCTTAATACATAAATTTCGACTTATTCTAAAAATATAGCGTGTAAGTGAAAATCAAGCGATTCAATGTATTTGCGATATGTATTTAAAATCTCTCAAACGTCTCTTTCTGCTTATGGCCCTCCCATTTGGATAGGGCCCCCGTAATTTCCACTCCCTCCATTTGAATAGATACGACACTTCTATTGTATTCTACCACCAAGTTGCAGTGTATCTACTGTTGACGATTTAAAGCGAATGCTGTGCAATTTAAGAAGAACTTTATAAAAATTTATTAAAATATATTATAATATTTATCTGCCTACTAATAACGTATTATTATTCTTTTGTTTCAGTGTTAGCAAGTGCTTGCGCCTTCCAGCAACAGTACTTTAGAGTAGTGCCTCGAAGTCTTCGAGTACAAGAAGGAGCTGAAGCGGTGCTCGAATGCGCTGTTGCTAACTTAGCGGGTCAGGTGCAATGGGCAAAGGATGGATTTGCACTAGGTGAGTTTTTTTTTAAATTATACCGCATGCAGTATTCCACATTTTACAATGTTAGGTACTTTTTGTGTTTGTTATAAATCCTAGTAAGGTGTAATTTTTATACAGTGAAACCTAGATAACTGGGACCTTAAGGAACCTGTAAACTTAAAGAGGTATTCCACTTACCCAGTGTCTCAGATATCCAGTCATAAATAAATATCTGTCTCATTTACAGAGTGTTCCGTTAATAGAGGTGAGAATAGAGGTTATTTCAGTTATAGATGTGCGTTTATTAAATAAAATAACGTATTTTGTAAAGATAATAAATAAACATCCGGACGATAGCATAACCAAACTAAAACTGGTGGTCACTTTTACGCAATTAGCCAAGTGATTTTTTTGGAGTTTTGGGATTTTTTTTTTGTAGCATAATGAATTTACAGGTAGAATAAGAATTAGTAAACAAAACGGTACACAAAATAAAGTCTCAGTGAAAGAGGTAAAATATACTCGCTGTCTCAATTATAGAGGTAATTATGACTAATAAAATAGAAAGAACTTATCTCTAAAATATAGTTTCAGTAAAAGAGGTAAAATGCACTCACTGTTTTAAATTAGAGGTAATTATGACGATCAAAACGAAATAACTAATCCCAGATATAAAGGTTTGTTTTGTCCCACTAATAGAGGTAATTCAGTGCTAAAGTGTCGGGACCTAAACATAAGTTCCAGCTATGGAGGTTTCTCACTTAGCCAGGTCCCACTTAACCATGTTTTACTGTATATATATATATATATATATATATATATATATATATATATATATATATATATATATTCCAGCCTTTGATAGGCTCCTAAACAGTGGCCTTCCCATAGATTACTTCATAAGGTGGATGCTTACCATATTTGCTTCGCTTAGCAGTCGGGATAGTAACTGCAGTTTTAATTAAGTTTTTGTTTACCGTTTAGCTATTTCTTATTTTTATTTCGAAGATAAGCCCATTCAAACAGATAGACAGTCAAACACTTTGGTAAAATGGTTGCTAATGTCGTTATACACGTAGCTGCAAATAATGCCCTCACTTTATTAGAAACCAGTTTTTTCAATATCATATTATACAGATGCTTAAATTTGATTTATGTGTTTAGATTAAAGTATATGATTACTGTTACTTGCCAGACTTTGTAGTCTCAAGCTACCTGCTGAAAATTTACGTTCGATCCATATTATTTTTAAGAAATGAATTTCATATTTATTTCCAAACACATAGGCTATGGTAAAATATGAGCACAATAATAAGGCACACGTGCCAACTAGCTCAGGGAAAGAGCCAGATGCTATTAGAAACAAAGAAATTGTGTATGAATAAGGAAAATCATTTGGGGGCAAAACACGCGATATAAAGCCTAACGCTTGTCAAAAATAATATCTATAAAACCGTTAAACGGTACTATTAAGTATTCGCGTTGTGTGAATTTACCCACGACGTCGAAATTTGCACGCATAAAACAAAATTTCGTTCTTTTATACGAGAATTACGCAAACATTATACCCCAAACAACGCGAAGATATCAAATTATTTCTCGCTGCTCCTCCAGCCCGAATCATATTGGTCCCTCGAGTCGTCAGATGGAACATCGCGAAATAACTTTGCGAGATAAATTACAGCGTCGGTGCGTCGGTAATTTCTTTAACACCGGAGTATAATAAGCATTTAATTTAAAGGTATGTACATATTTACGTTTTTGCTCCTTAAACATATAAAATAAATACCGTTAAATGTCATTACAAACTTTTATGTTTTAATATAACTTATTGCAAATAACGTAATAACAGCGTAGGATATTTATTTTTTATTCCAAAGCAACTTTAGAATATTTGAAAATAAATTCGCCAGCTAATCACTGGCCTCTCGAAAATTTCGCTACATTTAGAATATGATTGGAATGAGGACAGTTTATTAAAAGCTTTTCCTTATCTCTACTGCACTTAAAATTCTCCTGTATCAAGGTGGTGGTACATAATACTCGTACAACCAATAATTCTTATGTGCTTATATAGTAGCCCCATAGGAATTTAAGGCCAGAGGAGAAAAAAAAACGTTTGAAAAGAACTACAAGGAGCAAAATTATAAAGTGTAAGCTCATTAGCTCCAAAGAAGCAACTTGTTGGAATAGTTCAAACTGGTCGTCATCTAGCGTCAATCATAAATTGGTTGTTGGTGTACTAGCGGACAGAACAAGTTGAAATGTTAGAGTTAGCTGTGCATGAGCGTCCCCAGATTGCATTTGCATTCAAAACCATAGATTCGTGACCAGAGAGATAAAATGTCTGTATTAAAGTCAAAGGCGGCCATTCCGGATATTGTTTTCAATTAATTTGATGAGATTAGATGCCTTAGACATCGAAAAAATTTGTTCACATAATTTAAAATTAAACATTTTGTACAACCGACTTCAATTTAAATTATTAAGAATTACTCAAAAACTATTGATCAGACCTTGATCAAATTTATATAGCACTACATGAGAATCACCAGCGTTTAATTAAAAAAAGATTCATCGAAATCGGTTCACCCAGAAAATATTATGAGGTAACACACATAAAATAACTTACAGTCGAATTGAGTACCTCTTTCCTTTTGAAGTGGTTAGATAACTTTTATTATTATTGCCATATTTTTAATATATTTGCATGTTTTGTACCATTGTTAGCAAGAACATCTTTTTATACCGTGATTCTTGCAAATAAAAATTTATGATTTATGAAATCAAAATTGATATTTGTTTAGCAGAGCTTACGGCGATAATATGGCGTGACCGCGGAGCAGCAAGAATTTTAAATTATTACAATTCATACAAATGTGAAATTTAATAACTTGAGAATAAACTTGGTTTTAGAATCATAAAAACTTTAAAAGGTCCTAAAACTATCTTAGTTGCAATGGAAATAAAACTTTTTATGATGGGAATTAAGTTTAAAATTCAAAGCAATAAAAAAAGTTCTCTTCTAGTAAAAAGATATTTAGAGCCAGTAAAATTAGAAGTTGTCAGGTTTTCCATCTCGGCCACCACAGGTGACAACTCATCTATAGCATTCTATAATAAGTTGGTTCCTTGAGATACTGAGTTGTAATAGCCACTTATCATCAGGGGGCCGTAACTTATTACGTTTTTTTTTGTCACTTCGATTTTGAATAAAAATAATTTGAACTTAAGTTAAAGTAAAAAATGTTTTAAAGTATACATAACGTGGAGTGCCTTTAATCTTAGATAGTAATTTCTTAAAATCTAAAAGTATTTTCTCGTAATTATTTTTTTCTTAAAAATTCATTTTCTTTTATCTGCTAAAAGTATACGATGCAAGGACATGCAAACGCGCCAACTGGGTCAACTGAACATAATGGAAATATATCTTACACAAATAGACTGCCGTAGTTCACTGAAGCCATTGCATTGGTAGAGCATCCCGTAGATGGAGTCGCAGTATGCATTGTTGCATGCTCTACTACGGTACATTTGATAATATCACTTGAGAAAATTGGAAAATTGCTCACTTTATTTTCATTTGGCATGCCAAAGCACAAAGGAGAGAATTTCGCTGCATTAATACGTTCTGATGTAAATAATACCGTTACAGTTACAGTCTATTAGTACACTGTTGAACATAGGCCTCCCCCATAGGTTGCCTCATAGGGGAGACATCTACCTATAGTTACCACGCTTGCCAAGGGGGTTGGCAACCGCAGTTTTTTTTATTTTAAGACGTTATTAGGAAAAGACGTTGCTGTCCATACGACAACCAAGGGATGATATGGGGTAGTTGATTTTCTTACATCGCCAGTACACTACCATTTTAAATAATAATAATAATGAAATTCATGGTTATATATTTGAATTATAAATATTTGTGGTAATAATAATAATAAAGACAAACTACCTTAGAGTCCATCTAACAGTTAGTAGCTAATGCAGGCGATGGACACCTTCAGTCAACTTCAAAAAAAAAAGGCATTGTCATCACTAAGGTCTAAGATGGAATGACACGCAGCCTGCAATTATACTGGTTCTCTACACCTTTCAGAGAGTAACATAGCCATGTTAGCTCTACTATTTGACGGTAGAAGTAGGTTAGAGGGTGGAAAAAGGCGTTGTCATCACTAAGGACTAAGATGGAATGACACGCATAGAAACTATGTTAGGGGGTGGTATCTGCCCAGACGGTATATTAGATATATTACCCACCACCTAGTAATATCAATATTGTTACGAGCTTGGGGTTCGAGACAATTAAAAACTGCCGATTGAATTACCAAAATTGTCACTTTAATTACACAACACTAATTACAATCTAAAACCACATTAATAATAAAACACAATTTTACTACTGATCACTTAAATTCGCAGTTGTTTCGCTACGAAGTATTGTCTTGTATCGCCAATTCAATACTGCCTCGGTCGTGGTCTATACCTGCCTTATATAGGGCCTCAGATAGTTTCCAGAACCTTCTACGGTAGCGATATCTAGAATGTTCGAGTACATATCGGTCCCCGAAACTTCTAGAAGGATCTTGACTCTCCTAGTTCTGCTACTCGACACTAGAGGGAGCTGGTGGTAACTAGTGTTACCATGTACAAGACATTAATAGTGGCGCGCAATAATATCAATCAGTACTATTCTACGAGTAAGTAATATTGCACACTAAATATTCTTGATAGTATCAAATTAAAATATTTCTTGAGTTTGAATGTGTTTCGTTGTTTACAAACGATTACGTAGTCTTTTTATTTTTAACTTCCCGCTTCGAAAATTAATAATTTTCAAAAGTATATTTACATAAGAAACTATAGATTTCAGTCCGATTTTGAGAATGCAAGTTTTCATCAGAACTTCACGTTTTGAGGTTCTGGGAAGGCGTTCCGACTATACCCGTATGTGAATAAAATTTCAAAGATTTAAAAAAAATAATAACCAAAAACAAACAAAAATTAAATAGATTTTCGAGCGTTGCGCTGGAAAGTAAGCGGGAAGTTCCAGGGATGGCCTGCAGGGTCAACCGCTTTGCAGATTTTGTTAAAAACTTTACCCTCATACAAGGATATTCCCCCTGTATTGTGGAAGCAGTTTATAAACATAAATGGAACAAGCACAAACATCCAGACCCGGAACAATTTTTTGTAGGCTCTACAAATACTTGCTCTAGCCACTCCACAACTCATTGCCTAAGTCACTGCGCCACGGAGCCATCAAGCTGGTTGTAAGTGGATACCGTAATGTCTAAGATGAAATGCCTCATTTCAAGTTATAAGTAGCGTTCAGTTCTTATTCACGCATACTACAGCCATAATTAATACAGGTGCAGCGAGTTGGCATATAAGGCTAAGCGTCCACTAGGCTCGCCGAGTCGAGTCGAGTCGAATCGCAGAAAATCGCCTCCTATATATTTACTATGAAAACTGCGTCCATAAGCGACGAGCCGCGGCGCGCCGAATTGAATCGACCGCGCGAATTGCTTGACAGGCGAATTTTTTCGCTGATGCGATTCGATTCAACTCGGCGCGCCTCAGTCGACGCGGGGAATAGGATGCGCGCTAGCGTATTTTAATTAATTCTTCGTTTTTGTAAATCATTTTTGTTAAAATAAAAATGAATGAAGAACTATTGATATCAATGGTCCAGCAATATCCAGAATAGTTTAATCATGAAGATCCTTATTATCACGATTAAATAAAAACGTCTTCCTCCGAGCTGTCCATGTTGCAAAAATTACCTATTTTGATGAAGAATTTGCGATGAATGAACAATTCGATTCGATTCTTCAGAGACGGACGCACTAGGAATAAATGCGACTCGCTTCGATTCGACGCATTTGTGCTTTAGTCGACGCAAGGCTTAACATTCATATGCCAACTCGCTGCAGCGCGACTGTGGTCTTCCCGGTGTTTGTTTGTGTCCCCGGATCATTGGAAAATTGAAATTTTCTGTACCACCTTAGAGTCAGGAAATTGGCATTGTTTATAACCCATAACTCGGAAAGCACATTAAGTCGTTGATCCTATGCCTAATCTCTCTCCGTTCGTGTCAGATTGCCGTTCAATCGGACTAGGAAGATGCATTATAACTCTGTGGTACGCGAATGGGCTAGTCTTCGTTGAGACTTACCGTCGTGACTGAAAGTCAGCCTAGCAAGCATTATATTATATTTGACCTACAAATATGCATGTTCTATTTCTAGATCTTTCATCATACTCAATTTATATACGAGTATGTAAACGCCTACATAATACAGGAGGAAAAAAGCGTAAAACTAAAAAAAAAACCAGCCAAGTGCGAGTCGGACTCGCGCACCGAGGGTTCCGAAAAAATCCGTAGGTATATAAGTTTTAAAACTATTAAAAATATTTTTATTATATGATGTAACTAAAAATTTATACTTTTCGCAACTTTTCCTTTATCTGTGCTATAATACCTTGTATAATCTTAAAATTTGGTACGAACCAAATTTTAAGATTCTGAGTTCACGGGAAGTACCCTGTAGGTTTTGATTCCCCTTGCGGCATAATATTTGCGGCATAAACAGCTGTATCTTTTGATTGCGTTGGCTTAGAAGTTTGATTTTTTCACAGCTTCAAGGGACAGTAGACTTGAGTATTTGATATATAATTTCAGCTTGATACCTCCACGCGTTCCTGAGAAAAAGGGTCTTGATAGACAGACAGACAGACAGACAGACGGACAACAAAGTGATCCTATAAGGTTTCCGTTTTTTCCTTTTGAGGTACGGAAACCCTAAAAACAGCGTCAAAACCAAGCTTTATTGGTAATAGGACATTAGGCATAGTGCTGTATCGAAACACATTGTTTAATATATGCATATATTATTTATTATTTGATATTAATAAACAACAAAAATCGCATCTTATTTTGTTTGGTAAATATAAATGTTAAAGATGATTTTTTTTTAGCTAACATCTTTATAAAATTAAAAAGATTAACTGCGTGCACTATTACTGACACTACTAAATACAAAACAAGGACACACAGCACCACTCTAACCACTACACTAAAAAATACCGTCATCGGTAAAATGACACGTGTTTCGCCTTTAAACGAGATACCGTCAGTAAAAATAGACTCCACGGTGGCTAACCGTTAGGTGAGATAATCAAAGATTTATATTGACAGATTCAATAAAATATTCAATAAACACCATTATAAACACTGTCTGTTACAAATTAAGGGACATTCTAACAATCTCATTTAATTAACATTAATTAGGGTCGTTAATTGGATCGGATTTGTTTTTACTTAAGAATTGACTTGAATTACCGAGGCCTCATATTTATTTAAGGAAATGAAATAGATATCTTAATCAATACAGTAAATTTAATGAATTTGTGTAAACTATAGGGCTACTTTTCTGACTAGGATTATGTCTAAGTTGCTACCACATACCCTTTAAAGCTGCGGTAAGTTAAAAAACCAAAAAAATTAAAATAATTAAAAATATTTTTATCATATGATGTAACTAAAAATTTATGCTTTTCGCAATTTTTCCTTTCTCTGTGCTATAATAGGTTGCTTTGTACCAAATTTTAAAGTTCTGAGTTCACGGAAGGTACCCTGTAGGTTTTGATTCCCTTGCGAATATCGAAAATTTGCGGCATAAACGGCTGTATTTTTTGATTGCGTTGGCTTAGAAGTTTGATTTTTTCATAGCTTCAAGAGACCGTAGACATGAGTATTTTATATGAATTACAGCTTGATGCCTCCACGCGTTCCTGAGAAAAAGGGTCTTGACAGACAGCAGATAGACGGACAACAAATTGATCCTATAGGGTTCCGTTTTTTCCTTTTGATGTACGGAACCCTAAAATAACTTTAAAGTTCTAAAACTGACTTTTTTAATCTTCAAATCAGAACACATATTATGTGAGTGCATTGATACCGTATCTTTAATAAGAAGAAAGATTAAATTATTTTTAAATATATCATTATAATATAATATGTATGATGTATTTTAATAAAAATTTATATACTTTATATTTATATGGCTCGAGAACCCTTATCAAATGGTATCATAAAGTCACCGTCGCTATCATTATTAAGTCAAATATTACGCCCTTGTAAGCACGGACTTACTTTATTTATACTATTAATCGGTAAACAGCCTAGCTTATTAATATGTTGTTTTCTTTAGTGAATGTAATTAGTTTTACCGTTTTAATTAAAGTAAAAAACTAATAATAAATAAATGTTTAAATTATACCCTTTGTATAATGATTATGTAGAGTGTAGACTAAATTGTATTTCAAAAATAATAATAACTGCATAGACTTACACACAATTGCCAATTGAACTAAGCGAAAATACATTTAGAATTCTCTTAACGACTATAAAATCTACAGGTTTCTTTTAATAAAAATATTACCGGGAGATTATTTTTTTATGATATCGCCAGTTCACGAGCTGACGTGTAATTGTTTCGCGGTGGATATGCCACGAAATCGTTGATGGAATGGTTAAATAATTAAGTTCTATACCGCGAAGTCACGCCATATTGCAACACAGAATGATTGGAAGTCATCTAAAGGTGATACCACACCAGTCGACGATCGACGATCGATGGTGGAATGGATTAGTCGACGTTGATCGATAGTTTCTACTAAAACGATCGATCGATGGCATGGTCCGTTGGTAGAATGTATCAGTCGACGTCGATTGACCTGCTTGATTATTTGGTAACCCGCCCTGTTCCACCGATGGCTATGTAAAATGTCGTCAAAATGAAATAGACTATCTCTGAATTTAAAAACCGGTCGCATCCAGAGTTCTCTGTAATAATAATAAATAGCCAACAATAATGCGTCCCCTTCTGCATGCATTTTGAAAGATAGTGATGACGAGCCCACAACCACATCGACTAATTATCGATAGACGTTGATCGATGATTGAACAACGTTACAACAACCAATGCCTATCGATCGGCTAAAGCTATTACACAAATGGATTGACTTCGATCGATATTGTCAATGGCATCGATCGAAGATCGATCGATTGGTGTGGTAACACCCTAAACTTCCATACAACAGTCAACATAATTATATCATTTCTGTCAAAGACTATCTAAACATCTATTAGTATGATCTGACTAATTCAATAGATTTTCTTTGTATTACTATTGGTTTTCCACATCGATTACTAATAAAAAACTGGCTACACAATGAGTGACAAAAATGTCCTTACCGAATGAGCGCCCACTCGAACATTTGGGTGCGCTTTAAATTTGTAAGTAGCTTTGTGAATACAACTTTAGTCAATGCATTTAAGGTTGAATATACATTAGTGTATATTTATTTCAACTAGAATTACTTCAAATCAATTGGCGACAGTTTTTAGAGAACTTTTGCATGGGATTGTGTATTTAGTTTTTTATTAGTGATTGATGGTGAGATTGGATGAGTGACGTGCGATGCGATCTTTATATGTTAGTTTGACGTATTGAAAGACTACAGATCTCAGTACTCGCTGGTTAGTTAGCTGAAGTGACCATGGGTCGGCCATATAGCTCGAAGAAAAGACAAGCGATGGGGAAAAAAGGTTCTCGAGTAGCGTCCTCGTACCGGTAGGCGAAGTGTAGGGTGACCCCCCACTAGATGTAGTGACGACCTAGTAAGACACGCAGGAAGTCGATGGATGCAGGTGGTCAGGACCGTGCTTTGTGGCATTCCTTGGGGGAGGCCTGTGTTCAGCAGTGGACTTGTGAAAGGCTGTAATGATGATGATGATGATGAAATCTTTAAATGAAGAGTTTTTTAAAGTAACACATGGTAACAAAGGATTACTTTAAAATTAAAATTCATCTCTTTTTGTTGCCTCAAAATGGCTTTTTGGAAACTTCCGTAAGTAGTCATCATTTTTTTAGGATCCTTTACTTTGGAAATTATAAAGTACACAAGTATTGATGGCGTGTAATGTATTTGATAACTATACTAACGATAAATGTATACCAGAAAAATGCATTGGTTTTGCGAATATATTTAAAAGCAGTGGGCCTATTTAACGCCTGTAGATAAACCGGTAGGCGCCAATAATAGCATTCCAAAACTATAACACACCAATTGACTACATTATTTAACAACGCTCAAAATTTATTACGCATAAACGCAGGGACGAGGAACAATACAAAAATACTCATTGTTAATTTTAAATGCGATGAAATTTATGATCCTGTACAATTAAATTTGAGCATTGATTGATTTATTTAATTTAATTACACGAGTAACTGAATGAATATGAATTCGCAAAAGATAATCTATATTATGTAATATATACATAAAACACATACTATTTTAAGTATATTTTACGCCCCTGAGGGCTAAGTAAGTAATAGGAAACTTGTGCCCAGTTGTAGGACGTATATAGGTTGTAACTTAACTTTTTATAAAGAAAATGCGTTATATAATAATATTTTATTCAAAACTCACAGACCTAAATCCTTTTGGTTCCACTCTAGGATTTTCTCCTGTATCGTGAGGTTAGTTTACATACATAAATTTGGCAAGGACAAACATCCAGAGCCAGAGTAATAATTTGTAGGTCATACAAATACTTGTTCCGTGCGGGATTTGAACCCGCGGCACTTATCGCTGCAAGTCATTGCTAAGCCACTGCCCCACAGAGCTGTCTTACAGGAATAATGCCCGAATTAGTTCTGAAAAAATGAATAATATAAAATCATGATTGATTATTATTTATTGTTATTTTATTTTACACGAATCAGAACTAACTTTATGTAACTGTTATGCAAGACTTAAACCATATTACATGTCGTGTAACGTTTGTCAGAACTTTCGTTGTAATTATTTTCTGATATACATGTTCAAGATGAACGCTAAGTTTATGGCATGCTACACGCAAAGTTACCTCATTCTTTTGGTCATGATAATTTCAAAAATGAATAGGTAACATGATGTAATTTACTTACAACTAAAATAAAACTCATAAACATATTTTCGCTTTTTGGTACACCTATCATTTTGAGGTTTCTTTTAATTTTGATTAATCAAACAGTGAATTCTGCCAACTGTAACTTTTATACCTACTGTAATTTGTAGACAAAATATTACTTAATAATTTTTCCTCATAAATGTTTACCTATGTTGCCGACATCTTTGGAATAAAATAAAGTGATTGGATATACGAGTATAAACTCTTATTATTGGAAATGAGATATTCCACCTTAGTCCTCAATGGTGACAATGCATCTGCATTTTAATTCTTAACTGAAGATAGATCTAGATGTCTATGAGCCATAGCATCTACTTACCATCAAATCAACTGTGTGCTTGTTTATTTGCGCTCCTATTTAAAAAATACGATTATAATATTTATTTTCTTAACAGGTTTCTCATCTGTCATACCTGGATACCCACGCTACACGATGTTCGGTGACAGGCGGCATGGCGTTTACAACCTTCGGATAGTCAATGCCACGCTGGAGGATGACGCGGAATACCAGTGTCAAGTCGGACCTGCTCAGATGCATAAGGTCATAAGAGCCAACGCTTCGCTGAACGTTATATGTGAGTACTCTTACACTTGTCTCGTAATATATATCTTGTGTGTGAAACAAGACGTTATGTAATTAACTACTGTAAAATTGCAGTATAATATTATTTCTTTTTGTTTAGTTTTCATTGTTTATCGATCATTTGATTTTTAAATCTTGACAGGAACTCTTTTTATGTAATTTTTGTCCTTTTATAGCAGCTACATTTTCAAGTAAATATAAAAAAAGCTGTCGTAGCTATAATACTAAGTACATTTCGGTGAAAATTAAAGAAATGCAGTTAAGTTTCCTGAAAAATGGCAGTATAGCTATTTGCTATATCAGAAACGGGGAGATCAGTTCAGTATCAGTTTGAGAAGTTTTTTAACGCCATCGCCAATTTTAAACGTGGGAGAGCCATGCTGCAGCTATATTAGTAGTATAGTTGAGCACAAATGGGTCGGCTCGACCGGGGAAGGACCACGCTCTTACAGAATACCAGCGTCAAATATCAGCTTAATGCTGCTGTGTTTTGTACGGTGAGTGTAGAGAACCGGAAAACCTTTATACTGGAAAAGAGGCATTCTATCTTAGCTCTCACGGCTCATAAACCATCTGCATTTTGATTCGCAAACGAGGATAGATGTAGAAGTCTATGGGCTACAGTAACCTCTTGCCATCAGGTGAACTGTGTGTTCGCTTGTTACTCTTATCCTATAAAAGAAATCTGCCTCCAGGTGTGGTGGTAACAGTCAAAACAAACAACAAATGTCAAAATAACAATAACATATGTCTTCCACAATAGAATTGAATTCTTAAGAAATGTATTTATACATAGGTATTCATCACTTGGAATTGTTAAGTCACTGGTGTGTTTTATGTGCTTTATTTCTTAATGATTTTTGTAATTTATCGAAATTTCAACGACTTATATATGAGAAAATTGGGAATCCATGTTTAAACTTTCACAATATTCTTGGGATCAATATATTCCGAATTTATAAATCCATCTCCTCTCCTATACAATTTAATTATTCTCGTGGAAGTGGCTTCTCTCAAAGAAATTTTTGATGAAATCAAATACGCGACTTTTATACGTTTCCTCTTTTCTTTGTTTTGAATGGTTCTTGAAAGAATTTTTTCTGTCGGCATAGACATTTTTGCGGCAAAACGAATTTTCTGAAATTTATTATGATACGTATTTTGTAAGAAGAATTTTGAAAGAGCAGGGAACTCCTTGATATTATTTTCACAATATTAATGTTTAACCGTGTAGTGGCGGTGTAAGAAAATCTACTACCTCACATCATTCGTTGGGTGTCGTAAGAGGCGACAGATGGAGAACAATTTAGGAGATGGGCAGCAGCGTCTTCCTAATAGCGACTAAAAATAAAAACTGTGGTATTTAATCCACTTGCCAAGCGTGTCAACTATGGTAAATATCTACCCTATGAGGTGAACTATGGGGGAGGCCTATGTTCAGCAATGGAAATTAATAGGATGTAACGGTATCGAATCGCATAAAACACTGAAATATTTTTCGGACTCTGGATTTGGGTCGTGACATGAGGTTAAAAATCACTTAAGCTAAGTCTAAATCAAAACATAGAAGTAAGTATGGAATAATTTAACAATAATGTCAATACTGCTGTGGCCTTTTTATCACACTTAAGGACAATGCTTTTTAGGGTTCTGAACCCAAATGTTAACCAACGGGATCCTACTACTAATCCTCTGCTGTCCGTCTGTCTGTCAGCCGGCTGTATCTCATGATCCTTAATAGGTGGACAGTTGAAATGTTCACAGAATTTGTATTTCTGTTGCTGCTGTAATAGAAAATCATAAAAATTAAAATAATATAAAAATTAAATGGGGCTCCCCTACTAGAAACGTGTTTTAGGATGTTACGGAACCCTTCATGCGCGAGTCCGACTCACACTTGGCCGGTTATAATTTCCTTAAATTTACATGGGATCATCCATGTAGTATAAAACTTTTAATGAAAAGGAATCTTAAATCGTTTTTTAACCGACAGTCGGTTTTTCAAAAGCATGTATGTCTGTTTCTTTGGCACGCTATGTGACCACTACACGCTTTCATGCTAACGTCCCATAATATTTAAAAAGATACTGATTTTAAATTAACCAATTACTTTCCCAATACGTTTCTAAATCACAACTAACTCTATCTGCAATAATTATTAGTACTAATTGACAAGTTGAAGTATTACCGTGATTCACTATTTGTGGTCGCTCGCCAATATGACTTAAAACCACTGGCTTTTAAAGCTTCTGTCTTTTATTAAATCGTGCAGTGTTTGATTTAGCATGTAGTGGAGTTGTAAGGACATAAACCATATCATCTCGTGGATGTCGTAAGAGTCTACAGAGGGAAATGGTAAACAAGAGATGTGCCTTCCTGATAACGACACAAAATAATAAAAAAACGACACAAAATGATAAAAACACCTGCCTAACGTGGCATCCATTACATTTTCCTCTATCTATGATACGAGGGTGGATTGAAAAGTACTCGGCCTAACCAAGAAAATAAACACATACTAAATCAGTTATATTTTTATTTTTCTACATAATCACCATCAAGTTCAATACACTTTTGCCACCTCCCCTTCCAAGCATTTAGACCGTTGAAAAAAAATGATTATTCCTTAGAGTCAAAATATGCGTCTACAGCTGCTTTGACCTCGTCGTTTGTCGAAAATCTTTGACCTCCCAAGTGCTTTTTTTGGTTAGGGAACAGAAAGAAGTCTGATGGTGCCAGATCAGGTGAATACGGCGGATGCGGTAACAGTTCAAAGCCACAGTTGTGAATTTCAGCCATTGACTGTACTGACGTGTGACGGGGTGACTGTGTACACGGGCGTTATCTTGATGAAACAGGACTTTTCTTCTGAGCATTCCTCGACGTTTTTCTTTTATTTCCTCTCGTAAACGACGTAGTAAGGTGCAGTAGTAATCAGAGTTTATAGTCTGACCCCTTTCAAGATAATCAATCATAATCACACCTTTCGAGTCCCAGAATACTGAAGCCATCACCTTATTTGCCGACAAAATCGACTTAGCCTTTTTAGGGGGTGGTGAACCAGGTCTTATCCACTGTTTTGATTGTTGTTTTGTTTCCGGTGTACAGTAATGAACCCATGTTTCGTCTATAGTAACAAAACGATTCAAAAAATCATCTGCATCGGCTTAAATAACTCCAAACAGTCGCGTGAAATAGTCAATCGCGTCCTTTTTTGTTCAACTGAAAGCAGTCGCGAAACCCAGCTCGCAGACACCTTGTGGAAACCCAACTCGTTGACAATGATGTTTTGAGTTCGTTCATAAGAGATGCCTATAATCTCGGCTATCTCTCTAATTTTTAATCTGCGGTCTCCCATTATTAAATCAAGTACTTTTTTAATATTTTCGTCAGTAGTTGACGTCGAAGGCCTTCCAGAGCGGGGTTCATCTTTCACACTCTCTCTACCACGCTTAAATTCTGCTATCCATTTTTTGACGGATGAATATGACAGAGCACAATCGCCTAATGTACTGACCATGTCATCATGGATGGCTTTTGATGATAGCCCCTTCTTATGGAGGTACTTAATGACGGCACGCTGCTCGATTTGATCCATTCGCGGAAATTATTCCGATTACTTTGTTAATAAATTTATAAAATCACAACTAATTATCGCACATGTTTCGAACTTCACACAATGAACTAGTCTGAACTGAACTAAATAATGTGGGTAGATTTGATTGTTAGAATTGAATGGATCTGTGTTAGGCCGAGTACTTTTCAATCCACCCTCGTACTATCCTAAGAAGACTCGACCTATATTTATATTTGTCTAAATTAGTGGTCGATCCATTGGTTGACATTCGACCGTAATTTTGTGCCTAGAGACTATCGAAAATGGAACATCAGAAATCAAACAGAATTCACAGTCAATCTGTCAGTAATTATTTTGTTGGCAACATTTTAAAATCCCTTGGGGACAATATCTACTCTGTGCGACTGTTTGACCACAGACTATTAAGTCTTTGACATTGGTCTATGAACAATAATATATATATATATATATATATATATATTTAAAGTACGACATAAGTTTTTAAAAGCGATAATTATGTGTGCGACATTCGCAGTGTGAACGTAAACAATGTAAGTTTAATATATTTTTCATTTAAACTTTAATTATGGCGAAACTTCTGTGTGCGCTTTATTCCCCTGTTTTAAACATACTGTTTAAAACAGGGGAATAAACTTTTCCCCCTCACGTATTAATATATAGATACCCTCTTCTAGCGTGGCTAGAGAATATTGACGCCAGACGTTAGAGTTACTTATCTGAAACAGCATCGCAGCCTTTTCAATCATGAAATTTGAACCGCGCACGGCCATAAAGTTACGTAGCCAAATGAAATGCTCGCTCCGTATTTCACTAAAACGATAAAACCGTATTAACTGTGTCGGGAGTGAGGCGCATAAAGATATAAATTCAGAAAAACATTATTAACGTCAATCTCCCTTCTCCACGATCTCCGTAACATCGCGTTTTACGAGATTTTTCTTAAAGAGAAATATTATTGCCCGTCCGCAGATATGCCGTTGCAATGAATATAGTTCCCATTTGACTCCTAAATTTAATAATGGCACCCTACTTAAAGAAAACATTATTAATGTGTCACAGTGAACTTATTATATGTGAAATATGACAAGATTTACCTTTATCTGAACGATTTCATCGATTGAGAATATATTTATATAATTCATTTGTTTCGTCCAGACGATGGATCTTAGCTATGCTAGGATCCAATAGGTGGCGCTGTCATCAAGCTATTAACAAATTCTATACTTTCTTACATTTTTATGGATCTGAGACGTAGTTCTTCAATGCTGGCCGTATGAGGAAGCCCAAGGTCGTTCAGCGAACCATGGAGTGGCCTATGCTCGGAGTGTCTCTGCGTGATAAACATAGAAATGAGGATAGCCGCAGTAGAACAGAGTGACCGATATAGCCCAAAGGATTAGTGAGCTGGAGTGCCAATGGACCGGCCATATAGCTCGAAAAACCGATAACCATGGGGAAAAAAGGTTCTCGAGTGGCAGCCTCCTACCGGTAGGTGTAGTGTAGAGCGTACATCCACTAGATGGAGTGACGACCTGGTAAGACACGCAGGAAGTCGATGGATGCAGGTGGCTCAGGACCGTGCTTTGTGGTATTCCTTGGGGGTGGCCCCTTTTCCTTCAGTGTGGAGTTGCAAAGGGATGTTATGATACTTGATAATACTTTGTCAATGTCAATCAAAATGACAAATTTTCACAAAACATGTAGGTTTAGTGCCAAAATAGTAAATAAAAAAATGACCCGATAGAGAGCGTCTATGGTCGAGTTATTTTATATTTTATTTTCTGACTGTAAAAATACCTGAGTGAAACTCGAAACTCGGAGGTGCATCCTACCAAATAGAGCAGAACCATTAAGTACTAATAATGAATTTTTCTCAGAAAAAAAAATTAAAATCCAAAAAATATATAATTAAATTTATTTTGGCATCGACTCATTCGTACACATATATTTTGACATTCAAAAAGCATATAAAAGTGGAAATGTATACTTTACTATCGAACTTGGAAAACATAATACCAAAAATAATTCTTTATTTTATGTGTAAAGCGAGAGATATATTCGGATAGAATATGAGGGACGTGTCATTTTAAAGCGATATCACTTTACCTTGAAGGACTACTTGATCTGTTACTATTATATGTGGTTATAGTTAAGCATTGGATTATTATATAATGTCCTTCAGGCCGAATTTCGGTCACGGCGGTCTCGACGGAGACTTAGCTTATTAACACGTTAAAAAATTAAATCTCTTATTACTCTCTTACAGTCTCAATACGAGAAAAACATGCATCTAGTTTGAGAATTAAATACATTTCTTTTATTTTATACGTGGTAGAGCCATGCAACAGCTATGTTGTGGTTGTAGCACGAATGGAGCGGCTCGACCGGGGAAGTACTACGCTCACCCAGAACACCCACGTAAAATAGCAGCCTAATGCTGCTGTATTTTGTATAGTGAGTGTAGAGAACTGGAGATCCTTTTTACTTTACCTTAGTTCTCAGGGGTGACAACACGTCTGCATTATGTTTCTTAATCAAGGATAGATGTAGATGTCTATGGGCCAAAGCATCCACTTACCATCAGGTGGATTGTGTTCTCGTTTGTCACTTACATACTATAAAAAAATTGAGAATAATATACACTGCTTAAATTTTAATTGGTGTTATATATAGTATAACCCATAATAAAATTAGTTTTGAAACAAAAACAGCGTGATCTATAAAAAGGAAACATTTTCTTACATTCATTACACAACTCCGCTGTAAGCGCAAAGTCGTGTTGCTTGGAAATGAGAAAAAGGCGTAAAGATTTTCTTTATATGAAAAGCTTAACCCTGGTTGAATCGAGGCGACGGGTCAGATATGGTCGGTTGCCTGAGACCCCGGTTTATAGCGCAGTTGAAGGGTTTGAGATGATAGGTTTCCATTGCGATAGGGTTGCGAGTTATCGACACAATGAATGTTTTTGAACTGAAATCATAATATGAGGGTTCTCGTTCATGCATCTGATAATGTTAATTTTATATGGTGTTTTTCTGACAAAATTTTGCTTTATAAGTTTGTTTTTAAGTTCATCAAATAGCATGCAAATTATTATGCATTGTAACTTAATATACGAGGGTAGGTAAATGATGTCTAGTACTTACTCCTCAAGTGACATGATTAAACGGAACCTGCACCAGTTTGTGGAGAAATTATGACTTTTGAGAAACTTCATAGAAAAATAAATGTAAAAATTCATTATTTATAACAGAAACCGTATAGTGGCGGTGGGATAATCACTACCCTACATCGTCCCGAGGGTGTCTTAAGAGGCGACAAAGGGGAAACTGAAGCAGAAGATAATCAGCAGCATCTTCCTGACAACAGCTAAATAATAAAAAAAACTGCGGTTGCTACTACTTATGAAACAATGTATAGTTTAGGCCTATGTTCAGCAGTGGACTTTAAAGGCTGTAACGGAAACTATAAGTAAATAATGTCAAATGATATTACTTCTGAAATGACGTAATTAAACGAAACCCGCAATAGCTTGTTGAGAAATTGTAATTTATGAGACACTTGAGAGCAAAATCAAAACAAAAATTTATTATTTACAACAAATATCGATATAATTCCAACAACTGCTCCAACCCTACTCCACAGTTACAATAATACGACGGCGACTATTTTACGACAGCCTTTTATTCAAATTCGCTAGTTCCGAGTCCAATAAGCAATAGGGGCCTCTATATTTCTTGAACCCTTACATGCATTGCGTTTGGGGTCTCGAGATATATTGTAACCCCTTAGAACGTTTACCCTGACTTGAGCCTTCATAAGTATCGCCTTTTTATTTGTCGAATAAAAGGTTACCTTTGCATTTTGACCTTAATATATTTTTTAATAAAATGAATATGTCATGTTCAAATTACCTCTTTTACTATCTAAGCAAATTTTAGTCGTAAATCAAAAGTTCCTATACATAACTCTTTATATTTTTCTATCCGTTATGGTGACATCAGTGTGAGGTAGATGTCATTGTAGACAAAGCGGTTCGAATAACTTAGTAGACAAGATATAAAATTTATCATCACCATCATCACTATCGTTATAATAATCATCATCAACATTATCATCATCGTCAATATCATTATCATAATTAGCATCCTCATTACAAGCCTTCTCAAGTCCATGTCTTTCTTTTTCGTATTTCGTCAGAAGTCAATGTGTCTCTTGAGACGTTTTAATATGAATAGAGAATAGGTGCTAATAATTTAAATAAATTTTCGTGTCAATGAAGTTAAAAATCAATATTGATCTCATTTGTATTATTACTAACCTGTCACATAAAAAGAAGACAAAGACAGTACTGGCACAAGAAAACAAAAAGTTTGTGGAAACACTGGCCCGACTAGATACTCTAAGGCATTGAGTCAGCACCGTTCGAGACGAGGTATAAAAATCGAAGAACGGAAGAAGCGAGTTAACGACCCTTAGCAGTGTAATAGACTAAAGTGGAATGTTATAAACATTTATCTATCCGTTTGCAGCTACTTTGTCTCACAATCGTACTCAAGAACACGGATAATTAAACAAAGTATAATATGCACCTCACCTGCGACTGCTTCGGGAAGAGCTTTGTTGGTTGTATTCGAACTAAACTGTTTGCTTCGTCTTTCGTTACGCGTACAGCAGATAAATGGAGTAATTTGCAGTCGTTTGAATTTTCGTTCAAATACAACTGGGTGTTTTCGAAGCGGCAGTGAATCGGCTTTTGTTACACAAAGACAGTGTTTACCATCCACGTCGTCATCACCCTTACCAGCTGGAATAGTCAAACACTGGCTTATAATATTGAAATTGCGGTAATGATGTGGTTTCTCTGAACTATTTTTAACTTCCCGCTTTGAAAATTAATAATTTTCAAAAGTAGGAGGTTATTCCGATTTTGGGAAATCGATTTTTTTATCAGATTCCACGTTTTGAGGTTCTAGGAAGCCGTTCCGACTATTCCCGACTAGAAGTCCGGCCGCGCTTGTGTGTTTGTGTGTGTGTGTGTGTGTGTGTGTGTGTGTGTGTGTGTTTATGTATGTATGTATGTAAATAAAATTTTATCGCACGATATCTTTAGAACGAATCAACTGATCGAGATGATCGACACGGCGTTCGAAAGTGTTCATTGATTCTTCGAGGATTAGATTTTAAGTCGATTGGTCGAGCCGTTTCAAAGATTTTCAAAAAATGAAAAACCAAAAAAACAATAATTATTTAAATTTTCGAACGTTGCGCTCGAAAATAAGCGGGAAGTTCCATGGATGTCCTGCAGGGTTGATATAGAAAATTATCAACCGAGCGGGATATATTCTTATCCTAAATGATAATGCTGGCAAAATGCGCAAATACGTAAATTTGCCAATTTTCTTCGATGAAATTACCTGTACGTACCCAGAACATGCTAATTTTATCCATAAAAGAAATTCTCAATCCCAATGGTTTTGTTTGCATATACTTTAAATTTGTTTAACAGCGTTCCTTATATAGAATTTCTAAAGTGTTAAGTTCAATGTTGCAACAAAATTAAGTTATGTAAGAACCGAACTGTACTGTGCAACTCTTCCCACACTTCTCCTAGGACAATAGAGTAGAAAAAATTCCTCTGTGCTGCTATAGTGCAGCTTGGCACTTCAATATTGGACTTAGCACAACAAATTTGCATTAACAATAATTGCTACATTAGTACTAAAATCTCAAAATTGCTCGGATATTACGAATTTACATTTGATTTGACATGTTGTAATTTTACAATAATTTAAAAATTTTGCCATTAATTTTGCATCATCCAGTTGTCCAGATATTAGTATGAAGTATTTTAACAAGACAAAATATCTTCTGCAAAAACGTGCGTTTTATTTAGAAAGTGGATGCCTTATCCCCTGTAAATAAAAATCTACATAATCAAATAGATTTTGAAGAATCGATAATACTGCAACAAATTCACGGTTTCTAGTCTCTAGTAAGGCGACGTAAATTCTGTTAGGTTTAGAAAATCAACTCGTTCCTTTATCCTTTGAGCCAGGTTCAAACAACGTAATATAAAATGAAAACAGAATTTGGTCCGTGTAACGATCTCGAAAAGCGTTTCACAAGTGTCGACGAAAGTATGCCAAATATTTTAAAAATAAAGGAACTCCCAACGCCATCTTCTCCAACAAAAGTCGAGAAACAATGCCCGGTACAACTGTTAAGATCGGACTCGCATACGAAAATGGAAACACAAATATTCAAATGTTCCACCAACGCTTTTGTTTCGATGCTCTGCTACGGTTCTTGGTCCGCGAGTTCGGGTAAACTTTTGTGTTGTGAAATTAACAAACGTTAGATGACTTCAAGACTTCATGTGAATTGTGATTGGTATATCTTTGTTGCCTGTATTAAAAAGTGATGAGCTTATTATTTTTATTATTATTATTATTAATAATAATAATAACAAATCTTTATTTCGGATAACAAATGAGATCAATATCAGAGATATTAGAAAAATCACAAAATATTAATAATAATACAGCTAGGTGGACGGAGGAAGTAAAATGACACGCACGCACGCACGCATTAACGCATGCACATACGCACGCAAGCGCGCGACACACACACACACACACACACACACACACACACGCACGCGCGCGCGCGCACGCACGCACGCAACTATTCATACATACGTTATTGCTTACTAGCGACCCAGCATGGCTTCTTTTGGATAGAATATATTTTTATATAGATAAAGCATAACCTATCTCTTGGCATTGCTTTCTATCTGTTTGTGAAGTTTCATTACAATCGGTTCAGCCATTCCTAAGGTTAGCCCGAACAAACAGACAGACAAAAAATTTAAAAATTATGACTTCTTAGCATGCAAATAACCCCCTCAGTTCAATATAAATTTTGAGGTTACAGACAGATAATTCAATTTTATTTATAAAATTTAAACGTAATATTATAAATACAGCCATGGACCAGAAATCCAAAAGATATTGTTTCTCGCACATACCATAGTTGCGGCTACTATACGCCACTGTTTAATCAACGTTACTCAAGCTCTTTCTTTAAGAAAATATCACTATTACTATCATCCTTATCCCAGGGATTTGAAATCATAAGGCAATACAACAGGATAATCATTTATAACAAGATAATCTTCTTAGTAGACTTGCTTGCCAGACGCGAGTTGTATCTTAGAATAAGGGTAGTTATTCACTGGATGTAGAAGTTTATTGTTGACTGAGTTTTAATTGTATAACTAGGATCGTCTGTGGTCTAAATTAGACCATTAGAGTATTTTATTTTGTAATATATTCTTTTGCAGGATTGGTAAATAAATCTTAACTGATACAGTCATGAACGTGATTAAAGTGCTTAAACTTAATTTATTAAATCATTTTGTATGGAGAACACACAGAGACCTTTACTTTATTTTACCCTCATAACTACAACATATACAACTCCTTTTCTGTTTTTACACAGCTATAGCACAGTGCGTTTCAAATGATATAAGTTTCATCCCTCTCCATTTAAGGAAATAAACTCTAATAAAGGTACCTCATTAAATTTATGATGTTCGCGTATTTTAATATAATATTTTATGTCAATTAAAGTATTTGAAAGGAGTTCTAAATAGTAATAATAATTATGCTTATACGCGCAACACATTTGCAAATAAAAATTTCGTTTGAAAGTCTTACTACGAAATATTACGTTTATCGAAATGTTATAAATAAATTTCCTTGGAAATTTTCAATCTGAAATCGAAATAAAAACAGCTTGTATTGCTTAAAACGTCATCACTCACAACGGCTTTATCGTGAACGATTCATTCAATTTTGGATATTTAATGTGCAGTATTCTTGTTTTGACAGCGATACATTTGATGTATTAACACCGCGTGTCCTCGTTGATAATACCTATTTGCGTTGCTGTACAAGTTTGAATTTCGGAAAACACAACATATTATAAGCTAAAACATAAATGGTTGCTTTTTCTGGTTCTGGTCTGGTCTGGTTCTAGTACGGTTGTATTTTGGGGACATCCCCATGTATCTAAGACAACATTTTAACCTAAATTAAATTTTATTGCACAGGTGTTAAGTAAATTAGACACGGGTGAGACAAGTATTACGCTCTTTGAAAATTAGTCAAGAAGACATCATAGTGATACGAGAGGTATCGCTGTGCTGTCTTCTATCCCTATGATTAAAGTGCACGAGTACTGTACTCATGATCTACGCAAATACCCAGTCCCCGTTCAAACAGGCCATTATGACCGAATTCTATTCTGGAGGACATTAATATTATTACGGAATTTTATTCAAGGTACTCCATATGGGACCTGGTATGGGTCCTACGCTTACCAACTCGCTTGTCCCGGTAGCATAGCCAAATTTTCAAGTCATACACACCTGATTGCACATTATTAAAAAGCCAAAAATCAGTGTATTAGAATAGAAGGATAAACGTTATTTAAAAAGATACCCCTGAGAAATAAAACGTTCGCCTCGTTTTCAGTGAAAGAAGCTGCAAATATATACATTTGCCATCCGAAAACCAACGGCTGCTATTTTACGCTGCTAATGTGTGAGCACAATCCTTCCCCGGTCGTGCCGAGTATAATATAGCTGCAGCATGGCTTTATTCTGTATAAAAATTATATGAGTTTAGGGTCTTTACCTGCTATTTTAAAGATAATAAGCATTAAGACATGCCACATTAATTAATGTGCATATTAGCTTAATGTGTACATACCCTAATTGTTGACTCCGTTACTAGGTCACGTGTTTTCAATGCGCCAGTATTATGGTCTTAATTCTGGATTACCCAATAACAATGAACTTTAACAGCTTCTGCATTGCCGCTCTCTGTCGCACTTTACCACTTCTCTCGCTCGTACACGACGCAGCGTAATCTCACCCGATATAAAATTTGCAAATGGTATGAGAAAAGTTATGTTTTCGTCTAAACCCTTCTAAAATATTGATAGAACGAGTTCCCCGGCGATTTCAGTGTAAAAATATAAATAGAATTTAAGTCCGGGATAAGTCTTTATTTAAAATATTGAGTCAAGTGTTAACTTGTAGGTTACATAGTGCAAGTATTAATTTGTCCTATAGTTTTATTTATTTATTTGACTTGTCAACAAATTGCATATTAAACATTTTAGCTATATTTTGTCTAAGGAATAACATATATGTACTCAAATTATAGGTGAGTACAGCACTATAACATTAACGCAATTATTATTTTTGAAAACAAAAGTAAATACTAAGTGTAAGATTTCTATTTTGTCAAAGAAAGGACATTAAAAAAAATTAAAGTTAAAAAGTAAATTCTATCAAATATAGCTTATGATAAAAATTAGTTATTAAGTTATCATTTAGTAAGTTTTTACTAAAACACCCATCTTTTTTTAGTATTCCTTTAAAATTTACTTTATACATACATAATATGTAAACACTTACACTCGTCACCCAGAGGGGTAGGCAGAGAATACTGACTTCCACTTGGCACGATCCTGACACACCTCTCTCGCCGCTTTTACATCCATATATCTAAGTATACATGCTCGGCGATGAAGGGTACTCTTAATTTGTCCCATCTCCAATATATCGCCAATTTGGTGAATAAAATTACGTCTGAGGCTTCCCTTGCCGGCTCTAAATTTAAAATATATTAATTGACCTAAGCTGTCTAAAAAATATCTTTATCTTGCACCAGGACACAATAGTTTGTATTTTATCACGGTTAGACGGAATTGGTCAATAATTAACAATTCATATGTTGCTCCTTTTTATTAACCCTCAACGCAAAAGAGGGGTTTTTATAAGTTTTCCCGCTATGTGAATGTCTGTGTTTCTGTCTGCTCTAGCTCTTAAACGGATGAACCAATTTGGGTGCAGTTTTTTTGGTTTAAAAGCGGTGGTTCTTAGACATGTTTTATCAAAATCAGTCCAGCTATTTTTGTTTTCGTGGTTTTTAAAATTTTCAATTTAAGTTATTATTTAGAATGTTGCACAATTAGCTCATAAATAATAACTTAATAATAATAATTGGGGTATCCTGAAATTTCTTTCGCCGCTTCTTCACAGGATATAAAAACCTCATCTTGAAACGGCAGTAGACTATAAACACGCCGACATTTGACAAATGAGTTTTTTTTTGTTTTCTTACATCGATAACCTTTCATTTTTACATTTTATATTTTTAAAAGAACGTTACCCCCACACTAGGAATTTACAGAAGCAAACTCCGCAAGGACAAACGTTTAGACCCGGAACAATTGTTTGTATGGCCATACAAATACTTGTTCCGTGCGGCATTCAAACCCGCAAGGAACAAATATTTGTATGTTTAGTTTTCATATAAAACTGAAGTGACAGTTTATACCGGTATAGCCGCAACTTCTCTTGTTGACCCATTCATATAAATGTAAACTGCCTTAGATTGTTTCCACCCTGAAAGAATCTGTATGTTCCATACGAAAATACGGCCTACTGAGCAAAACTTCTTCAATATGTCTGTCTCATAATGTGGGACAAATTTACGATGAGCCACCGCTCACATATAGAAGCTGTATACAGAACTCTAAAAGACCTAAGAATTTCAGATAATATTACGGGAGACGTCACTTTCGTATCTGCCGGTGCCTTTCGTCAAACTCTTCCTATTGTCCCTATAGGAATACGTGCAGATCTTAAAGGCTTCTTAAAGGCGTCTCCTTTATGGAGCTCTGTACAATCAATCACCTTAAACAAACATGAGAGCCCATTTAGAAAAAGGTAATAAGCTATTCGCGAGTTTTTTATCATGAGTAGGTAATGGGAAAAATACCAGAAGATGGCTTTATTAAAAAAGATGAGTTAGAAAAGTATGTATATCTCAAGTTTTAATGATTTGTTTCTAAATGTTTACTAGAAATTGAGAATATTTCTAAAAAGATTACATATAGATATGCGAGAGGGCAATAGTTTCGCCAAGAAATTCTTCTATTGATCAAATATTTAATAGTTTTCAAATATTAGAAAGAATACGAGGTTTTTTTTTTTGAAAAAAGTAATACGAGGTAATCAAAAAAATATAAATCCGTTGATACTGTATTAGATACAGGAGACGCTATGCACTACCCACAGAAATTCCTTAACTTGTTTAACGCTTCAAGACTTCCCCCTCATACTCTAAAAATTAAAGTCGTTATTCCCAATAACTTTATTGCTAAACCTGAATCCCCGTATCTTTACAAAGGAACTAGACTTCAAGTAAAATCGCTACTTAATAATGTGATTGAGAGTATCATTCTTATAGGTCCAGCGGCAGTTCAGTTGGCTCATATTTCCCGCATTCCCATGATCCCTACAGATTTAGCTTTCCAATTTAAGCGATTACAGTTCCCAATAAAAATTTTAAGCCCGCACCATCGACGAATCTGAACGCCAAACATACAAATATTGGACTTGACTTAAGGGAAGATTGTTTTCTTCACGGGCAATTATATATTGGTCTCTCTGGACCAGGAAATGCGGAGAATCAATTTATATTAAAGCTGTAGGAAAATGAAACAAAAATGTGTTGTACGAAGTTATTAAGTTATATCTATTAAGCTAAATCTGAAATATATTATATGTATATAGATAATTGTTCTACCCGGGCAAAGCCGGGGCAGGCTGCTATTTATACCTATATATAAACCTATACAGCTATTGCTAAAATACCTATGCACTAAACTAAAATGTTTTTTAATTTAAAATTAAACAACTTAATATATCTTTCATTCATTAATTAAACTAAACGAACGTATAAAATACTTAATATACCTATACCTATACATACCAAACTGATTGTAGAAACAAATGTTTCTTTCTTTACTTTATATATATAAATTTGTTAGTGCTGAAAAAGGAATAAGAGAGTTGTCATTAAATGCTATAAATATTCGAGTTTACTGTGCATTCAAGTGGAATTCGTACTTCAGGATTCTGGGATCCATCACTATATTAGCATATTATGTTATTGATCTGCAATTTTGGTTTTTACTCTTTTATATTAGCTATTTTGTGACTTTGGTAATGAATTTACAGTTATTGTGAAATTAGAAAAAGAACTATATATAATTAATAAAATACAGATGCGTTGTCAGCCGTGAGGACTAAGATGCAATGCCTCTTTGCCAGTAAAAAGGGTTCTCCGGTTCTCTACACTCACCAAACGAAACAACAGTATTAAACTTGATGTTTTACGTTGATATTTTGTGAGAGCGTGGTCTTTCCCCCATCGAGCCGAACCATTCGTGCTACAACTATACCTACTATTAATATAGCTGTAGAATGGCTCTACCACGTATGACCTAGTGTTGACATTAAAATAGTTTTTAAACAATAGTCAAGAAACAATAAAGTCTTTCTCGACAGAAAAATCCAAAAACTAATTTTTGCCCGACCCGGGATTTGAACCTGGGACCTCATGATCAGCAATTGCAACCACGACCGCTAGTTCAACGAGGCAATCATGTCCCAATACATAGCACTTATGCAAATACAATGGTCGACTTACGTATGCCATACACTGTACCGCATTGCGTGCTCTCGTATGTTACTTCGAGGCAACTTTTTGTTGCGGACCACACAACAGAGTTTCGTGATTTTATATGACTTGTTAAGTAGTTACTTTTATAGCACCTGCGCATATTTTGCGCTCCCGGTTTTGTTGCAGTTTGAAATTGTTGTTACAGAGTAATAAGTTCAAAGTTACATTGCCTTAAATTGTAATGTAACGAATGTTTCCACGCATTAAAGTAGAATAGCATGGAATATTCATACTTTGTCTTTATATACATAATTGTTAGTGCATCTCATAGAGATTTTGTAACTGATAGACGACCGATTGAGGTCATTAATTATCTTTCCATTCAATCATTAGCTTTTAAAAGTCCACTGCTGAACATTGGCCTCCTCATAGAGCCTCAATGGGAGGATTTTGTAATGGTTGCTAGGCGGTCGTTTGGCAAGCGGTTTGACAACCACATTTTTTATTATTTGAGTTGTTAGAAGATGGTGCTGCCCATGCTCAATGCTGTTTCAGTCTTCCTCTGTCGCCGTTTACGACGCCTACGAGACAATATAGGAAAGTGTATGTTATAACACCATATAGTGGCGGTGTGATTGAGGACATATTAGAAGTATATAATATGTTATTTCGCGAAAATATTTATAGCTTTGCTAGCATATATATTTTATATTTACACTGTCGAAAATTCGGAGTGAATCAGGAGTGAAACTCGTCGCGCCATCTAATGAAAATTATAGAACAATTTCTGCCGGCCCATCATATGCTGTAGAGGTATTAAAAACCATTTACTGGGAATACCTTTCTGTATTACCACTGGCTTAAAATATAAAATCCTGTCCTAAGAAAAACAAGGAGGGAATTATTCTCTTCTATTTCATTTTCTATTTTAATGTATGATTCAGTGGTCGCTTTTTACACGGTGAAACAACGCTGCAGTCTATTATGATTGTGGCACGAATTGGTAAGACTATGACGAATATACTGAGGACGGTCTATGCTAGAACAGAAATATCAGGATAATATTGATGTGTTTCATATGGTGAGTAACGGGATGCGGAGAAAATTTTACTGGAAACGAGAAATTTCCTATTAGTCTGTACAACAACACATTTACGATTTGATTCTTAATAAAATATCGATAAAGATATCTATGAACTACGAGTACATCATTAACTTATCATCAAACGGATTGCTATCTCTTTTGCCAGCCTTTTAAATCAACTGAACTATATAAATAATTATTTTTATTTTTATTTTACGTTAAACTTATAATCGCTAACTACTTCTTAATAAAAAAAAAAAAACTAGTGCAACATTTTCTCAAAAGGTTTTTGACTAAGAAGCTTTACAAATTACCGTAACAAATTAACATGTAAAAAAAGCTTTGATTTTAACGTTAACTATAACACAGACTCACCTTCTCACCTTTTAAATTGTCTTTAAAATCTTAGCCGACTTTACACAATTTCTCTGTCAACATTTGCCCTAAAGGTTAATTTTTAACTGCCTCCGCAAACTTTTTTACGCTCACCGTAGACACATAAAAGCCGTGTTTCCTTTTTAAAGCTAAAACTTTAACAAAATGTACCCATCCTCGTTGCAAAACTTCCGAAGGAAGAAGCTTAAAAGAGTTGCTATAAAACACGGATGTAGAGTCTTACTGGAAGAGTCAATATTATACTTTTTGTTTCCTATTACATTTAGCTTTTCCTCAAGAGCCCTATTTTGTTTTTTATTTTAGTGAAAGTATATTCACTTATTATTCTTGATTCAAATATGATATTTTTATTCCCATAATAACTTTGTTGAGAGACAATAAAGTTATATCTTTATATATAAAACTCCGGTGTGCATGTGTTCGTAACTCTTCTCCCCCTTAACGGCTTACCGATGAATTTTTATAGGGTTACTAATCGGGTTATCTAGATGGTCCTTAACTATAGTTAGACATGGTAGGTGGGGCTGTTGTAGAGTTCCAGAAACCACCTGTGCGAAGCCGGGTATATCAGGTCCTAGCGACTGATCACTAGTACTGTTAAGGAACATCTAAATTCAATAATATAATTGAGCAAGTTTTGAATCTAAAGTTAATTTTAGATCTAAAAAAGTAGTTAAAAGTAGAAAACAGTATATTTATATTATTGATTTTAGCGATCACACTACAAAAACCAGCAAAACGTACTCGAAAGCTTCATTCATTCATTATAACTCACCTATAACATTTATAGATAATATGAGAACAAGATATTAAGTTAAAAAGCGCCACTTGATAGCGACGTGAGAAAATCCGTCACCATTATTTATTTGTCACACGTTTGTTTTGTAGGTGTCGTATAAGATTATTCTTTAAGCACGAAAAGCCGTTGGTCCTGCGCGTAACCTCTCTTCGGTCGTATTGGAATAGAGAGTACAGCTGTGCTCGCGCAACCACTCGGGTCTATAATCCTGTCCTGCTCAGATTGAGACTGGCCACCGTGATCTAATTTCGGTCTGGAGGACATTATTATAATTACATGAATATTCAAAGGGAAATTCTGATTCAATTTATTATTCGATGGACAGCATGATTGCCCTCTAAATAATGTTGGGTCCACCATCTCAATAATAGCCGCCGCAGTCTAATTTATTTAGTAGAACATAGCTCGACTGTGAGATTGGTTTGCAGCATATCTCTGATGATGTTGTTAAAAGTTTTTTAACTTTTTATTGGAAACGAGTCATTCCACCTTAGTCCTCAGAGACAAGAGGGAAAGATGTTAATGTCTATGAGCGCAGCATCCACTTTTTTATAGAATTAGGGTGACAAAGGAGCACACAGTCCACCTGATGGTAAGTAGTTGCTATGGCCCATAGACATCTACATTGTTTGCGAATTAAAATGCAGATGCGTTGTCAGCCGTGAGGACTAAGGTAGAATGCCTCTATTCCAGTAAAATAGGTCTCTGGTTCTCTACACTCACCATACGAAACACAACAGCATTAAGCTGCTACTTTACCCTGGTATTCCGTGAGATCGTGGCATTTCCCCGGTCGAGCGGACCCATTCGTGCTACAACTATACTATTAATATAGCTGGAGCATAGCTCTACCACGTAAAAACTTATCCTGAGGTGGACTGTGTATTGGTTTGTAACCTTAAAAAATGCTAAAAATGTGTTAGTGATATAAAAGCATTTCTAAATGTACCACTTCCAGTAACTATAATGTATTCTGTTTCCACCTGCCTAAATTTTTCCGTTAGCATTATGTTTCTTTATAAAGCTGTAAAAACCAATCCTATTTAAAGAGATCGTTAAGTGAAAACTGGGATCACTTCGCGTCTTAAGTGTTAATGGGTACCACTTTGTATACAAGTGTAAAAAAATGTTCTCACTGTACTAGGTAGTATTAGCGAGTTTGTCAAACAATTTATTACTCCATTGATGGGCATAGAGTTCCCGAACAATAGCAAGGTGTTAAATGTGAAGACAAAACGGTTGCGTTTGTGACAATATTTTGTTTGTCGAGAAAGCCATTTTTGATTGAAAACGAAATACTCAATAAAAACGTTTTCACGCAGGAAACATTCAAAATATTCGTTTTGAAGTAACAACCACGGGGGTTGCTTTGAGAAGTTGCGTTGTTCACACGAATACTACACAGAAATAAAGCTAGCTTTTACGGATTTAATCACGTATATTAACTTATTTTATATTCCTGGCGTTTCGAGCACTTTACAGAATCCACGGTCACGGGGGAGGGCGGGGGGGGGGGCTTAGATATTCAACATCCCAATGTCATAGTTAACCACGGCGACCTTCACAGTAAAATTATAAATTTTTGGTCCAATCTACGCAGTATGAACTTATAGTATCTTGAAGACTGGCATTTGTATGTTCGGGTTTGGTTTTAATTTTATTAATTATAGGATTCCAAGCACGTGGTTAAAAATATTTCGTTTTTAAAAAGTACATGCCTTAAAAACTAGTAGATTGGAACCTTTAATAAATATTAAAATCCACCCAGCCATCCTCTCTACTAAAATTAAGATGTGTTTTTGATATGAGTTAAGCTCGACTATACAGCCAAGTGAGGCGCATGCTTTTTGTTTCCTCTTCTATAAAAAAAGACCTAATGCTACCATGCGCAGAACTGAATACATGATATACACAGAATTATCCACACTAATTGACTAATTATTGACAACATTAGAATTAAAAAATTAAATTATAAAATATCAATAAACATAAATTAAATTTTAGTTATTTGTACAAATAAAAAATAAGTTATCGTAAAAGAATACTGCGGAGAAATTACGATTAATAATATATGAATTTCTAGAAAAAAAAATCCTAACTTCTTTATCATTTATATGTGGTAGAGCCATGTTGCAGCTCTATTGTATTTTGTATATTGTATAGTGGTTGTAGCACGAATGTATCGACTCCCAGGGGAAAGGCCACGCTCTCACAAAACACCACCGTAAAAGCTCAATGCTGCCGTTTTTCGTATGGTGAGTGTATAGAACCGGAGACTGTTTTTACTGGATACGAGGCATTCTATCTAAGTTCTCAGCGGTGACTATTTATGTAGTGTAGATATAGTGTAGATGTAGATATATATTAGCAACAGTATCCACTTACCATCAGGTGGGCTATGTGCTCTCGCTTGTCACCCTTATACTATTAAAAAAATATGTATTTGGTTGTCCGCATTTAATGAATTTTATAATTTACGTGAACACATTAATCTGTGACACACACACCTAGGAGGTTCAATGAGTTTTTACCTTTTACTTAATTTGACTCGGGTCACTAATTACACCAAAAACACTTGAAAATTACATTATACTCGATTAAAACACGTAAATGAACTCCCTCTTGTGTTCCTGTCCGAGCTCCTTTGATTCGGGGAACTACTTGCGCAACTATTTCAATTACAAACCCGACGTGCCAACTTCTCGGTTGGTATAACATACCAGTAATAAGAGTCGTGTATTAGTGCTTTGGATTAAATGAATTTAACTTGGACGTAGGTTACGTAGCGACGCTCGGATTTTCAATTGCGGTAAATTCCATTTTTATTACACGAACTTACCTTTAGATTTTAGGTGTTAACAGAAATTTATATATGCGATGTTATGAATATACATTACAAATATATTTCAAGTCTGGTTTAGGGAACGAATAAGCAGCTTATTTTTGATATAGTCTTCTTATTGGAACTAAATATTAACAATACTTTGTGTGAATTTTCATTAATTTTTATACACTTTACTACACGGTGATAGTATTGTAGTAAATACAGTACTATCACCGTAGTAAATACAGTACTATCACCGTAGTAAATACAATACTATCACCGCGTAGCGGCAGTGTAAGAATATCCTTTATTCCATATCGACCCGTGGGTGTCGTAAGAGGCGACAGAGTGTAACTGAAGCAGGTGATAGGCAGCAGCAGAATATTCCTGATAAGGCTTTAAAATAATAAAAAAACTGCGGTCGCTAACCCGCGCGCCAAACGTGACAACTATGGCAAAATTCCCCCTATGAAGCAATCTATGGGGGATGCTTATGTTTTTATGGAGACTTTTATAACCTGTAATGGATAATGAACAGTACTATAAGTGACAATAGCCTAATGGTAAGATGCGGATCGCAAAACTCAAAAAATCGAGGGTTCGAATCCGCCATTCAATTATTTAAACCTGAAAAAAACTGAGCGGTTCACGCTCCATGTGCATTAGTAATATTAATAATATTGCTATTATGGATAATAAACAACAAAAAAACTAGAAGTATTACAATTTTCATCGCGGTTTAAAGAAATGGTGGACGGTGAGTGAAATAACAAATTATTTAACTTCGAACTAACGTTTCCCTCACCTCTTAAGTAGTTCTGAGTTTAAACAGAAAATTAATTGGTTATAGTTTGTTTTTAATTATGTGAATAGTAGAAGTTTATAACTTTGAGGCATTGGAAGTTTAATTAATTACGTGGATCGGTATTCAACAACTTGATATTAATTTGACAATAAGTGTTTCTGTAGCGAAGTTTGTTAATCCTTATAATTGTAAAGTAACTTAAAGTAATGACTGGCATTCTGCCCCAGCTTCGCCTGAGTATTATCTCCTAATGTGTTGATATTTAAGATAGTCAAAGACTTTTTTAAATAAAAAAAAATTGGTTGTCTGTAAAGTCGGTTTACTGACGATAGTTGAACGTGACAACGTCATAAGAAATATTTAATATCGAAAGAACCATTACCTTTATCTCCGCAATTATCGTTGCTATAAACAATTGACACCACATTCGCTCGCACAGTCGCTCGTTGCGCGCTCTCGCTTGAACTTTAAATGGAACGCCTAGGTAACGCCGCATGAGTCATGTTTTTTCGTGCCGGCAGCCAGCGTCATCGATTTATAAGACGTTGTCACGTCAAAAATTTGGCTTTAAAGAAATATACAAGCTTTTCAGATGAAATATAGTCTTAGATCACTTCTGGCACTGCTCTCTATCTGTTTATGAAGTTTCTTTATAAACGGCTCAGCCATTATGAAGATTAGCTCGAACAGATAGAACGACAAACTAACAGTTTTTTAAGTGGTTATTTATTTATTTTTATATGATAAGGGTGATAAGCGAGCACACAGTCCACTTGATGGTAAGTGGTTGCTGTAGCCCATAGACATGTACATCTATCCTCGTTTGCGAATCAAAATGCAGATGCAGCCGTGAGGACTAAGATAGAATGTATATTTTCCAGTAAAAAGGGTACTCCGGTTCTCTACACTCATCATACGAAACACAGCAGCATTGTGTTGGTATTCTGTGAGAGCGTGGTCCTTCCCCATTCGAGCCGACCCATTCGTGCTACAACAATTAATATAGCTGCAGAAGGGTTAATTGTTAACCTATTTAATTTTATATAGCGTACGAAATTTTTGGCAACAATGTAATCAAGAAACAAAAGACACCGAGAAGCAGAAGAAAATAGTATAAACAAACAAATCAGCACCGAGACCGAGTAATAATGAAAACAACGCACTAAATTTCACCAAATGTAGCGTGCGTGTTAGTACAGAATGGAGATCTATGACGTATACAGTCCACGATACAGGCCTCATATTGTTACATCTCCGCCTTAAGTCAACGAGATACGGTGGGTCGTTTCACAAATTTATTGGCCTATTGCGGTTGCTTTTTAGACTCCAACTAACCAGTATTTTCGGGTAATACATTGCTCTATCAGAATAATAAAAATAATAATAATGGTACGGAAGAGATTTGTATGTTTATGAGAATGGAGTGTAGATGTTCTTAGAGATACTTATTCTTCGAGTTGTTGTGCACGGAATATAATTGTGTTGTGTATACTCGGCGTATACGAGTACGCAGATGCATTATTGTGGACTAGAAATGTTACGGAGGTTCGGTTCCGATTTCGAAAGTTCGGAACTTCCGATTGATTTTGCACTTTCGATTCCAATTTCGGTTCCGTTAAATTTTAATCGGAAGTTATATATCGGAGGTTGCTACACAGTGGTGGAGGCGGCCGCGATCAGCGTGTACAAACAATTTTATACTTGTCGCCCCGGGAACGTCCCTCCCCCGTGCCTTCTGTCGATTACTCTTAAACTTGATGTTTTGTATCGTATTTGGCAATTGACATGTTGTGCGTATGCGCTTCATTTATACTTATCCGAGTTTTTCATTAGCTTTCGTAGTGTTTTATTTGACTTGGACAATGAAGCCAAAATCAAGAGCCATTTGGAATTATTTCAATGAAGTTTCTGAGAATACGGCAAAGTTTAAACTATGTTAGAAAATATATTCACAAAATAGAGGTACGACTACTTCGTTAAAAATCATTTAAAGTCTGTGCATGTCACTGAATTCGAAGTATTCAAAAAATTTGAAACTGAAAAGAATAATTTAAAATTAATAATTTTGTACAGCCGACTTCAATATAAGCGTCTTCAATATAGGTTATTTAAGAATAACTCAATAACCATTGGTCTGACCTTGATCAAATTCATATGGGACCACACAAGAACTATTAGCTTTCATATAAAAAAAGAATCATCGAAATCGGTTCGCTCAGTTCAAAGTTATGAGGTAACACACATAAAAAAACATTCACTCGAATTGAGTACCGTCTCCTTTTTGGAAGTCGGCAGAAAATACAGTGCAATAGACCTGCCCTTGACATATCTATTCTGCCTCCACCTCCGATTCCAGTTCCGATTTCGGTTCCGGTTCCGACAAACAAAATTTAAAAACTCCGCTTCCGAATTCGGTTCCGATATCACCACTTCCGTAACATCCCTATTGTGGACGTATTATATTATACCAAAGACGTCTGACCGTGTAGTTGTAGTGTAAGAATATCCGCCGACAGCTTGGTTGTCCGCTGTTATTTTCTTGATAACAACTGAGTATAATGATATACTTACTGCCAAGTGTGACTATTGGGAGACCTAAGTACAACAGTGAACTTTTGATAGCCTGTAATAAATGAATAAACGTTCGTTTATATTAAACTGTAATATCAACGAAATGTTTATTCAAAACTTAGTATAAAATGTTTCATAGCGCGTCAAAACGAACAAGATTAATGTTTTCGAAGATACGAGCTGTATTCGGGTGTTCTCTCGGGAGCACCCGCGTTCTTGGATTCCAGCTTTGAGTACAAAGAGGCAGCGTCGAATTGCTGACAACACTTAAGTCCTATACGATAATATATAGTATCATGATAATTAGTCGAAGGAATGCTTATAAAATTTAGCTTAGCGACCCTTTTTACTAGAAAAGACGCATTACATCTAAGTCCTCACGGGTGACAACGCATCTGCATTACCATCAGGTGGAATGTGTGCTCGTTTGTCACCCTATCCTATTTTTAAATAAAACATGTGTGTGTCGTGGAACACTCGGTTGGGACGAAGTTCCTTTCGTACTATATTGTTATAGATAAAAGTATTATAGTGCGTGCGCGCGTGCGTGGGTGTGTGTGTGTGAGAGAGAGAGAGAGAGAGAGAGAGAAAGAGAGAGAGAGAGAGAGGGTGTGTGCGTATGTGCATGCGTGAATGCGTGCGTGCGTGCGTGCCATTTTACTTCCTCCGTCCACCTAGCTGTATTATTATTATTATCTGCCGACTTCCAAAAAGGAGACGGTACTCAATTCGACTGTATGATTTTTTTTATGTGTGTTACCTCATAACTTTGAACTGGGTGAACCGATTTCTATGATTCCTTTTTATATTATGAAAGCTGATGGTTCTCGTCTGGTCCTATATGAATGTGATCAAGGTCAGACCAATAGTTTTTGAGTTGACCTTAAATAACTTATATTGAAGTCAGCTGTACAAAGGAGGTGAACTTCGTTCCATACAAGCTTGGGCCCGCCGTAAACAAAGTTCAAATTTAAATTATTTTGTAATTTTTCTAATATCTCTGATATGGATCTCATTTGTTATCCGAAATAAAGATTTATTATTATTATTGATTTACAAATACAAGTAAATGATTTAGCGTCATTTAAAATAATTTTTCTTTCATTGCAAGATGAGAAAAAGTGCGAGTTAGATGGATATTTTTCGATCTTGCTCGTATCGAACCCCTTTCTATAGAAAGGGGTTCGTGAGGGAAAAATCTTACACTTTTTTCGCCTAGCCCCCATCCTGCTATATTATTATCGTTCATTCCACCTTAGACCTCAGAAGTTAACGAATCTGTAGCATTATTTGTTTAAAGAGTACAAGCAGGTGTTCATGTACTACAATGGCCACTTACCATCAGATGGATTGTTAGTTCGTTTGGCACTTTAATTTAAAAAAAGTTAAGTGTAATATTAGTAACATAGAAAAGAGACGACCTTTAAGAATTATCCCAATGCTAATATAACCTCTTCAAGGCATGAGCTAAAATGCCTTCTCTTCAGCTTTACTTGCGTATTATCTTGGAGAGTAACGCAACATACCATAAGGCATGTTCATGTTCAAACGTTGACCCACTTATGAGTGAAAAATTGTTTCTTTTCTCATGAGGTTATAATTTTAAAACTGGCGGCAGAATTTCACATACAGGCAAAATTGACTAACTAGCAGGCCTATGTTTAATAAATGCAGATGGTAAAGCTACGTTGCAGTATGCTATGGCTGCAGCACTGAAAGGTCGACTCAAAATACTGGTGTAAATAACAGTTTAATACTGAGAATACCAGCGTTTGCAGTATGCTATGGCTGCAGCACTGAAAGGTCGACTCAAAATACTGGTGTAAATAACAGTTTAATACTGAGAATACCAGCGTGAATTAGAGACATTACTTCTGCCATCTTTCAGACATCCAGATGGCTCCGTGGCGCAGTGGCTTAGCAATGAGTTGTAGCGCTGGGGGCCGCGAGTTCGAATCCCGCACGGAACAAGAATTTGTATGGCCTACAAATAATTGTTCCGGGTCTGGATGTTTGTCTTCGTGGAATCTATGTTTGTAAACAGCCTCCACGATACAGGAAAAAATCCTAGTGTGGAGGTAATTTTTTAAAAAAATCTTTCACCACCCATATCCCCCCATAAGATGGTAGCGGAAGTTAAAAATAAGAGACCACCAGAGGTTACCAGCACCCGTTGGTTATGGAGAATCCCTCACTTAACATCCACGCTTCAGCTATCCTACTCTAGCTGAGCGTGGGTTCTCAGGCTCTCAGGCTGATACTTCGTACCTTTATTATACAACACAAATTTTTTATTTTCGCGCGGATCTCTTATAAATAATTTACATATTGCATCCAATTCTTCTGACAAAATTAATTTTCAGACATCAACATAATATGTAAAAATCGATACGGTTGTAGACTACGCTGTCGCGCAAAATAATCCATTGACATGGATGGAGATAAAAAGTTTGTCACAAACATTACAAAGACATCAGTCTTTCCAAGAAAACTTTCACTTTGATGTTATATTTTGTAATGTTTCGCTTGAACCAGATTGTTCTGAGGTATTTCAAAGGCTTACGAAAGAAAATAGCGCACATTCGCACGTCATATCAAACGTATCTTATTTCGAGTACACTATAAATTTATGATGAAATGGGGCCTATCCCTGCTCTTGAAGATGATACGAATCTAAAATTCTCTTATATTTTTTGGTATAAAATACGATTTGTTTTGCTTAAAACATTTAAGCTAAAAATTTAATATGATTAGCATAATTATATAGCAGTAATGTTATTGATTCCTAACCTGTTATTTATATAGTTTAAAAATGAATAATTTTAAACTATATAAATCAGTAAGTTTAGAATTTATTGGGGTATTATTTTATGTTGTGTTTAAGGTTTAGTATTTAAGTAATAATGTATTTAGTGTATTTTTTCACATTTTACTACTTGTTACACTATGTTGCTAAGTGACTATCGCAGTCCATGGTATCAGAAATGAACATTAAAAATGATTAAGGAAGGAAAACAGGTCCTTATCGCCTTTGATGACTTAGATAGAATGACTTATAGTCCTTTAATCAAGTATTATTAGTAGATTTTTCACAACTTTTGTTCTGGAATATCTTTTAGTTTGAAAGATAGAAGCAATGTTGCCTGTTCAAAAAAAACCAGCAAGAAGGAGATTATATGCACAGAGATATTTTATATATTTTGTAATTTTCGCATTTTATTCTCTTTAAGGAGAAACAGGCATTATCAATGCTTTGAAATAAGCGTTACATAATATAAGCTTTTGCATAAAAGGTTACGGAAAATAAATAACTAAATCATTTAATATTCTAAACGTCGCCATAAGAACCGGAACACGGATAAAAAGAGTCGAGATTTCAGACACTAATAGTGTTCCAGCATTGATAAATGAGCGTACAGTTTCTACTTTGGTTGGAGGAAGAAAAACAAATAAAGCGCCAATTGGACTTACTCCGTTTCCTATTCCAGAGTAAGACATTGTCTAGTGCGGTGTCAGGAGAACCTACTGGGAAATCTGGCAGAGACAACTTAATGCATCCAAGTTCGTATTTTCCAACGCGTTTCAAAATTTAACTCTTAAAGCATAGCTGGACATTTGTATTAAAAATTCCTATTTGTAAGAAAAGCGTCTTTGTTCTGTTTTATATTAACGTTTTCTTGTTTCGCCTTTGGAATTGGTTTTGAATTTTACATTGTATATTTTAAAGATTACAACTTCCTCAGCTTTGCGGGTTATTTCTTTTGAAGAATTACAGTATTAAGTGGTAGAGCCACGTTGCAGCTATATTATAGTTGTAGCACGAATGTATCTTAATATAATAGCAGCTTAATGCTTCTGTGTTTCGTATAGTGAGTTAGAGAACCGGACACCCCTTTCAACTGGGATCGAGGCATTCTCTTGTCTCTTTTCAATTCTCTTCATCTTAGTTTTCAGAGGTGACAACGCATCTGCATTTTGATTCTTAATAGAGGAAAAATGTAGGTCTGTGGGCCAAAGTATCTATTTACCATCAGGTGGACTGTGTGTCCGTTTGTCATCCTTATTCTACATAAAAATATGGTTTAATATTATCTGGAGCTTTATGTTATATTAATTTATATAGCACTTGTTACTAATTTTATTTATTTTGATTTTAACCCTTTCGCTGTCCCGTGCACTACATATAGGGCACTGCTATTGTCTTACTATTGTGTCTGGAAACCGGACAGTGAAAGTGTTAACACTAGCAATGTATTTTTTTTTATAGGATAGGGTGACAAACGAGCACACAGTCCACCTGATGGTAAGTGGTTACTGTGACCCATAGACATCTACATCTATCCTCCATAAAGACTCACGATGCAGATGCGTTTTCACCCGTGAGGACTAAGATGGAATGCCTCTTTGCCAGTAGAAGGGGTCTCCGGTTCTCTACACTCACCATACGAAACACAGCAGCGGTAAGCTGCTATTTTACCCTGGTTTTCTGTGAGAGCGTGGTCCTTCCCCGGTCTAGCCGACCCATTCGTGCTACAACTAATATAGCTGCAGCATGGCTCTACCACGTAAAAAAAATGTAGCAACTACAATGCCGCAAAACATAAGGGCTACGTATAAAACAAAATCATTCAGTTTTCTTGTCCTTGACAGTAGAATTCTAAACGTATAAAAATTAAACGATGCTCATTTAATCATTTATTCATAATGCTCTTTAAAAATCACCATTATAGACATCTCCATGAATTTCCTTAAAAGAGAGATATTTGCCTTAGTTAACACACTAAGCAGGTATGTAGGCTATCGCAGTTTTAAATAATTTGGGTTGTTATTAGGAAGTTGCCGCTGGCCATCTCCTGTTTCCGTCTCTCTTGTCACCTTTTATATCATCCTTGGGATGACATGGGGTACTTTATACGTGGTAGAACCATACTGTAGCTGTATTAGTCGTATAGTTGTAGCACGAAAGAATCGGCTCGTCCGGGGAAGGACCACGCTCTCACAGAATACCAGCGTAAAATGGCAGCTTGACACTGCTGTGTTTCGTATGGTGAGTGTAGAGAATCAGGGACCTATTTTACTGGAAAAAAGGCATTCCATCTTAGTTTTAGGTGACGATGCATCTGCATTTTGATTCTTTATTGAAGATAAATGTAGATGTATATGGGTTACAGCAACCACTTAATATCAGGTGGACTGTGTGCTAGTTTTTCACCCTATCCTGTTAATAAAACAAAATAATTGATTTTGTTGACGCCACCACAACACGACATCGTGCAAAATGATCATCTTATAATTTTTTTGTTTTTGATAATTAATAGAATCAGGCGTTACTTTGCGGAAATCCATTATAATGAGGTTGTTATTACTTAATTTGCTTAATTGCGCGTAAAGAAAGAAATTTATGTGTCCTGTCCAATTTGAAGGGGACCTTCCACCTTTTCTTAATTACGTGAATTATACCTTTCACCACCAAACCCAGCACCACTCCCAAAAGCACCACACTAGGAACGACCCATCACTCTCGATAATACGACACGTGTTTCACCTCTACACGAAACAACCTTTTTAGACCTATCTCCTCAATTTATTTTTTGTTTACTGAACCTCATGTTCATCATCGCCATTTTATCACTACAGTTCTTCAGAAATCCTCTGACGGACAAAGGCCTGTTAACCCTTAATTACTCGCGTCCATATAGTTACACTTACGCTCGCGTGGGGAATATATAACCCCAATTGTAAAGGTACAATAAAACATATTTTTAATGACATACTTTTTTTTTTTATTATAAAAATTTGAAAGAGGCAACATTGTTCTAAATTGTAATAGTATCCTTAAAAACTTTTAAAGATATGAAACTTTAAATTTAGGAACTTTTTAATCAATACATTTATCACATATCATAGTGGAATGGTCGTGACAAACTTGCTGGTGGCATTTGGCACACATAAATCTTATTTTTTTATCCTTCGACCTTGGACAGATATGGCACCTTTTATAAGTTGTCGATGGACCACCTCTGGAAGTGGGGCTAGGATCCTGAACTTGAGCATTTCTTTTTAGCCGTTTTTGTACGGCCCTAGGCAGTTGTGGTATAGTTGCTCGAGTTTGTTGGCGAGCCTTTACCAAATCAACTGCAAGATGCTTCAAAAACTCCCTTCTTGATATTCCGTGGTCAATTTTATTTTTATAAATGACATATGCATTGATACCAGCAACGTTGAGAAGGTGATAAAATATAACCATAGGCCATCTCTTTGTACGTCTGCCGACGTTATAGTTAGCACACATTTGGTCGTTGGTATCTACGCCACCTTTCGTGCGATTGTAGTACAAAATAATTTCCGGTTTCTTCTTTTCACTTTCAACTATTTTATTGTCATGATGCATTGACGAAATCAGCAGTACAGCTTTAGATTTTTTTGGAACGTAAGAGCAAAGTGTTACGTCTTCTTGGAAACCAAACAGACTTGAATGCTCAGCTCGTGTTCGTTTGGGCTGGAAGCAAGTTGGAATTTCCGGCTTATTCTTGCGAATAGTTCCAACCATAGTAAGCTGGTGATCTTTTAGAAGCGTATTTGTAAGAGGGACGCTAGTGAACCAGTTGTCCATCGTAACGTTTCGACCAGTACCCCAGATGGGTTCTGCCATGCGCTTTACCAAACTTACTGTATCATTTGGCATTCGATATGGACCCTCAGGTTGTACTCCAGCATAAATTTCAAATTTCAGTAAATAAAATGTTGCCGAGTCTACGAGTGCATAATGCTTTATGCCGTACTTCGTGGGTTTGTTGGGCATATAAACAACACCAGAAAATCTTCCTCGAAAGGCAGGTAATTGTTCATCTAGGGTGACATTTTCAGATGCAGAGTAATTATTGATGAAATTATTATTCATCAAATCAGTGAACTCTCTGACTGCTGCTAGTTTGTCTGTCTTTTGCCTTTCAGATCTAGTATTTTTGTCATCAAAACGAACACATCTTGATATAAAAAGAAATCTGTTGAATGACATTGTGTTTTGAAAAAACTCGATGCCTGTTCCATCGGTAGCCCACAGATCTTTGAAGTTCAAGTGAGATGAACGCAGCACACCAGACATGTAAAGCAAACCTAGGTAAGCCAAAAGTTCTTCGTATTCTAGGAATTTGCAATCACGTTCGCGTTGAAATTTTCCTTGTATCGATTTTATGTAATCGTTGGTCTGTTGCAGTACTAAATTGACAGTATCCATTGAAAACATACAAAAGAATGCTTCTGACATTGTATGTATCTCCTTGGCTGCTCCCTTAGGTCCTGGTGTTTCCCTCATAATATTGTGTCTACGAACTCGAACGCTAGTACGCGGCGGCTCTTTTGCCCACTTTGTGCATTTCTTTTTTGATAAATAAAAGCTATCAGAATCTTTACTTGCGTGTCTACTCAGCGGTTCATTATCGTCATCACTCCATTCTAACTCGGTTTCATTGGCACTTTCTTCAGATTCTGAGTTGTGGTCACTCTGGATCACTTCATCGTCTCCCTCATCTTCATCGGGACTATCTATGATGCTTTCTTCGTCGTCTTCTAATATACACTCAAGAATCTGGTAGTTAGAAAGACGCTTACTTGCCATTTTAGGTGTTATAACCTAAAAAAGAACAGAAAACAAAGATAAGTAAAAAAACCTAACCATTTAGTATCTGTACTGCACATTAAAAAATAAAAATAAAAATACTCACTTGTCCAAAAAAAGTTGCACGAATACTCGCGTGGGGCAATATATACCCCAGACACGATCTCCTGACACAACCACACGACACGGAGCGGCGCTCGTGACTGATTCGCGGCGGGGGGAGGTATTTAGGCAGCTACTAAGAACGGCATGGAGGTAACTTTAAAAATGGCGGAGATACGACGCTTCAAATACGCCGTGGGGTTAAATATACCCCACGCGAGTAAATAAGGGTTAAACAAGTCAACTAAATTTATTCTTATATTATTAAATATTCTGATATATCTCATTGAATTTTTGCTATACCCCACACGAATTCAACATAAGTTTTAAAATGATAAATTTAATATTTATATTTCACTTTTTGTGAATTTAATTGACACATACAGTGGATTTCATTTATTACGACCTTGGTTGTAGCGACCATTTACCTATAGCGACGTTAAATCTAAGTCCCTTGAATTTAAAGCATATTTTAGTACAAAATTCACGTGGCTATAGCGACTTCGAATGTAACGCCGTGTTCGGGTGTAGCGACTATTTTTAATGATTAATTTGTAACAAATTCCTAGAAATCCCATGCAGATATTGCGGCCGCCAAAGACACAAAAATTTCTTTCTTTCACAAACATTTCTTATCTTTTGTTTACATCCACACAGATGGTCAGCAAGTGTGGAGACCTTTACCTTTTGTTTATAGATATCAGCTAAGTAGGTAGGAGGGAAGCGTGTACGTTTCGGAGTTAAATTTGTGGTTCAGTTAAAAAGTGATATTCTGAGTAGCAACTGTAATGTATTGAAACCTTTGCCTGTAACGACTTCCGGATATAACTACGAAAATAGAGTGGTCCCTTCATCGTCGTTATACCCGAAATCCACTGTATTTCTCTTATATTTATGTTAATTTACTAACTATAAAAGCAGACCAATTTTGCTTCACGGCATTATGATGGCTGACGAATGACGATAACAAGTGACGTCATGAGGTGAGACTGATCTTTTTTATACTAAATAAATATAAATATTAATGAAACATACGCATACACGTTTCAACCAAAATCACAAAAATGAAAATGACGACTACAATCGCAAGCATCAATTATACAATAGTATAATATGAAATTTTCTAATATAAAGAAATTGCCATATAAAATAGAGAAATTGTCATTTAATAATGATTAATTATTTTAATTTAAAGAAATAATTTAAACTTTGCACGTACTCTCGTTTTTACTCGAGTTTTAGTTTTGAAGTATTGAATAAAATTAATAGACTATACAGTACTCGTGAAACCAGCACCACAAGCACTATACTGGACCATGTATGTACGAATATAAACAATCACTCATTTAGCCTCTCAATAATGGAATCTTGCCTATCTGATCACAAGCAGATATTTCTCGAAATAGGCAACTTGGCAACAAGAACACGCAAAAGAATTCAATATAAAGCAATTGATTATGAAAAATTATACCATACTGCTTTAATAGCCCAATATAATAATAAAGATAATGACTTTTACTACCTAGAGAAATTTATGTTAGAACAAATAAACAAAAATAAAATAAAAAAAACAAAAATTCTAAACCCACCTCAACATGACTGGATAAACCGAGATATTATAAATTCAATAAATTTACGAAATAACTTATGGCAGCAGACTAAATCTCACCCAAAAGATAATAACCTACAAAAAACCTTAATTAAAGAACAGAACAAAGTCAAAAATCTTATCAAGACACACAAGAAAATCTACTACCATAACTTGTTCCATAACAGTTACAATAAACCTAAGAAAATGTGGGAGATAATTAATAACTTAGCATTAAATAAAATTAAAGACAGCAGTGCTCCTCCCAAACTAATGTCGAACGCGGGACTCATAACAGAAGGTAACTCAATATGTGAATTATTTAACTTATTTTTCTCCTCAATAGGCTCGGACTTGGCTAACAAAATTCCTAATATGTATCACATAAACACTGGTAACACCCTTATGTACGAACGTGACTATACACACGAAATTACACTAAGTGAATTCATACCTTGTACCACTAATGAAGTATCAAAAATAATCGATGATCTCGATAGCAACACTAGTACTGGTCTAGATGGTATAAGCACCAAAGCGATTAAATGCCTAAAAAGCATAATTGTAGAAAGGTTAACGAATTGTATAAATGTGTGTTTAACACGTGGTGTTTTTCCCGACACACTAAAGGTTGCTAAGGTCAGTCCTATCTTCAAATCCGGAAATAGGACTGACCCAAGTAACTATAGGCCAGTGTCCGTCTTGCCTGTCTTATCAAAAATATTTGAACGAGTCATGTATACTCGCCTAAACGATTATTTAATAAAAAAGAAGTTTTTCATTGACCAACAATATGGCTTTCGATCGAAATCGAGCACTCTCACAGCTGCAGTAGACTTAATCACAAATATGAAAACTCGTATCGACCAAAGGAATTTTGCTTTGGGGATTTTCATTGACATAAAAAAAGCATTTGACACAGTAAGCCATCCTAAGCTACTGCAGAAACTAAACAACATAGGTGTTAAAGGCAAGGCCCTCGAAATGTTCACATCATATCTACAAAATAGGCAACAAGCTGTTCAATTGGATAATTTTACTAGTTCGATTAAAAATGTATCGTACGGCTGTCCTCAAGGCTCAATTATCAGTCCATTACTTTTTTTAATTTATATAAATAATTTAAACAAAATAGGGCTAACAGGACACCTTACCTTGTACGCGGATGACACATGTCTTTTCTATTTCGACAAATCTATTCACAACATTATAACTTATGCTCAAAAAGATCTTGACCTACTCGGAGAATGGTTAAAATATAACCTACTAACAATTAATACCTCAAAAACATCATTTATGATTTTTTCCACAAAGAATAAACCTTTACCAGAGTTCGCACATCTTACTATTGATAATAAAATAATAAAACGTTCAAGTCAGGAAAAATATCTAGGCCTGTTGGTAGATGACAAACTCACTTGGAGACTGCATATTAATCATGTCAAATCAAAACTGATGTCATTATTAGGTGCATTACGTAAAGTCGCAAACTGTATTCCGAAAAAGGCACGTACTATTATATACAACTCTTTAGTTAAATCGCATATCGAATATCTAATTGAGATATGGGGCTCAGCCGCTAAAACTAATCTAGATCCACTTCAAAGAACCCAAAATAAAATTATTAAAGCATTATTTCACTACCATTATCTAACTCCAACAAAAGTACTATACGAAAAAACTAACTTACTAAATCTTACACAACTTTATACCTATTGCACTTGCAACCTAATAAAAAATATAACCACTAATTCTATTCAATCAAACCTACAGTTACATAAAAAAACAACAACACACAACTTAAGAAGTAAAAATAAACTCCAACTAATGACTGCACGAACTAATTATGGCAAAAAAACCCTATTGTTTGAGGGAGCACAGCTGTTCAATAAATTACCAGATGAGATTAAAAACTGCAATAACATGAAATTGTTTAAAAGTAAACTTAGGAAATACGTACGCACATTGTAATCTTTTTTACACATGGTACCTAATATGTATAAGTGCATAACCTAAGACTATATCGCTTCCAGCACTAGAGGTAGATGTGATAATATTATCAAACTATAATAATTACTTTGTATCTCATTATAAGTGAACCATTGTATGTTCTTATGAGAAATAAAATTCTTTAAACCGAAGTCGACACAAGAGAATACAGAGGTACTTGAAAAGTAAAACCATTTCATGAACGACGTTAACTTATTACTGATACAGATATTAGAAACTCGAGTCCCACAGAGACGGCTATGAATGAGATCTCTTATATTGTCTTGTATTTTCCCATGACGTCCGTTAGACAGTCACCACGCAGTCTAACTGTTAAGTTATTGCACTTAGATGTATGTTGATTTAAATACGTTTTAACATTAACTCTCTTATACATACGTAATTATACTTATCTAACTAAATACATAATCATGGTTTAGCCTTGATTTTTTAACTTTTTATACCGTTGTAAGCGCATATATAATTTATTTATTTAGAAAATTAATTCAGTTCTAGTCTTCATATTATACGTTTTCATATATGTGTCCTCTTACCATTGAATAATTTACAAAGGCCCTAATAATTAAATATGTTGGTTTCACATAATCTTTTAAACTTATAAATATATTGCAACGGCATTAGAGGAAAATTTTCGATTTAAGGAATAGTTAGTGTAAGATTTGATATAGTGACATTGTTTTTATAGCCAAAACCATTCGACGCTTATATACCTTATCACTCAAGATTAGCAACAATTACCAGGAGCCGACATATTAAATCATAATAGGGTTAATAAAAATATTATGGATTCGCAAAAAAAATATTGTTGGGGCCATTTTTAACATTAACGTATCTAAATTTCATGTTACAAATCATATTTCTTGTCGTTAAAAACTCAAGTAATATGACTAAATACAGCAGTTTAAAATGAAAACTTTGAAATCCTTTCAAATAAGCGAATAAATATTATTTTTGATTATGAACTTTTGAGCTGACAATTTAGTCCTCATAATTTACAAAAGATGAAGTATAGACCACAAGTCTACATCAACTGCTTTAAACAACCTTTATTATTTAAAAAAAAATGTAATTACAATGTTATACACATTTCACAAAAGTATCACAACGTAATATAATAAGTTATTTTTTAAATTGTATCCGTGCCATCTCTAGATACTGCGTAGAACAATTTAGGCAACCATAAAGATAATTTATTATCCAATATTGCAACATAACAGCTACAAATTGCAGTACAGATAGTTGGAGCACTTTTATCAAAACCAACGAAGGCATAACTTTGCGTTCCTTTAGCGATGATAACGGAAAATTTAATGTCGGCTTTCAAGTTTTGGAGGAACATTTTAATATTATAGCGGTTCTTACCACTTACATTAAATTTATATATGATAATAATTTCTAACTTATAAAGCATTGTTTGTGTATAGTATTGTTTCTTTTTATATCACTTTAGTACATGTATATATAAAAACTAGCTGTGCCCCGCGGTTTCACCCGCGTCATCAGGTGTCGGTGGTGCGCGACATGACCTAGTTCAAGCATTTTATAATTGCAATTAAATATTTTATTTGATAACAATGGATGGAAAAATTGGTATAATTAATGGAGTAATTTTATCTGTCGGCATATTATGTATGATGTAGAGCGAAGTTAAGTTTTATCCACTCCCCCCCCCCCGGACTGAGCGTCCTCCCCCACCACACGTCCCAGAAAATGTCCCGAAGTGCGGTTTTTTCCAGTTTTAAAGAAAACCGTACACGATACTTGAAAAGTGTGTAGGCATGAAATGATTCTTGAGCTATCAATTAATTTATTTTTTACTCAACTAATTTTTAATTTATTTAAGCTATAATTATTGAACTAACCTCGCTCTTAGAAGCTTTCTATACTGGCTTCTCGGAATTCTCACCGCGCGGGTACGGTTTAGCGTCGTTTAGTTCTCTTAAACTATGCGTCCAAATAACATGGTATAAAAAACAAAGTTTATCTTCATAAAATTGTCTTGATGATGAAGTAACTTTCGTTCGTAAGGATAAATAGGCAATGCCTAATAATAACGCTCATAAATCACTTTTAAATTTTCAATATTTTTTTGTCACAAAATACCTAATTATGGCTCATGTATAAGAAATAGACATATGGACTCTTTTTTAGACGGAGTAAAGATCTATATTTTTCTAAAACTACTTGTATTTACGTATTCCTAACGATAACACCAGCGTACGCGGATAAATCATTTCGGGAGTGCTTTTTCTTCTGACTTGCTTAACAAATATCCATATTTAAGGCTAGCTGAGTGATATAGCTTAAATAAAGTGAGATAGCCTGTACTATTACACATGAATCTGTCACAAAGTCACACAAATCTGTCACAAAGTCAGACCAATAGTTTTTGAGTTATTCTTAAATAACTTATATTGAAGTCGGCTGTACAACATTTTCAATTTTAAATTATCACCAGTGGACTTGTGAAAGGCTGTAATGATGATGATAATGTTACATTTTAAGACACTTCTATTAATGAATAGCTATCTGCCCCGGCTTCGCACGGGCGATTTCTGGATCTCAACAACAACGCCACCTACCGGATTCAATTGTGAATCTAAACCATTCTTTCATCAAGTTAATCACACACATAAAATTTTATCAAAATCGGTCCAGCTGTTTAGGACGAGTTCAGTCACGTATAAACGGACAGAACAGTTATATAATATATAATACGCAAACTTTTCTCTTGAATCATTCTGTCTACTGATGAAAATCATATCAAAATCCGTTGCGAAGTTTAAAAGATCTAAGTGACTTTTATATAATGTATAGAGATGAAGTCATTATAATCCATTTCTTTCAGTGTACTTGTTTACTAATAAAACATTACAAAAGTCGTAGTTTTTAAATATTTAACAGATTTATTGTAGAATAAATCCTCTACGTTGTTTATTTTGGATATTCCTAAATCATGGTTTGCGTTATCCATACAACAGGCATTCAGAATTTTAACCGGTCTCAGCTTAGACTAAATAAGAAACACGAATCTTTTTCTCTCCAAGGCGACACGACCGCCAAGATAAACCTAATGTTCCTGAGTGCCCCCCCCCCCCCCACCCAGCAAATCCCTCGGGTGGGGGGGAGTCTTCTCAAATTGAACAATCATAGCTTTACTTAGCCGAGTGTGACTCGGATCTGCGGTAGGAATTATTGCTGCTCTTTCGTTTCGGATTTAATTTTTACCGCACTAATACAGTTGTTTTGGGGATTATCTTTTGTCTACTTGATGATGATGATCTACGTCTGTTAGTTTTGAGTGATTTGTTCTTCGTTTTTTGTCTGATTGCTTACCAGAATGTTTATTAAATACAAGTTAATCATTTCTTTAAATATTTCTTAAGTAAGTTGTAATGTGTTTTTTGAAAGTGAATGAGAGGAGATTGATATAAAAAATTTCAGTCGGCAGAGGACGCCTTAGACGAAAGTCATCAACCAAATTGGCTATATACTGAATATGGGCCAAATAAAAAGTATTCATAAGCGACGAGATAGATAAATGAATCTAAAAGAAGCGATTAAGCTGTGTCAGCTGTGACCGTGAGAGTTTTTGCATACATGTTTGGCAACTTTTATAAATAAAAATATCTTTATCTTAACCCTAACATGTTTTTCCCACTATATAGTAGATTATGAATTACAGTTGTTGTGTTACATTCTTCATAGACACACTCCAGTTATTATTCTCCACCTATTTTCAATTTATTATTATTTAATTAGTGGTAAGCACCACACGGTTTTTCTATGAAGTGCATTAAACTATTTATTTCTATAGCGAATTGGATCTTTATAAAAGAGAAAACATGAATCGATACATCGAAATATTAAAGATAGGTAGTTGAAAGAATTCACCTAAATCATTTTTATTCAATTCGCCATGGTCGTGTAAAAAAAAGAAATAATATATAATTGTTCAAAATTATTTATTTCAATAAATTAAGAAAACAGCTGGAACAAGACTCGTAGCTCGTAACAAAAAGCTGTACTTACCCTTTAATCTTTGTTGCATGTTAAAATAAATTTTGTTGAACTAAAGCTACGAGAAAATCCACAACTTTTGTAAATTCCCCTCGGTCTCGCCTTCGGATACTGTTTCTGAACGGCGCGTGAATAATAACGCACTGGTACGTAAGACAAAGTTTGCTTTCAAAGGCCCTGCGAACTATTTGTTCATCGGATGCTCTCTCAGCTTGACCGTTGACTTTTATTACGAAGACTCCTTCGTTTGCTGTCCGCTTTTTATAATGAAAGTTATAAGTTACATTGTCCTTTTGATTGCGAAGTTTCCTTAATGCTTTTGTAAGTCCAAATGTTCTTTTTGATTCATTTATATTTTCTTTAAAAATGTGTTTAATTTTAACTTGTCAGTTTGCTGATTTTTCTATATTGCATCTATTGAATACATTTTTCACGGATTTTGTCGCATTTTTTCGCTATTTCCAGACCTGGCTCTGGTTTACAAATTCAAATTAAAATTAAAATTTTATTTATTTGTGAATACAGGTAATGAGACAGAATAGATCTTTAAAAAAAAGATGTTCGCTGCATTCAAGCCTTAAACAAATATTATAGCTACAATTATATCTATTATATTTCCAAATTTAAATTATTTCATCATATTTTATCACAATTGTACACGATGATTTCTTATATTTACGCGAACAAAATAATCGCCATTACACGATCAAGTCCGTTAAATATTTTTATTTAATATATAATGTTCGCGTAAAATATAAAAATAATTCTGTTACATTTATTTCATTCAAAATATTTTAGTAATAATGGTTCAAGGAACTCCAAAACCTGTTTCTCGTCCATTGAATGTTACAATAATGTTACATTTTAGACTATTTAAACTGCGAATTTTGTAAAAATTCTAAACATAAAGAAGAAAGGAAATTTTCAGAAAGAGAATATGGGTATAATCATATTAGGAATATTAAATTACCTAGAGCGGAGACGAGGAGTAACAGCCGAGCAATAACATGTGGAAAGGTTTTAATAGAAAAATGTTTAACTAAGGGTCAAATAGGTATGTATATACGATAACATTCTTCGACATTCGTAATGCGTATACCAGAATGATGTAAAATGGTTTGTAAGCGTGTGTCACTCCATCCGATGAAAATGTTAGTGTTTCTCAGGCTAGAGAGAAAAGGTTATTGTTAAGCTTCGCCAGGTTTGACTTTAACATTGATGCGTCTTTGATAATAGAGCTAATAAACCTAGCAAGCTAACAGCATAGCAAAGTGGCGAAGCAATCAGCTTTGTAGCGGTTTCTAACGGTTGCCGTTAAGCAATCAGTTTCAAAATAGGAGTTTCAGATACCTGGGTGATCAGTAATCGATTGCTGAAAACAGAATTTGAAAATTCGAAACCGTTCTCGAGATAATCGTAGGACAGACGGACAGATATCGTGAAATCATTAAGTGTCTTCGCAAGCTTCGCCACTTAATGAGGAGCTTATATTATTCAGTTCAGTTATAAGGAAAATCGCATTATTTCATTACGCCCATGATTGATATTGTTTTTACATTATTAGTATTTCTGCTGAAAAAATTAAATATAACTACTATAAATGGCTATTAAAATACTTATGATGTTTGCTTACGATGCAGGTAAACATACATACGTAAGACAAAACGTGGTAGAGCTAGGCTGCAGCTATATAATTGTAGCTCGAACTGATTGGCTCGACCGGGGAAGGACCTTGTTCTCACGGAATACCAGCGTTAAATTGCAGCTTAATTATGCTGCATTTCGTAAAGCGAGTGTATAGAACCGGAGATTATTTTTACTGGCATTAAAGTCCTGTAAGGACTATTTATGGACGAGGTAGAGTCACCCTGTTGCTATATTCTGGCTGCAGAACGAATGGGTCCTCTCGAATGGGGAAAGACCACGCTCTCACAAAATACCAGTGTAAAATAGCAGCTTCATGTTGCTGTGTTTCGCATGGTGAGTATAGATAACTGGAAACCCTTTTTTCTGGTAATGAGGCATTTCATCTTAGTCCTCAGGTTTGAAAACGCATCTGTATTTTGATTCTCAATAGAGGATAGATGTAGATGCCTATGAGATACTAGCATCCACTTATCATGTGGATTGTGTGTTCGTTTGTCCCTCCTATTCTATAAAAAAATATGTGAAAAGTAGGTTAATTAAATATAAGAACGAGCCTTAATCTTTAACCCTCTTTCCTTTTTGTTAACAAAAACATCGTCCCTGTCTTTTTTCTTTTAATAATTAATGTTACGGGAAACAACTCAGACATCGGAGACAAGAAAAAAGAACACCTTACAAATTAGGAACATTCCCGTTTCTTGACGTCCATTAAAAATTGGATTCTTCGCGGTTAATTTTAAAAAGGCTCGCGCAAAAGAATATTTTTAATTTTGAACTTCGTAAAAGTGACTCGACGGAAATGGCGCTGTCATTTTCCCACTCGGGAGGGTAAAAATGAAATATAACATTAGGTTCACCCTTATTGTCGGCCGGATTACCTTTGTCGAAATAATACGACTTTCTTTATACGAAATTAATTAGGGGTTACGTTTTTTTTTATAAATAAGAGGGGGCCAACTAGCATGCGGCTCACCTAAGTGACTACCGCCGCCCATAAACAACTGCAACACCAGGGTAATGGCAGGTGAGTTACCGGCCTTTTAAAAATGAGTAGGCTCTTTTCTTGAAGCTCTCTAAATTATATAAGTTTGAAAAAATCGCTGGCGGTAATCTATTTCTTTGGCACGCTCTGTAACCTAAACGGTTCAATGGATTTTAACATCTATGACGTGTTGTTACTTTGGTCTTACTTGTGAAAGTGACATAGGCTATATATAATATGTATATATTGCACCTCCAAATAGAAAAAAGAGAGGGGAAGGTTTTTTCAGTAAACTATTTAACGCAGCCGGATTTTTTAGAATACTGTTTCAACCATAAATCCACAGATTTTTTTCGTAGTATGGATCTACTGCTGCGACAGTATAAATAGGAGAATGTGTATAATTATAGGAACATTATGAATGACACTCTGTTCGTTTAATTTTTACATTACCAACAGTTTTCATTTTATCTTCTATTGCTTAAAATTTATTGACATAGTAATTTATTGATATAGTAATGAAAGTAATTAGTTCCGAAGTCGACTAGGATTGCCTCGTTAATTTACTTATACTCGTAATATGTGCATATGTAAAATCTTCCATGTAATTGTCAGAATTTTTGTTATCAATACGCATCTGATAAACAACTTCACTAAGGCTAAGGGCCGCGGGTTCGAACCCCACTCGAAACAATTATTTGTATGGCCTACAAATAATTTTTCTTGGTCTGGATGTTTTTCCTTGTGCATGACATGTATGTATGACCCCAAGACACTGTAGTAAATCCTAATGTGGATAACGATTTTTAAAGGAGAAAATAACGTCATAACTACACATGTTTGGATAGCGAAACGGCAAACAACAAAAGCTGTGGAGAAGATACTACGTCTGCACTTGGCACACTACATAGAACTGCAGCACAAAAGTAGTGTCGACAGACATGTGTAAGATAAAAGGTCGTTTCCACATTCGCTGTAAAACATAGAGGATTTTACAGATGCCAAGTATGTATTCACCGAGTGTTATTAAGAAGTTGAATAAAAAGACGTGTGTGTAAAAATGCAAATATGCATTTTCATGTTTGATTTTGATCGTATTGCATTTGTTATCTGTATTTTTATAGATCATATAGAATGAATTACAAAGGGCGGAATTGACACATTAAGATTTAAAAAAATAGTACTAACAATGTTCTATTTTGAGTACATTGTTAGTACTATTTTACCCTTTAACTCCTGGTAAGCCTAAATTGCCTTTGCTTGAAGCGATTCACGACAGTATTTGAATACTGGATTCGAACCCACGACCTTTTCAATTTGCAGTGCGTATCCTGCCATTAGCCTACCTTCGCTTCAAACGATATTCTCTGCTAATCGACTTTTGATTTAGTGAAATAATTCAATTGTATGAATTTGATTTACCGTAAAGTAGATAATATATCATCCCGTGGGTGTCGAGGCAGCCAAGGAGAGGTGTAAGAGGCGATAGAGGAAAACTGAAACAGGAGATGCGCAGCAACGTTTTCCTAACAACAGATGAATAAAAATACTTAACAAACTAAGCGTGTTAACTACGGTAAATACACTCTATAAAGTAATCTATAGGGGAGTATCCAAGGGGGAGGCCTAAGTTTAACGGTGGATTTTGACAGGCTGTAATGGATGAATCATAGATATAATAAAAGAACTTTTTATATTTCTCTTTTTTATATTTCTATGGGATGAATGTATGAAGTATTAATAAAATAAAATATAAGAATTGAGGCTTGAAGAAATATACATACAAAAAATATAAACTACCCAACTTTTCACAGAAAATGCCCACTGCTGAACATAGGCCTTACCCAAGGAATGCCACAAAGCACGGTCCTGAGCCACTTGCATCCATCGACTTCCTGCATGTCTTACCATGTCGTCACTCCATCTAGTGGGGGTCGCCCTACACTTCGCCTACCGGTACGAGGCTGCCACTCGAGAACCTTTTTTCCACATCGGTTGTCGTTTCTTCGAACTATACGCCCCCCCCCCCCCATTGTCACTTCAGCTTACTAATCCGTCGGGCTATGTCGGTTACTCTGGTTCTACTGCAGATATCCACTTTTCTAAGTTTATCACGCAGAGAAACCCCGAACATAGTCCTCTCCATAGCTCGTTGAGTGACCTTTAGCGTCCTCATACGGCCAGCAGTGAAGTACCACGTCTCAGTCCCATAAATCATAACTGGCAACACACACTGGTTTTTTAATCTCGTTTTTAAGTTAAAATGCTTAGTAAAGTCATACAAATACTAAATCCGTGCGGGATTCGAACCCGTGTCCCTAGCGCTGCAACTCGTTGCTAAGCCACTGCGCCAAAGAGCCGTCAATTATTATATAGGTGGATACATATACAGAGAAAAACAGGAGTAAAGAACAAATTCTGTTAAAATTCTTTTTAAAAAAATTCAAAGAACACCTCAGTTATAATAGAGGACGCGAAACCTCAAGTTTCAAATTTACTTTGTTGAAAGGTTTTTAAAGTATTAAGTCAATTGCCTTCCGGGCCCACTTGAGCAGCTTTTATTACTCTGCCGAAATGTTGGCATTATGATAAGTTCAAAATTCGTAATCTGCCCAATCTTTTGTAAGGTCAGAACAGATTTACACTTAGTAATATGATCACGATAAATGTTTTTAATATTATGGTTATTAACATAGCTAAACACAGTTTCAAACAAGTTACTTATATATAGTGTTATTTGCTACAGTTTTCATGCTTGAAATGTGAGTGGGCGACCGCAATGTTTTTTAATTATTTTATTTGAAAGACGCTACCATCTCCTGGTTTGTTTTTCTCTGTCACCTCTTGCGACACCCACGGAACGATATGGGGTAGTGGATATATACTATTCCCGCAGAGTCATATTCAAAAAGACTATTGATGAAACTCCATCATCAATATTAATAGGGTAAATTAAACCTTGCCACAAGAGTAAGGTTTCAGTGGATAGCGTTTGGCGGAGCGTGTGGCGGTGGGTCATGACAAAACCACACGATATTAATCTTGAGTGGTGTGCGATCGAGTTGTATGGGAAATGCACCATACACCAAACGCTCCGCCAAACCACCAATATTCGTCGTTTTATATCCATGTCATGTCTACCGTCTTCACTTAACACACCCTAAATACACACGTATTAACTATAATAGTCATGTAATAACTATGTGAATTGCCTGGCAAAATTACATTTCATTGAAACCATTCATAAGAAATCCTTGAAAGTTATTGCTCAACGTCTGCTATTCGAGTGTAGTGTACGTTGACGGATTGTTACGTATTATTGCTAACATTATCTCCCCCAAATGGGAAATCCCCGCCCTTATACCCTGCATGCAAAATCGTCTTAACGCCCAAAACCCTGGCCCATCCATCAAGAGCATTGAGCGAGAAGAGACGCGAGCTCCTTGAGAAATATCTCAAAAAATTATGTGTCCCGAAAAATTCTCACGTGTCACAAAATCTTACAGAGACAGGGTTATTTTTTATTGCGAATAAAAAGAAATACGACATCTACAAGTATAATATTTTATACCTTTATTGTCGCCGGAACGCATTCATGAAATTATACGAGATATAAAATTTGAAATTTGGTCGTAGCGATATTAAAAATGGCAGTTTAGGTTTGATATGTGCCACTGGAGATGTACGGTGAAGATTCAAATTTTTCTACTCGTAAAATGCTCGAGAGCTTCGCGAATTGATGTCAGAGGCATCTGTGCTGTGTTTCACTTACAATTTGAAATATTTTATTGCACCTATTTTAAATCGGTTTATTCAGAGCTATGTTGCACTCACTTAATATATAATATGATTTTTGATTCACATTTCAAAGAGATTAAATATTGTTTTTTTTACGACACTGAAATGATGATGAATTTTAACAGTGGTAGAGCCACGCGGCAGAATTGCTGTCGCACGGATGGGCCGGCTCGAACCGGGGTGGTGCCACGACCTCACAGAATACCAGCGTGAAGTAGAGGTTTACCTCTGCATTTCGCTTGGTGATTGCAGGTGGCCGGAGGCCCTTTTTGCTGGAAATGAGGCATTCCATCTTAGTCCTCACGGGTGACAACGCATCTGCATTTTGATTCGCAAACGAGGATAGATGTAGATGTTTACGGGCCGCAGCAACCACTTACCATCAGGTGGACTGTGTGCTCGTTTGTCACCATTATCCTATAAAAAAATGATAAATTAATTTGAAGTTCACCTAAGGCGCTACTGTAGTCCATAGACACCTGCAACCAACTCCTAACAAAGAACACTATAAATGCGTTGAAGTACTCGTACTTTTATGAATTAAATCTGATTTTAGCAAATTTAAATTAAAAAAAATTAAATTTAAATAAATAAAATGTGCGGCGTCACCATGGCCGACCGAAAGTGAAACGAAGAGATTCGCAATATGGCAGGTTTGAAAGATGACCTTATCACAAAAATTGATAAGGGCGTGCTTTGATGGTTTGGGCACGTTGAGAGAATGAGTGAAGACCGAATGGTGAAGAAAATATATAGCGCGAAAGTGAATATTAAAAGGTGTCGAGGTAGACCGAGACTAACTTTCGAAGACCATGTGAGCAAATTGCTCGAAGAGGGGAGGGTCAAGAGTACTCGGATACCTAGACGTGCATGTATGAAGAAGATAATGAATCTGAAAGAAGCGAAAGAGGTATGTAAGGATCGTGACACTTAGCGATCTGTTCTCTCTGGCTACCCCGTCAGGGATTGTGCGTGACGATAAGTAAGTAAATAACATATTTTTAATTGTATGGTTATGACAATTAGTAAATAATTGTGTTAGTATTTTTGTACATTTTATTAGCTTCATAATAAAATACATTTATTATAGTAAAAAAGTCCTACAAGTGACAAAAATACTGGCTGAATTTACTCGCTGAAACTCCTCTTTTCACCAGCGGCGACGAAAAGTCGCAGATAGTGTCGGTGACAAATTTAAACTTAATTATTAATTTTAAAGCTTTTTCTTTAAAAGGCGTTTTCTCTGAGTTGCTGAGGTATTATTATATTAATCATAAATTGCCAACATATATATAAATATTATGTTACCAACCTTACGGGTAGCTCTGCTAAAGATTTCAAAAAGGGAACACGAGAGAAAACGCAATAAGGAATTAATTATATTTGTAGAGCCTAAGGAAATTTGTGGCACAGTATGTTACGGCGTAATGCGAGACATTTGTCAGGGCTCGGGAACGGTTGAAATGGTTATCGGCGCGGTTACAACGAAGGTATACCGGTATAAATTTGCCTGCACGGGCGTCCCCGAGATATAGAACGGTGCTGAATTCGGCCCTAGCGACGGTACAGGCCCGTTCTTTATTTAAAATTAGTGTTTGCTTGTTTTTGGAGCATACAGTTTAAATCGAGGCGTTTAAGGTTCTGTGAGTTAAAATGCGTATTTGGGAAAGTTACTTTCAGTTTTCGCACTTTGACAATAAGTTATAGGATCTAGTCGTATTGCAAAATGTTACAATGTCTTTGTGAAATCGTTGAATATGTTCCTTTCTAATTTTACCTATCCATCTATTCATTACAGCATTTAAGAGTTCTCATAAGGGCAGTAGCTAACGTAACATGTACGTTTAATTTTACCGTAGGTTGCAACTGCGATTTTTTAATATATCGGGTTGTTTTCAGAAAGATGACGATTCCGTGGCGCAGTGGCTTAGCAATGAGTTGAAGCGCCAAGTGCCGTGGGTTCTAATCCCGCACGGAATTAGTATTTGTATAGCCTACAAATTATTGTTCCGGGTCGAGATGTTGGTACTTGTGAAATTTGTGTATGTTAACTGCCCCCACGATACTGTGGAGGTAATGTTTTTAAATATAAAAAATCAAGTGGTATAAAATAAAACAATTATGTACAAGCGACTTAAATATAAATAAAATAAGAATATATATATAATAATATAGTCGAAGTCAATGAAATATGCATTATTAACCCCAGATAACTCAACTCATTTTACAGTTACACTGTAACTAAACATTCCTCGAGTGGAGGAGAAAAAAAATGTAAATATCACCAAAATAATTAAATAAAAATAGATTTTTTTTACATTGTATAAATCAGGTTAAGCACAGGAACTAATTAAGAATAAAATATTAAGATTATGGCGGCGCTGTCGTCGCGCCACAAGCGAAAATACATCGAAGCCTAAATCGCGCTAACAAAGTTCCGAAATTAAAACAGTATATTTAAAATAGCTCCGAACTACCATTCGGAGAGTTGGCCGCTCCCCGGGCAGAACACCTTGCCCGGCGGGAGATCTCCCCTTTTCCTTCCACCTGCCACAGTGGTGACCCCGACGTGATTTGAACACGCAACCAACAACCTTCGAAAACTACAATTTCATATCTTCGTCATCGTCCTCAAGTACCCCATTCATTCGCTCCCGAGCAGATATTGTCTGCAGTCTTTACATTCTGCAAGCCACCTAGCTTTACAAAGGTTCACCGCAACACTGGAATAATAATGCTTCCTGTTCCTTCAAGCTACTCTGCGCTACTGTGTTCGGTCCGGCTCTGAGCCTTACTGATCGCCTCTGCTTCACGGCACTCTCGCAGACTACTTGTCTTCTTCTCGACTCACCGCAGACTTACAAGGCAATTCCCTGGCACTCGCAAATTCGTCGACATCTAGACTGCACTATCGACCTCAGGTCTGAGCAGGGGGGTGATGTGGCGGCGCTGTTGTCGCGCCGCCACATCACCCCCCTGCTCGTGACATTATTAGACACGGTTTTTTTATATCAACATTATAGGTGCCACAAATTGAGTTCCTGTATTTTAATGCAACGGTATTTCGCCTTTCGACTGATTCAGGTTTCCGAACGAATTACCAAGAATAACCGATAAAATAGTTCTGATGTCACGCCTCAATGTCACCGTTTGTAATTGTTTTCAAAAAAAACCTTTATGGTAAAACCTCGTCGAGACAACAGTGTTATCTTTTTCCGTACGTTGTTAGAAACATGGATAGAATAACTGTTGATTGTTGATAGATTTAGCATATTATAGAAAACGCATAGCGATCGTCTATTGGTTTTTCGATTGCTATATTCGAAGACATTTATTTAACAGTGTCAACGGCAACCTTTGTGCTATTATAAATTTTGTGGTATTCCGTACAAACGTGGCTTGGTCTTGGTTGAGCTGACTCATTCGTGTGGCAGTCCTTATTTGCTTCATTGTAGCTTCACCACGGCAAATAACGTATTAAGTATGTTTATTATTGAACCCAAAATAATTATAGCCAACCCTTAAAACTCCAACCTCAAAATATCTACGAGAACTTTTTTGTATGCTCCATTTTCCGTAGTTATTAAGAAGAAAAATTCGAACCAGTTATTAAAATATGAAAGAGAGACCGATTTAAGAGTAATTATCACGGTTTCGCAAATTTTCCGGTACAATTTCACAGAGTGCCGGCGATTTCCGGTAATTTACTGAACCTTTGCGTGGGTGGATGAATTAAGTTGAAAATGTGTTCGGTTTTCCAGGCTGTGGTGTTTTTTTCTTATATATTTATTATTTATAATTGGTTTTGTTCTATTTAAAAGCTTTTATTCCAAGAACTGTAAACTAGGATAAATATTCTGCATTTAAAAATTTGCATATAAAATTACTACTAACTTAGACGACTAATTAGGTACTTCTTCATATACATACAGTTGTTTACCGAAGGCCTATTTCAGAAATGTTAATAGATGATGATAAATTATAAGTAATATCGTGGTAAAATATCACACGCATATTATTTTGACAGGCTAGTGGCTAAATACTCAAACACTTGGCCTGTGGAAGGAAAGGGGAGATCTCCCGTCGCGCAATGGTGTTAAGCCCGGGGAGCGGCTATCGCCCCAGGTGGTAGTTCGGAGCTATTCTATAGATACTGCTTATACTTCGGAATTTTGATAGCGCGACTTAGGTTTCGATGTATTTTATTCCATCAATTATTGAATCATTATTATTCCAGTGCTGCGATGAACCTTTATAAAGCTAGATGGCTTGCAGAATGTGAAGACTGCAGAATATATGCTCGGCAGCAAATTAATGGGGTACTTCAGGACGATGACGACGGTTTGAAGCATTAGTTTCCGAAGGTCTTTGGTTGCATATTTATATTACGTCGGTTGGTCACCACTTTGGCCGTGACAAAGAAAAGGGGAGATCTCCCGCCGGGCAAGGTATTCTGTTCTTAGGAGCGGCTAACGTCCCGTGTGTTATTTCTATATATAGCGCGTTAAGTTTAGAATTTTTATAGCGCGATTTAGTATTCGGTGTGCTTCGCTTACGGCGCGACGACAGCGCCGCCACACACTACTCAATTTTAAGATGCCGTTAAGTTTCTTGCTGTCCTGTCGGTGTATATATCAACGTAACTGCGAAACCACGAGACTTAACGACATCTTAAAATTGAGTAGCGTTCGAGTATTTGACATTTAAAAGCAGTATTTATTGCACATATAGCAATAGCAATACAATAATTTAAAATTAAAAATTTTGTACAGCCGACTTCAATATAAGTGACTTCAATATAGGTTATTTAAGAATAACTCAATAACCATTGGTCTGACCTTGATCAAATTCAGATCATATGGGACTACACAAGGACTATCAGCTTTCATATTAAAAAAAATCATCGAAATCGGTTCGCCCAGTACAAAGTTATGACGTAACACACATAAAAAAAAACATACACCCGAATTGAGTACCGTCTCCTTTTTGGAAGTCGGCAGAAAATCCAAAACCTTTAATTAGCTTCTTGACGATGAATTATAAGCAATTTCCTAGTGCGGTACCACACGCATATTATTCGTCTAACTCACCTTATTTTGAGAGGCCTAGAAGCAGTATTTTTTACCCATAGACCAGTAATACGAAAACCTAATGCCTTTTTAAGTTTTTATTGTATAAATTTATAGTTCTTGTTGTTCCCTAATAACTAAATAGTTGGGTATGCCTTAAATTAACACAGGTACTTCAAAAATCTGTTACTAAAGTTGTAAATATATATAATAGTGATTTTTACACAAGGCCTTTGTATTGAGCGCAAGTGAGAAAGCACTACAGTTTTTATTCTTGTCCCCCTCGGCAGTAAAAAGCTGAACGTAAGCAACCTCCTTAATAAATAAACAGAGATCGCTTTACCACGTGCCTCGTTCGCAAAGTGGACAATATGGTTTGCGCAGAATAGAATTTATTCGCGAAAGAAAATCACGAAATATCGTACTAGCTAAAGAACGTGTGCGATGGAAAAACGAAAGACGTCTGCGAAATTCTATTATGTGTGCGGAATCCGATACGTTGGGCGGGTATTTGTTGTGTTGGTATGCTACTCTAACTTAGTGACGTGTGGGGTGAGTTGGGAATACGTATACAAGACGATTCGTTTTATTCTTTTTAAATAGTTCGAACATAGCTTTATCCTTATCTGAGTGATTTTGATGAGTTATGTATTTGCTATTTTCTTCGATGATGGTGCTTTTAGACAACGCACCGACATAATTCTTTTTGTTTGTTCCATGTGTCGCCGTAGGTTTGACTGCAAATTTGGTTCTCACTACAATTATATATAAAAACTTCGTGTAATTAGAGCGTTGCGTGGTAAAGGCGAATATGCCAACTTTTTCCCCAAGTACCAACCTCTCCTGCTCACGGCGTACACTGCTAATTGACGAGGCTTTGAGTTAGAATGGAGTGCCTGACTTGAGATAGTAACACACCATTGCAGGTACTGCTGTTTCGTGACAGAAAAAAGTAAGGGGGCGGTATCAACCCCAGGGGACGGTATCAAACTCAATGGAATTCTAAACAGCAATAGAGTACTGTCGCCTAGTAAAATCTATTTAATTCCATCCATTTAAACTACATTTAAACCCTCTCAGAAATTAGAGGAGGCCTGTGCCCAGCATTAGGACATATATAAGCTGTAACTTTAAACATAAGAAAAGACAAATGGTAAAATAATAAATATTGTACAACCGACTTCAATATAAATAATATGAGAACATCATAGTCGAAGTCAATTAAATGCATTATTAAAAATAACTCAAAAACTACTGGTCAGATCTTGATCAAATTTATATAGGGCCACATGACAAGCACCAGCTTTTAAAGAATCATCAAAATCGGTTCACCTGGAAAAAAGTTCTGAGGTAGTACACATAAAAAATACAGTCGAATTGCGTACCTCCTCCGTTTTTGAAGTCGGTTAAAATATGGCATTGGCAACCATATGTTTATTTATTTCGTTTTATACATATATTGAATATTACAGTATTGCGTGAAACTTTGCCACTCTATTCAAAATGATTTCTTATTATTACGGCTCCTGGAATAAAACTGATTTCGTCGTCGAGCGAAACGTCGGGAATTAAAACTAACTTAAAATTAAATCGTGACAAAATCAGTAAGATTAGTTTTATTTATCACCCTATTCATCTGCGAAATTATACACTTCCAGCAGTCTTAGACGCTGAACGAGAAAAGTTTTTTTTATTCCAAACTAAATCAAACTTCTCCAGATTTTATGGCCACCCCATCAACATAACCAAGAACTAAGAGGCATTTCATCAAAGCCACCGCAGTTATTTTGTATCGATCGTCGAAACGCGTTACCATCAACTCTCTTCTCTTCTAAACTCGCTACGTGCGTCGCTTGCAAACGACTTGAGACTTGTTACGCCATGTATATTTTATACGCTAGCAGAATGAAGTATTCATTTGACCTTAAAGACCGTAAATTTATGGTTGGGGTCGGGCTATTTCAGCTGCCCAATTCCGCTGATAAAATCACAATAACGTGAACTTATCGAAAATTTCGGGATCATCCCTTGGGGACAAGTTAAAACGATTATTATGCTTCCGAAGTTATATATCCGATTCTATTCGAATCATCAATTTTATGTGTGATAGCTTCTCGTATGAGAAATACTTAACGGAATATCTTAAAGCTAGCTAGCGGTTGATAACAGTTATAGATAGATACATATGTACATCGTTGATTTAATTTAAGTTATTTAGTTGGTCTTAGATAGTCCCTACATAACATAAAAAAAAACTTCCTTTCTGCCATCTGTAAGCTTAGATCTTTTAAACAATGCAACAGATTTTGATGCGGTTTTTATCAATAGACACAATCATTAAAGAAAATGGTTGATATGTATAATACATTCATATTATATATTATATAATTCTGCTGTGCGTACTGACGACTGAACTCCTCCTTAACGGCTGGACCGATTTTGATGAAATGTTGTGTGTGTGATTAAGTTGATTAGATAATGGTTTAGATTCACAATTGAACCTGGTAGGTGGCGTTGTTGTCGAGATACAAAATTCAACCGTGCAAAGCCGGTGCGGATCTCTACTTGTTTCTCTGAAACTAAAGTGAAAAGCGAATTTACAGTTCACCTGTAGGTAAGTGACTGTTGCAGTGAAAAGTAAGTGGGTAAAGCAGAGTACAGATGTATTGTTACCACTAAGGACTAAATGTTTCACTGTGGGTAATTAAACTGACTCTCTTAACTCTGACCGGAATACGGCACTGCAAGCACTGCTACTTGGCGACAGGAATAGGTAAATAGTTTGCCTCCTACCTAGAATCCTAAATAGTAACGAGTCCAACTACATAATAAAAGTAAATGAAAATGTTGTGGTTTTTTCATACTAATCCTTCCATATTGATAATTGCAAAGGATATCGTTGAAATATACGTATTTTGTAAGTAATAATGAGGATTCCCGAGCTGAGATTTTTGGAAAATTAATAAGAACAGAAGGCTTTTGCGCAAGCATTTTTGTATTTTGCTTACTCACACATACACGAAATATTCAACATCGAATTGATATTTATTTTAATTCAATTTTGGGTTGCTTATGAGTTTTTATTGACATAAAAATCTACATGGGTTGGGAAAACAAGACCTCAGAAAACAACTGTCACGAAACTATATATGTAGTTACAAGCAAGAAACTCTCTATATTATTAAATGAGGCATGAAAGATGCTTTATCGCGTTTAGTTTATCTTATTTTAACTTATTTTCATTCCAGACGTTTTGGATGCTTTACAGCACCCATGGTCACTAGGGCATCGAGAAATTTAACATCCGGCTACGTTAAGCTTTTGAATATTATATTTTGGTCTGATGCACACAGCAAGAGAGGTTCTAAATAATAAAATAATAATAATAAAAATCATATAGCTCGAAGAACCGACAACCAATGGGGAAGAAAGGTTCTCGAGTGCAGCCTCGTACCAGCAGGTGAAGTGTAAGGCATCCCCCCAATAGATGGATTGACTACCTGGTAAGACTTTCAGGAAGTCGATGGATGCAGGTGACTCAGGACCGTGCTTTGTGACATTCCTTGGGGCGGGTGGGGGGGGGGGGGGGGGGCTTTGTTCAGCAGTGAACTTGTGATGGGCTGTAATGATGATAATGTTGATGATGAATAAAAAAATCAAAATGAATATTCAAACAGTTATTAATATTATTATTATTATTTAATCTTTAATGCACAAAGTTGTACATATGGCGGACTTAATGCCATAGGGCATTCTCTCCCAGTCAACCATTAGGCTGAACAGAGATGTACAAACAAGAGGCGGTGCAGCAGTAATCAAAATAGAAAGCGCAAAAAATATTGTATATACATATAAATATACATATTCACACATACATAGACATATATACTTAAATACACACAATATATATATATATATATATATATATATATATATATATATATATATATATATATACACACATATACATGCATACACTTTATATATACAAATATCAGTATAGAAAAATTGTAAACTATAAAAAACAATGATTCCGGGCATAACGTTAGCCAAATAATTTATAAATAAACTACAACATGCATTGTGATGCCGACGAAAAGTACAAACCGTTTCACAATAATAGTACAATCGAATCGAAAACTTTACATAAACACCTGTATCCCGTAGGCTCGTTACTAAACTCGTTAAGTTTTAAAGCATCCCATTATGAACACAAAAAAAGATGAAAATGGACACTACCAGGTAGCGACGTGAAAAAAAGGCAAAAAGAAAACTTCTTTTTTCCCGACTGTACAACGGAAATACGCTGCCAACCGAAGCGTTACTTTTAATCTCGGATATTGCGATGCGACAATTTGAGCCTCACCTTCTTTGCGTCTCTTTTCAACTTTTCAATAAAAATTCACCTTTCTCGCTCAGTTCTGTTTGTTTTGGGAGGTACGGAGGTGACTTGTTTTGTTTTAATTAGTAAATAAGCTTTATGGACGTCAGTGTACTTGCAAATATTATAGCATACTCGAGATTAATCTGGTTCCAAATGCGTTATATGAAAAAAAAAACTGTAGTATTCAGCGCTTATGGAAAAAGTTTATTTAAATTAAAAACAGGCTTCCAATTTTGTTGGATACTAAGACCTTATTTCACGGGTAACGATGACGTAAATATGATCGTCGTAACGATTAAATTGAAAGTGACAAACGATCATAAAGTTTACTTGATGGTAAACGTCTTCTACAACACATGGAAAACTGCAACCAACTTCAAATAAGGTCAGAGATACATTGTCACTGTGGGGACTAAAATGAAATATCTAACAGACTGTAGTTACCTTAGTAATACTGGTTTCCTATACACTTTAGACCTGAACACAGCAGCCCACGCATTGTCGTTTAGCGGCAGAAATATTTTTTTTTATAGGATAGGATGACAAACGAGCACACAGTCCACCTGATGGTAAGTGGCTGCTGCGACCCATAGACATCTACATCTATCCCCAATAAAGAATCAAAATGCAGATGCGTTGTCACCCGTGACTAAGATGAAATGCCTCTTTTACAGTAAAATGGGTCTCCAGTTCTCTACACTCACCATACGAAACAGCAGCGTTAAGCTGCTATTTTACGCTGGTATTCTGTGAGAGCGTGGTGCCTTCCCCGGTCGAGCTGACCAATTTTTTTAAGAAAAAAAATTTTCGTGCTACAACTATACTACTTATATAGCTGCAGCATGGCTCTACCACGTGTAGATAAGAAAGTGGTACCCACCCAGACTGACTCCTATAAAAGCAGTCCTACCACGTAGGATATTACTGATTGCTGGTTATACCATTCGTCCAGCACCTACCACCTATTATCAATTGAACACTCAGTGTAATCCCATATATTTCTTTGGTAAGTTGTCTTACTCGTACGACTTCTTTGTGAAATCTGCTACCGCCTGAGATTTTTTCGAACCGATAAGAAAAACCTACTCCTTTTAAAAACACCTTCAACGCACCTGCAGTTCTCCCGATGTTGCAGTTTTTCATGGGCGACGTAGTCACATAATATCAGACAATCTCAAGCTTGTTTGCACCCTTTCCTGTAAAATCAGTAAGGAAATATTGGTGTAAAGATCAGACACAGTATGGTGTGTTCTACAAGGATTGAAATCCACTATTTTGTGGTTTACGTAATAACATTCTGCTACTACTAGCACATACTAGCACACGATACGACGATACTCAGCGAGCTATGGAGAGGGCTATGCTCGGGGTGTCTCTGCGTGATAAACTTAGAAATGAGGATATCCGCAGTAGGACCAGAGTAACCGACATAGCCCAACGGATTAGTAAGCTGAAGTGGCAATGGGTCGGCCATATAGCTCGAAGAACCGACAACCGATGGGGAAAAAAGGTTCTCGAGTGGCGGCCTCATACCAGCGGACGAAGTGTAGGGCGTCCCTCCACTAGATGGAGTGACGACCTGGTAAGATATGCAGGAAGTCGATGGATGCAGGTGACTCAGGACCGTGCTTTGTGGCATTCCTTGAGGGAGGTCTATGTTCAGCAGTGGACTTGTGACTGTAATGATGATGATGACTACTAGCACATAGATTCTAGTAGAAATCAACTAATCATGACAATGGAAACAATCAAACCGTCAGTCATTAATCAGCGAAAAAAAGAAAGAGAATTTATTCAATATAGATTGTGAATGATAAATATCGAAATTTATTTTTAACATTTATCACTGACTTGGAAATACATTTGTAAAGTAACATAAGTAATATTTTAAAATGAAAAATGTTGTATAACAGACTTCAATATAAATTATAAAGAATAATTCAAAAACTATTGGTCTGATCTTGATCAAATTCATATGATTCCACGTAAAATATATCCGATTTCGACTAAAGAAAAAGAATCATCGAAATCGGCTCACCCAGAAAAAAGTTATGAGATAACACATGTTAAAAAAGAACACAGCCGAATTGAGTACTTCCTCCTTTTTGAAGTCGGTAGAAAAGGCAGTAAGTAAAGTTGGTTTATATTGATTTGTACCCACACCCTACGTCTTATACGATGATCATCATTATCGTTAATATAATCGCTTATACACCAGTTGATATTAAGAACTCTTTGGCTCAAGATCTTAGCAAAAATGTGTGGTCATTAAAGTTGGTTGATATTGGCTTATAACCAGACCCTGCATGTTAGACGTCGGGTTGTTTGTTTTCGTGAAATTTATTTACGTGAACTGCCTCCGCGATACAAAAGGAAAACCTCTTGGGGGGTTAAGTTTTTTAGAAAATAAGAAAATGTTTGTTTTTAAAACTTCCGAACGGACCATCTTTTATGTTAAGCTCTATAATCCTCAGCGCAGTTTAATTTAACACTTTCACTGTCCGGTTTCCAGACACAATAGTAAGACAATAGCAGTGCTCTATAAATAGTGCACGGGACAGCGAAAGGGTTAATATAGCCGTGCAATTTTATGGTCTTCATAATAATAATAATAATTAATCTTTCTAAATAAAATGTCCCTTTTAATAAGAATTATTTGAAAACAAATTGTAAATATGAATGTTCTTTATACTCTATTATTTTAACTACGGAATATATATTCTAGTTTCATATAATATCAGTCTTATCTTCAATTTTACCGACGTTTACGGTTACGGTAAAAAACATTTATTTTCTTCAAAGATTACAAACAATAACTTACAGATAATACAATATTATAAAATGGATAATTAAACTGATTAGTGTTTAAAAGTACACAAATAAGGTCTATTATTCTAAGATTCGGTAAATGTACAAAGTGTACGTGTTAGTTAGCATTTTTCATTCGATTTTATAATCGATATTACATTTTAATTCAACTCGTGTTTGGTTTTATCGGAAGATGACTGTTCTGAATTATGATCGATCAGTAGACGTCACAAATGTGAACACGGCCTAGCAGATACCAAATAGCCAGCCAAAATAGCCCTTAGATAACTAAAGCAATAAGCCCATTGTAATCCCCGAGGACTTGATGACTCGTTTACAATAACTGGACCAGTAGCTTGCTGTGATTTTCAGTTTCTATGAGATTATGGCACTTCAGCGATTGTGTTTGCCTATTATACCCCTATTCACAATATGCCCGGGTATTAACGGAACTGACCTTGACGACCGACTGTTGTCGGAATATTTATTCAAGAACCTAAAACCAATGTTTACAGACTGATGTTAACAATTACTATTGAGTGATGTTAATTTTTTTTTATCCCAGCAGTAATATTGTATTTTTTTATAGAATATGGGACATAATTTTTTTATATCACTAATAAGGTCTGTGATTAATATAATTTTATACGTGGTAGAGCCATGCTGCAGTTATATTAGTAGTATAGTTGTAGCAAGAATGGGTCGGCTCGACCGGGGAAAGACACAGATTACCAGCGTAAAATGGCAGCTAGACGCTGCTGTGTTTCGTGTGATGAGTGTAGAGAGCCGGAGACCCATTTTCCTGGAAAAAAGGCATTCCATCTTAGTCCTCACGGATGACGACGCATCTGCATTTTGTTTCTTTATTGAGGATAAATTTAGATGTCTATGGGTCACAGCAACCACTTACCATAAGGTGGAATGTGTGCTCGTTTGTCACCCTATTCTATAAAAAAATTGACATTTCAAATAAAGCCCTTATTTAATAAAATAATAAATAATCAATAACAAATGAGAACAATCTTTATCTTTGTAATAAATATAAAAGCAAAAGCTCATATATTGATGCTAATTTAAATACGAAACACTGAAATACAGGACCATAAAAATTCAGTAGGTGGAGATATCGAACTGGAGCAACTGACATTTTAATTACACTTGGCAACTGAAAATCGTGATTTGAATTAAATTTATTCCACAGCGGTCGTAAAATAAAATTTCCCGCTCATTTTGCTATATCAGTGACGTAGCAATTATAGTTATATATTATTCCAGTAAAGTACAGTACGATAATAATCCTTTCCCTCCATACATTACAGCCAGTAAAGTTCACTGCTATAGACCTCCCTCATAGATTGACCTCATGAGGTATACCATTACGCTTGGCAAGCGGGTTGGCAACCGCAGTTTTTTTTTTATAGTAGAAGGGTAACAAATGAGCACACAGTCCACCTGATGGTAAGTGGTTGCTGCGGCCCATAGACATCTACATCTATTCTCGATTACGAATCAAAATGCAGATGCGTTGTCACCCGTGAGGACTAAGATGGAATGCCTCGTTTCCAGTAAAAAGGGTCTCCGGTTCTCTACACTCACCATACGAAACACAGCAGCGTTACGCTGCTATTTTACGCTGGTATTCTGTGAGAGCGTGGTCCTTCCCCGGTCGAGCCGACCCATTCGTGCTACAACCATAATATAGCTGCATCATGGCTCTACCACGTATAAAATATAATATATTATATGTATAGTATTATTTTGAATTGTTATAATCTATATAAATAAATAAACCTAGCAAGCTAACAGCATAGCAAAGTGGCGAAGCAATCAGCTTTGTAGCGATTTCTAACGGAAAAAAAATCAAAATAGGAGGTTAAGATGCTTGGGTGATCAGTAATCGATTGCTGAAAACATAATTTGAAAATTCGAAACCGTTCTCGAGATAATCGTGGGACAGATGGACAGACGGACGGACAGACGGACAGACGGACAGACGGACAGACGGACAGACGGACAGACGGACAGACGGACAGACGGACAGACATCGTGAAATCAATAAGTGACTTCGCAAGCTTCGTCAATTAATAAAATTAAAGTGACTGTTTGTAATGTTAAAATAATACCTTTTTACTATATGGATATGAAAGTATATACGGTACTTATAACAAAAACACGATTTTTAAAATTTTTGTCTATCTGTCTTTCTGTCTGTCTGTCTGTCTCTTTGTTCCGGCTAATCTCCGAAACGGCTAGAGCGATTTGGAATTTTCACTGGCAGATATCTGATGTTATAAGAACTAACTTAGGCTACTTTTACTTTGGAGTAAGAATTAGGGTACCGAGTAAAAAATTAAAACCAATGAAATCCAATCGTAATAATTTACGCGCGGACGAAGTCGCGAGGAACAGCTAGTATCAATATAAACTCTTAAACAGTTTTTCAACTCGTTTCGCCTTTACCGAGTTACACGAAATGGTATACTGTTATGAATAGCCGGTACAGGTGGGATCGTAGTAGTACGTAGGTACTACTTTGAACGCATTTTGTTATGTATTTGATATTTTACTTGTACTTAGGTAGTTGATATTTTAGGGTATTTCACTAATTGTCAGAGGGCAGTAGTTATACGCATTGCTCCTAGCTGAAATTTACGATTTTTATGAAAACAATTGAGTCCTTCCCTCACATCGCACCATTGAATGATGTGATGTGTGTCAATTAGTTTATAGTTTAGTTTAGTTTATGATTTACAACGTTACCCCACACTAGGATTTCCTCCTGTATCGTGAAAACAGTTAACAAACACAAATTGCACAAGGACAAACATCCAAACGCGGAACAATTATTTTTAGGCCATACAGATACTTGTTCCGTGCGGGATTCGAACCCACAGCCCCCAGCGCAGCAACTCATTTTTTTATAGGATAGGGTGACAAACGAGCACACAGTCCACCTGATGGTAAGTGATTACTGTGACCCATAAACATCTGCATCTATCCTCAATAAAGACTCAAGATGCAGATGCGTTGTCACCCGTGAGGACTAAGATGGAATGCCTCTTTGCCAGTAAAAAGGGTCTCCGGTTCTCTACACTCACCATACGAAACACAGCAGCGTTGAGCTGCTATTTTACGCTGGTTTTCTGTGAGAGCGTGGTCCTTCCCCGAGTGAGCCGACCCATTCGTGCTACAACTATACTACTTATATAGCTGCTACATGGCTCTACCACGTAAATCATTGCTAAGCAACTGTGCCTCGGAACCGCAATATACATTGATTCATTATATATATATGTGTCTGTTAGTGATTATTTTATTAATAGGGCATATTTCTCCTAATGGTACCTCGTTTAGAGACAAAACATGTTTTATCGACAGCGGTGTGTATTTTCTGCTGCGGATCTGGCTTAGAGATGTGGGTGATAGAACACTGATTGTAAGAGCGAGGGAGGTGCTCCTCAAAGTAGTTAATGCAATAATTTTAAACAGGTAATATCTAAGTAAGTAAAGAAATAAATTAAATTTTTCCTATATATTTTTAAATAATATTTGAGTAGAAATGTTGAGTTGAGATCTTGGGATATAACTATACAAGATGTGCTTGGCGCGTCTTCCCCCTTTATTGAAGAACGGTTCGCTTCATTTTTCTTAAGGCGACGAGAAAAGGAGTGGAGCAATTTGAGTGTGTCTTTCCGACCACGTAAAATGTGAATGAATATTTTTTATTGAGGTAAGATAGTGTAATATACCATTTAAGGCTCAAACACCATTAACCATCAGGTAGGAATGTAAGCACTGGCTTAAAATAAAATATACGAGCATACACAAAATGATCAGACACTGACCATAACTGCAATATATGGTATGGAATAGAAAATATTCCAGCCTATATATTACAGTTATGATGTTATTCATGCTTCTGTTCTGCATGCTGCGAAATAAAATTGTATTATTTCGCACTACCCGTATGTTGATACCATCATATCATATCAACATCAATGGCGAGTACATCACTCACCTTCGATTTGCCGACGATATAGTCCTTATGGCAGAATCGCTGGAGGACCTAAGCACTATGCTCAATGACCTCAATAGTGTTTCCCAACGGATAGGTCTTAAGATGAACATGGACAAAACAAAGATCATGTTTAATGTCCATGTCACACCTATGCCGGTAGTTGTTGGGAACACTAAGCTCGAAGTTGTTGACGAGTATGTTTACCTGGGACAAATAGTCCGACTAGGTAAGTCCAACTTCGACCGAGAGGTCAATCGACGGATTCAACTCGGCTGGGCAGCGTTCGGGAAGCTACGACACATCTTCTCGTCAGACATACCTCAAAACCTTAAAACGAAATTGTACAACCAGTGCGTGTTGCCAGTGATGACTTACGGAACTGAGACGTGGTCCTTCACTGCTGGCCGTATGAGGAAGCTCAAGGTCGCTCAGCGAGCTATGGAGAGGGCTATGCTCGGAGTTTCTCTGCGTGATAAACTCAGAAATGAGGATATCCGCAGTAGAACCAGAGTAACCGACATAGCCCAACGGATTAGTAAGCTGAAGTGGCAATGGGCCGGCCATATAGCTCGAAGAACCGACAACCGATGGGGAAGAAAGGTTCTCGAGTGGCAGCCTCGTACCGGCAAGCGAAGTGTAGGGCGTCCCCCCACTAGATGGAGTGACGACCTGGTAAGATATGCAGGAAGTCGATGGATGCAGGTGGCTCAGGACCGTGCTTTGTGGCATTCTTTGGGGGAGGCCTATGTTCAGCAGTGGACTTGTGAAGGGCTGTAATGATGATGATGACCCGTATGTAACACTAGCCGTAACAGAGCTTTACTCCTGCCTCGTATATAAGGGGCAGGCTCTTCCACGAATGCAAATTCTCAGAACAGAGAACAGTTTTAACTAGTGACTCTCAATGAGGACCATATTTAAGTGGAGTAATGATAAATAATAAAGTAATTGAATTTCACCTGATTCTTAATTGCAAATTATCAGCCAACTTGCGGTCGTGCCGCCTACATAACGTCCTACTGTTTAACGTCAGAAATATCTCTTCCCATTAACCCCCACGCAATCAGAAGGGTGTTATAAGTTTGAAATATGTATTTGTCTGTGACACCATAGCTCCTGAATAGATGAACCAATTTCACTTAATTTTTTTTTCGATTGAAAAGTGTCTTATTCAAGAGTGTTCATAGTTATGATTAAAGAAAATCTGTTCAGTCGTTTGAAGATTATCGGCTTTTTATTTTTCGGGGTTTATTTTAATTTTTTAATTTAAGTTTATTGTTACATTTTTTAGAGCTAGAACGTATCGGCGCTATCAATAGTATTGGTAGTATATAATATATGTTAGCAGCAACATATATAATATATGTTGCTAGCAACGCTCCTCGTATTCGCCTGGATCTAAGGGTGATATAGAATTTATATTTAAGATTATCTTCAAAAACCATTTACCTACAGTGAAACTTGGCTAACTGGGACTTTAAGGGACCTGCAAATTTGTCTCAATAAAGAGGTATTCCAATTACCCAGTATCTCAGATATCCAAGTATAAATAATTATCTGTCTTATTTACAGACGATTCCATTAGTTGAGGTGAGAATAGAGGTTATTTCAGTTATAGAGGTGCGAATATTTAATTAAATAACGTATTTTGTAACCATACTTAATACATAAACAACCGTACGATAGCAAAACCAAATTAAAACTGGGGGTCACTATTACCCATTTAGCCAAGTGCGGAATTTGCGGGTAAAATAAAAATTTGTAAACAAAGTGGTACACAACATATAGTCTCAGTAAAAGAGGTAAAATATATTCGCTGTCTCAATTATAGAGGTAATTATGACGATATAATCGAAAGAACTAATTCCAGATATAGAGGTTTGTTTTGTCCCACTAACAGAGGTAATTCAGCGCTAAAGTGTCGCGACCTAAGCGTGAGTTCCAGCTATGGAGGTTTCTCACTTATCTAGGTCCCACTTAACCATGTTTTACTGTATTTTATAAATTTTAACGATTTCTCAAATGAATATACTCCAAGTATTTCGAATAAAATATAGCCTAGAATCACTCCTGACATTGATCTCTATTTTTAGTCCAGTTTTATTACAATTGGTTCAGCCTTTCAGAGACAGTAGTAGCTAGCAAAACTCCAAAGACAAAAACGCCACAACCCCTCTCCTCAATAAAAGGCAGTAACTTAGATATTACAGATTGACTCTCCAATTTTATATATACGTATGTATCAATGGTACTGATTAAAGATCTTGAATTCAATATCTCATCAATGACATCTTCCTTAATTTAGGGAATGTGTGTTTTCATATGTATTTAAGCGATTGATTCGTTAGCGTCGTAAACATATCCTTGACTAAGGGCGGGTTGTTTCACCTCTACTTGTTGAGAAACGCGTATACAATAATAACTTAAATTGAAAATTTTAGAAACCCCCGAAACAAAATGAGCTGGTGATCTTTAAACGGCTGATCAGCTTTTCTTAAAACATAGCTATAAACTCTCTCGCTTAAGACACCTATCAAACGAAGAAAATTTAATCAAAGTCGGTTCATCCGTTCAGGAGCACACAGACAGACTCGCAGATACACATATACAACATATAATATCCCTCTGTTTTCATCGGGGGTTATAAAAGGCGCTAACTATCGTTAAACTAGAATATATATTTTATATGTAGAATTAAGGTGACAAGCGAGCACACAGTCCACCTGATGGAAAGTGGATGCTGTGGCCCATAATCTAAAATAAAGAATAAAAACGCAGATGCGTTGTCATCCTTGAGGACTAAGATGTAATGCCTCGTTTCCAATAAATAGGGTCTTCAATTCTCTACACTCACCAATACCATTCTGTGAGAGCGTGGTTCCTCCCCATTCGAACCGACTCATTTTTGCTACAACTATAATATACCTTCAGCATGGCTCTATCACGTTTATCATATATTTATTCGGAATAACAAACAAATGTTTTGTTTCATTACACAAATTAAGCTGAGCCGTGGTAGCTCAGATGGTTAGCACTCGCAGTAAGCTTCACAGTACTCGAGTAACCCGGGTTCGATCCCCGCCGGCACCAATGAAATTGTTAATTGCAATTTTAAGTGCTGATTTACCACGTGCTCGGCGGTGAAGGAAAACATCGTGAGGAAACCTGCATGTCTGAGAAAAAAAATTTCATAGACATGTGAAGTTCGCCAACACGCATTGGGGCAGCGCGGCGGACATTTCGTTGCCCTAAAACCCTCTCAGAAATGAGAGGAGGCCTGTGCCCAGCAGTGGAACGTAAATAGGCTGCAACTTTACTTTACTTTACACAAATTAAAAAAATAATTACGATTACAGGCTTTACCCACGGGTTAATGTGAATGTCATTTTGTTCTGAAATAATTTTATGCAATGATACAACACTTTGTATTTAACAAGAGTTAAAGATATTTTTTTTTAAATTCACGCTGATACTAAACATTAAATGAAAATAATTTTACGGTTTTTATCGCGTTTATGGATTTGGTGTCGTAATAGAGGGAAACAAATCAGATGATAGTCAACAGCTTCTTTCTAATACCGAATAAAAATAAAAAACTGCGGTTACCAACGCGCTTGCCAAACGTGGCAACTATTGCGAGCCCCCCCCCCCCCATGAGGCAATTTAAGGGGGAGGATTATTTTCAGCTTTGGACTTCGATAGGCTGTAACAGTAACGGTTTACGAAAATTAGTTTCATAGAACTTTAAAGACCTTACCAGCCCTAACAGATTTTAGAATACTCAAAAATCAACAAATAGAAATCTGATACCCGCCATTTGATTCTCCTAGCACTAAATTAAATATAATTGTTACCAGTCACACCATTGCACGCCAACACTATCTATCACATCAAACGCATTCAACAATCGGATAATACTATGATATGAACTGCAATTTTACGCTCCGTTTGTCGCCTAAGTGGGCATATCGCACGTGGTGAATGAATTGTGAGTTTTCACTTTTAATTTAATTTTATTTAGGCATTGGACGCGTTTGATTGGATAGATTTTTTAAATTTCAAATTTAGAATAGTAGTAATTTAAAAAAAATATGTTTTAATTAAGTATTGCCTAAATACTCAAACTCTGCTCAATTTTAAGGCGCCATTAAATCTTGTGCTGTATCTATCACTTTAAGTCAAAGTGACTTTAAAGTTTTAACAGTGGTATAGCCACGCGGCAGCTTTTGCTGTCGCACGGATGGGCTGGCTCGAACCGGGGTGGTACCACGATCTCACAGAAAATCAGCGTTAAGTATAGGTTTACCTCTGCGTTTCGCTTGGTGAGTGCAGGTGGCAGGAGGCCCTTTTAACTGGAAATGAGGCATTCCATCTTAGTTTTCACGGGTGACAACGCATCTACATTTTGATTTTTAACAGAGGATAGATGTAGATGTCTATGGGCCGCAGCAACTACTTACCATCAGGTGGACTGTGTGCTCGTTTGTCACACTTATCCTATAAAAAAACTTTGACTCTACGAGAATTCACGACATCTTAAATTAGGTAGCGTTTGAGTATTTATTTATTTACTCTTCTTTATTTCACACCATATAAAACATACAGAAATTATTTATAAAAAAGGAGTATGCAATGGGCGGTCTTATTTCTGACAGTAATTTCTTCCAGACAAGCAATGAATGGACAGGATTGCAGGAAGAATGATAAGGGTAGGGCAGGTCATTGTGATAAAAAAATATATATATATGTTAATATATATGATTAATAATATATATAAAATACACATGTTAATGTCATATATACATACATATAGGTACATATTGTTTTAGCAAATACCATAAAGATCTTAAACTCTGTAGTGCCAGTGTAAGAATATCCACTGCCCCATATCGTTGTGTGCGTGTCGTGAGAGACAGCTGAGTTAACTGAAACAGGAGATGAGCAGTTGCATCTTCCTGATTACAACTCAAGGAATAGAAAAATGCGAGACCGCTGCCCAAGCGTTGTAGCTGTGGCCCCTTTATGAGACTATCCATGGGGAGACCTTTGTTCAGCAGTGGATTCATTAAGGCTGTAAAGTATATATGTATGCATAAACACCTTACAGTCACAAAATTGTTAAGAAAATGGTTTAGATATAAAATAAATTTGGTAAGGGATGTACGGACTATGGTATCAAGCGTCCGTCTATAGCGACTTACTGTAGTTAAATGCAAGAAGAACAATAGGTCCTCTTTTGCTGCAGTTCGCCCTTTGTATTTGTTCTGATGAATTGCTGCAGTTTTCCTGAAACACGTCAAAATAAAAATTCATGCAATTTTTTTTTCGACCTGAAGCAATTCATAATGATTAATAATCTCCTCTAGACTGAATAACGCTCGTACCTTCCCAGTATGTCCTTGACGATCTATTCAAATTGCTATTGAGTAGAACTTCAGATAGAAAACTATAGCATAAAAAGCATTGTCTTTAGTGTTTTTAGTTGACGTAATAGAGTCATGCTGCCGCTATATTTCTGGAATAGTTGTATCACGAATGGACCATGCTCTCACAGAATAGCTTAATGCTGCTGTAATTCGTATGGTGAGTGTAGAGAACCGGAGACCCGTTTTGCTGGAAACGAAGCATTCCATCTTAGTCCTCAGGGGTGACAACTCATCTGCATTTTGATACGTAATGGAAGATAGAATGTAGATGTCTTTGGGCCACAGCAACCACTTACCATCAGGTGGACTGTGTGCTCGTTTGTCACCCTTACCCTGTAAAAAAGTTAAAAAAATAAGTTAGCAAAATGCATTCATTAATATAAAATGGGTTTACGGAATTTCTTTTAAGCTTTGTGTAATATAACTCTATATTTATGAAACATATTATATTAAGCCATTTGCACTGTTTCCGTTCCACTTTATTTTGTTATAGTAGCCGTATGCATGTGCCGTATCCCCGAATTGGTATAGTAACAATGTCTGTTAGATCATTAATCTGTAAGGCGTTTTAAATGAATTCTCTGCGCTTGAATTTCAATTTTATCTTCGTGTCGAATGCAACGAGGCGTAATTGGATGGTTGTATAACCGATTCTAGTTGTGAGCGCGTGCGGATTGGTGCTTATGATTTATTTTAATGAAAATATGAATTTCGTTATCTGTATTTTTATATAATGTGCGGTTTTAATGCAACGCAGAATGAACTTACTGTGTCTTGAAGTTCTGCGTAGATCGGACCGAAATTAATAATTAAAAAAGCTGAAGGTACTCCGGGTTAACACTGACATAGGGACGTCAATCACCTCAGTCCCCTGTGAACATGGGTGCTGGAAAGCACTCGAAACGTCGGGAATATAAAATAAGTTTATTAAACGCGATAAAATCCGTAAAAGTAGTTTTATTCAATGTGTAGTGTTCGCGTAAATATAAGAAATCATTAAGTAAAGTATTAGTTATACTATTGATTTTTCTTTATAAACAATTTCAATCATGCTTCAGCCATATTATGATTGTTACACTAATGAGTCGGCTCGATCGGGGTAGGATCTCACTTTTACCAGCATGAAATAGCAGCGTATACTGTTGTTTGTCGTACGGTGAATGTAGAGAAACCTTTTTAATGGTAAAAAAGCATTGTATCTTAGTCCTCATGGGTCACCCACGCATCTAAATTTTGATTCTTAATCGAGAATAGATGTAGATGCCTATGGGCCTTAGCATAAACTTACCTGGTGTACTGTGTACTTGTTTGTCAACCTCTTTCTTAAAGAGAAAGAACAAGTAAAAATCTATTTAATCCAAAGCAGTGGCTCTCACTCAATTGTAAAACGCACAGGAACTGAGTACCACGCTAATCAAGTGTAATTTGAAATAGTTAATTATAAAATTGTATTTGTTTTAAACCTTTATTTAACTATTTTAGTCAATACTTGACTGCAATCCCACCTGATGGTAAGTGGTGATGCAGTCATAGATCGGGTAAAGTGCACTGACACAGATTAACAATAGTCTATTCAATCTTGCCTTAAAGGCTTTTTAATCGGATGGAAAGACAGACGCTTGCAAGTTATTACACACTTTTGCTTTACGCAATATTAATCATTTTACTGTTCCCTGAGTCATATATGAACATTTCGATTGTTTTTTTATAGCATAAGAATGACGAAAGAGCACACAGTCCACCTGATGGTAAGTGGATGCTGTGGCCCATAGATATTTATCCTAGGTTAAGAATCAAAATGCAGATGCATTGTCACCCCTGAGAACTAAGATGGAATTCCTCGTATCCAGTAAAAAGGTTCACCGGTTCTCTACTCTACACTCAGTATACGGAAACACAGCAACATTAAGCTGCTGGTATTCTGTGATATTCATGTGAGATTTAAAATTAACTTACAATGTAATATTTTATACAATTAAGTAACATTTAGAAACAACATGTTAGAGATCACCTCATTCCCAAGGGTTTTTAATTATTATCATTCATTTACACTAGCAGTATAGTAAATAACCGTTACTAAACAATTGCTGCTTAATAAAATTTAGAAATTTTTAATTGATACTCGTATATCCCGTATATTTCTAATCATTTCTTTTAATTAAAAATATCATGTTTTTGTTATTGAAAGTCTATTTAAGTTAGACTAATATTAACATAGTGCGTTAGCTTTCGCCTATTGTTTGAGAAAGTGACATTGATATCTATTGTTGTTGTTCAAATATTATTTTGTTATAGTGAAAATTCTTTATCCTTAACAAAGTAATCTACTATTGATAGGTGGCTCAGTAATTTTAGTACAATGGAACGAACGGCCGATCTCGCCTTTCATACCTCTTCACTCGGTTTGTTTGGAAAAATAAAACGAAAGATACTCGAAAGTTGCGGCTGGGGCGTGTTTTGAGCATAGTTTGGTATGAAAATGTAATTTAAAAAAGCTATCACTACAAAGTCCCCGCAACGTGTTACGCAACAGTTATGCTTTAAACGAAACATATTATTCGTTTAAGTACTTTTTAGTTAAGTTTGACGATAAAATCCGTTAATTAAAAATTTGATGAACTTCTCTGTCCCCTGAAAAGACGCAATAATTAAGCTAAGTTACAGTACAATAGCTTAAAACGTGACAATGTCATGCTACAGCTATATTGTGGTTGTAGGCCGAATGGGTCGGCTCGACCGGGGAAGTACCACGCTCTCACAGAAAACCAGCGTAAAATAGCAGCATAATGCTTCTGTGTATCGTACGGTGAGTGTAGAGAACCGATATTCTTTTTCACTGGATACGAGGCATTCCATCTTAGTCCTCAGGGGTAACACATCTGCATATTGATTCTTAGTCAAGATTTAATATAGATGTCTATGGGCCACAGTATCCTCTTACTATCAGCAGAACTGTGTGCTCTATTGTCATTCTAATTCTATATAAAAAAAACCGGCCAAGTGCGAGTCGAACTCGCGCACCGAGGGTTCCGAACAATTCCGTAGGTATATAAGTTTAAAATTATTAAAATATTTTTATTATATGTTGTAACTAAAAATTTATGCTTTTCGCAATTTTTCCTTTATCTGTGCTATAATACGTTGCTTCGTACCAAATTTTAAGATTCTGAGTTCACGGGAAGTACGCTGTAGGTTTTGATTCCCTTGCGAATGTCGAAAATTTGCGGCATAAACGGCTGTTTTGATTGCGTTGGATTAGAAGTTTGATTTTTTCACAGCTCCAAGGGACAGTAGACTTGAGTATTTGATATGAATTTCAGCTTGATACCTCTACGCGTTCCTGAGAAAAAGGGTCTTGCCAGACAGACGGACAACAAAGTGATCCTATAAAGGTTCCGTTTTTTCCTTTTGAGGTACGGAACCCTAAAAATGTATCAATCGTAAACCAGACGCCGCACACTGACAGTAGATTGTTCTTGAACAAACTTACAGCATGAATCCAGTTAAAAGTTTAGCACTCGTAGTTTGTAAGCTAAATTGACTGTTTGAATTTATAGCAGAGCTATAGCTGCGTTATAACATGCCCAGGAACACGTGACGTCACATAAATTGTCGTCAACAAATTAGACACACGGGATCGTTGGAGCTCGCAAAGCGTTTTTAAACGGGCAGAAGCGCTGTAAGTAGTTACAACAAAGAGTAGTCTTTTATTAGGCGCACGACAAAGTAGATAAAGCAGTAGGAACAATTTTAGTTGTCGGGAGATTACCTGAATTTCGGCGTTCGCTTTAACTCAAATTACACGGCAATTTCTATGACAACGGTAGATATTTAATTAAGATAATACTGGTATTTACAACATTAATTCATTAAACAAAACTAAAACCCCACTGCTGAACATAGGCGTCTCCAATAGATTCTTTCATTGGGAGGGTTTGCCATATTTGCCACGCTTGACAAGCGTGCAAAGAGCGTGCAAAGCGAGTGACCGCAATCTTTAGGGTTCCGTATCCAAAGGTTACAGCGGGACCCTATTACTAAGCCTCCGCTGCACGATGGCATGGAACCCTTTTTGCGACTCGCACTTGATTGGCTTTTTATTCATTTTTATTCAGCTGTTATCAGAAAGATCCTGCTGCCCATTTTCTAGTTTAGCATCCTTCTGTCGCCTCATACAATACCCACGGTATGATGTGGGGTAGTGGATATTCTTACAGTGCCACTACACGGTCAACAAGGGATAAAAGTGACACTACTACACCATTAACTCATTCATTACGTCCTATCATTGAGTTATATGTACTACGTACTAGAGAAGCCATTTCAAACAAAAACCGTGTCCTACTCTATGTTTTCGCGCATACGCGGGAGTACTAGCCGCGCATGCACGAAGACTTTAATTTGATATAAAATAAGATATTAATATAAAATAAATATAAGAATTTAATATAAAATATCTTAATTTCATCTAAACAAACATGTTATATTTCTAAATAAAATGTAATAATGATTATTTTATGGAATTCACAAATTGTCAATTGATTGCAGTACAGTTCAGTTGAACATAGTCAATGTTCGGAATGGCTTCTCTAGTACGTAGTACATATAACTCAATGCGTCCTATTAAAACTCCATACATAGACTTTCCCCATTGATTGCCTGATAGGGGGTTATTTGTTATAGTAATCACGCTTGGTAGATAGCTGGGTGACCGCAGTTTTTGTATTATTTTGAGTTATTATAAGAAAAATGCCGCTGGCCATCTGTTACGACACCCACGGTATGGGGTAGCGGATCATCATACGCCGCCATTGAATGGTGTACCTCCTAGTTATATAGACATTTAGAAACTGTTTAGTATACATTATATCATTTTGCTGTATCCCTGTCTGTCACAGAGGTTTCTCAAAAACTTTTCACTAGCGTGTTAGATATGTGGAGTCAGCATAAAATACACTTATATATACAGAAATACGGCTCCGTGGTGCAGTGGCTTAGCAATGAATTGTTGCGCTGGGGGCCGCGGGTTCGAATCCCACACGGAACAAGTATTTGTATGGCCTACGAATAATTGTTTCGGGTCTGGATGTTTGTCCTCGTGCAATTTATGTTTGTAAACTGCCTCCACGATACAGGAGAAAATCCTAGTCCTGGGGTAACGTATGTTTAAAAAAAATAAGTATAAATAAATTAAAATTTAAGCAAACTTACAAAACATGCACTGATCATGAGCTGTGATGATTCACGAGAGAATTATCCTGGTGATACCGATTAGGATACTAGGAAAAAGTTATTAAATTATTACAATTTCAAATTTTCAAGTCAATCGAATTTCTACAAGTTGCTGAAAATTACATTAAAAATTCCGTTACATAGATATATAAATAGATGCACGCGAAGCTAATAAAAGCGTCTTAAAAATATGTAAAATATTATAATTATCTTTTTTTATTGTTAGGTAAAGTGACTATTCAGTCTCATAAAAAATTATAATTAATTGTTTTGTAATTCATATTACATAACACTTTCCCGAATAACTGCTTCAAATTTAAAAAAAAAGCACATGAATAGTAATAACAAGGTATAGAATAAAAGATGATTGTTGTATATATCCTTTTAATGCATTTTGAAATATTTTTAACACTGTTATCACAATACACTGTCACTGAAATAATTTTAGAGATACATGAACCCCTTTCTAAATAATCCGTTTTGATGTTCTACAACTTAAAAAAAAAAACTTATGAGACATAGTAAATATAGGTAAAGTAGGCTCCATGTATGTAATATACCATATACTTATTTTTTATTTGTTCAGTAAATAATTTATTCTATTGTTATCAAGGTCTCCACTATTAAAATTAATTGATAATCCGATCAATTTAAAGACCACTAGGTACTATGGAATAAAATTTGCAATTACAAAGTCGTATTTAAAATTTCGAAACAGAAACAACGCCGTACGCACGAGTAAATTTCCACAGAATCCCTTTTTTGTTTCAGCTTAATCTTTTAATTCCTAGTGACAATGACTGGATTTAATTTTATGTCATAAACGAATCTACCAGCAGCATTTGTATTCCGGCAGTCAATCACATTTTTAATTTAACATCCGATGATTTCGTTTTCAGATATAAAATATAACATTTTACAATGTATCTTCGTATTGATCTGTGTTGGAAGTAATTAATTGTGTATTGCGAGACGAAACGTCTGTTCTCGAGGTATTTTATCGTGGAGTTTTTTGTGCGCCTTACTTTTTTTGCTCTTTGTGACTTTGTTTCCGATTGCTGCATTGGAAGTCGCAATTTATTACATCCTATAGCTACCAGTTATTTTCTATGTATAATGTAATTGTATAACATTTGATTTCATCCTAATTTGAAGCCTGATAAATTTAATATTTTTCTACTCATCAACATTGTCGCTAAGAAAGTTTTTAAGTAAGTTCTCTGCGTATATCGGATCAAAAATGTATATTCAAAAGCTGGATTTAGCCCGGGCTAGCTACGACATTGGGACGTTAAACAACTCGGTCTCCAACTATTGTGGTGCTGTAATGCACCCGAACTTCGGAATTTAAAAATAAGTTAAAATTAAACGCGATAAAATCTGTAAAATTTGTTTTATTCCAAGAAGTTTTAAAATTTATTATAAAACACTCTGAATGTAAATCTGGCCATGTTCAGTACCTTTGACGGGCTGACAATTATGAAAAAAATGTTAAAATTGGCATTAATCTCGGTCTAAGGTTTAAACTCAGCCGATAGTTTCGCCTTAGTGAATCAGAATCAACGAGATTCTTAATAATAAAGTCTATAGTAGTTGTTTAATTTGGTTTATCATATTAGATTGGCAAGTGAGCTAACAGTTGAACTTATGATAAGTGACTACTACAACCCATAGCTACCTACAACTAAACGGTCAGTGGTGTTTCTCCTTTCAAATCGAAATACAGGAGTGAAAACTAAGGGTTTGCCAGAAGTGAGACTAATAGATGAGTTCGTATTAGTACAAAAGGATTAAGTTATCAAGTTAGTTACTATTCACTACTCCATATTGGAGATGTTACGGAGGTTCGATTCCGATTCCGAAAGTTCGGAACTTCCGATTGATTTTGCCCTTTCGATTCCGATTTCAGTTCCGTAAAATTTTAATTGGAAGTTATATATCGGAGGTCGCTACACAGTGGTGGCGGCGGCCGCGATCAGCGTGTACAAACAATGTTATACTTGTCGCCCCGGGAACCTCCCTCCCCCGTGCCTTCTGTTGATTACACTTTAACTTGATGTTTTGTTTCGTATTTGGCAATTGGCATGTTGTGCGTACGCGCTTCATTTATACTTAGCCGAGTTTTTGATTGTTTTAGTAGTATTTTATTTGACGTGTAACAAATTTATTTGAATTGGACAATGAAGTCAAAATCAAATGGCATTTCGAATTATTTCCATGAAGTTTCTGAGAATACGGCAAACTGTAAACTATGTTAGAAAATATATTCACAAAAGGGAGGTACGACTACTTAGTTAAATAATCATTTACAGCCATGTCACTGAGTGCATGCCACTGAATTCGAAGAATTCATAAAATTTAAAACTGAAAAGAAAAATACAGTGTAGTAGACCTGCCCTTAACACATCTCTTCTGCCTCCACCTTCGATTCCAGTTCCGATTTCGGTTCCGTTTCCGATAAACAAAATTTAAAAACTCCGCTTCCGAATTCGGTTCCGATATAACACTTCCGTAACATCCCTACTCCATATCATCCCGTGGGTGTCATTAGAGATGACAGAGGGGATTAAAACAGGAGTAAAGTTGACTGGCAGAGAACGGTGTTAGCAATTAAGTTCACCTTTTTTTTTCTATACATTGTATAAGATTCAATAAGGTATAAACAAATAAATAGACGGACAACAGCAACTTCCCGATAACAACTCAAAATTATTAAAAAAAAACTGTGGTTGAGATGGCCAACCGAGCGTGGCAACTATAAAAAAAATCAGTATTGGATTTTGAGTACAGTAATAAATGAATGGATGGATCTTCCAGCTTAAGCTGGCAATATATACCGGGAATACGGGTACGTTGAAATATTTCAAGCAAGTGAAGTGACGTCACTGTCCGTCACGAGCTCTTTGTAATTTATGTCTGGCTATGTTTACTTATCATCTGTCGGTCGTCTGAGCCCCGCTTGTTAATTATTAGGATGCGCCGCGGGCAGGTGAGGCTGGCGGTTAGGGTGGTTTTGTTATACCCCCTTCCACGTTCTGCCCTTCCAATTACAGTACGAGCGTACTTTGTTTTTGTTGCGGTGTTCCTAGGCGTTGTTTTTAAACTTGTTTGTCATGTATTACGTAGAGTGGAAGAATTTGTAATTGTTACTACATTTTTTTAACTCGCTTTCGTGTGTCTATTCTAACTATGATTTTAAACTAACTTCCTGATGAAGAAACTTGAAATTTTAAACATGGCTCAGAATCAAATGACAATATGAGAATATTAAAAAAATAGATTTATTTTCAAAAACGTGTGGATTGTATGCAGGGAATATAGAATAAAAATAGTTTGGAAACTCTAAAAGTGCACGCCTCATAAGCGTTTCGTTTAATTTTGAAAAAAATAAATTGTGTGTTAATTTAATACAACTATTATTTTAACATGTAGTGTTGCCAACAGGGAAAAAATAATAATATTTACCAAAATTAATCTATTACACGAAGTATAAAATAGATATAGGCTGTATGGACCAATAATTGGTAACATCACATAAACTTTACTATTTTAAGCCTAGACCTCCGCAGATTATTGAAAGAGATATTAGTAGTAGAATTAACCCACCAAACACTTTCGTAGCAAACAAACCGACGTGTTAGAGCCATGCTGCATCTATATTAGTAGTATAGTTGTAGCATGAATGGGTCGGCTCGACCGAGGTACGACCACGCTCTCACAGAATACCAACGTAAAATACGTGAGTGTAGAGAACCGAAGACCCTTTTTACTGGAAAAGAGGCATTCCATCTTTGCCCTCACGGGTGACGCATCTGCATTTTGATTCTTTATTGAGGATAAATGTAGATGTCTATGGGTCACAGCAACCACTTACCATCAGGTGGACAGTATGCTCGTTTGTTACCCTACACAATAAAAAATATTTCTCAAAAATATTATACATGAATGAGAAGGCAATAGTTTCGCCAAGAAATTCTTCTGTTGATCAAATAATTAATTGTTTTCAAATATTAGAAAGAATACCAGGTAATCAAAAAATATTAATCCGTTGATAATTACATACAGAGGATGCTATGCATTACCCACAGGAATTCCTCAACTCCCTTAACCCTTCAGGACTTGACAACGCAGCTGCATTTTGATTCTTTATTGAGGATAGCTGTAGATGTATATGGGTCACAGCAACCACTTACAATCAGGTGGACTGTGTGCTCGTGTGTCACTTTATCCTATAAAAAAAACAAATACTGTCAACTTTTAGGCAGCACTGCTAGTAATCCGTCTGGCTTATAAGAGTCCATCTAGGACAGTACCATCTTCTTTTCTAATTCCGTCACAAAGCAGCAGTTTCTGCACTGGGTCCAAAACGTTTAGGTTAAAGACTGTTTCCAATGTGCGGCCCGTAGACCTGCGTTATTCTCTATTAAAGATCAAAATGCGTTGTCACCCTGAACACTAAGATGGCATGCTTCGCGAAAAAGTTGCAGTTTATTTTCTGCCGACTTCCAAAAAGGAGACGGTACTCAATTCGAGTGTATGTTTTTTTTATGTGTGTTACCTCATAACTTTGTACTGGGCGAACAGATTTCGATGATTCTTCTTTTATATGAAAGCTGATAGTTCTCGTGTGGTCCCATATGAATTTGATTAAGCTCAGACCAATGGTTATTGAGTTACTCTTAAATAACCTATGTTGAAGACGCTTATATTGAAGTCGGCTGTACAAAATTTTTAATTTTATATTATAAATACTAGCATTGCTATAAACATTAATAATATCCCCTTTAACCATTCCTGGTAAGCTTAAAATGCTTGGGTTAGAAGTGGTTCACGACAATAGGTGAATGGCGGATTCGAACCCCTAACCTTTTGAGTGTGCGCTCCGCACCCTGTCATTGAACTGTCGCTTCAAACTACTGTCGCTTATTTCTTGTCACTCATCATACAAAACTTGCAAATTTATGTTACATTTATTAATTATATATTTTAAGTTTGCATTCTGTTAATTTCGTGTTCCTTCCCCGGTTTTCTCGTACTGCAGCCATATTATAACTATCCTTGTTTTGACATAAAAATAACGTACTGTTTCTTTGATACTGCAACATACTTTATCTCCGTGGATTTTGTAATAATGTCTTCGCAAACAGAGTAAGTCCCATTTTCTAGCAGTTAACTCGATACAGCAATATAAGACGTCAGCATTTCCAGCTTCAGTAAAATAGGATCATACACGGAGCTAAGACTAAGCAATTTAAAATGATATTTATCTCAGAAACGGGGAAGTGTACTAAATAAAGAAGATTTTGATCTGCGTTATTCGGTTTGCGTTTATATGAGACTAACTGGTACTCGGCGCGTTGCTGCTCCAAAAGAAGTAATTGTGGAAATATTGTTTTAAATTTGGAAGACATATATTGTTTAAGTAGTAATAATAATACATTAAATGAAATCGAATGATTTGGTACGATACGCGCGCCACCTACTGTGAGTTCATTGTACTATGCCTATAGCCTTCGTGCAAGTGTAAGCAATAAGTTGACAAAGTTTTACCGCAATCTTATGAACGGTATGGCAACGCATAAGATACGAACCAACAAACATTAATTTTTATATTTAAGAAGATTATTTTGTGTAGTCCTTTAAAAAAGCATACATTTTAATTAAAAGATATAATATTTCAATTTATATTATCGTCATCTTTCTTAATCAATAATAATTGTCAATGCTATCATCGACTCCGTCGCGCAGTAATGACTTACGGTGCCGCGGGTTTGAATTCAGTACGGAACAAGTATTTGTATGGCCTACTAGTTATTGTTCCGAATCTGGATGTTTGTCCTTGTGCTGTTTATGCATCTTAATTGCCTCTACGATACAGGAGAAAATTCTAGGGTGGGGGTAGCGTTATTAAAAAGAAAAAAAAGAAAATATAGAATGAAGTTTCTAGGTGGTGACCCTTTTTCTGCCTAGTAGTCCATCTCTATACGTACTACCTTTTACGTAATTCTGCTACCAAGCAGTAGTATGTGTACTGTTGTATTCGGTCTAAAACGGTGATTCCCAACCAAGTGGTTCGTGGACCAACAGTGGTCCGCAAGAGCTTAAATATGGTCCGCGAAAGATTTAAAAAATTTACCTATCTAATTTTTTTAAATAACACATTTATTATTTTCTCGTCGCGCATGCAGTGCAACATTGCACGTCACGTTAGTAAGTACCTACTAGCTTTTACAATAAATACACAAATAATACAGTTAATGAATGCTTCTTTTCAGTTTATAATATAATTATGTTAAAACTTGTGATTATAATTTATTGTTAGATTAACACAGTTATTTCTTTCACCTTGTGGTCCCTGCTAACTACGATAAAATCAAAGTGGTCCCTGGTCAAAAAAGTTTAATTTGAAGTTGGCTGCAGTTACGAACTGCAATAGCCACTTATTAACACGTAAACTGAAAATTCGTTTCACTTCCGTTTTATTTTGAAAAGCTTTCCGCCTTGGAGTCGTCTGAGTAGGACCGCGCTTTTACGAGTACCTATTTCTGCCGCCAAATGGACTGCTATCAACAAGCAGAGCAAAAATAATTATAGATTGTGAGACGTCCTATTAAGTCCTCAGTGATGACAACGCTGTAGTTCTTCCTTGTCTGAGATTAGTTGCAGGTGTCCTTGCTCTGTAGTAACCAATTACCTTTAACAAAACTGTAAGTTCGATTTACTTATATTTAAAAAAAAGTGTTTTATTTTAAATTACGAATAAAATTTTCGTTGCAATTGATTTCAAAAGAACTAATTACTAAAAATAATTTGTACGTTAAACAAATGCTCTATAAATCCCCAAGTTATCCGTTTTATACTGGCGATAGATTAACTGGGACAACCCACAGTTACTAGTTTTCTAATTTCTTCGGTCTGAACACAGAAACTTCTTGCCGCAAAACCGAGATGGGAACTTAGTTAATAATTCGAGTCCGCCATAACTTTATCTCTTCAATATCCTACGTGTACTGTACAGCTCATCGATTTTTCTCACCACTGTTTTTATACTGTAAAAGACAATTGCTGAATAGAGGCTCCAAGTTCTAAGCATTTCGCTTTTTTCCACCCTAACAGCGGATAATGGCTTCAAAGGTATAATACGTTGCGTAATACCATTGATAAGCCAGGTAAACGTATGTAAACTAACTCTTACCTTCGGCTCCGCGCGCATTTAATTAAAACCCAATATTTTTTTTATTAGCTAAATTATATCAATAAATTTGTACCAAAATAAATTGTTTCTTTATTTCTTTTTACGATTTTGCATCTTATTTTCTTTAACATTAGAAAGTATTTATTGGGTTACCGTGATTTTCTTTACCGGTAGCCAAATCCTTGAGGTATTTTTTAAGATTCTTAAGTCCTGTATCAAGTTAAATATTACCGCCAATGACAGATTTCAGAGGTGCATGGAACACTGTAGTCACAACCACCAGCAGTAAAGTTTCTAAAATAATAATATTGTCTTCCTGACTGAACTTCAGTCACGGTGGCTAGTCTAAATGCAGACTAGGCATGTGCGCAGGATAGGAATATAGCTCTCGAGTATATGCGCAAGCACAGGTGCACTCCCTATTCGCTCATTATCATATTCCAATAGAACGGTAATCCGACATGACCGAAGAGAGATCAGGCGCGGGAGCAACGGCTCTACGTGCTTTACGAAGCTACGGGGGGAGGGGGGGGGGGGGGGTTAACACCGCCAATTTCCTGACTCAGGGCTGGTACTGAGAATTTCTTGTCAGTAAAACCCAATAACTCTGATTTTGGTCTGACCCTGGATTTGAACCCGGAACCTCACGATCATCAGTCGCGTTTACGACCACTATACCAAATAAGCAATCAAATATAATAATAATATGAGGAAGAGAAATTTTTCACTTTTAGCACCCAAAATTTATTGTGACGAAACAACAAACCCATCTATACGAAAGTAAATATAACCGCGAAACATTTCCTCACTAGTTGGGTGACCGATATCGTCGTTATTGGTTATCATTTTTCCTGACCCTTCCGCGAATGCCAATAATCTATCAAAAATAGTTTTCGGAAACGTAATCGCGTTTGTGGGTCGAGGAGGCCGCTTTCCAAGATACAAGCCTTAGTGTTCTTCTTATTATGTGGATAATCTACTTGTTCCTCTTGTAACAGAAGCCCTCCTGGCCGAATTAGTACATTATTCCGATAAACACGAATGACAACATATTCGTGATACTAAAGCACATTCAAAGAATATTTAGAAATTAATACACATATTGATGCAAACAATATGGTTTTGATGTTTCTATCTTGTAAAATAATATAAAATGTAATTAATTGAAATTAAAATTCTTTTGTTCATCACAGCCTATGAATACCATAAGTCTTATGGACATCACCATTTTCCTGGCAACAACCGCGAATTAAAAAAAAACGATGGTTGTCAACTAAGTGAGTTGACAACCGACGTGTTCTTTTGCCAAGAGTTGTAACTATAGCAAAATCACCCTTTTGAGGTAATCCATAATTTCTCGAGGGCAAACTCGTACGAGTAGGCGAAGTGTGGGGCGACCTCCCACTAGATGGAGCGACGACCTGGTAAGACATGCAGGAGTCGTTACATGCAGATGACTCAGGACCGTGCTTTGTGGCATTCCAGCAGTGGACTTGTGAAGAGCTGCGATAATGATAATAATAACGAGGCAATCTATGTTCAGGAGCTTATATATTATGTTCAGGCGTAGACTAGTCATGGGCAATAATTATCAATATGGTGAATTTGTAATAATATATTTAAATATTACTAGGCAATAGGGGAGTTTTTTTTTATTATTTTGAGTTGTTTTCAGTAAAAAGCTGCTGCCCATTTCTTGTTTTAGCTTCCCTGTGTCGCCTCAGGACGACATGTTTTAGGAGATATCCTTACACCGCTACTACGCGTTTGTTAATGATAACAATTTTAATATATTCAATAGCAAAATGAAGCTCAATAATTACAAAAGCTTATGTAAAGTACAAAAAGCACAGCTTTTGTTTATTGTCAGCGTTGTTTGTTACCGTTTCTTTTTGTGATATACAGGGCGTATACCGTAAGCGAACATATTCTTAGAAATATTGGAAATAGAATTGAATGGACTCGATACAAAACTTTCATAATAGAATCGCACAATACACTGGATAATGGAGGAGGTAAATGTTGGATATAACAATAATAACATAAAGAGGATGATCACTTTAATATCAACAGAATTTTATCGTAAACCAACTTTTAACCGACTTCAAAAAATGGATGAGGCACTCAATTCGACTGTATTTTTTTATGTGTGTTCAGATTTTTTTTTATGTGGACCGATTCTAATGATTCTTGTTTTATTTGAAGTCGGGTGCTTCTCATCCTATTATATTATATTAATTTAATCAAGGTCTGACCAGTAGTTTTTCAGTTATCCTTAATAATGCGTATTTAATTAACTTCGACTACATTGACGATGTTCTCATTTTATTTACACTGAAGTCTTTGTACAAAACTTTTGATTTTACCACTTGTAAGTGAACGTTTTCTAAATTCTGAGATGTAGTGAATAGCACTAGAGAGCTAAATTTTAATGAAAATTGTAAACTCCAAAATATACTCGTATCTAAGTCATCATAATGATTTCTTATCTTTACGAGAATACCTGAAATTAAATAAAACTAATTTTACAGATTTTTTATGCAAAAAATTGTTGTAACCTAGGTTTATTGAATACCTATGTTTAATTTTTTTTTAATTATGGTCACACCTGATACATAGCTACGCTATGTCCTGCGTATAATATGTAATAATTTTTCAAATTTCTTGTACGTTTGTTATTAAAACATATACGTGGTAGAGCCACGCTGCAGCTATGGCTGTAGCACAAATGGGTCAACTCGAGCGGGGTAGGGCCACGCTCTCACAGAATACCTGCGTAAAATAGCAGTTTAATGCTACTATGTTTCGTATGGTGAGTGTAGAGTACCGGAGACCCTTTTTACTTGAAATGAGGCAATCCATCTTAGTCCTCAGGGGTGACAACGCATCTGCATTTTCATTCTTAACTAAGGATCCATTTAGATGTCCCTGCCACTAAATCTTATCTCGATATTTTATAGTTTTAAAGATTTGCATGCTATTAATAATGGCTGATTAAGCGAATGTTTAATTACTGTGACCATCTTCAATGTACCTTAACCAAATGCAAATAAATATTTCATTTTATTTCATTTCACTCCACGGGTTGACTGGCAGAGAATGCCGTAAGGCCTTAAGTCCGCCCTTTATTACCCTAGTTATTAAGGTGTTAAAAATTAAGATTAAATAAATAAATAACTTCTATACCTATTTTTGCATTCGATGCTAGGAGTATAATTGTACTCCGGAGGCGGAAATTGGTCCACAATCAGGAAGATAGCCTGAATGAAAATCAGCCTACAGCTATCTTTGTGTGCAGGAATCATCAGGAATATGCAGCTGCCCATCTCCTGTATTATTGCCCTCTACTACCGCTTACGAAACTCACGGAGCTATACGAATTAGATAATAAGGATCTTTAATTTAATTAATTTTCACATTCGACCATGTATGGAATGTAAAACATGCCAGTTATGCTTACCTAGGCGGACAATTTGTCGTAGTCAAACATACTCGTCAACAATTTCGAGCGTAGGTAAACATACGCGTCAACAACTACCGGCATTCACTAGACCGGTATAGACTAAAAGCTAATTAAATAGTCACTTTGTTTCACTAATGTACAATTTTGTATGCAAAATATGTAACTAAGAAATACTATAAAGATAAATAGAAATCGCTGGTGAAACCCTCTCCTTTAAAATACATCAAAAGATATTATTAAAAAAAATGAAATGAACTGGAATTATGAGCATTTATTTTCTGCAATATTGTTTCAAATAAATATATTTTTATTAGTATTTGACACAATAAATATAATTCTCGAAGGCCCAGTTAATTTTTGTTAAAAAAATCTAAGGTTTTTTTCGCCACATCGCGTCTGCTCTTTATCGCGTCAGATAAGATATGACGTTGACTTATCCTCATTTTTCTCAACTTTTTTCTGAAGATTTTTTTTGCGAATTTCGTTGCTAATATAAACGCCTTATCTCCGGAGAGTTGCCGCCTCACGTTGCTTGGTGTTCCTGTTCACATTCATATCTTATTCTTTTTTATATTATTTATGACTTCTGTATGCCTCTTTGGGCGTGTTTGACATTTGATATATGTATTAGATTTTGTTTTCGTTTTTAACAATTCCAAACCAGTTCTTAACTTCTAATCCACCTGAAGGTATGTGGTGATGTAGCCAAAGATGGTAAGGCGCACTAAATTACCATAACAAAAATTTGTACAATTGCAACGGCAAATATATAGAATATCTCTGAAATACCACATGGAGCGTTGGCCGCACCCCGGGCGGGCTTAACACCTTGCCTGGCCTTTTCCTCACAACGGCTAAACAATCATGCATAGAGGATAGTCACTTTGTAGTTGAGTAGAAGGGTAAACATTCTACTCTATTGCGGTATGCTTTATGAACTATGGATTAAACTGGTGGTTTTATGATTGTTTTTGGGATGTAAAGCCAGATTGATAACTCCTTTATTATTATTAGTGGTCGCCTAGTGATCGAAATTCAACCGTAATTCATAATATTTTTGAGTATGTATAGTAAACAGGCTGTATCACTTTTCATTGCACATTAATATATATGACAAAAGTATTTTATACATACTTAGACCAAATATAGATTAAATGTTTTTCGACTTGATTAACCAACTCAAATAATTGTTGTAAAAGGTGAAATTAAAAATCACACAAATTCAAAGCTTATTCAGTTAATCTGTTAATAGCTTTTTTATTTGCAATATTTTAAAATTATTTGGCAACAAACTACTCTGTGTGACTTTATGACAATAGACTATTGTGTTTGACATTAGCAGTATAGACGTTAACATTGATTTTTTAATTTAATTTAATTAAGTATATTTGTAAGACATAATATACATAAATTTTGGCACTATAAATTTTGAAGAAAGAAATTTGAAGAAGTGCACTACAAATTTTGTGCATTTCTTTTACATGTTAACTTTAACTATGCAAAATTAAAAAGGGTACAAAGTTTTACCTTCATGTATATGTAAATTAAATTAAAAAAGTTAAATTAAATTGCCGTGTAGTGGCGGTTAAGAATATCCACTACCCCATATCTTCCCGTGGGTGTCGTAAAAGGCGACAAAGGGACACAGGCAAGAGATGGGCAGCAGCATCTTCCTGGTAACGGCAAAATACAATAAAAAACTGCGGTTGCCAACCCGCTCGCCAAGCGTGGCAACTATGGCAATATACCCCCCATAATGAAAGTTACGAAGAGACGGCCCCCAGTCCCCGGCGGCCCCGCTATTCCTGGCTACGGTGGCGACCATGGTAACGGCGGGGCAGGGGGTGCTAAGAATCTCCGGTGGAGGTTCGGTTGCCACCTACAACGACTTGACCTGGCAACATACAACGCACGGACCCTGAGGACTGACGAGAAGATTGTGGAGCTGGAAGAAGAGATAGACAAGTTACGCTGGCATATTATAGGATTATCCGAAGTCCGAAGAGAGGGGGAGGACACGGTAATCCTCGAATCCGGCAACTTGTTCTATCACCGGGAGGGCGACCATCTGTCCCAAGGAGGTGTCGGATTTATCGTCCACAAGTCTCTCGTTAACAACGTTGTAAAGATTGAGAGTGTGTCGAGGAGGGTTGCGTACCTTATACTCAGAATCACCAAACGGTATTCGCTGAAGGTCATACAGGTTTACGCACCAACCTCGGCACACCCCGATGAGGAGGTGGAGGAAATGTATGAGGATATCTCTAGAGCCATGCATTCCTCCAAAACCCAATATACGGTGTTAATGGGAGACTTCAATGCAAAACTAGGCACAAGAGAGAACGGTGAGCTGAAAGTGGGGAAATTTGGAATAGGGCAACGGAACCCAAGGGGCCAGCAGCTGGCCGACTTCATGGAGAAAGAGGGACTCTTTATGATGAACTCTTTCTTCCAGAAGCGGCCCCACAGGAAGTGGACCTGGTCGAGCCCCGACGGTTCGACAAAAAATGAGATTGACTTCATTATGACGACCAGACGACAACTGTTCAGTGATGTCTCAGTGATCGCGAGGGTGAAAACCGGCAGCGATCACCGAATGGTTAGAGGCACACTGAACCTAAACGTTAAGTTGGAGAGGTCTCGTCTAATGAAGTCAACGCTCCGTCCCCCTCGTGCTCTAATCCAAAGTCCCGAAACCTTTCAGCTCGAGTTACAAAACCGTTTTCAGTGCCTAGAAGACTGCAATGAAGTGGACGATTTGAATGACAAGCTCGTGGAAACTGTCCATGCGGTCGGAGCTAAGTTCTGCAAGACCCGCCGCAGAAGAACACAAAAACTCTCCGATCACACTCTTAATCTCATGGCTGTTAGACGGGAGATGAAGCTACATTCTTCAACAGATTTGACAGCATACAGGCAACTGAACAGAAGGATCTCCAAATGCATGCGGCGGGACTTACGCAACTTCAATACAGCTCGTATTGAAGAAGCGATCGAGCGGAACCAAGGCTCCAAAATCTTTGCCAGAGATCTGTCTGCCAGAAAGAGCCAACTGTCAAAGCTGAAGACCGAATGTGGCAGCATCGTTTCCGGGGCACCTAAGATTTTGAGTGAGATTGAGAGGTTCTATGGGCAGCTGTACACGTCATCGTTGGAGCCACACGCAAGTGTGAGTAACGATCCAAGAGCGAGTCTTATCCGACATTATTCCGATGATATCCCGGACGTCAGTCTGAGCGAGATTAGAATGGCTCTCCAGCACCTTAAAAACGGCAAGGCCCCAGGCGAGGATGGAATTACAGCGGAGCTTCTGAAAGCGGGTGGAAAACCGGTACTTGAAGTCCTTCAGAAGCTCTTTAATTCCGTCCTCCATGGTGGCATTACACCGGAGGCGTGGAGCAGAAGTGCGGTGGTCTTGTTCTTCAAGAAAGGCGACAACGCTCTCTTGAAGAACTACAGACCGATTTCCCTTCTGAGCCGCGTCTACGTGCTGTTTTCGAGAGTCATTACGAATCGTCTCGCGCGCAGACTTGATGACTTCCAGCCTCCCGAACAAGCCGGTTTCCGAAAGGGCTTTAGCACCATAGACCACATACATACCCTACGGCAAATTGTACAGAAGTCCGAGGAGTACAATTTGCCACTATGTCTGGCGTATGTGGACTATGAGAAAGCCTTTGATTCCGTCGAAATTTGGGCGGTGCTGCAGTCCCTTCAGCGGTGCCAAGTTGACTCTCGGTATATCGAAGTGTTGAAGTGCTTGTACAGTAGGGCTACGATGGCTATCCGAGTACAGAACCAGAGTACGAAACCTATCCAATTGCAGAGAGGTGTAAGACAGGGTGACGTCATATCCCCGAAACTCTTCACCGCTGCATTGGAAGACGTTTTCAAGCTTCTGGACTGGAAAGGATACGGTATCAACATCAATGGCGAGTACATCACTCACCTTCGATTTGCCGACGATATAGTCCTTATGGCAGAATCGCTGGAGGACCTAAGCACTATGCTCAATGACCTCAATAGTGTTTCCCAACGGATAGGTCTTAAGATGAACATGGACAAAACAAAGATCATGTTTAATGTCCATGTCACACCTATGCCGGTAGTTGTTGGGAACACTAAGCTCGAAGTTGTTGACGAGTATGTTTACCTGGGACAAATAGTCCGACTAGGTAAGTCCAACTTCGACCGAGAGGTCAATCGACGGATTCAACTCGGCTGGGCAGCGTTCGGGAATCTACGACACATCTTCTCGTCAGACATACCTCAAAACTTTAAAACGAAATTGTACAACCAGTGCGTGTTGCCAGTGATAACTTACGGAACTGAGACGTGGTCCTTCACTGCTGGCCGTATGAGGAAGCTCAAGGTCGCTCAGCGAGCTATGGAGAGGGCTATGCTCGGAGATTCTCTGCGTGATAAACTCAGAAATGAGGATATCCGCAGTAGAACCAGAGTGACCGACATAGCCCAACGGATTAGTAAGCTGAAGTGGCAATGGGCCGGCCATATAGCTCGAAAAACCGACAACCGATGGGGAAGAAAGGTTCTCGAGTGGCAGCCTCGTACCGGCAAGCGAAGTGTAGGGCGTCCCCCCACTAGATGGAGTGACGACCTGGTAAGATATGCAGGAAGTCGATGGATGCAGGTGGCTCAGGACCGTGCTTTGTGGCATTCTTTGGGGGAGGCCTATGTTCAGCAGTGGACTTGTGAAGGGCTGTAATGATGATGATGATGATATGTAAATTATTAGCCTTTTTAGTTTAATTTTACCCTTTATGATTTACCTTAATATAATAAGCGGATTGGCCTTACAAGAGTTACCATTAGCGAAGGCGCTGCACTCTTCCATTGCTAAAATATTTAAAATTTAATTTTAATAAAAATAATTTTGTGTGTTGTTTCGCTATCTGTCGTCGCCTTCAGTATTTTTGACAAATCCCTTACTTAGTTCCCATTACACTCTGATGTAGTTTAAAATGTGTTTACAGTTTTACGAAAAGTCATTTATACGAAAGTTAATTTTACCACGTTCTTATAAACTAACTTTCTTCTCTGCTTCTGTGTTTGGTAATAAATTTCCAATACCTTTTTAAACTATCTTCCCTATAAGCTAGAAATTTGTAACTTTAAGTTTAGCTCAGAACTGGAAACGGGGAAGGAAATGGTTGCCATTTTGAATTCTAATTATTCATCTTATTTAAATTAAACTAGTTTTACGGATTTTATCGCGTATATTAACTTATTTTATATTCCCGACGTTTCGAGCACTTTATAGCAATCATGGTCACGGGGGGAGACTGAGGTGTATGACGTCCCAATGTCATAGTTAACCACAGCTACCTCCAGATAAAATTATTAATTTTTGTTCCGATCTACGCAGTATGAACTTACAGTATCTTGAAGTCTTGCAGTTGTATGCTTGGGTTGGGATTTGATTATTTAACATCCTAATTTCAATAGAGAAGATGGCGGGGTGCTACCATCTGCTTGAGATCCCATTATTAATAAAGTTGAATCCCAACCCAAGCATACAACTGCAAGACTTCAAGATACTGTAAGTTCAAACAAAAAATAATAATTTTTATCTGGAGGTAGCTGTGGTTAACTATGACATTGGGACGTCATACACCTCAGTCCCCCCCGTGACCATGGGTGCTCTTAAGTGCTCAAAACGTCGGGAATATAAAATAATTTAACACTTTCACTGTCCGGTTTCCAGACACAATAGTAAGACAATATCAGTGCCCTACATGTAGTGCACGGGACAGCGAAAGGGTTAATATACGCGATAAAATCTGTAAAACTAGTTTTATTTAAATGTGTAGTGTTTGCGTAAATAGACGAAAACATTATTTACCATATGTTTGTTTAATCTAGTGTCCTTTTGCCACATTAGTTATTACGATGACGAAATATTGTCGACATAAACAAATGGTTTTGATATATTCGTCTAGACCATCACAAAGTCAAATTAAATAAAGTTTTTAAATTTTCTAAATTGATTTAAAAAAAATCATTATTTGATTTAGTCAAGTGGCATGTGATGTCTTTAAAAACATCTCCAAAGTTCCAACTCGAATTTTCTTCGCAGTAAAACTAAAGCCAAAATGGAATATCCACGAAAAAGCAATCCGAAAGTACTTTACAAAGTTTCTGAGAAAACGTTACCTATATCAAGTTTTTTTTTTATAAAAAATCATTCGAGTTCGGTCCGCTAAGTTCGGTTATTATAACCTTTTGCCGCGTCGGAATCTTTTTAAAATATTTAAGATTTTTAGACTTTTACTTAAGAAATACTCTCAAAGTTGAAGTACTTTCAGGTTTGAAGAAAAAAATAATCACTCTTTTACAGTTCTTGATCTGTGGGCGTTAAACTTTTTTTTAATATCTGGAAATTTTGTCTCTAGAATACAAATATGAAAAATAATGATAATATTTATTTAGTTTTGTTTCGTTTTACTTTTTTGATGTGATTTGTTAGTTTTCTCGTCTTGTGATTCATTTAATCATATTTACAAGATTATTATTTTCTCGCTCGGAGTCCGTTAATGTTCCATCACCTTAACCATATCTGTCAGCAGTACAATAAATGTTGCATTCTAGTATGATGGGTAAGACCTGTTTATAATAACAGGCTCATAGGTAAGAGTAGTACTGGAAGCCTTCTTTGTTTGAACTTGGCTGCTAGTGTTCATAGACTGCAATAGTCACTTGCCACCAGATGGTCTATTAGTTTAAAAAGAATAAGTAAGAAGACAATTTTGAATCATAGATAAATTTACTTTTTTATATTATTCAATATATTTTCTGTCATAGTAATTATTTTTTCTTCAACTCGTTACTTATTCTTAAAAGTAATATTTTATATACGGTATTCCATGCACATAAATGCTATACTCTATGTTTATAATATTTTTATAAATACCTTTGTACATTTGTCTGTGTATCTTAGTCAATAACGTGCAATTTTTTTAACCAATTATCACTGCTTCATTTACATCCACGTGGTAGAGCCATGCTGCAGGTATATTATTGGTATAGATGCAGCACGAATGGGTCGGCTCGACCGGGGTAGGACCACGTTCTCACAGAATACCAGCGTAAAATAGCAGCTTAATTCTGCTGTGTTTCGTATGGTGAGTGTAGAGAACCGGAGACCCTTTTTTCTTTCCAGTAAAAAGGGTCAGTCCTCATGGGTGACAACGCATCTGCATTTTGATTCGTAATCGAGGATAGATGTAGATGTCTATGGGCCACAGCAACCACTTACCATTAGGTGGACTGTGTGCTCGTTTGTCACCCTTATCCTATAAAAAAAAATCACTCACCATTTCCACTGCCGGACGTAGGCCTCTCCCATTGTAACGAGAATTCACCCTAATCGTCACACTTTTTTGGTGAATTGACGATCGCAGTAGCAAACGTCTCGGACCTTTGATTCCGCTGCCCGTCTCCAGTCTGTATGTTTCATGTACGGCGTAAAAATAATGTTTATACCGCCTCTATCGGAAGTCAAGTTGTTTTATAGGAATTACCAATCGCCTCATACGACACGAACGAGGTGATGGGTTCTGCTACGCCATCACCACTCGGCACTATATCTATAGTGTAGTTTTGCTCGACTGCCTCGTTGGTCTAGTGGTTGTAGTAGTGCGACTGCTAATCATGAGGTCCCGGGTTCGAATCCCGGGTCGTGCCAAAAAATCAGTTATTGAGCTTTTCCATCAAGAAATTCTCAATAGCTGCCCCAAATTGGGAAGTCGGGAAGTTGGCGGTGTTTCACCCCCGTGCCTCAGAAAGCACGTAAAGCCGTTGGTCCTGCGCCTGATCTCTCTCCGGTCGTGTCGGTTTATCGTCCCATCGGGCTATGAGAGTGAGGGAATAGAGAGTGCTCCTGTGCTTGCGCATACACTTGGGCACTATAATCCTGTCCTGCGCAGATGGCCAGTCTCCGTTGAGACTGGCCGCCGTGACCGAAATTCGGTCTGGCGGACATTATTATTATTATTAGTTTTGCTATATATAGTAGAATTTATCACTAGCAAAGTGTAAGCAGTTTTTATCAATTCTTTCACGATAAGTTTCTCAAATTTCACAGACTGTTGATTGAAGGTAGTATCGCCCGAGTGCAACAATATCGGTTTATAGCTCTACAACTCACCCGTCAACCGTGGTTAGTTTAAATGCACCAATTGCCTAAGTACTGCGTCCCAGCTGCCACAACCTTGGAAAGGCATACGAATACGTCCGGCAATGGACTTGGGAGAACTGCTCATGGTTATTTTCACGCTAGATGAAAATAAACACTGTTAAAACAAATTTTTATCACCTAAATAGTAAAGTAATGAATAATTATGTTGTACTAATTTTGTTATTTATGTAAGTACTAATAAAATTTTTTTTCGTTATTTCAGGTAAGTACCAACATGCCGCCATATCGGTAAGAATGTCAATTAGTTAAGTAAGAGTAAGTAGAAGAGGGTAGTTAATGCGAAGCTAATTTAATAAATACACATGATTTGATGCTGTTTGTTCATAAAAAACATAAGTATGAATGAAAATATTAAGCAAAATATTGATATTTACTAGCCGGATTAGTGCAAACACATGAACTTAGTAGTACACGACGTCATTGCTATCTCTCTTACAAAGCAATAAGGACCGTGGCCGAGCACACTTGACTACTCTAGCGCCATCTATTATCTATCTACGGAAGCGGTTGCGATGTATATCGATATGAAAATTTGACGCGCTAAATACATCGTTCTTTATTTAATACATTTCCATAGATGTCGCTACATGGTACCGCTAAGTAAGATTGACGAAGTCATTGGGCTCTAGTATTTATACATCACAATTAAATAAATATTTGCTACGATTTATCTCCAAAATTGGTCGATTTTCCGTTGTATGTTTATTTATTTCTCTATTTTGTATATATTTTTTATAATAAGAAATAATAACGTCATTTATAGATATAACAATACGATTTTTGTAGAAAAAAATATTTTGAAAGTTTAAAAATTATCAATTATCTTTTGTTTAATGTAAAAATATCCTATTGCTACCATGATATACGCCATAAAGTTGGTGTAACAATATTTCAGATACTTAGTAAAACTTTAAGCAGAACCATGATGCTGGTATATTTTGGCTACAGCATAAATGGGTCGACCGGGGTAGTACCACACTCTCACAAAATACCAGAGTCAAATAGCAGTTCCATGCTGCTGTTTCGTATGGTGAGTGTAGAGAACCGCAGACTCTCTTTCCTGGAAACGAGGCGTTCCATCTTAGTCCTCACGGGTGACAACGCATATGTATTTTGATTCGTAATCGAAGATAGATGTAGATTTCTATAAGCCGCAGCATCCACTTACCATCAGGTGGACTGTAAGCTCGTTTATGATCCTTATTGTATAAAAAAAACCTAGTATATTAAATTAATGTTCTCATCACTATTATTATAATCATCGACGTCTTTCATCATGTATTTTATAACGAAACATAAAAATTGTAGGTGTTTTATCCTTCATTTTCCAAAATTAATATTGAGTATCGTCACAATATTGCTTGTAAACTCGTTTAAAAGTTTTTTTATGTGAATACATTGAAATACTCGATTGGATTTTACTCGTGTAGTGATCCAGGTTCAAATCCAATAAAGCACCGCAATCTGATCCAATCGAACCAAATTAAATTCCTGATAACTTTTTGTTAGGTTTCCGAAACTCTATAGGCGTATAAAAAATTGTGCCGCTAACGAATCACCGATGAGTCTTAATTTGTACGTTTGGTGAATCCTTACATTTGTTATAGAAATGTGTTGATTTAACAAGAGATTTTATTTGTTTTCTACTTCTTATTAACGCAAAAAAAAAACTATATCTTTGCAAAAACTCTATCTTTGTTTCCAAATACTGCGCGATTCCTTAATTTCAATATCATAATCTACATAAGTTATTCATATTTTTTATAAATTGTCCTATAACTAAATTAGCTTCAAGAAGAATAAGAAAGTAACGCAGCGTAAATTCTACCAAAGTGGTTAAAATTATTGCATGCGTTAATCTAACACATGCTCTATTTATTTAAATCAAATCAAAAAGAGTTTATTTATTTAACAGTAACTGTTGTTCTTACAATCAAAGCTTAAAGCCAACCTTTAAACTTTATGTGGACTTTTGCCAGCAAGCCAGCAAGCAAATCCTTTAGCCGTTCATACGTTATTGAGTAACGAACATTCATACATCTTCATAAACTTTCATATATGTACTCGTATATAATTTTGGTATAGGTTATTTTTCCGTAATGAAGTCATTTATTAAAATAATTAATACGCCGAAGCGAAACTCGAGTAGCGTCATAAATAATGATGTGACATCACTAGTGTCATTATCTTGACATGACATGTGACAAGACGTGTCGTTGTGACGTCGTCACAGACTGATTTATGAGCTTAACTGTACTCGTGAGTATTTATTCGGTTAAATGTACTAAATGTCAGTTAAATGTTATTACAGCAACTCAACTGGTCTTTTGGCGCTGATTTTATAACCAATAGTTAAATAATCTTTAGTTGAGTTGTGGTAACTCAGAAGGTAAACGCTCGTAAGTTTCACGGTAGGTAACTTAGTATACACTTCAAGTGATTGTTGTCACCTAAATAGAACATTGGAGCATTTGCGTGTTTCTTCTCCCATTCGTACTGCAGTCATTCATCGAACCTATTCTTGTTCTAACACATTATTTTTAATACAATATTGTTTTTTATAGAATATGGGTGATAAACGAGCACACAATCCACCTGATGATAAGTGGGTGCTGAGACCCATAGACATCTACATTTATCCTCGATTAAGAATCAAAATGCAAATGCGCTTTCACCCCTGAGGACCAAGAGATGAAATGCCTCGTTTCAAGTAAAAAGATCTCCGATTCTCTACACTCACCATACGAAACACAGCAGCATTAAGCTGCTATTTACGCTGGTATTCTGTGAGAACGTGGTCCTAACCCAGTCGAGCCGACCCATTGGTGCTACAACCATAATATAGCTGCAGCATGGCTCTACCACATAAAATAAAGTACTTATTCTTAAATATTGCAACAAGCCTTTGCTCTTGGTTTATGTAATAAACCAAGAGCAAAGGCTTGTTGCAAAGGCTTGTTGCAAAAATTGCAAACTGAATATATCCTATTTTCTAAAAGTTAACCCAAGAAACTTACATTTAAGACGTTGGCATTTCCAGCTTCAGTAAAATAGGATCATGCACGGAACTGAGACTAAGCAATTTAAAAATATATTTATCTTATAAACGGAGGAGTGTATTAAGTAAAGAGAGATTTTGGACAGCAGTTATTTTGTTGGGTCTAGCCGCTTAAACCATATGCATGTTAATAAAAATATATATTGTATTAATATATTTATCTCATCATCCTTAATTATTTCTAAATAATAGAGCCATGCTGCAGCTATATTAGTAGTATAGTTCGACCGGGGATGGACCACGCTCTCACAGAATACCAGCGTAAAATAGCAGCTTAACACTGCTGTGTTTCGTATGGTGAGTGTAGAGAACCGAGACCCATTTTTACCGGAAAAGAGGCATCCCATCTTAGTCGTTACGGGTGACAACGCATCTGCATTTTAATTCTTTATTTAGGATAGATGTAGATGTCTATAGGTCGCAGCAGCCACTTACCATCAGGTGGAATGTGTGCTCGTTTGTCACCCTATCCTATAAAAAAAACTCTTTTTCTACGTAGCAGTTTGTCTGGGTAGGTACCGGCGTTTAAGTCTGAAAGGCATAAATATCCAGTTGTATAATTAATCCTCAGTATATTATAATACGAATTGATTATAATACGAATATGATGGCCGGTACTATCTAACTTCATTCTCTCTGCGTGGTATTTAAAAACTAAAAAAAATACATAAATAAATAACATCCTTAACATCCCTCGAAATTTGGGCGGTGCTGGAGTCCCTTCAGTGGTGCCAAGTTCACTGTCGGTATATCAAAGTATACAGTAGAGCTACGATGGCTATCAGATTACAGAACCAGAGTACGAAACCTATCCAAATGCAGAGAGGTGTAAGACAGGGTGAGGTTATATCGCCGAAACTCTTCACCGATGCATTGGAAGACGTTTTCAAGCTACTAGACTGGAAGGAATATGGTATTAAAATCAACGGCGTATACACCACTCACCTTCGATTTGCCGACGATATAGTCCTTATGGCGGAATCACTGGAGGACCTAAGCACTATGCTCAATTATCTCAATAGTGCCTCCCAATGGATAGGTCTTAAGATGAACACGGACAAAACAAAGGTCATGTATAACGTCCATGTCACACCTATGCCGGTAGTTGTTGGGAGCACTAAGCTCAAAGTTGTTGGCGAGTATGTTTACCTGGGACAAATTGTCCGACTAGGTAAGTCCAACTTCAACTGAGAGGTTAAGTGACGGATTCAACTCGGCTGGGCAGCATTCAGGAATTTACAACAGATCTTCTCGTCAGATATGCCTCAAAACTGAAAACGCGACTGTACAACCAGTGCGTGTTGCCAGTGATAACTTATGGAATTGAGATGTGGTGCTTTAATGCTGGCCGTATGAGGAAGCTCAAGGTCGCTCAGTGAGCTATGGAGAGGGCTATGCTCGAGGTTTGTGTGCGTGATAAACTTAGAAATGAGGATATCCGCAGTAGAACCAGAGTAACCGACATAGCCCAACGGATTAGTAAGCTGAAGTGACAATGGACCGGCCATATAGCTCGAAAAACCGACAACGGATGGGGAAAAATGGTTTTCGAGTGGCAGCCTTGTACCAGTAGGCTGAGTGTAGGGCAGACCCCCCACTAGATGGAGTGACGACCTGGTAAAACATGCAGGAAGTCGATGGATGTAGGTGGCTCAAGCTGCTTTGCGGCATTCCTTGGAGGGCCTATGTTCTGCAGTGGACTTGTGGAAGGGTTGAAATGTGATTATGAAATAAATAACATGTCCTCACTGTGGTCTACCGCGTTTAGACTTAAAGTCCGTATTCGGAAACAATCTCGAGCCAAAACACATAATCGATGGATGAAGGTGACTCGGGACTGTGCTATTGTGGCATTCTTTGTGGAGGCTTATGTTCAAATCCACTAACCAAACGTGGCAACTATGACAGAAGCCAGTAAATGGAGCTATTACTTAGCAACCCACCCTGGGTAGGATCTATTCATGTGGCGTTATTTAAATTTAAGATAATCAAAGACTTTATTAAGTTAAATATTTAATAAGTTTTGATTTACAAAAAAATATGCAAGTTTCCCGGATAAAATATAGCCTAGTACCTAGATCATTCTTAGCATTGCTCCCTAGTTTCCTTAAAATCGGTTTAACCATTCCTAAGATTGGTTCAGACAGAAAGACAATTTTTTTTAAATTGGTCTTAATGTATGCAAATAACCCCTTGTGGTTAATAGAGGACAGTTATTTCAATATTACTTTATTATACAATCACATCAATTTTTTTTGTATGTGTAGATTCCACAGTCCCTAAAAATAACATGTAAAATGGTGCTCACTTCACTTATATGTTCATGGTCATACCTCCACATGCAAATATCCACCTGAGCTTAATAGAAGCCAGTTAATTCAATATTACAGACAGATGCTTCAATTTTATACATATGTGTTGATAATATTGCGGCATTTACATCAATAAACCTGTTACCTATTCCTACCTATGTTTACACACAAAGCGTATCTATTCTTGTTCAAACAAGCAATACAAAGTTGGCAAGCATTATTACAAAGTTGGGCTAAGCCGGGTATTGATTGATAGATCGGTATTTCTTTCTTGTTACAAAGTAGTTCGTTGGGGAGCTTTATTCCAAATCTTTGTTTACCGGTTATATTCGACACTGTACACACGGTTTTAAAATATGACGAGCGAAAACAAGAACTTATACATGATTATAATATTCCAATTGATACTGAAGTAGCAATGTGTAGGCCATATAGCTCGACGAACCAGCAACAGACAGGGAAGAAAGGTTCTCGAATGGCAGCTTTAAACTAGTAGGCGCAGTGTACGCCGACCTCCCCACCCCTCCACCTGATGGAATGACGACCTGGTAAGAGATGCAGGAAATCGAGCCTATGTCTAATTGTGGATTTTTTGAATGTCTTTAATAATAATAAGAATAATTGATACTTGCTGGCGACGTAAGAATATACACTATACCATACCGTCCTGAGGATGTCGTAAAAGGCGACAGAGGGAAACTGAAACCGGAGATTGTCGGACGCATCTTCCTGGTAAGCTATAAAAAATGCGAATGCAAATGCACCTGCCGAGTGTGGCAGCTATGACAAAAGCCCCCTGTGAGGCAGTATATGGAAGAGGCCTATGTTTAGCAGTGAACTTTAATAGGCAGTAATGGATGTATGGATGAATTGATACTTGACAATACGAAATTGTGCCGTGTAGTGGCGGCGTAAGGGAATCTATGAAACCATTCCTAACGACTTCCGATAGATGGCGCTTACTCCAGACGATCGTCTATTCAACAGCCAGCATAACGATTAAGGCAAATTTTCCCTTAACATAACACATGGTAAATCAGCATTTAAAACTGCAATTTTATTCTTCCCGTTTGATATAATTGCTAACCATCCTTCGAATCCGTATATCCCGCATGGGCATTCTATTATTCGTGTTGTACGGAAGGTTAAGTCATCAATCTTCCAAACTCTCGGGTGTTTGTTTAGAAAAGTTTTTTGCCTCTCAAGCCCCATATCCCGGGAACGGCAAGTGCTGAATATTGTTTATTGATTTGCCTTTGAATTTCGAGAGAAAAAGTAAAATCGGCGAATTTCTTGACGTAAAGTTAATTATACTTTCGGAAGCAACTGAAAAAGAAGTGATTGAAATTATTTATTCAAATTCTAACAATGTAATTAACTGAACTGAAATGACGTGCTCTACGAAGCGACTCAATACTTTTAAGTTTATTTAATCATAATAGTCGCGTCTTGATATACTCGTAGAATTTTTAAAACAAAAACTTTGATAAACCTACTCGAAAGTCTGTTTGAGAATTCAAATACATTATTTTGCATATATGTTAATTTTTACGCAAAACTTACAGTTCATATAAATGATAAAATTGTAGTGATCATCTAATTTAATTGTTTGTAGAGTTATGTAGCTGCTCTATCAGGGTTGCAGCATGAACAAGTTGGGTGGTCAAGGACAATGCTCTCACAGAATACTAGCACAGAATACCAGCGTAAAAGATTAGCATAATACTGTTGTGTCCCGTTGAGTGTAGACAACCGGAGACCGATTGCAATAGTAGCGACAAAGCATTTGCTTTATGGTTATAAATCGATTATAGATGTAGGTTTTTATAACCACATCCTCTACTTACCATTACTTGTTAGTGTTCTAGTTTGGCCACCCTCTCTTCTTAAAAAAATCTCAATATTTTGACACTAGCTATTCTGTAAGCGGCTCTCTCTAAACATTTAAGTGACTTGTACCGCAAGTTTGATGAGAAATAATCCACTGAGCACAAAACACAATATTTGCGGCAACTTAGAGTACGGAAACGACAAAAAGTTAGTTCTTACAGAGTGTATTATACGCTAGGCATTCCGGTTATGAAGCAGTTTCAGAACAAATGCGGTAACTTGCATAGTTTTAATAATTGCCCAGTCAGAACGAACTAAAGTGATAAAACTCATCCGCTCGTCTCATTCTCGGGTCGGGTGAGGTTCTATGTTTTATATTCCTGATTTATGTGATACGCGATAAATTTCGCGACGCTAAAACTTTACTCCAAGTTGAAGTGGAGATGGAATACTAAGTAGAATCAACTAGAAAACGTCTGTTGTTTTTTTAAACTAAAACTTTTTTCAAGTACGAATAAAATCAAATGTATCGTTTCTAATGAACTCGATTTTAGTTTCCAATTTTGACATTATTTTACAAGTGTGAGGTTTGATAAAAAATAATTCAGGCTTTTAGAGTAAAATAGTACCATTCATGCCGAATAGCACTTTTTTGGCAACTGACAGGTCGCTCTATAAATATGCCTCACATTAATATATTTTATCTACCGACGTCAAAAAGAAGACGGTACTCAATTCGACTGTATGTTTTGTTATGTATGTTACCTCTTAACTTTTTTCTGAGTGAACCGATTTCGATGATTCTTCTTTTATTTGAAAGCTGGTGCTTCTCATGTGATCTCATATAAATTAGATCAAGGTCTGATTAATAGTTTTTGAGTTATTCTTAATAATTTATACTGGAGTCGGTTGTACAAAATTTTTCATGGTAAATTATATATTATGTCAGTAAATGACTGAATGTAAATTGTACTGTTTTTTGTTTGTAGCGTAACAAAATCCAATTCTCTCTTGCTTTGAAGACACCCAAATTGTGATCGGACGGAAAGAGAGACATCAGTCATTTCAACAGTGGTAGAGCCACGCGGCAGCATTTGTTGTCGCACGGATGGGCCGGCTCGAACCGGGGTGGTACCACGACCTCACAGAAAACCAGCGTGAAGTAGAGGTTTACCTCTGCGTTTCGCTTGGTGAGTGCAGGTGGCCGGAGGCCCTTAGTCCTGGAAATGAGGCATTCTATCTTAGTCCTCACGGGTGACAACGCATCTACATTTTGATTTGTAATAGAGGATAGATGTAGATGTCTATGGGCCTCAGCAACCACTTACCATCAGGTGGACTGTGTGCTCGTTTGTCACCCTTATCCTATAAAAAAAATCGGCTTTTACTCTGATCTATGCAGTACAAAAAAATGTGTAGGGTATCACTGACAAATAAGTATAGACCCGCCGAATGTCTAGTTATCCGATGATGTAAGGAAGGAAGAAGGAAAGCAAGGAATTAATTCATTTTATTCCTGCGCACTCTATGGAACGTTTATCCTATAGAATACAGAAATGCTGGCTACACACAACGCCACAGCGCAATGCCGACAAGATTGGTTCCAATTTATTCTGAGCTTGTATACATATCAATAAAGTTTCAGAATGAACAAATCTACAATAGAAAAGTCGCAATCTCCTCAGGATACGACAGCTATAAATAGGGTTCTGACACTCTCAGTCAAGCTCCCTTCGAAACACATCGAGAAAAGATGCTACATTAAACGTAATCCCCAGCCAAACCAAACAGTTATTTTATACTTATACTGATAGTTTTGTTTGAAAGCAGAGCTTTATCTAATTTTGATGTAAATTCAACATTTTGTCTACACAATTATTTTGGTCTTTGACAACGATTGTGAAGTCAGACCTTGTTTTATTAGTTGGTCTAAAACTAACAGCGAATCTCCTCGAGGGAACTGTTTGATCGTTAATCTAATTTTACTACGAGGAGAATTTGTGTGCCTTTGGAGACATCATATTACTTAATTATAATAATATCTGTATTTGTCATTAATTCTGTGTATTTTGTGATAAATTTTCCAGAAATTATTTCTTTAGTATAATGTAGTAAATATGCTGTCTTTTTATATGGTAAAATTCTTTGATATTGTTTATTGTTATTTTTATAAGGGCACTGGTAAAATACTATATCAGAAATGTGGTTCATCAGTGAAGCATTACGCTGAGGCTCGTGTTACAATAGCATTTGTGTTATTCTGATGCATTAATTTCATGCTTTTAAATTTAAAGCGCAATAAAGTAGGTTTGTTTATTTATTCCTTTTGTCATTTCTTTCGGCCATATAGGGACGATGTAAGAGTATCCATTACCCTAAATTATATAATAAAATATTCGATATTATTTTTTTGTAATTATGTATTACCTAGCCAATAAAATATATATTTTTAAATAACCGAAAGTTGAATGACTTATTATATTTAGATACATGAATACTTAACCTAAAATGAAACTAATTTTACAGATATAAAAAGGTTTTATTCAATCAATTTTTTTCTACTTATTTTAAAGGTCTGGGGTGGGACTGAGGTGTTTGACCTTTCAATGTCATAGTTAGCCCGGGCTTCTTTCAGCTTTTGTTAATTATTTTTTAGTCTATCTTTGCAGAAAAATCTTACCGTATAGTGAAGTCTTGCAGTGATATGCTTCGGTATGGATTTAAGTAGATTAATTTTTTTTTATAGAATAGGGGGCAAACGAGCATGCGGCTCACCTGATGCTAAGTGACTACCGCCACCCATGAACAACCGCAACACCAGGGGAATTGCAGATGCGTTACCGGCCTTTTAGAAAGGTGTAAGCTCTTTTTTTGGAGGTTCCTAAGTCGTATCGGTCCGGAAAAATCGCTGGTGGTAATCGATTCCACAAGGAAGTTGTGCGAGGGAGAAAACTTCTTCTAAATCGCACAGTGGTGGACCGCCAATCATCCAGATGGTATGGATTAGCGGCTGGAATTAGTCCGAACAATTCCTCAGAGCACTCCCCGTGATAGATGCGATAAAATACGCAAATAGATGCAACATCTCTACGCAGTGCCAGTGTATTGAGCCGATTGTAGAACCCCTTAAGTATGTTAGCTTTAGGGTTCAAATGCTAACCAGTTTAAGTTGGTTGTCTGAATAGCTATCATCGTACTTCTATATTATATCCTATGTAGTTGACTTTTCTTTATCGGAAAATTTCAAATTAAATTTTAAACGTATTAGAGTCACGCTGCGGTTTTATTATGGTTTCAGCACGAATAGTTCTCTGACTCGACTGAGAAAGAATTACGATCTCACAGAATACCAGTGTAAAATAGCGGCCTAATGCGAATTTAGGTCTAATGGTAAAATTAGAGAACCAGTAACTATTTTTACTGATCTAGAAGAATTCTGTCTTAGTCCTCATGGCGTATAACCCGTCCACATTTGGATTCCTAATCGAAGATAGCTTAAGTATATATATGCCACAGCATCCATTTGCAACCAGGTTGGCAGTATTCTCGATTTTCCCATAGAATAAGGGTGAAAAACAAGTAAACATACCACGTGACGGTAAGTGAATTCTGCGATATCATTCTTATTTTATAAAAATGTTATCAGGGCTAAAACACACCACACAATCGACTTTTAAAACAATTTGTTTTACATAAACAGAACACTATACGTGACGATCCTAGTGTTCGTTTTAATGCAGCTGTCTGTACTGTAAAGTTGGTCCCCGCAGAGAAATTTACACGAGTCTTTGTTGTCTCACCATAAAAGCCATGCAAATTCTCAGCATTAACTGAATACCTAACAAAGTGTTATCCTACTTGCTTTGGTAGTTTAAATAGCGCTTAAAAGGTTTAGTTTCTAAAATATGTTAGATAATGGAATTTGGGAAAGGAATTAGTGTTATAATTATTGTTCAGTTATAGTTTATTTAATAACTGGTTGGCCTTCTTAGAAGTTTCATTTCTAATTCATCCCGGTCGGCTTACAATTAAATATAAAATTAATTAACTGGGTCATATTAAGGAAATAAGAAAATCTTTACCAATTCGCGCGCATGATTTTGTATATTTTTTATTGGCACTAAACATACATAAATTGTGGCGCTGTTACCCAGAAATCACTCGTGCAAAGTCGTGGTGGATCACTTGTTAATAAAATTTGTAAAACAGTAAAACACTGCACGTTTTACTGTCCTTAGGCAGATGTGGACTTTAAAAGCAACCAGGGATAAGTAATGATGATCTTGATGTTTTTTAATTAATCAGACATACAGGATTTCTTGCAGTGCAAGTTTAATGCCTGGCCCGATTAAATTAAAATCCCGACCGAATTTTAAGTTAACGACTCCGTGGGACAGTGGCTTAGTAATGAGTTGCAATAAGGGCCGCGGGTTCGAATCTCGCACGGAACAAGTATTTGTATGGCCTACAAATAATTGTTCCGGGTCTGGATGTTTGTCTTTGCGAAATTTATGTATGTAAACTGTCCTCACGATATCCTAGTGTGGGGGTATATTTTTTTAAAAGACAAAAGTTGCTAACATTCTATAAAATTTAAAACTTAGCCCTCAAAGTTTTTATATACATTATACTATGTGTCAAAGTCATATATTTATGGTGTAACGTTATTAGTTTCTGTATATAAAATACGAAGTTATTTTACTTTAGAAATATCTTAACGCTTTAAAAATGTTGAAAGTGAAATACTCAAATAGTTTTTGATCCCTATTAATATAATTAATATAATCAGGCGTTACTTTGCGGGAAATCCATTATAATGGCTAAGTAACGTAACGCTAAGTAGCGGCCAGCCTCCGCAGAGTCTACTTCACCTGAGGATGCCTCGTGTAGAGGCGAAAAACGTGTCGTATTTTCGAGAGTTGTGTGTCGTGCCTAGTGTGTTAGTGCTGGGATTGACGGCGACAGGTATAGTGCGCGTGATTGAGGGGGAGTGGGAGGTCCCCTTAAAACTGGGCAGGACACATCATTTTCTTTTTTTCTTTACGCGGAATTAAGCAAATTAGATTATAACAACCTCCACAGTATTTATAATCTAAATTTTAAATGAAAAGTTCTAGTAATACTTTTCGAATTTATCCAAATAGGTATCAAACTCCAACTCTGAGGAAAATCTTATTTCAGTCTGAAGGTGAAGTCTGAAGGAATGTAATACAGCCAGTATTACATGCTTTGAGGTATTCCATCTTAGTCCACAGAGGTGACAACGTATTTGTAACCTTCATTATCCGAAGTTAGTTGCAGGAGTCCTTGATATGCGACCTGCGACCTGCGAGCCGCTTACCATCAGATAGACGTGTAATTTCGTTTGTAATACAGGTTTTTTATAAAAAAAAAATTAAGTGTCAACAGATTCACACAGTATCGGTGAAGAGTTTACCTAAAAATAAATGCAAATTAAATCCCTTGATCGTAAACCATTTTGCTAAAAATTATGTTGATGAGAAATTTTCATTGTTTACATTTCAGCGAAATCTTTCACCTTAACAGAGCTCTCTCCTTCGCAGGCATCTCCTTGTTATCTTTGAAAAGACCGTTTAAAAACAAACAAAAAGTTAATTAAAGATAAACGTCTGATTCTGGGATAATGTATACTTTGTTGTCTAGTTGAAGACAGTTGAAGAATTGCTATGATTTAGTTAATATGAGTTAAAGTTTCCATTTTGTTTAATTAAGTAAAAGTATCAAAAAGGTAGGACGATCCCCCCACTAGATGCAGTGACAACCTGGTAAGACATGCAGGAAGTCGATGGATGCAGGTGACTCAGGACCGTGCTTTGTGGCATTCCTTGGGGGAGGCCTATGTTCAGCAGTGGACTTACGAAGAGCTGTAATGATGATGGTGATGAATATAATGAAAACAATTTTAACAGTGGTAGAGCCACGCGGCAGCTTTTGCTGTCGCACGGATGGGCCGGCTCGAACCGGGGTGGTACCACGACCTCACAGAATACCAGCGTGAAGTAGAGGTTTACCTCTGCGTTTCGCTTGGTGAGTGCAGGTGGCCGGAGGCCCTTTTTACTGGAAATGAGGCATTCCATCTTAGTCCTCACGGGTGACAACGCATCTACATTTTGATTTGTAATAGAGGATTGATGTAGATGTCTATGGGCCGCAGCAACCACTTACTATCAGGTGGACTGTGTGCTCGTTTGTCACCCTTATCCTATAAAAAAAATCACCTTAAAACTAAAATGGACAACACACGAACTATTAGTCCATCTGATGTTAAATGTCTACAATAGACCACGGACACCTGCAGTCACTTCAAAGAGAGAAGGCTATTGATGCTTGAATGTCTCACACATTGAGTTATATATGTACTACGTACTAGAGAAGCCATTTCAAACAAAAACTGTGTCCTACTCTATGTTTTCGCGCATGCGCGGGGGTTTAGAAGTCGCGCATGCGCGAAGACTTTATTTTGATATAAAATAAGATATTAATATAAAATAAATATAAGAATTTAATATAAAATATCTTAATTTCATATAAACAATTATGTTATATTTCTAAATAAAATGTAATAATAATTATTTTATGGAAATCACAAATATTCAATTTACGCAATATTTAGTTTGTACGGATTGCACTACAATTCAGTTGAACATAGTCAATGTTCGGAATGGCTTCTCTAGTACGTAGTGCATATAACTCAATGGTCTCACAGAATGTAATTATTCTGGCTCTCTATACTCTTCAGACCAAAATAATGCAGCTATTTTGCGGCTGAAATAAATAATTCGAAATAATTAAAATAATACGTACGCGCATATAGCTGCATTATTTTGGTAGCATATAGCTGGCCAGGCAGACGTTATTCTGTTCTTTCTGACGACCTTTGCTATAAGAAATCTTAAATTCGTTATAAAATAGTATGTTTCATTACGAGTGCGGAAAGCCTGTCATTGCAGAGTTCCGACAAATGTCTACCCGAGCCGAGGCGCAGCCGAAGGTGAGGGTTGACAGTCGGAACAAGTTGCAATGACGGTTCCGCACGTGTACTGAACACCTATTTTTAATACAGTTGCGAAAAAATGAAGCAATTTAATAAAGAACATTTTCGAAAATGGCGCCAACCGTAAAAGAATATAAGCAGAGATTTTTTTTTGTTTTCTTCACCCATTCTGGGTAGGCAAAGGAAACTATGCCCGCACAGCCAAGTCTTCAGTAGAATTTTTTTTATTGATATGAAATGAAAATGAAATTTAATGAGATGAAATGAAATGAAACCTCACCTAACTCATTGAATCAAATTATTAAATCTGATACTGAAACAAATTAGTAGCTTCTTTTTAGAAATATTTGCATGAATCATACAAACTTGTATGAATTTTTTTTAGTAAAACTTCGTGGTTGGTTTTTTCTTTTTAATAGACATTATTTTGACAGTTGAGAAAGAGAACGCACGAGTTCGGAAAAGGTAAAAAAAATGCTCGAGTATGTAACAGCCCACATTCCGAACGCTATACGTCCCTACAATACGCCACTTTTTGAGCAACTGTATTAAAAATTATGTACCTAAACTACAAAAATTTAAGAAAGTTTAGGAATTTTTGAAACCATAAAGTTTAGAAGTTCATCGCGAACGAACAATATGGCACGTAGTTTTTATATATGAAGATTATTGTACTTAGGACTATTAAAATGTTTTTCCGGTCAAATGAGCCTCATTTTAGAATGGATGTGAATCAAAAAACTATACTTCCTAAGAATTTCCTAAGAAATTCACCGATTCTTATTTGATCTTTGTGCACTTGAACACTACACTCAATATAAATAGGTCAAACGCTCTTAAAGTAAAATATGGAAAAGCAGGTCCACGTATATCACCACATTAAATTCTCAACGGGTTTACGACATCACCAGCTTCAAAGTTTTATACAGAAGCGTACATAACAGTAAACTTAGTAAAACATTTCTTTCTTCATACTGATTACTTACCTCGAGGCCTTTTGTTATAGCCGGCGTTAATTAGGTCAACCGTTTCAAACTATATACGTATATTAAACTTTAACAAAGAAACGACTAAATCAATTTTTAATGTAAATAATAAATTTATTTTAGTTCAAATATTTATCAGGTGTAATTAAAAATAGACATTATATAAAACGGGTAGCGAATATATTTGTTGAAAACTGATAGGGGAGTATTGTGTTGGGGTTCTTTGATAAATCAAAGTAGATTGGTATAAAATACGCTGATAATATATTCGCCAAAATTGTTTATAAAAACTACTTACTTTGCGGAAATCCGTAATAAATATAACTAATAAACTAATAAAATAAACTAATTTGCTTAATTCCGCGTAAAGAAAGAAAATAATGTCTCCTTCATCATTCATTCAGACATCATTTTCTTAAATTCTCAACTCAAAAAAAACTCAAATTAATTTATAACAACCGCACAACATTTTGAGTCAAGAAAAGAGTCTTCATTGAGATTTAAAAGTGCTCTAGCGCCTTCAGAGAAACCGAAAAGTTATGCCGGTGCAAAACTGTGCCCTTCCATACGGGGCTTTGGGTTGTACTATGGTACCTTGCTAGACATATCGTTAATTTTTTCACTATTTTATTGATCTTTATACCGTTGTTCTGCTTCGTTTTGAGTTTGAGCGGAATTTTGCCGGCACAATTCCGCATCATCCGGACTGCAACCTGTCCGGGGAAGCCCAGCTAGCCAGCAAGCTGGTTGTGACTCTTATCTTCTACAGATCTCTCGTGCAATTCTTCTTTATATCGATTTAAGTGAATATATGGATATTTCACGTTACATTCAAGTTACGATATGACTGTCGCTAGTACACACATGAGTATTCTCACCATACGTTGACACTTACGCCAGCCATTAAGTCAGCCCCGCACATTCCATTATATTAATTGCGCGGCTCAAGCCAAATTAAGACGTTACAGTACACAAACACTGCTGTGGGGAAATGGATGATGGCCTCATACGGTAATAAAGTTAGTGTTTTAGTTTATTAGCCTGCTACTGTGAAATGGGGGCGCTTTTGTTTGTTGATGAGTTTAAAAATAAACGTAGTTATATTCGGCCAGTTATTTTTAATGTTTAAAAAGTGCAACTTTGTACGCTAATACAGGGTAGACTAAAGAAAACAAAAGTGTTTTTATGATTAAATCATTGTTGCCTAGAATCAAGTTAGATAATATTATCGTACTCTATTTGCAACTCTAAATACTTATCTAAGAACTAATATTCTGTGAACGTCATTACCTGAACGCATCAAATTTAACCTGACCTAATTGCTTCTAGACCTGACCGATTAATTTATGTACTAAACAATACCCTTATTAGTCTCGATGAGGGTTATGCCTAGAATTAAAATGTATTAAAGAAGTGTTTATTCATACGATAATCGAACGGTTTTTTTTTATTTATACGATGATCCAATGGTTTATTTATCATTATTCGGCGGATATTTTATAATAAAAATAAATATTTTAATTTTTAATATAATAAAATATTTTTAATAATTTTACAAAAATTTAATAAGTGGCAGTAAGTAGGTTATGGTGTGGCCGTGGTCGTTTTTGAGCTTTCCTAAAGCCACGTACATTATAATGATATAATCTGAAACCGTAAATAAATTAAAATATAATTGAACTTTTTAATTTAAAAAATATTGGGCGAATTAGTATTTTTTATTTATACGATTGTCGTATGAATAATGTTGGGACACGGAATGACATATATTTGAAATATTTAATTTCCTAAACATGGAAGTTCCCTTATGATGATTTCAGTTAATACACTTACAACACACATACGTCACTTCCTTTAAAACCCCAAAGGCTATGGTCTCATAATGAAAGTGATATCGACACTTCCGCCATCTTTTGCGGGCACTATCACCGTCACCACTAATCCCAATACCACTAGGAATGTCGAGCATAATTCTCACTAGAATAATTCTCCCTAACGGACTTTGTGCTTCCTTATACGGCCAACGCTTTAGGACCAAATCTCAGATCCATGTTTTATAACTGGCAACACGCACTGCTGGCGGCGATTGAACCCGGTTTGCTCGCATACTGCAAAATTTACAGCGAGCGCTAACCATCTGAGCTACCACGGCTAACCCGGGCTCGATACCCGCCAGCACCAATGAAATTGTTAATTGCCATTTTAAGTGCTGCTTTACCACGTGCTCGGCGGTGAAGGAAAATATCGTGAGGAAACCTGTATGTGTAAGAAATTAGAAAAAAATAATTCGAATACATGTGAAGTCCGCCAACACGCATTGGAGCAGAGCGGCGGACATTTCCTTGCCCTAAAACCCTTTCAGAAATGAGAGGAGGCCTGTGTCTAGCAATGGGCCATATATTAATGTAATGTAACATTAATTTTAACTTTTATCACGCACTATTGTACACTCTTCTAAAGAACGTACTCGTAGTAAATTCAATCAACGCCAGATACACAACAAACTGTAGAATAAAAACCACCAAAATCTGAAGTGAACCTCTTACGTTCTATTGTAATAAAGCATCGGCTTTCACTGTACATTTTTCGTTGCGAGTGGCTTCAATAAACCCCATTTTTCCCCGTTTCCTAAACAAAACAACGTAATCACAACGAACACGCTCCGCTGTATTTCTACGTTGTCATTAATAAGGCCTTCGCGTTCCTGTTGTTTTTATTTCAGAACAAAGATATACATTTCTCGCGTATCTTCGTGCAACGTCATATATCACGCTTAGGAAACAAGGTACTTTGTGAATTAAGGGTCCCGTAAATTTTTTTGCCTTTCAATGTACCAATTTGTTTCTACCTATAATGTATAATTCTTATAAAATACCCGAGAAACCGAGCAAACATTGACGATAGAAAAATAGATATAATTTTGTCAGGCATTGCATCTAGTATTTAGAAAAACCTTTAAAGTAAAACATTATTTAAGTACAAGTTTATCTATAGTAGCTTTAGTAATGAAAATCCAAGAAATCAGTAGGCAAATTGGTGAATATTCTCTTTAAATGTGTAGATTCCATCGGTCTCAAATGTCTGATTGGTCCCGTAAGAGGCGATTATGAGAAACGCCAAAAAAAAACTTTTTCACTTGCGATCAATGACGTATAACTACACTGCCTGGCAACGGTCATACATCATTCAAGACGAGGCTGTAGCTATGAAATGTTATAGTGAACAAACCGTGGCGATTATGACAAACTCTCTTTACTTGAATGAAGCCTAGGTCCAGGAGTGTTATGAGCTAATAAAATAAGTAGTCTTTAAACACATTTTTATTTGGATTAATGCTTACCCATACCCGCATCGCGAGGGCAAGGTCGGGTTATGTCGGGATCGCACCGACTAAAACCCCATGGTGAATGCCGTATATTGGCAGGTCCATGGGAGCACTTTCGCACACGTTTGTGGCCCCACCGCCTTTTGTTCAAAGGCAAGGCGCACCTTCCTCCGCGATTTCTAACTCCACCTGCGCAACAGACGTTCCCGTGTCCTGTGCGCGAAGACCATACGCCCAGGAAAAACGAGCACTTATAAGCACTAGCTTTTCTGACATTCCCGGCGGGTCTGTTCTATGGCTCCGCCGCCAACCAAGATGAGACTGCGGCGGGTAGGAAGAACAGGACCTTGCGATACTGCAATACCGTCACTCCACTCCCCCCGCAGCCCTGCCACCACTTCCTTCATTACTTCTTCTCGGCTGCAGTAATAAGGGAGACCCCTCTCGTCGCAGTCCAAAAACACACATCCGAAGTGGGCTCGCCAGGCCCGCTCGGTGTGGCCACTTCGGGCTAGCCCTTCACTTCGTGCCAGCCATATGGGTTCATCTTGGTTCACCGCAAGTGACCAAGCCTCAGTTACTAAGCCTCTTTGCTATGATAAGGCGTGAACTCGTTTGAGGGGGAGTCTTAAAACACCTAGATTCCAATCATAAGTAGAAAAATGAAAGCATTTATACGTGGTAGAGCCATGCTGGAGCTATATTAGTAGTATAGTTGTAGCACGAATGGGTCGGCTCGACCGGGGAAGGACCACACTCTCACAGAATACCAGCGTAAAATAGCAGCTTAACACTGCTGTGTTTCGTATGGTGAGTGTAGAGAACCGGAGACCCTTTTTACTGGAAATGAGGCATTCCATCTTAGTCCTCAGGGGTGTGACTACGCATCTGAATTTTGATTCGCAAACGAGCATAGATGTAGATGTCTATGGGCCACAACAACCACTTACCATCAGGTGGACTGTATGCACGTTTGTCTCCCTTTCCTATAAAAAAAAGCGAAATTACGTCGCAATGCAGCGGAAAGGATCCAACCTAGTTAATGCAGAACACGATCTAGATTTCACTCACACTTGAACATTTTCAAGACCCAGCTACACTATTTCGATGCCGCAAAGTTATTCTCTTATTATTCGTCTCCCACCCCTTATATATTCACCGATCGACTATAAATCAGCGGGGTAATGCATTGCTGCGATAATGGGACCATGCCGGGCCTCTTCGTTCCGATTTATTAGATTTACATACCCTGGAAATCTCTTTTATTACTTTTGCTATCTCCCCGTTCAATTATTTCTGCTGTAATTATAGGCCGTTTTAAATTGTTATATGGAATGTTTGAAACGTTTTACATACTGATTTTCCATCTTATTTTCAGGTTAAGTTTTTCTGTTCCGTATTATTTTCGGAACACTTTTTCCATAATTACAAATATTTTTTTTACAAATATTTTAAAAATAAAATCATAAATATATCTTATGTTTTACTGAATGTGATTATGTAAGGTTGCTCTATATATATCTTCATTAAATTACAATAGAAAGAGAGAAGTTTAGATATTATTATATATAAAAGTTAAGCAAGCGATAATCAAAGTTTTTTAGTAAGACCGGTAGAGTTTAAAAAAAGAATTAAGAAAACAAGCAGTGGTAGAGCCACGCGGCAGCTTTTGCTGTCCCACGGATGGGCCGGCTCGAACCGGGGTGGTACCACGACCTCACAGAATACCAGCGTGAAGTAGAGGTTTATCTCTGCGTTTCGCTTGGTGAGTGCAGGTGGCCGGAGGCCCTTTTTACTGGAAATGAGGCATTCCATCTTAGTCCTCACGGGTGACAACGCATCTACATTTTGAATTGTAATAGAGGATAGATGTAGATGTCTATGGGCCGCAGCAACCACTTACCATCAGGTGGACTGTGTGCTCGTTTGTCACCCTTATCATATAAAAAAAAAGAAGCAGTTTCAACTTAAATCACGTAACTTTATAAACGTCAAAATTATGACAAAATACTAAATAGATAAAACTTCAGCGTATTCCAAAATAATTTGCGATCAGGAAATATTCGGAAAATACTTCCAGATACCCTCTAATTGGACTCGGAATGACAATCCTACTCCACTCCAAACTAAAGATACTCAACTTCTCGCTCCCGAAGCAAAATGTTCGGCGAGACGGTTGAAGTCCTGGGATATATTCCAAAACTTGACGGTGAATTTATCTTCGTGAAAAGTTGAATTAGGCATTTTATAGATGGGGCCCCGATTTAAATTGGCGGGTTCGTGACGATTCGAGTTATCGGGAGGCGAATAATAATTATTGGAAGTTCTTTGTAAGTGGAACGATCCGGAGTCTTCCTTCGACGTTTGAGAATTGAGATCTAGTTAAAGAATTTATGAAGCATTTAAGGGAAGGTATAGGCAAATAGCTGTTTGAGAATTTTTTGTTTCATGCACTTCAGTAAGATAAGTTATGTTTGTAGTTATATTAACTGCTCCAAGGTCATGAAAATAGGAAAATAGAAATGAGGAAAATCAATGACCAATTAAACCATAGATTATTATGTTCTTTACTTTTTTGAGCCGGTTAGATGTCTACAGCAATAGGTTCTCATTCTTAATTTATTTCATTATATGTTTATTAAAAGTCCATTGTTGAACGTAGGCCTATTCCATGTATTACCTCATAGGTGGGATATTTGTCATAGTCACCAGGCTTGGTAAGTGGGTTTGTAACCGTAGTTTCTAAGAAAGATTTTGTGTCACATCCCATGTTTTGGTTTCCGTCTTTGCTTCACCACGGGATGGTATTAGTTCAGTAGGTTCTCTTACTGCGCCTCTAGACGGGGGAATATACATACTTACAAGAATTGCTTGCTTCGAGTATAGTATGTGTTAAAATGTATATATACGTGGTAGAGCCATGCTGCAGCTTTATTAGTAGTATAGTTGTAGGACAAATGGTTCGACTCGACCGAGGAAGAACCACACTCTCACAGGATACCAGCGTAAAATAGCAGATTAATGCTGCTGTGTTTCGTATGGTAAGTGTAGAGAACCGAAGATCCTTTTAACTCGAACCATTCCATCTTAGTTCTCACGGGTGACAACGCATCCACATTTTGATTCTTTATTGAGGGTAGATGTAAACTTCTATAGGTCACAGTAACCACTTACCATCAAGTGGATTGTGTGCTCGTTTGTCAACTTATCCTACAAAAAAAATATAATAATAAATGTTGTGCATTTAAATACATAAATTGAAATAAATACTTAATTATTAAGTACAAAGGATTTTGATGCTCCTCTAATGTCTATGTAATAAATCTCAATGACATAATATAAACTTTGCGTAGCATATTGGGTAAATACTGACGTTATTCCACGTAAATATCGTGATGTGTGTATCCATCTTAAGTTTGAATCAGCATTACACGTATTTATAAAAAATGCAACTCGACCTATTTTTACACGTAAAAATTCAATAACATAGGATATCACGTAATAAATGACAAAATAAAAATTATCGCATCCTTACGACGCATGAGGAATCGAAAGACGTCCCATTCGACACCAAATTGAAATTCAAAACGAGGATCCAATATTAAAGTAGGCAAAATACCTGGCCAAATAACTCTGGGACGTCTTGGGAATATTTGTTGAGGGGGAAGACCTCGGGTTTTTTAGGGGAGGGTCAAGATAAAAAGATCGTTTTATTATTGTTACGGTGCTGTGCGAGGAATTTAATACATTTCGATGTAATGAAAAGTTTTTTCAGCCTTTCGTATGTTGGATATCTCTAAGCTTATGCCTAGCTGGCCTGTAATAGGTTCGCACGAACGTTTATATAAGACACATGAAAAGCTTTAATAAATCTGTCACCAACATGGAATTCAGAATTGATGGATGTTTTTTTATTTTATAGAATTGAATGGGGTGATAAATAGGGTCCATTCCCAATTGGGAATCAAAATGCAGATACTTTGTCACCATTCCGGCCTAAGATAGAATGCCTCGTTTCGAGTCTAAATGGTATCTAGCATTAAGCTGCTATTTTACGCTGGTATTCTATGATACGTGCAATATTTTGCCTCTCCTGATTTCGGCAAGATTTACAACCGCAGCATCAGATGACTCGCAACTTTTGACGCTGCCCGTTATTGGTATGGATATCTTACGTGTTCTTTAATAGGATAAGGGTGACAAAGTAACAGACAGTCTACCTAATGGTAAGTGGATACTGTGGCCTATAGACATCTACATTTACCTTCGATTAAAAATCAAAATAAAGATGCGTATTCACCCCTGATGATTAAGATGGTATGCCTCGTATCTAGCAATAAAGGTCTCCTGTCTCTAAACTCACTTTACGAAACATAGCAGCATTAAGTTGATATTTTACGCTTGTATTCTGTAAGAACCTATTTTTGCCTTTACACCTATATATGTATGTATATATCGACTTAACAGTTATCTTGTATAACTTCTTCCTGTTCTCCTTTATCAGCCCCTAAATTTCCACTGCTGGAAATGGACCTGTCCCATTATAGAGAGAATTTACCTGAATGATCACACTAGTGGGCGTATTGACGATTGCAGTACCAAAGAACGTTCGCATCTTTGACAAATCTTGTTTAATTTCTTAAATTTATTAACAAGTAAATCTTTTGACCTATGTTTTATTCTTTATAAAACGCTAAATGATATAGGAATGATATGCATGGAGGCAGTTTACATACATAAATTTAACGAGGAAAAACTTCCAGATCCGGAAGAACTATCTGTAGGTTATACAAAAACTTGTTCCGTGCCGAATTCAAAGCGCTGCAACTCATTGCTAAGCCAATGCGTCACGGAGCCGTCTAGAACACAGTCCGTGTCATACATTCTAACTACTTGTTCAGTGAGTGATGAAACCCGAAAACCTTTTTCACTAGTCACGATTCATTCTGTCTTAGTTTTGAAGAGTGACTACGCATCTGCATTTTGACTTTAATCCAGATCCAGAATCCAGTCTTTGGGCCACAGCATTCGTTTACCATCAAGTGGAATTAGTTTTCGGTTTTCACTCTTACTCGTATTAAATAAACATTAATAAGAATATAATGTAATGCAAAATGTAATTAGTTTCATAAATTTTAATATATTCCGCAGGAAATATTAAAATTTAACGGTGTTCCGTAAAAATGCAACTTTTTAGAACGTCTAAAAATGGCGATAAAATTGAAAATCGGAACATAAATCCTGTGTATCCTCGTAAAAATTACGCGCAAAAGTTATTACTGTTAGCTGCAAAGTTGATACAAAGTACACAACTTTGTCCATTATGTACGATCCTATCGCTGGCCACTGAGACTTGAATTTTGTATCTGATTAAGCCCAGCGAGGCGGAACGCTTTTTGGAATACGCTTTGCCAATATTGCGTGGATATTTTAATATGTCTTTTTTTTTTAATTTTGTCCTGTTAGATCGTGAGGAAAATATAACACAGGTGTTTACTTTTAAATAAACCATTAGGACTGGTATACTACGTACGTTTTTTACCAAATATTACCTCATCTGTAAATGGAGCACCCTGCTGATAGAGACTTTGATAGACTTTCATGGCAGAAAATTATTAGGTATTTAGGTTTTAAACAGTTTTGTATTTTTTATTTTTATTTACTATTTTTTTTTTCATTCCTATTAGTATTGAGACAGACTGTAGTGTATCAGCTAAATTCGGAAAAGAAAAGGACGACGCACGGGCACATGGCAGTGTGTACATTTACAGGAACGATTTAGATCCCCTTGTAGCTCCAAAACTCTTACACCTACAGACGTGTTATTTTGCATAGGTACGTACTAAAGACCCCTAGAATGTTTCGTATCTGAAATTTCATTAAAAAGCTATCATATTTCTTGAAATATTAAGGGCTGAGCTCTCAAAAATCAAGGCCATTTCTAAGTTACTTAAAAATTTGAAAATTCTTATATCTACAAATTATCTATATTTGGTGTCGATAGTTGTTAACAAAGTTATGCAGATTGATTTTGAAACAAACCGCATTATATAACTTTATCAAAATTCAATAATTATACCTGATTTAAATTAAAAATAGAAAACAGTGACGTAAAGAAAAACGCGTGCAAGAAAATCATTAAAAATCACTTATTTTGGATAATAAAAGGATAAAACTTTTATTATAAATGATGAATTTCCTCAAAAAAAAAAAACAACATAATTTAAAAAGAAGGCCAAGTACGGTTCATTAATGATATTTAAATTTACCTCCGCAAGTTAAAAAACTTTATTAAACAATGTTTCTATAATAAGGGTTAATATTAAGAAATTTGTGGATGATAATAACCCCTGGATATGAAGAGATCGCTACCGAGCTATTTCTAAATTGTTTTATGTTGTTACTAGCTGAGCCCCGCGGTTTCACCCGCGTCATCACGTGTCCGAGGTGCGCGACATGACCTAGTTCAAACATTTTATAACGGCTAGGGTTTAAGCGTCGTTCGCGCGCTCAGCCAAGTATTGAATTATTTTAATTTTACATTATCTCTTAAACTATACGTCCAAATAACATGGTATAAAGAACAAAGTTTATCTTCATGAAATTGTCTTGATGATGAAGTAACTTTCGTTCGTAAGGATAAATAGGCCATGCCTAATAATAACGCTCATAAATCACTTTTAAATTTTCAATATTTTTTGTCACAAAATACCAAATTATGGCTTATGTATAAGAAATAGACATATGGTATCGCGGAATTTTTTTTTAAACGGAGTAAGGGTTTATATTTTGCTAGAACATTGTATTTATGTATCCCTAACGATAACACCAGCGTACGCGGATAAATCATTTCGGGAGTGCTTTTTCTTCTGACTTGCTTAACAAATATCCATATTTAAGGCTAGCTGAGTAATATAGCTTAATGACAGATAGCCTGTACTATTACACATGAATCTGGCTATAATATACAAAAAGAATTTTTCAAATCGGACTGGTATTTCCAAAGATTATCGCGTTTAAACAAACAAAAAACAAAAAAACTCTTCCGCTTTATTATATTAAGTATAGATTTGTGTAACTTAAATGATTGTAAACTGTTTTTTTTAAACATTCCCACTGGACTTTTTGCTTGTTCATTCCAGGACAGAGATATTTTCCGAACCAGTGGTAAAGAGTGACTTTCAATAAGTATTATTTGCAATCTAGAAAAGTTTCTATTTTATTAATAATGTTCTTAGAACTGCTATGGAGTTTGGCGGCCATTAAAAGCTTAACTCTTTTATCAGCGAACTTGACAACTATATTTTGGTGATATTCATAACTTTACATAGACCGAATGCTACTTCATCATCATCATCATTACATACAGCCTTTCATAAGTCCACTGCTGAACATTGGCCTCCCCCAAGGAATGCTACAAAGCATGGATACAGTTTTGTTAAAACTTTTGTATTCTCGCTATTTACCATTTATGACCACACCCATATTGTTTGATAAACTAGTAAATTCTGTTCTGATAACTTAACTAAGCACTCACTTATAGTAACTTAAAAAAATCTTTGCCCTTGATGACTTCTGATTGATCGGCAGATACAAGATGGTAATATAAGACCGACTAGAAGGACAATATACTTTAACTGTGTAAGTAGTGAAAGAAATTCCTTTACCTTATTCAACAAAATTAAAGCAGTGGTCTTTTATACATTTATCATATTTAAATGCAGCTACAAGTTGTACAATACTTAAAATATTATATCCGTTGACTCAGCAATTGCCACCTTCATTATGAGGAGTTAAATCTCTCCTACAAAGTCCACCCTCACCTTAACATCGTTCTTTTATCTCACAGATTTCACTCGAGAAACCCTTGGGGCTAATAATAAATCATTTCTCTCTGCCCCTGTTTGAAATTCCAGGACTTTTTCTTTTACCGCTTAATGTTTACACGAGGTGTGCTGATTAACTTGTTTTTGTTTTTCCTATTTACACGAAACATCCTTTGTTTGAATCCCTTTACCAATTAGAGTTTCCCTCTCCCGAAACTAAATTGTGTAAAGGTTGTTTAATTGTTTGAAAAAACAAATGTTTTGTCGTGGGTCTATTTGGACAATTTTTTTCAACAAACATAGTGTGTCGATAACTTTGGCAGCTTAAAAATGTTTAATATTATAATTAAACTTCTAACAAACTGAATTCAAAACTTAAAAAAAACACATTATGACAGTGTATCGCAGAATTATTGCCCCGACTTCGGAATCTATAATGTGGTAATTATTGGTTTCTAGTTTTTGTTAAAGCCGTGTAGTGGCGATGTATAATATACTAACCCATATCATTACGTAATTGTCGTAAGAAGCAACAAAGGGAAACATAACAGAAGGTAGACAGCTTTTTTTTTTACATGATAAGGGTGACAAACGAGCACACAGTCCACCTGATGGTAAGTGGTTGCTGCGGCCCATACACATCTACATCTATCCTCTATTACAAATCAAAATGTAGATGCGTTGTCACCCGTAAGGACTAAGATAGAATGCATCATTTCCAGTAAAAAGGGCCAAGCGAAACGCAGAGGTAAACCTCTACTTCACGCCGGTTTTCTGTGAGGTCGTGGTACCACCCCGGTTCGAGCCGGCCCATCCGTGCGACAGCAAAAGCTGCCGCGTGGCTCTACCACTGTTAAAAAGCAACTAGCTTCATCCTAATAAAGACTAAGGAAAAAAACTGCGGTCGCCAACCCGCTTGCCAAGTGTGACAACTATAGCAGATATCCCTCCAATGAGGCAATATATAGAGGAGGATTAAGATCAGCAGTAGATTAATATATAATATAAGGTTGTAACGTTAACGGTTACTTTTTAACCAACTTCAAAAAGAAGGACATACTCAATACAAGTGTATGTTTTTTTATGTTTGTTACCTCATAACTTCTTTCTGGGTAAACTGATTTTTTTATAGAATAAGGGTGACAAACAAGCAGTCCACCTGATGGTAAGTGGTTGCTGTGGCCGACAGACATCTACATCTATCTTCGTTTGCGAATTAAAATGCAGATGCGTTGTCAGCCGTGAGGACTAAGATGGAATGCCTGTTTTCCCGTAAAAAGGGTCTCCGGTTCTCTACACTCGCCATACGAAACATAGTAGCGTCAAGCTGCCATTTTAAGGTGGTATTCTGTGAGAGCGTGGTCCTTCCCCGGTCGAGCCGACCCATTCGTGCTACAACTATACTACTAATATAGCTATAGCACGGCTCTACCACGTGATTAATCGTATCTGAGTTAGCCCTTAATAATTTATAATAAAGTCAGTAGTTCAATTCTATTAATTCTACCACTTGTTATTAAACGTTTAATTATTACACTATTTTATGTAGTCAAAGTAATATCACATTTTCAAAGTAGGAACTAGAATATCACTATTTAAATGTAACTATTTAGGCGACATTCCAGCTAGTATAGTGAGTAAACTAAAATAGTTTAGCTTCACAAAGTTATTAACTGAATATTAGAACTTTGAGTATTTACATAAATACAGAATAAAGCCTCGAAATGTTACTTAAATAATTTTATTTTTTCAAATAAAAAGAAGTTTAAGTTTTTATATTTTGTACTAATTACTAGAATTTTATTATGAAAGTACATGACATGAGATTTTTACGTGGTTGAGTCAATGCTGCAGACTTTTTTTTATTGGAGCGCAGATGGATCGTTTTGAATGGAATGGAATTGGATGGAAAAGTCCACGCAGATTATTAGCTAAAATGGCAGCATAACGTAACTTAACTAGATAGGTATTCTGTATAAGGCACCAGGAAAACAACGCATTTCTACTATCATTTTTAATTGAGGATAGAATTAGGTGTCTTTGGGCTACAATATATTACCAGCGTAAAAAAGCAGCTTAATTCTGCTGTGTTTCGTATGGTGAATGTAGAAAACCGGCGACCCTTCTTACTTGAAATGCGGCATTCCATCTCAGTCCTCAGGGGTTACAACGCATCTGAAAATTAATTCTTAATTGAGGATAAATGTAGATGCCTATGGGCCACAGCGTCCACTTACCATCAGGTAGATTGTATGCTAGTTTTTCACACTTATTCTATTAAAAAAAACTTACAAGTATATGGACTTTGTGCTCGATTATTACCGTTACATCTATAAAAAAAGAAACTATTTATGAAAAGGATAAAAGGGGCGTTAAAAATTACCTTTTACGAGGATGATATTTCAATATCTCAGAAATACTTACCCATTTAACTGTTTGTATCTGGCAAACGAATGAATCAAACCGAATCGGGCCACCGAGAAAATGGAGAATTTTGCCGCGTTTATCATATTATTAAGTAAGTGGTTGCGCGGCACAATCGAGCAGCATTCACCCGCGGTTGGGTTCCTAATGAAATTAATAAATTTCCCCTTCGTTACGAGCCAGGCCTTAATCTAGATAAATAAAACCGTCTGCCTCTCAAATTAGGCTCAAGCCTTTTGGATCGTCCTGCCATTATACGTTGGAAAATTTCTGTGAATCAATAATAAAACCATTCCCTGAATTTATTAAATAAAAAAAAAACATTTTTTTTTATTAGAATAAGAACGTCAAATGAGCACACAATACTCCAGGTTATAAGTGGACATTATGTGGTGCGTATTGAACCCTGAGGGCTAAGATAGAATGCTTAGTATCCACTAAAAAGGGTCTCCGGTTCTGCACTGACTATACGAAACACAGCAACGTTAAGCTGGTTGAGCCGATACATTCGTGCAGTACTATAACATAGCTGCAGCATGGCTCTACCACGTAAAATATATTCATTATTTAAATACAATGCTCATATCTATATTATACATGATGTCCTGTAACTATATACAAATTCTTCCGTTTCCATGTGATTATCAAATAACAAGACGTTGGGATCTTACCCGTATCTATTTGACGTGAAAGCGTTTTGCTTCTTTTCTACACAAACGTAGACCTTATACTACCAGCTATGAATTACACCTTAGTCTGAATGTGTGATGACGTATTTATATTATCTTGATCCCTCGCTCGATTGAAGTTACGTATTTCTGGTTTTCTGCGTGTTTGTGATACATTAGTACTTTCTAAATCTAAAGATTAAACACATTAGATAACACTCAAATCTAACTTTGTCTAATATCTTAGAGATAACATTAATGATGGAATTAACTAGTATCACAGACAACAGTGACGGTGCTAGATAAAGATTAATAGCTAGTCTTGTCACTGGACCTTGAAATAATCAATATGTTTCGTTTATAAAACACATAAAATAAACACTCTTTCATGCTTGTTACCCAAAAGGGTAGGCAGAGACTATCTACGGGTTTCCATTTGCCACGATCCTGACACACTTTTCTCGCCTCGTTCGAGTCCGTATACCTACTAGGTTAATACACATTATGAGGCCCATCTTTAATATATCGCCAATTTCGTCAATAAACTTCTCTCTAATGTGAGCCTTGCCAACTCTGCAATTCACTTCTACAACATGAATTTGCTTTGTTAGTACTTTTCTTGTTTCGATTATGTATCTATATTTAATTGGCAGTTATGTACATTTATTTAACTGACTAAATTAGCTGTGGGAGGAGCCTAGACGCTCGCGTTAAATTTCTTACATCTAGTTCGAACCAACTGCACATTTTAATTTCAAATTTACCATGTGCCTAAGGTAAATGAAATTCTTTTAGGTTACATTTATTGGCAATGTGTTGAAGACGTGTGGAGTTAATCTTTGAACTTTGCCAAACAACGCTGACTACATAACCCTCTCAGATTTAAGAAAAGTTTGTGAAATTTTAAGTTAACTTATAGTTTTAAAGTAACGCATACTTTGTCTTTGAAATTGGAGAGGAAGAATAGGAATGATTTCTCTCCTGATTTTATTTCCAAATAAGTTCCATTCAACCATGTTGTACAAAATTCAAACTTATCATTCAAATTCATACAACTGCCTCATTTGTAAATTTTCCGAGATTTATTTATTGTAAAATTTAACACTTAAATATTATCTGCATAATTTATTGGCCGAATAAATTTCATTAAATGATCGGAATGGATGTCAGTAATAATTTAACGAGGCCAAAATTTGGATGGTTTCCCGTTAATGCCAGACGTGGAAAGAATATTTAATTTAATACCTTAATTTAATAGTTTTGGCACTCAGTGGAGCAATCGTTACGTATCGACGCCTGATTGAGTCAAAATGAAAAATAAAAAATGTTCAAATAAGCATTTTTTTTTCTTTTGTATTTTTTTCTCCTTCAGTTTCTTCGTCTTTGTCACAATTATTTTTCTCCTTGTAAAATTTATGTATGTAAACTGCCTTCACGATACAGTGAAAAATCATAGTGTTAAAAAATCAGCGTTACAAAAAAGAGAAAAGGGAAAATAATAATGATCACCTGACTTAACGTATTTGTATTAACTTATTATAATATCTATATTATTATGACATTATTAATTACAATAATAAAAAAAACTACAACTACAAACTATAATTATCGTTTATTATATTTAATAACTATAATTATCATTTACTAATATCGTTTATTATATTATTTATCACACATTCCTATTAATAATAAAACAATATTTAAATATTTTACAGTCTTACTTATTAACAAAACTAGTATTTTAATACTTTTATGTTTAATGTGATTGAAGTAACTGAAAAAGAAAAGTTTCTTGTTTGTCATTCTCACTTCTGTTCAATTTTATAGAGTTCCATTTCGTATAATAATAACATTGGAGAGCGCTTAAATTTTTATAGTTATATGAACTAATAAAAATCATAAAATATTATTTTGCTGGAAGGTTTAAAAATAACTTTTGTCTTAATATTTTCATTGACATTAGTCCCTGTAAGCGCACAAATATATATGACCAACACACACAAACACACACACACACACACACACACACACACACACACACACACACACTTGCGCAAACATGCACGCGCGCACCCATGCACGCACGCATGCAAGCACACAAGCACGCACGCGCACCCGAACGCACGCACAAGACAAGACAAGACATTTGATCAGAATACCAGCTAAAAAATCAGCATACGCTGCTGTTTCATGCGAGCGAGTGAGTGGCAAGAACTGGAGGACTTTTCAATGTATTCGCATCCTTATTTTTTTTTAATTAATAAGCTCAAATAGACGCAAAAGAATGGTAACGTTTTTCGCTTAACTTTATGATGAATAAGTGTCATCTGCTCCATATTGCAAGAATATAGAGCTCAAAGTAAATTCAAGTAACATCTGGCAGTGTCTGGGCGCATCCCATAAATTCTAACTCTAATATTAAATAATTTTATAAGATATATAGAGAGAGAGAGAAATATAACTGTTTTTATTATCGAAAAGAGAAAATCATGCGTTATTCATTTTACGAGTAAGATTTTAGAAGATATTAGCTGTGACAGTTTATTTTAATATTGACCGTCTTTAACGTTCAGTTTGATAAAATTTATGATTTTATAGTTCGATAGTGTCGTGTAGTGGAAGCGTTAACTTAAAATCTACTATCCCAAGTCATCCTGTGCGTGTCGTATGTGGCGACATTGGGAAACTCAAACAGAATATGGGCCATCTATGTGGCATCTTCCAAATATCATCATCATTACAGCCATTCACAAGTAATGCCACAAACCACGGTTCTGAGCCACCTGCATCCATCGACTTCCTGCATGTCTTGCCAGGTCGTCACTCCATCTAGTGTGGGGGACGCCCTACACTTCGTAATACCAAATAACAAGTAAATAATTTCAAACATTATTCGTGTAGTGACGGTGTAAGAATATCCACTATCACATATTGTCTTGTGGATGTGGTAAAGAGGCGACAGAGGGAAACTAAAGTTGGGCATCAGCATGCTACTGATAAGAATGTGTATGATAATATATAATAAGATACCACAAGTAATTCGAGACCTAACTTTCATTCAATTTAAAAGAGATTTATACAACTTTCTCAGTAAAAAGTCTTTTTACACTGTACAGGAATATTTGAACTACGAGTACGATAGGTAATAGGAACTTGACAAACAAATTTAATGGACCAATTGCGAAATGTTTGTTAATTATTTTCTATTAATTGACTACTTCAATCAGTGGTAGAGCCACGCGGCAGCGTTTGCTGTCGCACGGATGGGCCGGCTCGAACCGGGGTGGTACCACGACCTCACAGAAAACCAGCGTGAAGTAGAGGTTTACCTCTGCGTTTCGCTTGGTGAGTGCAGGTGGCCGGAGGCCCTTTTTACTGGAAATGAGGCATTCCATCTTAGTCCTCACGGGTGACAACGCATCTACATTTTGATTTGTAATAGAGGATAGATGTAGATGTCTATGGGCCGCAGCAACCACTTACCATCAGGTGGACTGTGTGCTCGTTTGTCACCCTTATTCTATAAAAAAAATACCTGTTGACATTTTGTTATAATCAATACTCTTAAATATTATTATCTCGATATTTTATAGTTTTAAGATTTGCATGCTATTAATAATGGCTGATTAAGCGGATGTTTAATAACTGTGACCATCTTCAATGTACCTTAACCAAATGCAAATAAATATTTCATTTCATTTCATTTCAAACACTCGAAATTATGAAAAAAGTGTGGTTGTCAATGTGAATTGCCAAGTATGGCAAATGCGGCAAAATAATGAGATAAAATATGGGGAGTGAGATCAAGGTTCAGCAGTAGATTACTAGCTGTAATGGATGGATGTAATCTATGGCAAACACCTCCCCAATAAGACCCATCTCTGAGATGTTGAGCGAGAAGCTTCTTTGGCTGTAATGAGTAATTTAAAAATAAAAAATTTTGTACAGCCGACTTCAATATAAGTTATTAAGAATAACTCAAAAACTATTGGTCTGACCTTGATCAAATTCATATGGGACCACACGAGAAGTACCAGCTTTCAAATAAAAAAAGAATCATCGAAATCGGTTCACCCAGTAAAACGTTATGAGTTAACACACATAAAAAAACATACAGTCGAATTGAGTACCGTCTCCTTTTTGCAAGTCGGCAGAAAATAGATTAATATTAACAACATTTATTAAATTTATCATTATTTAATATCTTTTTCACAATTTTACAATTTTACTCCTACAATTTTAGGTAGGATTCGTCTTAATCACCACCCTTGGCAGACTGATTGGCTATCGCAGATGTTTCCCGTCGTGTCACACCTTTGACTCTTTGTTTTTACCACCATCTAACGGAAGTTATTTGATCTTTCTGGTATGTCATGTTTATAAACGTGGTAGAGCCATGCTGCAGCTATATCAGTAGTATAGTTGTAGCACGAATAGGTCGGCTCAACCGGGGAAGGACCACGCTCTCACAGAATACCAGCATGAAATAGCAGCTTAACACTGCTGTGTTTCATACGGTGAGTGTAGAGAACCGGAGACCCGTTTTACTGGAAATGAGGCATTCCATCTTAGTCCTCAGGGGTGACAATGCATCTGCATTTTGTTTAATGTAGATGTCTATGGGCTACAGCAACCACTTACCATCAGGTGGACTGTGTGCTCGTTTGTCACCTTATCCTATAAAAAAATGTCCTATAGTAGCTTCTTAGGACATCCACGGGACAAAATAGAACAACAAATACTCTAACGTTTTACACGGCAAATTTTAATTTAATTTTACGTGGTAGAGCCCCTGCAAAAAGTATTATGTTGTTGTAGTACGAATGGGATGGCTCGACCGGGGAAGGACCACGCTCTCACAGAACGGTGCAGAGAACTGATGACCCTTTTTACTGGAAATGAGGCATTTCATCTTAGTCCTCGGCGGTCGGCGTTTTGATTACTAAACGAGAATAGATGTAGATGTGTATAGGCCACAGTATCTACTGACAATCATGTGGACTGTGTATTCGTTTACTACCTTCATTCTATTAAAAAAAAATTAATATATTAATCTTATTCATGGAATGAATGCAATGAATACCGACAAATCCCTCCCCCTCCCTTATGGCGGCTTAAATCCCTTTAAAGCAGTAAACTAATCTATGCACGCTTAAAGTGAATTCTAAAATATAGTATGTTAATACAATTTAGAGGAAAACTAAGATGTAATAATAGCACAAGACCCTTCGCAACATGGACTTATCAAAGTTATCCAAAACAATTTCGCCTTATCATCGGAGCCAACGATGTATTTGTAGCATGAATTGATCCTAGATAGCCGAAGTGCCTATTCTATTTTTCTATATCCTCGGATATTCTTCGGAAAAATCGCCTCATATTTAAAGCTATTTTTATATAATTTTTATATTAGTGACTATTTTTGTATACTCTATGTTTATATATACAACTAACTGTGCCCCCGATTTCGCCCGCGTGGAATTTATTAGGAGTAGATTTTATGGATTTTAATTTTTTTGCGCGGAACCCTAATCATTTTCCTAAAATAAAAGAAGCCTAAATTATTCCTTATAACATTAGCTATCTGCCAGTGAAAGTCTCGTCAAAATCGGTCCAGCCGTTTCGGAGATTAGCCGGAACAAACTGACAGGGAGACAGACAAACATTTTAAAAATCGTGTTTTTGTTATATGTACCGTATATACTCTCATATGCATTTAGTAAAAAGCTGTTATTTTGACATTACAAACAGACACTTCAATTATATTTATTTGTATAGATAACACATCTTCGGGAAGCTACGACACATCTTCTCGTCAGACATACCTCAAAACCTTAAAATGAAATTGTACAACCAGTGCATGTTGCCAGTGATGACTTACGGAACTAAGACGTGGTCCTTCAATGCTGGCCGTATGAGGAAGAATGAGGAAGAATGTCGTCCCGTGGGTGTTGTTAGTGGTGACAGAGGGAAATATGCCTGGAGATGGGCAGCAGTGTCTTTTTTATAATAACTAGAAATTTAAAAAAAAATTTGGTTGCCAATTCTCCTGCCACGCATAGCCGCTATGGCAAATATTTCCCTTATGTGACAATCAACATCTACCTGGTAGAGCCATGCTGCAGCTATATTATAGTAGTATAGTTGTAGCACGAACGGGTCAGCTCGACCGGGGAGGACCACGCTTTCACAGAATACCAGCGTAAATAGCAGCTTAATGCTTCTGTGTTTCGTATGGTGAATGTAGAGAACCGGAGACACTTTTTACTGGAAAAGAGGCATCCCATCTTAGTCCTCACGGGTGACAACGCATCTGCATCTTGAGTCTTTATTTAGGATAGATATAGATGTCTATGGGTAACAGTAACCACTTACCATAAGGTGGGCTGTGTACTCGTTTGTCACCCTATCCCATAAAAAAAAATTATAGGGAAAGCCTATATTGAGTAGTGGACTTTTACAGGATGTAATGATAATGATTATGGTGATATCCGATTATAAACTCACAAGTTCGATAGATAAACTAATATGACCATTTCGTACTAGCCACGCTACAGCTCTATTATGGCCAAAGCATGAATAGCTTGGATCGACGCTCTCATCGATAACAAGCGTTAATATTAACTTAGTTCTGCTGTGTTTCGTATAGAAAGCTAACATAATCAGTTTTATTAAACGAAACAGGTATGTTAATGCATCTGATTTTTAATCGGGGTTAGATATACTTTACTGTGTAAGAGCGTGAGAGACTGAGCACTTACCTATTACACTCAGCCAATAGCAGAGCATTTAATTGTATAAAAAAGTACCTTTCTCATTCTTATTTTTGATCTTTTTTTATTTTTTTAAAACGTTAATAAACCTTACCCCCGCACTAGGACTTTCTGCTGTATTGTGAAGGCAGTTTACGAACACAAATTTCACAAGAACAAACATCCAGACCCGGAACAATTATTTGTAGGCCATACAAATACTTGTTCCGTGCGGGATTCGAACCCGCGGCCCCCAGAGCAGCAACTCATTGCTAAGCCATTGCGCCACGGAGCCGTAAATTACAAGATCAATGTTTTAATTTTAAACTATAAAAACAAATGATAACTTTAAATATACGATTTAAAATTTTTGTTATATTTTTGTGTAGAAATATAACTTTTATTTTTAAATATAAATATATATTAATTCTTTTATTAGAATTTATAGTATGAAATTATTGTGTGAGAAATACTTTTATGAGTCTCAAAACTAGTTAATAATTTTAGCAGTGAATTAATTGAGCATAGCCACCGGTTAAAGCAAACAAACATACGCTAAACTAACACTCATTAATTAGTTGAAATAGTTTTGTACACTCCATTGCGTCACAAACGCACTGATAAATTATTACACTACTCAATAACAAAGTCAGTGAATTATGCATAATTATATAGTAAAATCTATTCAAATAAACTAAATTGAAGTGTCTGTTTGTAAAGTCAAATAACAGCTTTTTACTAAATGCTTAATATGAACGAATATACGGCACTTATCTCTCTTATCTGTTTATTTCGGTTAAACTCCAAAATGGCTGGACGGATTTTGACAGGACTTTCAATAGTTGATGTTATGAGGAGTAACTTTGGCTACTTTTATTTTAGAAAATAATTACGCTTCCACACAAAAAAGTACAACTCACAAAATCCAATCGTAATAATTCCATGAGGATGAAGTCACGGCTAGTTTAAAAATATAATTCCAACATTCCACATTGAAAACATATTCGATTAAAAGTTAATTATTTTGTTATATAATATGCCACAGACCAAAGTGTTTGTAGTTGTATAAATTATCTTTTAATCATACGTCGCTGTCCGCGTGTGCGTGTTGATGTATGTGTAAGTGAATAAAAGTCAGTGAATTATGCATAATTATATTAATACAATTTTATAATACGAGTACAAAACCAACATTTCCGATTGAAAACATATTCGGTAAAATTAATTATTTTGCATATCTACCCACAGAACAAAGTGTTTGCAGTATTATACATTAGCTATTAATTATAAGTCTATGTCCGTGTGTGCGTGTACATGTAAGCATGTGTAATGAATATAGGCCGGAGCACATCAAATGCGCATAGCGTGACGTATGCGTTTATAGCAGTATTTGTAATGGAAAAAGGCACACGATATGCGTTTGAACACATACAGCTTGTAGTAATGCAGTTAATTATAATGCTTAAAAGTCATTCGACCTTTTCATATAATATTTTTAGTACCGCACATCTAAGAAATTTAAACAATAATTCAAAGACCTATGAAGTCGAATTTATATTTTTGTTTTAATTATAGACTTGTCAAGCAGGGAAAATACTCCCTGCTATAAGATAGAGCCATGTCTAGCAGATAACAGTGTACGGGGCGATAAGAAGGAAGGATGTTTACGAGTATGGCATGCAAGTGATGACGTCAGAATTTGTCAAAGTATTTGCTTTTACTGACTTAAAGCTGGAGCACACTAAATGCGTTACGTGAAGCTTGTATCACGTGTTTGCTGCAGCGGCAGTTTAAATATTGTGTAAGTTTAGTGAATATATATTTAATATTATCTCAACCATGTGTGGACCTTCTCCCATTTTTGATAGGGTTTTGGTGCAATTGTTTCGCCGCGATACTCCAGTGCCTATTGATAGACTTCAAATACCTTCGGAATATTTTCATTTCTCAGACATTCAGATTTCCTCACGATGTTTTCCATCACTGCCGAGTAATGTAAACCCATTTCTACCAGGGCTGACTGGTAAAAAAGCTATAATGCATTAAGTCTAACCCTTGTAGCCCTTAGTTTAAGGTGTGTTACAATAAGGTTTAAATTAATTAATCGGCACTCAAAAATGCAGTAAAAAATTCACGTGACAAACGAGCACACAGTCCACCTGATGGTCAGTGGTTGCTGTGGTCCATAGACATCTACATCTATCTTTGATTACGATTTAAAATGCAAATGCGTTGTCACCCGCGAGAACTAAGATGGAATGCCGCGTTTCCAGTAAAAAAGGTCCCCGGTTCTCTACACTCACCATACCAAACACAGCAGTGTTAAGCTGCTATTTTACACTGGTATTCTGTGAGAACGTGATCTTTCCCCGGTCGAGCCGACTCATTCGTGCTACAACTATACCAGATATAAGGCTCTATCACGTATGAAATGCCACAATGAATAACGCCATAGGAGATTGAACACGGGTTTCGAGCATACTGCGAATTTTATGGCGAGCTCGCTTTCATTGTGCTCTCAATGGAACTTTTCAGATCATTCTAGTTGTCAGCGTATTAATTCTACAGAGACATAAACATATATATACCTACTAGGTACATCTCAGATCATTTGAGATTAGTTATGTATCGTTTTGTATATTATAAATTAATCGGTCAGATCGAGAAGCAATTAGGTCAGGCTGAATTTGGCGCCATGTTAGCGTTCAGATAATGATGTTCGCAGAGGTACTTAACGTTTGCGTAAAACGATTAACTGATTTACAATTATCGATATGGTTAGTATTATCATGATTTATGAAAGGAGTTGGATGTATGTATAAAATAAAAAACTGTTAGTCGCATTACACACAACTTATTTATTACTCAGGCCGCTATTAAATTATCATAAGTAAATGATCACAGACATATATAATTTATAGAATTACGACAAAACTATTACAGTTTAGCTTATATATTTGAATCAAATATCTACATAGTATAAACCAAAGTCGCTTCCCGCCTTCTGTACACTTAGATCTTTTAAACTACTAATTACTAACTACATATATAATATAATAGATTTTAATGCGGAATTCATAAACAAACCTAATGATTCAAGAAGAAAGTTTATATATGTAATACATGCATATTATATATATTATATATATCTTCTGTCAGTGTGTATGTGATCGAGCTCCTCCTAAACAGCTGGACCGATTTTGATGAAGTTTTGTGTGTGTGTGTGTGTGTGTGTGTGTGTGTGTGTGTGTGTGTGTGTGTGTGTGTGTGTGTGTGTGTGTGTGATTAAATTAATTAGAGAATAGTTTAAATTCACAATTGGACGCGGTAGGTGACGTTGTTGTGGAGAAGCCGGGTCAGATCACTAGTAATCTATAATAAATTATATGTATGATGCTATTTCACATCATGCAAACAAAAATGGCTTTATAATATATCAAATCAGGGATAAAAATGGCTTCAGAATGTAATATGCTTGCGTGGAACATTAAATGACGAAACTAGTGATTAATTTATATTTTTAAAATATGTAGAGTCAATAGTGTTAAAATATAATTGAATACGTGCTCATCCATTCAAAAACACGTTTTATCAAGATTCGTATCACCTACTCTCAATTCTTGGAGTTAGTTTTGTATATTCCTTTTTATGAGCGCTATCCTGATTGTAAATATCGTTAATTTGTGTAACATACATGATTGCAAGCCATTTTTTTAAAAGAAAAGTCCCGCTGGGTTTCTTGATGGTTCTTCCCAGGACAGTGGTATTTTTTCGAACCAGTGGTAATTAAACAAAAGAGTGACTTTCAATAAGTATTATTTATAATCTATATTGAATAAAAAGTTTCTGTTTCTGTTTCTATTAACCACTCTTCTTAGGCACTTGTTTTCTTTTTACTAAAGCAATAATGATAACGGTAGCTAAAGCCGGCTGTATGGACAACTATATCGTCGTCGATCAAAAGTGAATATGAAGATTCTATGATCATATAGTGTAATATGTATATTAGAATTATAGTTATCAAAGACGATGAGATATATTGACATCTTTATTTATATATAATTCTATAGTACCTGTGCTTCTCTCTGAACTCCTCTCCTTTTGAATCTTTAATGAGTATATATGTAGATGTATATGGGCGACAGCATCCACTTACCACTTACTAGGTGGATTGCGTGATCTTCTGTCACCCGATTCTATAAAAAACATGCATGAATGTCGTGGAAGACTCGGGTCGAACGAAGTTCCTTTCGTAGTATATTATTATTGATATACGTATTATATTATTGATTAACAAATACAAATAAATGAATTACTTTAGTCTATGAAAATGAAGCGTCATTTAAAATAATAGTTTTTTCATGGCGAAATAAGAAAAAGTGCGAGGGTGATGGATATTATTCCATCTCGCTCGCATAGGGATCGTGACGGAAAAATCTTACACTATTTCTCGCCTAGCCCCCATCTGTCAAATTCGTACTGTGCGATAATGAACTTCGTTCCAAAAAACGTCTGGGCCAATTTTGATGAAATTTTAGTGTGGGTAAGTGGCGCTTTTGCCGAGATCCAGAAATCACCCGTGCGAAGCCGGGGCCAGTCGATAATATAAAAGCGGACTTACAGTAGTCTACTACTAGGAACAAGGCTTAATTAATTTCTAAGAGTGCTCTGGAGTATGTAGAAAACCCTCAATGTGTATTGGTCAACTTCACATCTCCCATCTTCTCTACTTATTTTTTCAGATAATATCATTTGTATCGATGAAGATCGGACTTCGTTTACTCGCGTATTACCGAGATTTTTATTAGTCACATTTTTATTTAATTAATAATTATTACAAGCTTCATATTAGCTTGAACTGTACGTAAATATATATTCTTAAATCAGTTTTCGCCCATTTCCAAACGTCTGTATTTTCTCAAATTTCGCAAACGAAATATGAACCGCCGGTAAGACAACAATTACATGACTAATATGACCTAAAATTCTTACTAAAGTCATCACAATTCATGCTCAATGCGTGTCGTTTAGGTTTTTTTAAAAGTCTAATGTTATATGATAAGATATTTTCACAACATGTGTCGGGTAGTAATAGTGTAAGTGATTTCATCACCTATCGTCCCATGAAAACCCTGATTCGAATATGGGAATAAACAAGACGTCATATTTCGCTGTATTAAATAGAGAAAGTAGAGAACCGGAGACACTTTTTACTAGAAACGAGGCCTTCCATTGAGTCTCCAGGATGATAACGCATTTGTATTTTTACTCTTAACCGAGGATACATGTAGATTTCTATGGGTCACAGCATCCGCTTACCATCAGGTGGACTGTGTGCTCGTTTATGTTCTAAATTTATAAAAAAAATCCCATAGTCACCTCTTATGACATCCACAATAAATAAATGAGGTGATGAATTCTCTTGCGTCACCATCACACGGCTTCCCCCATGTTCGTCTATTACAGCGTCCTGAGGGGAGCTGCAGCTTTTCATTCATGCCGAACGATCTAGTCCTTTAAGTACACGTTCGACGATTAGTTTCTACATTTAATACCGTAATAAAGTGGCCAAAGGTCAAGTCAAACTTTGGAAGGGCATTTTGTTTAACGATGAACTAACGGTAGGCGGTAATAAAAATGTACCTACCTCAGAAATATACCTACCAAAAAAAAAAGTGAAAATCCTTATAATCTGTGGTAATATCCAGTGGAAATGACTATGTCTCCAGTAGGTATACTAAAAAAAATTGTTATAACCAAGTTTATATTCGCAAGCGTAATATGAAATCAAAGAAACTCGTGCATAAAAACAGTATTTCTAGATTCCCTTATATGTTGCCCTACACAAATATTTTATTATTACTCCAATATACGTTGCCTGACCAATCCCTTCTCCGAAAATATTCCGAATGCGGCTTCGTAATAACTGACGTATATAAAAATATAGTGCAATAATAAGCACGCAAAGTTAGGTCGACCGCGTAGATAAATATGACGAATTATTATATTGCCAAGAAACAGGGTAAGGACTGTCTAGACTTACTGATGAGCGGAGCGAGAAGCGAATATTTTTATATGCCATTTGTTACTTTTATTAGGTACCGGTTATTGCTCGTATGGAAATAAACATTAACCATACCTTATAACCCGACTACTCCAGAAGGGAGCATTTTTGAATATATATTATGAGTCTAGAAGTACATCCATCCTCGGTCAAGAATCCAAATGTATGCAAATGGGTCAATTCTCGACCGGGAAAGAAACACACTTTCACAGAATACAGGCGCAAATTAGCAGCTCAATACTTCTGTGTTTTATATGGTGAGGGTTTCCTACCCTGGAAACGAGGCATTCCATCTTAGTCCTAGTGGTGACAACGCATCTGCATTTTAATTCTTAATCCAGGATATATATGTAGATTTTTATATGACACAACATGCACTGACCATCAGGTGAAATGGGCGCTCCTTTTTCATCCGTATTCTGTATAAAAAAAACCATCCCTACTTAGTATCAATTGGGATTGGATCGTTAACACTGGCTTAGAATAATTAAAAAAAATGGGGAAGGTCTATGACGAGCTTTAATTTTAGTATAAGTAAAAAAAAAGATTGTAAATACAAATTAATGGTAAAAAAAAATCGAAGGATAAATTCTCAAACCGTCGCTATAACCTTAGCCGATTACAAGGATTCGTTACATTATTTTAGAAGAAATGTTAGGAAAGAGAGTAAAATTCCCTGTTACTGTCACGGGGGTTTGTTTTCCTCCGGTTTCCTTCATCAATTCGACAATTCGGTACTTTCTCGCTGCCTCTCGTGTACCTTTATAGCAATATTCTCAGATACAGTCCCGTTTTATCCTAAAAAAGACCGTCTTAGGGATACTTAAGTGAAATTGATCGGCCATAGTATTTTGGCGAAACACTTTTAAAGACCCTTTTTTGTCATTTTGTTTGCGGATAAAAATAGAACCAGTTGATGTCACTACTGAAGTCACAGTTTACGATTTTTTTTTGTTTTGTTTCCCATGCTATTACGTTTTTTTTTTTTTTTTTTTTATAGGATAAGGGTGACAAACGAGCACACAGTCCACCTGATGGTAAGTGGTTGCTGCGGCCCATAGACATCTACATTTATCCTCTATTACAAATCAAAATGTAGATGCGTTGTCACCCGTGAGGACTAAGATGGAATGCCTCATTTCCAGTAATAAGGGCCTCCGGCCACCTGCACTCACCAAGCGAAACGCAGAGGTAAATCTCTACTTCACGCTGGTATTCTGTGAGGTCGTGGTACCACCCCGGTTCGAGCCGGCCCATCCGTGCTACAGCAAAAGCTGCCGCGTGGCTCTACCACTGTTAAACGTTTTGTTATAAAAATTCTTTATTGTCTTAAAACAGTTAAAAAGTTTGAGCAGAGTGGGAGATATATTGACTTTATAGTGCTTTTTATATGTTGTACAGTTTCTTTCAATTTTGTTTTTTTTTATAATTATACAAGTAAAAAAAAGTTTGTCATCTTACAGTGATTCCAGATTGTAGGGTTTCATTTTTGTCGAGGTACAGGTCTGACTCAGTACCACTCTCTTACGCATTCCTGCCATAAAAGAGAGTACTTGTGTTATTATGTAACAATGCATCTCAGTCTGCAATCATTCCAAACGACTTATGATCATTTTCGGAGAACCTAAGCATGTCTATGATTATAATCGGTTATCGTCCGCTGGATTTGAAGTTAAATTTTAATAAAAGTAAATTTTTAAATAATAAATAAGAAAACAAAGGAGCTACTGTTATTTATTCTACTGTGTTTTTTTGTACTTATGGATAATCTATATATTATAATGCTTTCTTATACTTAAACATCTGCTTAACTCTTCTAACTCTCGACGTATCGGATGCTTTACAGCCATTGCCATGGGAAGAGATGAGCTGTTTGATTTCCTTGTTTCATAATTTTATTTCAATAACGTTCAATAAAGCTTTGTGTTTTTGATTTTCAATCTTATTGAAAAAGTCCTTGACTGGACCGTTTCGCAGGATTTTTGTGGGTAGATATTTAAGCACCATCGAGTCTATTTATTCCATAAACCGTAGCTGCGTCTTAATTTAAATGAATAAAATTATCTCGTAACATTCAATGGCTCATGAAATTGGGTAATCAGAAAAAGCCCTTGGGATCCGAGTTTTGAATACAAGTTAATTGAAAGCGTTAATTAATTCTGCGTAAGTAAACTGGAGTGATCCTATTTACTAGCTGGATTTAGTTTGATTAAACATCAACTGCTTTGATGTGTATAGAAACGTCTTGGAGTATTGTTTTTTGACTTTTAAATTACTTTTCACCATAATACAGTAAACCGAGTATGGTTCTCGAGTGGCAGCCTCGTAGATGGAGCGCTACCTGGTAAGACATGCAGGAAGTCGATGGATGCTCAGGACCATGCTCTGTGGCATTCTTTGGGGGAGGCCCCTGTTCAGTAGTGGACTTGTGAACGGCTGTAATGATTATAATGATGATGATGTGATCTATGTAATATACACAAACCTTCGACTCGGTGTAGCTTTAAAGGAGCTTAACGTCTTACACTGTGGTGTCTAATTTGCCTGCCAAGTGTACCGTTTAATATAGCAAATTATTTCTACAACATTTCCCTACACAACAAGCTATTATCGATGAAGATAAAATCCGTTACCAATTACCTTTACAGCCTATGTCCTAAGTTCACTGCTCAACATAGACCTCCCCCATAGATTGCGTGTAAAATGGATATTTGACGTGGTTACTACGATTGACAACCGGGTTGGCAACCACAAATTTTATTTTTAGTAATTATTGGAAAGAATCTGCCGCCCATCTCCTGATTTGTTTCCCTCAGTCACCTCTCACGACACGGGATGATATCGGGTAGTGGATATTCTTACAAAGTATTCTTACATACTAATTATTCAAGTAAAGTATATGTGATTATGGTCAATGAGTTGGTGTGTATATTTCAAATAAATGCTAACGATTTATCTTTTTCTAATTTCAGGTAAGTTGAACATAATTTCAGTTTTGGTAAGAATTTTTATTAATGTAATATTTTTTCAAGCATCTTCTTGCTGAAAAAACTACACTCTCTTCAACCTATATTCACATATAATAATAATCATAACGCTGCTATTGACAAAAGGTTCTCGCAATTCTATAAAATATAAGTGGTTCTTTAAAACAGATATATTCATATCCCTTTTATAGAATAAGGCTAACAAACGAGAACACAGTCTAACCTATGGTAAGTGGATGCTGTAGCTCACAGACATTGTCATTTATCCTCGAATAAAAATCAAAATGCAAATTTGTTATCACCCCTGAGGACTAAGATGGTATCTCTAGTTTTGATTAAAAAGGGTCACTAGTTCTCTATGCTCATCAGAAAAGCAGCAGCATTAAGCTGCTATTTTACGCTGGTATTTTGTGAGAGCTTCGTCATTCCCCGGTCGAGGCAGCCCATTCGTGCTATAAACATTATATAGCTGCAGCATGGCTCTACCTCTTATATCATTGTAACTAAAAGATTTTTCGAAAAAAAAAACTTGCTTCACTTTCTGGAAATATAATTAAATTAGAATTAATAACTTATAAATTTCACAGTACACAAGCAAATATGGTGTGATCCCTACGACACTAATGAAATTTCTAATTCCAATTTTAAGTTAAAATGACAGTAGTCCAATGGCTAGGTGTGGACCGTGAACTAAAAAGGTCGTGGGTTCGAATCAGCCATTTAACTACTGTCGTAAACCACTCCTAACACTAGCATTTTAAGTTTACCAGGAGTGGATAAAGGGGATATTATTAATGTTAATAGCATTGCTAGTATTTCAAAAGAAAAGTACTGATTTACCACATGCAACATAAAGAAAATCTGTATGACTAAAAATTAAAAAAATAATATTTCTAAAGCATGTGAATTTCGCCAACGCGCTCAAAGGCAGCGGCGGACGATCTTAATAATTTTAATAAGGTTAAACGCTACGTGAATAAATATAACATGTAAATTAAACACATTTTATATTTCAATATATCAGCACATCTGCGTATAAGTGTTTCCATACTCACGCTTCTTACAGTCTCTTTGAATGCCTTCTGAGATTAATGGAGAGACTCTAGACAAATAATTGCATTCCTTTGTGCTACTAAGAGAGCTGCCGTTGATCCGAGAGATATGTGAGTCCGCACTACTGTGTGGAGCATATTTACAGAGAAAATTTTGTATTTACATAGTGTTATTTTTTAATTTCATTCATTGCAAATTTCACTGGATTCCTTAGTTTTCTTTTTTTAACCGAGGTCAAATAACCAGAAGGTTAAATATTCAACACGTATTTTTATGTACGAGGGTGGATTGAAAAGTAATCGGCCTAACACAGATCCATTCAATTCTAAAAATCAAATCTACCCACATTATTTAGTTCAGTTCAGACTAGTTCATTGTGTGAAGTTCGAAACGTGTGCGATAATTAGTTGTGATTTTATAAATTTATTAACAAAGTAATCGGACATAATTTCCGCGAATGGAGCAAATCGAGCAGCGTGCCGTCATTAAGTACCTCCATAAGAAGGGGCTATCATCAAAAGCCATCCATGATGACATGGTCAGTACATTAGGCGATTGTGCTCTGTCATATTCATCCATCAAAAAATGGATAGCAGAATTTAAGCGTGGTAGAGAGAGTGTGAAAGATGAACCCCGCTCTGGAAGGCCTTCGACGTCAACTACTGACGAAAATATTAAAAAAGTATTTGATTTAATAATGGGAGACCGCAGATTAAAAATTAGAGAGATAGCCGAGATTATAGGCATCTCTTATGAACGAACTCAAAACATCATTATCAACGAGTTGGGTTTCCACAAGGTGCCTGCGAGGTGGGTTCCGCGACTGCTTTCAGTTGAACAAAAAAGGACGCGATTGACTATTTCACGCGACTGTTTGGAGTTATTTGAAGCCGATGCAGATGATTTTTAACAGTGGTAGAGCCAGGCGGCAGCTCTTGCTGTCGCACGGATGGGCCGGCTCGAACCGGGGTGGTACCACGACCTCACAGAATACCAGCGTGAAGTAGAGATTTACCTCTGCGTTTCGCTTGGTGAGTGCAGGTGGCCGGAGGCCCTTTTTACTGGAAATGAGGCATTCCATCTTAGTCCTCACTGGTGAAAACGCATCTGCATTTTGATTTGTAATAGAGGATAGATGTAGATGTCTATGGGCCGCAGCAACCACTTACCATCAGGTGGACTGTGTGCTCGTTTTCACCATTATCCTATAAAAAAAAATGATTTTTTGAATCGTTTTGTTACTATAGACGAAACATGGGTTCATTACTGTACACCGGAAACAAAACAACAATCAAAACAGTGGAGAAGACCTGGTTCACCACCCCCTAAAAAGGCTAAGTCGATTTTGTCGGCAAATAAGGTGATGGCTTCAGTATTCTGGGACTCGAAAGATGTGATTATGATTGATTATCTTGAAAGGGGTCAGACTATAAACTCTGATTACTACTGCACCTTACTACGTCGTTTACGAGAGGAAATAAAAGAAAAACGTCGAGGAATGCTCAGAAGAAAAGTCCTGTTTCATCAAGATAACGCCCGTGTTCACACGTCAGTACAGTCAATGGCTGAAATTCACAACTGTGGCTTTGAACTGTTACCGCATCCGCCGTATTCACCTGATCTGGCACCATCAGACTTCTTTCTGTTCCCTAACCTAAAAAAGCACTTGGGAGGTCAAAGATTTTCGACAAACGACGAGGTCAAAGCAGCTGTAGACGCATATTTTGACTCTAAGGAAGAATCATTTTTTTTCAACGGTCTAAATGCTTGGAAGGGGAGGTGGCAAAAAAGTATTGAACTTGATGGTGATTATGTAGAAAAATAAAAATATAACTGATTTAGTATGTGTTTATTTTCTTGGTTAGGCCGATTACTTTTCAATCCACCCTCGTATGTTCCCCGATTTCTTTTTGAAAGGGCTAATCCGATTTCTTTTTATATATTATAAAATTCCTATAGGAAGAGAAATAGGAGCATAAGATTTTTTTTACCTAGAACCTTGTTGCATTAAACTTGTTTTGTTTATTAGACAAAACATTCAAAAGGGTAGACAATAAACTTTTAATAAGAAGTAAACACTGACTCCGAAAACTAAAAAAATAAAAACTACATATAGTAACTTCTGTAGTCAGGAGCTTTAAATAGAATGAACCGGAGATCCTTTTTACTGAAATTGAGGCATTCCATCTCTTGGTCCTCAGGGGTGAAAGTTTATCTGCATTTTGATTCTTAATCGAGGATAAATGTAGATGTCTATGGGCCACAGCATTCACTAACCATCAGGTGGACTGTGTTGGTTGGTTGGTGGTGTTTATATAATAAGGATGACTCATTTGTCATCCTTATTATATAAAAAATAATATAAGATTTAAAAAAAAATACAAAATGTATTTTTATATTCGAATACATACAGAATATTATAATTCCTTCTTAAGTCAAGCATTAGTTCAACTGGAGTATTTCAAATAAATTAACGTTACCTTAACGTCAAATATAAACGCAAATTGCACGTATTAGCGTAGGGGGGACTGTGAAATTACGCAGAAAGATAGGCCCCCAGCATTGTACGAACGTACCGTATCGTCATTATACACATGTATAGCTCTGAAATGAGGCAACGTAGAGACAGTATTCGTAACTGATAGGGTGGAGGTGGGAAGCGCACTGGCCTGTTGGATGTTGCTTCATTACTCTCTCCCAGCAGCGCTCGTGAGCGATTTGTGATTTTATTTATTAATACATAGAAATGTATTTCTTTTTTCAAAGACATGTATATTAGTAGTAATGTTGTTACAGATATTTTACGTGGTAGAGCCATGCTGCAGCTATATTAGTGGTATAGTTGTAGCACGAATGGGTCGGATCGATCCAGGAAGGACCACGCTCTCACAGAATACCAGCGTAAAATAGCAGCTGAATACCGCTGTGTTTCGTATGGTGATTGAAGAGAACCGGATACTCTTTTTACTGAAAATGAAGCGTTCCGTCTTGGTCCTCACGAGTGACAACGCATCTGCATTTTAATTCGTAAGCGAAGATAGATGTAGATGTCTATGGGCCACCGCAATCATTAACCATCAGGTGGACTGTGTGATCGTTTATTTATTTATTTCATATATTTGCATAAAATATGGACAGATAAGGATGGTACAATATCTCTATCTCTATCACAATCTATGTGATTGTGATAGCATGCAAATTTACATAAATAGCACATATACAAATGAAATTTTCTAGTCATAATACAAAACAATTAGACTAAAACATATAAAATCATAAATAAACAAAGATTATCAATTCATTAAAAAAATATATATCATTTACATTTAACAAATAGGTCTCTGATGTGATAAAATTGATTTTCATTGAGATAAGTCAATCATCATTCTCTAAACCATTTCCCATTATCTGGGGTCGGCGCAGTAAATCTTTTTGTTCCATTCCTCTCTATCAGCCGTCATTTCCATACTTACTCCTTTCATTCTCATATCACTCTTCACACAATCGATCCATCTTTTATTCGGCCTTCCTCTGCCCGTGTGTCCCTCCACATTCATATTCAACACTCGTTTAGTGACATGACTTTCATTCCTCCGCATCACATGCCCAAACCATGCCAATCTGCTTCCTCTCACCTTTTCTACCACTGGCGCTACTTTCAGGCTTCCTCTTATATACTCATTCCTTATCTTATCCATCCTTGTCACACCACACATCCATCGTAACATTCTCATTTCATTCGCATGCAGTCTATTTTCATCCTTCTTCTTGACGGCCCAGCATTCACTTCCATACATGACGACAGGTCGGATGATCGATTTGTAAATTTTCCCCTTCAGCCTTATTGACATTCGGGGATCGCACGTTGTGGCTGTGACCTGTCGCCATTTCATTCACCCTGCGTTAATCCTATGCTGCACAGCTCTATCTATTCCGCCGTCGCTTTGAATGAGGGAACCGAGGTACTTGACATCTGAGCAGATAGGCAGTATAGCGCCATCCAACGACATGGGTACAGGACTGGAAAGACCGCCGAAATCACAGCACAGATATTCGGTTTTGGATCTGCTGATCTTCAAGCCAACACTTTCCAGCCTCCGTTGCCACCCCGTCAGTCTGCTCTGTACCTCGATGCCTTCTTCCCCGACAAGCACGATGTCATCGGCAAAGAGCATGCACCAGGGTGCCTCATCCTGCAGGTCCGACGTCAAAGCGTCCATAATCAGTAGGAAGAGGTAAGGGCTCAATGCCGACCCTTGGTGCAGCCCTACCGCCACATCGATACTGCCCGTAGTTCCCGCGGCAGATCGTACACATGTACGGGATGCTCTGTACATAGCACGGACTAACCTCACATACTTCCCAGGCATACCTTTCATCTTTAACGCCCACCACAAAACCTCACGGGGAACCCGATCATACGCCTTTTCAAGGTCGACAAAAACCATGTGCAGATCTTTATGCACGCGCTTGTACTTTTCGCACAATTGGCGTAATGCGAAAATGGCATCTGTCGTACCTCGACCGGGCATGAATCCGAACTGGTTTTGTGTTATCTCACACTCTTCTCTCATTCTTCTCTCTATTCTCTTCTTTATTCTCTCTATTATTCTGAGATAAGTCAATATTTATTTTAAATAAATTATTATTATTCGATTTGATTTCATTTGGTATTTTATTATAAATTCGAATACACATGATTAAACAGCTTTTACTATATTTGTTTGATCGCGGTACATCATCTAATACAAGTCTATTTGCATTTCTTTTTAGTCTTATATTCATATCATATGCCTTTGTAATCAGATTATTATGTTTATGTACGAAATTACAAACTTCGTAGATATACAAAAATGGTAGTGGCAACAAACCTAGGCTCCTAAATATCTGTTTGCAGGATTTATCCGGTGCGATTCCAGCAATAGCTCTAATGCATTTCTTTTGTGCAGTAAATAATCTCTGTTTATCTGTACCATTGCCCCATATTACAACACCATAACGTAGTAAAGATTCTATGTAAGCGTGATACGTTAGAACAGCAGTTTTTTGTCTGTAACATTTTTTAACTCGTTTGTCACACTTATCTTATAAAAATATATAAAATGATAGATATAAAAAGAAAAATAAGCTTAAAATTTTTATGTTTACGTTTAGAGTGATTGGTGACAAACGTGCAACCGTGGATTCAATTTAGAAAAGTGATTTCAAATTCAATAGGGCTTCTGCGTTTTTCGTTTACCCTACATTACAGACTATCCCAAGTCCACTGCTGAACCTAAACCTGCCCATAGATCGTCACAAAGTATAGCCTTGAGCCACATGTATCTACGGACCATCCTCATGCTTTGTCAAATCTTCACTCCATTTATTAGGGAGTCACCTAACACTGCGTTTCCCAGTACGAGGAACTCAAGAGCCATTCTTTCCCATCGATTGTCGGTTCTTCGGGCTATATTGCCAGCTCGTTGTCACTTCAGCTTACTGATCTGTTGGGCTATGTCAGTTATATCAGTAACTTTAAATTTTACTCTACATATTCTCGGATAAAACTTATTCTGTATGAGTAATAATTTTGATTCTCATGAAAAAAAGGACATAAGGCGAACCACAAACACACAATGTCAACGTCACTTCCAATCAAGTCAATGTTACACGCTAAACACAACGTTTTAGAGCCAGTCCGGCCAAATGGTAATTGCGTCTGAAATCCCTTGGCAAAAAACACAATACCCGTCACCTTGCTAAACGAAAATGGCCCATAATGCCCCGTTATAAGTACGGAAGAGTGCGCGCCATTGATTTGGCAAGTTCATCGCACCCTCAAATTGGTGTATGGTATAATTTTAAAGGGATGAAATTGTTCTATAGGTTACAAAGTACTATATACGAGTATTTTATTGTATTATGTTGAAGTATTTTTATACTATTATGACCAGTTATGTGATTTTTTTACGTCGTAGAGTCATGTTGTAGCTACGAGTATATTAGTAGTATAGTTGTTATACGAATGAGTCGGCTCGACCGGGGAAGGACCACGCTCTTACAGAATACCAGCGTAAAATAGCATCTGAACGCCGCTGTTTCGTATGGTGAGTGTAGAAAATCGGAGACCCTTTTTCACTGGAAATGAAACATCTTAGCACTTACGGGTGACAACGCATCTGTATTTTAATTCGTAATTGAAGATAGATCTGGATGTCTATAGGTGTGATCCTATGTCATCTATTAAAAATCTAATAAAAAAATCTATTAAAAAAAACTTATGCGATTACTAGCTGTTCCCCGTGACGTCGGCCGCGTGTAATTCAAGGTTTTAATTTTGTTGTGCAGAAACCCAAATATTTTTTTTTAAATATAAGTAGCCTAAGTTCCTCCTTATAACATGAGCTATCTACCATTGAAAGTCCCGTCAAAATTGGTCCAGCCATTTTGGAGATTAGCCGGAACAAACAGATAGACAGACAGCCAGACAAAAATGTTAAAAATTGTGTTTTTGTTATAAGTACCGTATATAATTTCATATGCAATTAGTAAAAAGCTGTTATTTTGACATTACAAACAGACATTTCAATTTTATTTATTTGTATAGATAAATGAGATAGGTTTCGTATCGGTCCTTACGTGAGATATATATATATATAGACTATTGGATTATATTATATAATGTACGAGAACATCACGGTGGAAATAAAAAAAAGTTAGCCATTGCGTTCAAACCCCATCTTGAAATCGATTTATAGTCAGATATCTGACTATGAAACTATTATGAAATATAATCGACCGATTATGAAAAATAATAGCCATAATTTTTTTTTGTTCTTTTTAAAAAACGTTACCCCCACTCTAGGATTTTCTCCTGTATCGTGGAGGCAGTTTACAAACACAAATTGCACGAGGACAAACATCCAGACCCGGAACAATTATTTGTAGGTCATACAAATACTTGCTCCGTGCGGGATTCGAACATAATTCGAAAATAAATAGTCTTATCGTGAAAAAAAGTTGTGTATAATGTAATGTGCCTGCCTTAGATGCAGCAACAATACAAAATAAAGAAATAATTAAAGTACGGGTCAATTGTTTAAAAAAGGCGGGTACATAAAATTTAGATATCATTACACCACTAAAACGAAGTAAGAATATCTACTACCCCATATCATCCGATGTAGGTGGTCGTAAGAAACGACAGGGGGAAATATACGTGGTAGAGCCATGCCGCAGCTATATTAGTAGTATAGTAGCACGAATGTGTCGGCTCGACCGGGGAAGTACCACGCTCTCACAGAATACCAGCGTAAAATAGCAATTTAACGCTGCTGTGTTTCGTATGATGAGGGTAGAGTCGGAGGCCCATTTCACAGGAAAAAAGGTTTTCCATCTAAGTCCTCACGACGCATCTGCATCTTGATTCTTTATTGAGGATAAATTCAGATGTCTATGAGCCACAGTAACCTCTTACCACCAGGTGGAATGTGTGCTCGTTTGTCACCCTATACTACAAAAAAAATAACAAATCAGGAGATGGGCAACAGCTTCTTCCTAATAACGACTAAAATAAAAATAAACTGCGTTTGCCAACCCGCTTGCCACGCAATTATGGCAAATATACAGGTATTCTAAGTGGAGGCCTATGTTCAGCAGCAGTAACGATAACGATATATCACTTATTAAGTAGTTTTACAATATCATGGAAGTTTTAAATTATAATATTTAAGCTCTACTGTTTATATTGGTAGCATTTGTAGTTTTATAAATCCGATGTATTCGATAATATTTTATTGCGGAACCTATTAAATTTATTCTGATGGGATTATCGTAAAATCCGTTCTTAGTGAGCGTCTACAATGAATAGTGAGTAACTATACTAAATTTCAAGTCAATCGCGTGTATAGTTTTAGAGATCCCGTGATGAGTCAGTCAGTTGTGGTATTTTGTTTATCTTTATATATAAAAATTACGTGTCACGTTGTTTGTCCGCGATGAACTCCTAAACTACTGAACTGATTTCAATGAAATTTTGCACACTCTGTGCAGTCCGGTCCAAATAGAGAGATAGGATAGTTTTTATCCTGATAAGTGACACTCAATATTTTTTATTACGAATTTAAGGATTTTTTATGTGAAGTGTCGTCGAAAAGGGCAGAACAACGTCAGCCTGGTCAGCTAGTAACTATATATACATACTGACTAGATATAAATATGTAATATATATAAATATATCTTGTCAGTGGTAGAGCCACGTGGCGGCTTTTGCTGACGCACGGATGGGCTGGCTCGAACCGGGGTGGTACCACGACCTCACAGAATACCAGCGTGAAGTAGAGGTTTACCTCTGCGTTTCGCTCGGTGAGTGCAGGTGGCCGGAGGCCCTTTTTACTGGAAATGAGGCATTCCATCTTAGTCCTCATGGGTGACAACGCATCTGCATTTTGATTTGTAATAGAGGATAGATGTAGATGTCTATGGGTCGCAGCAACCACTTACCATCAGGTGGAATGTGTGCTCGTTTGTCACCCTTATCATATAAAAAAAATATTAACTACTTATAAATATATTATTGAAGCATAAATGTTTTCCTAGGTCAGCCATGACAAATTAATTCAAATAAGTATTGTTTTAGTACAGTAATGAGTGTTGTTAGGTTTTTTTTTTATACCCCTGATTCCTGCTCAATTGTTAAAAGTCGATGACTATTATTGGCTCTATGTAAAGACATGTTATATCAGGATAATGTATCACAGATGAAGGCTGTGTTGTTATCGCTAACAAAATAAAATAATGAGCGTATGTAAGCCTTTGCATTGAAACCCTTATCAGTATGCTAAATTTGTATAAAAACATGTTATTTCAATAATAGAAGTCTCTTTGGATTTTTGTGCTTTCCACAATAAAAATTACTCTGATATACTTTTTCAATAATCATTTTATTTAAAATTTCCATAGAACATCCCTTTTATCTTATATTAAACCAACTTCAAGAATACCATGATCTAGATTGCATAAACTTTGTCTTTTTCTTTTCTTATTTGCAATAATTCTCGTCACCTGCACCACAAACGAGGTCCATTCAGTGACGCGACATTTGGCACGCTCTCGCTAATTGCTCGGTGTGCGGCTGCCTTTATTCCGTCTCTCTTTTATTTTTAATTGCTTAATGCGCCGGCTTTTTAATTATTGGGGCGGCGTGGGACGCCTATTTGAATTTTATTGTCATCGAAGTTTGATGTTGAAACAATTCATTATTGTTTTCTAAATGTTTTCACTTTGCATAATTGATTTTTACCTATTATACTTGGTAGGGCCACTCTGCAGCTATATTATGGTTGTAGGACTAATAGTTATTAACACGATCTCACAGAAAGCCAACGTAAACAAGCAGCATAAAGCTGTTGTGTTTCATATGGTGAGTGTAGAGAACCGGAGGCCCTTTTTATTGGAAACGAGGCATTCCATCTTGGTCCTCAGGTCTCAACAGATTACCCCCGAGGACCAAGATAGAAGGCTCTTACGTATAACAAATATTATTTTAGTGTTCTATTCCTATTTTATGTTAGTGACTTTGAACTGTACTTTCTGCTATCATCTCTTATCTATTTGTAACTGTATTTTATCGCCTTCTGCTTCTTCATGTGAGACTGTTTTTTGTGTTGTGCCGTGAAGTATATAATTGATCGTGATTTATTTGTTTATTCCGGCGACGAACTTACCATCAGGTACAACACAACCACAACTTTACCCTCCCATACTCCCATACACCCTAATGCTATAAAAAAATGCTGATGAGTATATGACGTATGACGAGAATTCGTAACTCTATTTATTGGTAGCGAGGTATCCCGTCATCTGCATTTTGATTCGTAAACTAAATGAAGGTGTCCACGGACAGCATTCACTTTACACAAAGTAGTCAATGTTATCATACTTCTGTTAAAAATAAAGGTTGAACGTCATCAACCTTCTTCAGTATTTAGTATGGGCATTGCAAGTTATTTTATATGAGCTTTAGTAATTTTACTTTCTCTTGATAAGAATTTTAATTCTTATATTTATACTTTAGCCGTATTCTTTTCTTTTAAGTTCAAAAACCAAATAATGCAAAAAAATATACACTTACGTGCTCTTATGCCAGTTCGTGTCTTATCCTTCATCATACTCCTTGTCGAATTAAGTGTTCTTGATTTTACATCGAAAGTTTAATGCTTTACCCTAAACTTTAAGTCAATAACGAAATAATAAAAATGTATTTTAACGTCCTTTTTTTATTTAGAATGAGGGTCATAAACGAGCCACCGCCCGTTCATGACCCTTATTCTATAATAAAAAGTAGGTTTTCTCTGTGATACAAGGAACCCTTAAAATTCGTTTTGTCTGGTTACCTTAACTGTATCAAAGCTTCGATATCTGAATCTAGTAAGATTTAAATCAATAAATAGACAAGATACAAAACCAACAACTTATATATTGCAGCAAATATTGCATTTGTCTTTGGAGTGTTGCTTAATATGTTCTAATTTACCATGTGTGCTCGGCGTTGAAAGTAAACCTGTCTGTGTGAAAAATTGGTTATAAAAAGTGCACTGCTGAAAATAGGCCTTCTTCATAGACTGCCTTACAGGAAGATATATATTTGCCGCAGATACCTTGCTTGGCAAGCAGGTTGGTAACAGCAGTTTTTTGTTATTTTAAGTTGTTAGCAGGAAGATGCTAGTACCATCTTCTGTTTCATTTTCCACTGTCGCCTCTTACGTCACCTACGGGACGATATGGAGTAGTGTACTTTCCAACATCGCCACATCACTGTGTTAGAATATAAAGGAATATTTTTAGGGCAAGTGAATTCTCCTAACATGCATTACGACAACGGCCTCTTTTCTACTCTGAAAACTCTCCTAAAAATTAGAGAAGACCTGTGGCCAAAAGTATAATTTATGATAAAGTAGGTAGGTAGGTAGGTAGGCAGCAGATAAAATTATATAAAAGATTCCTTGACCTTGAAATGATAGTAAAATGAGTAGATCGATAACCTTAGAAAACTTTCAGCCAACAATAATTTAATATATCACGTTCTAGACAACATTTCTAAAGATATCAAATCAAAAGAAGTCACTAGAAGAGCCTCTAATACCATTAAATGCATTGTAATACATTCATCCCTTAGATTTTAAACAAGCTTGTAAACAATCTTCGAGAAATAATTTAGTATTGGGTTTGGACCTAAAGGACTAAAGAAAGTCATCTGCAATGTCTAGACATTGAAATCACATAAATACCTATCTTTTGTATAACGTTTTGATCACTAACTTCAATAAATCGGAGTAGTCGTGCATATTCAACCATAATTCTAATTAAGTATATCTGAAATATACTTAAATTGTTTTTTTTTTTTTGTTAAAGTAGGTCAACAACCATCTTGTGTATCGAAACGACTAGCATTTTGTTAGCACCAATAATGAAAATCAGCAAAAAGTATGTCAAGTGGATTCATCTATAACGAGCAGAAAGAAGCATCTAATTTGTTTCTTTTTTAAAGAAATTCGATCCCCAAACTCTATGTCAAGTGTATACTTACTTTAACGTGGTGGGACCACGCTCTTACAAAATATCAGCATAAAATAGCAGCTCAATGCTGCTGTGTTTCGTATAGTGAGTGTAGAGAACCACAGACCCTTTTTACTGGAAATAAGGCATTCCATCTGAGTCCTCAGCGGTGACAACGTATTTGCATTTTGATTCTTAATCGAGGATAGATGTAGATGTCTATGGCTCTCAGCATCGACTTACCATCAGGTGGACTGTGTGCTCGTTTATCACCCTTATTTAAAAAAAATTAAAGATTTATTAAAATACATTTTTTATAGAACTACCATCGATCCGTCCGCTTGATTTCTGTATCTCGACAATTAACGCCTCCTACTGGGTTAAATTGTTAAATCTAAACCATTCTCTAATGAACTTAATTACACACACAAAAATTTCATCAAAGTCGGATCAGTCGTTTAGAAAGAGTTCAATGTGTATGTAACACAAGGACAGAAGAATTATATAATATATAATATGCATGTATTATCAATTTAAACCTTTGTCTTAAATTATACTGTCTATTGATGGAAACTTATAAAAAATAATAATAATATAAAAGAGACTTTATTTTTTACCATGAAAAGATAGAGATGGGTGGCAAACGAGCACACTGTCCACCATTTTCTTTTTGTATGAAACTGAAGTAATAAATGTCCATGTGATTGTAAGTAGCCAATGTAGTCCGTATACACCTGCCACTTACTTCACAAAAAACCACTGATATACGTAGTAAAATTCCGGTAAGTGTTTTCCGTTCGTTTCGTTCATTAATATTTAGGTGGCACTTTGTAAAATATTCAATGCTTTAAAGTATTCCCCCTTATCGCTAATTGACTGGTTGTTTCCTTATATTTTCCTTTCATTAAGAAGACTCTTACGAATTGTTAAAGCTCATTTACGTAGAAAAATGTTATTAATTTATTCCAATTTGTATCTGAAGTTGATTCAGAAGTGTTTGCCAATTCATAAAAAAGATTTTTTTTGTTTATTAAGACGCGCTAAAAACTCTCTACTAAAATAAACAAAAATTTATATTAAAGTAATATACAATTGATTTACATCTGCTTGATAAATTTCTATGACGTGTAGTGGCAGTGTTGGAGAATCCACTATGCCAAGTTATAACGTGGATGCCGTTAGAGGTGATAGAGGGAAACTGACACAGGAAATCGCTACATTAACTTCCTGATAACAATTTAATAATTAAAATTGACGACCATGGCAATTAACCATTTAGATTAATTTCTTTAGTCCTATTTTCAGCAGTGGAAATTTGATAGGATGTAAAAATAATGATGATAATAATAATTAAATTTCCGTAAGCATTATGAAAAATTCCTTTCTTATAATATAGCTGCGAGGTAACTTAACAACAAGAAGACACAAACATTACTAGGAGATCTCACAGTTACCTCGAACGCACAGGGTACAGAAAAGTTAATCATAAAACTCAAACAACCACGGTGTCTACAGTCCCCCACAAAAATTCTTGCCTTACCTGTCCATGGTAACTATAGTCACCAAACGACATTGTTCCGTTTAAACGTGTACAGCGCAAAGACAGCTGTTAATAACACAGTAAAAAATTAGAGAAGTTGGTATTTAAAATTTGTCATCTGTGAAAGTGAATTTTATCTGTGTAATAGTAAGAAACCATTTAGAAAAAAAATATATGTGAAAATGACATTTCGCCATTTTTGTTTGCGGACTGTGAAAGTGTGAGGAACTCGATCAAAAATGTGACAAGTTTTCTGTTTTTTATACCTTATTTCTAATATAATTGTACATAAAATTAATTTTAAAGATATTTTTATTTAGGAAATATGTATCACTACGACAATACCATAACGTTTGCATATAATTTTAGCTCGAAATTTTAATCACTATACGCGATCATCGTTTATTGATTACATGTTGTTTAAAATGTATTCTACTAGAGCCCAATGACTTCGTCAATCTTACTTAGCGGTACATGTAGCGACATCTGTGGAAATGTATTAAATAAAGAACGATGTATTTAGCGCGTCAAATTTTCATATCGATATACATCGCAACCGCTTCCGTAGATAGATAATAGATGGCGCTAGAGTAGTCAAGTGAGCTCGGCCACGGTCCTTATTGCTTTGTAAGAGAGATTCGGTTTTTTGTGTTAAATAAATGCTAGCTAAATATAAATGAATGCTTCACTATTAACATGTTGATTTAGAATCATGTTGATGTTGAGATAGAAATTTTTAAATGTTATTTTTATTTATTTATTTATTAAAATTTATATTGAGGAAATATTTCATATTTATCTATATTGAGTAAATAACATATTATTGATATTTGTGTCATTTTAAAAAAAATCATGTACTATTATAATATAAAATATTTGTCTCCAGTATATAACTATTATACTTTCATTGTAAAAGTCGAAACAAAAATAAATACGAATATTTTTTTTATATTCCCATTTTTAAGCTTTATTTTCATCCTTTAATTTAAATTGAACATTTTTTTTAACAAAATTAATTTTTCAAATTCTTTGAGCTTTTTAAAAATATTTTTTTATTTGAATGTAGCTATATTATAGTAATTTTTCAGTAGTAATCGTTTTTGTTGAGCGTCTCGCGCGGTCGTAAAAAAGTGACATTTAATGCGCGGACAGAGGTGGGGCGAGATTCACTCGCGCGGCGTGGACGGTTTAGATAACACTTGAGGAACGAAAGACACTATAGGTGCATTATAGCTACTTTACGCTGCGATAAGCAAATCAAACACCGTTCAACAAGGATCAAGTAAAGGTTGTTTTAATATTTGTTTCGTTGATTTAAATTCTTGTTATATGTTCATAAAACTTGTTTTGTTTCAAAAATTACGATATATTATATCCTCGAGAGAATAAACTTATCAAGAGCGATCAATATAAGAAAAGTGATACGCGGCTTCCATAAGCAGTTTGATTATTACGGTGTCGATGAATTTGAAAGTCGCTATATATTTAAAAAAGATATCTTTATTAATATGGGCAATGTGTATATGAATTCACTACGCTTAAACACAAACTAGCACGTAATTATGGACAATATTGAATATGATTAGTTAGCTGAAGTGACAATGGGCCGGCCATATAGCTCGAAGAACACATAACCGATGCGGAAGAAAGGCTCTTGAGTGGCAGTCACGTATTGCTAGCCTAAGTTTTTGTACGTGGTAGAGCCATGCTGCAGCGATATTAATTGTATAGTTGTAGTACAAATGGATCAGCTCAACCGGGGAAAGTCCACGCTCTCACAGAATACCAGCGTAAAATAGCGGTTTAATGCTGCTGTGTTTCGTATGGTGAGTGTAGAGCACCGGAGACCCTTTTTACTGGAAAAGAAGGCTTTCGATCTTTGTCCTCACAGCTCACAACGCACTTGCATTTTGATTCGCAAACGAGGATAGATGTAGATGTCTTATGAACCACAGCTATCATTTACTGTTTCATTGGACTGTATCACTTATTGTTGAATTTTTTGTTTTACTGACTGTGTGCTCGCTTGTTACCCTTATCCTATAAAAAAGGAAGTTAGTGCGTTCCCCCACTAATGGAGTGACGACCTGGATAGACATGCAGTGAGTCCATGAATGCATGTGTCTCAGGACCGTGCCTTGTGGCATTCCTTGGAGGAGGCATATGTGCAGCAGTGGACTTGTGAAGGGATGCAATGATGATGATGATGATGATGAAACACGAGTAAAGCGGGATTGTAGTCAATTAGTGTTAGACTGGGATAACTCTATTGAAAAAAAGTATTGTTAAAAATGTTGTCATTATGACAGAATCCATGGATGACCTTAGCACTATGCTCAATGACGTCATTAGTGTTCAATGAATAAGTAGATCTTAAAAAAACATGGAGAAGTCATAAATCATGCTAACGTCTATGTTAAACCTATACCGGAAGTTGTTTCTACGACTAACGCTTAAAATCGTTGACGAGTATATGTGACAACCTTTTTATCCATCGGTTGTCGGTTCCTCGAGCTATATAGTTAGGGATACCAGTAAAAATTTAATTTTGCCCCCTGGAAGGTTTAAAATTCATGTGATCGGTCCGTCAATTGATGACTACATAATAATATACAAACACAGAGATGTCAACGAATTTAATTATTATCTGTACATATCTTTGAAAATATATGTTAATAATAATAATAATGTTGGGTACTACAACACAAGCCGAGATCGATTCAACTGGCGTTTCAATTTCTGACACCATGTGTACGATACATTACCAAGCATTTGTCATTTGCATAGTTACGAACATGTGTTAAGATTTACTCATGTAATTTTGGCATACGTTGGACGTTGGATGATGGTAATTCATATTATTCCTGCACGAGGCAATAATTATTATATTTTTCAACCATCGCTTAAAATACAAACGTATATTAACTAAAAATATTTTATGTTATTTATAAATTTTGTTTTGCGCCAACAAACATCGTTATAAAAAGTTGTTTTTCATGATTGTTTTGCCAGTTTTAAATATATATAAAGTAATACATAAAATACTTGTTTTTACGCATCACCTTGACAACTTTATTGTTTTAAAATATATCACGTTTTACATTTTTAATTTATACGCAGTAACAAAAATTGGGCATAATATCACCAGTGTTCTACGTCATTTCACAATTAAAAAAATATTTAAAAAAATATTATGATTCTTGATTATAGACAGATATTGGTGGACTCTATACTTGATTTTCACCTGTGGCGGCACTGTAGTCGCGCCACAAGCGAAACACCTCGAAGTTTAAATCATGCAAACAAAGTTCCGAAGTTAAAGCAGCATAATATAGAAAGAACACCTTCGAACTACCATCGGAGCGTTGGCCGCTACCCGGGCAGAACACCTTGGCCCTTTTCCTTTCACCCGCCACAGTGGTGACCAACCGACGTAATCTGAACACGCAACCAATAACCTTCGGAAACTACAACTTCAAATCTTCATCATCCTCAAGTACCCCATTCATTCGCTCCCGAGCAGATATTGTCTGCAGTCTTCACATTCTGCAAATCATCTAGCTTTAAAGAGGTTCATCGCAGCACTGAAATAATAATGCTTACTGTTCCTTCAAGCTACTTTCTGCACTACAGTGTTCGGCACGGCTCTGAGCCTTACTGCTCGCCTCTGCTTCACGGCACTCTCGCAGATTATTTGCTTTTTTCTCGACTCACCGCAGATTACAAGGTAATGCCTGGCACTTGCACTGCACTATCGACCTTCGGGGTAAGCAGGGGGGTGATGTGGCGGCGTTGTCGTCGCACCACAAGCGAAACACGTCGAAGTCTAAATCGCGCTAACAAAGTACCGAAGTTAAAGCAGTATATATAGAATAGCTCCGAAATACCAATCGGAGTGTTGCCGCTCCCTGAGCAGAACACCTTGCCCGGCGGGAGATCTCCCTTTTCCTTCCACCCGCCACACACCCTTAATTATGTAACAAAAGTACTCTCAACAGTAAATTAACGTTTGTATAGTTATTTGCAAAATTTACTGCATAGCAGATTAAAGTAAATTAATCCATTATATAAAAAGCGTTTTCCTATGTGTACAGATACTACTTGTACCATATACAAATGCAGTCACAATGCGTTCGTTACGCGGATTCCTGGAGTCAAGCCAAAGGAATATAGAAGGGGAATAAAAGGCGACTGGCGAAATCCTATCTTATAGATTATAAGCCATTTTTACAAATTTCACTAGCAAGTTTCTTCAAAATTAATGGCTGCAAAATTTAATATTTCCAGTTGAAACTGTCCTGTCAGTTGTAAGCGGATAGATTGGCCTACAAATCGTGTAATTTGTACGAATATTTTCGTATATTTTATTCTATTTTAAGCTAAGCAATTTAATTCTGTCACTCGTAAGGGCTAAGATATGTAATTATCTTTTTTGATTGCCTTTATTTTCTTTGCTTTAATTCATATAAAATGTAATACTCGTAGCAAGAACATAATTATCTTCATGTAACCTCAATGGTTTCCCATATCAGAAATTACCTTGACATGCTCGATAATCGAGTCTGATAATTGCGGTGATGACGTTTAATCGATTGTCATTACCACTCAAAACCGATAACTGATGTTTCGGAACTGGAGTTTCGTCATTTATTCAAAAATATATCGGTATTAAATAAATGTTCGTGATTTTCTTGTTTGTGGAATTATTAAAGTGATCAAAACAAATACAAATTATTGTTTTAATATTTAATACATCGATTCACATTTGTACTTCGTTTCAAATTTAATTGAAAACATAACTTGGAAATTTAAAAACAAATCGATTTTTGGGACAGCGTTGTGCCATCTTTCTTTTTCCATAACTCTCTCAGAAATTAATAGAAGCCTCCGATCAGCAGCGAGACTTGGAGGCTGTTACTGTACGTTTTTATTTTAATTTTGATGTGAAAAAAGAGTATGAAGTAAAGATACACTGTATTTTTCATAGTATTTCTATGCTTAAAAGAGTAGAAAAATCGCAGGCGACTGCCGGTTCAAGATAAAATATGCTTCCATTCCTAAAGGGTAATGCAACTAAGATAAAACCGAGTTTTACAGTCGCGTCCGGTAGCGTTCTTCATAGCTCACGAAGTAAAATCTCATGTTCTTTGAGAGAGCTATTTAATTTATAACATATTTAGCATTTTACTTTTAAATTTTATAATGCTTTTATTTGATCAATGCGGTCCATTAACTGAAGTTTGTTGTATCGTTTTGTTTTGAAATTGTTTGTACGTATCATAAACTTTATTTAGTTTACTGTAATTCTTTTTTATGCGATATAATCTATATCGCGCCTTCATTATTTCGATTAATTTCATTTTGATTAATTCTCATTATTCTCATTATTTTGATTAATTTATTTTAAGTAAAGTGCTTGATTGCAATCTGATAGTAAGTATTGAAACCCTAGATAGCCAATTGGACTATATTAGTGCAATGAAACTTATTCACTCTTGCCTTAAAGGCACACAAGCACACATTATTTACGTTGTAGAGCATACTGAAGCTTTAATAATTGTTGTAACACAAAAGAGTCGGCTTGACCGGGAAGGACCACGCTCTCACAGAATATCATCTTAAAATAAATAGCTCAAGTTAGTAAGTTAGTATAGGTATAGTATATATATATATACAATCACATTTACATATACAGGAAACAGTAGCTTTTAGTGATTAGTACTACATTTTAGAACGGACGTAAAATTCTTGCAATTTTGATTATAATCAAAAATAATCTCTTCCATACAGGATCCGATCTACTTTCAGGCCGCAAGCCCTTTGACAGATGAAGGCTGTAAGAGCCGCATAGCTAACAGCACCAACATCTCGAAAATAGACTTCCAAACATATTATGCAATTTGCTAGCTGGAGACTATGTGATTTATATGGATTTTTGGAAGATTATATAATGCTCGAATATATAAAGGAAACGCTTTATAATGATCGTTTTATTTTGATATTGTAAGAAAGAGTAGGAAACCATTTTATAAAGTATATTCTCAGTGGGTCAATCAACTAGTTCTCCATTAAAGAAATGAACTTCTCAACTATTGCACGTTACAATTCGTTCCGTGCGATAACGGCTCGTGTGCTCTACATATAAAATTGTTACTCAATGTAGTCCAATAAAATCAATATTATAGTATATAGATCGTCTAACTTAAGTTATTGCTTAATACGAAGAAATTAAGTATAAAAAAGATAGTGCACTAAGACACTAGGATTTACTTACCAAGATTTCATTACCACTTATCCTCGGGATTGTAGTCAACTATTAACTTTAATTAAAGAAAAAGAATCAAAACGATGTACAAACATCTTACTACTTTCGACACTTACGTGGAGAAGTGAGGCGATTTTTTAACGACACCACTGCAGGTTTGCTTTAATTAAATCCAATTCTTTAAACTTGTTTAAGTACAGAACGATATCCTCTTGGTCGTTTATGAAAATAACAATATTTTCGATTGGTTCAGATATCGTCATCTATTTGGCGTTTACCGTTACCGTTAGAGTCAATCAAAAGCCTCACGGGGGACGCACAAAAAAGATTGTTACAAGTAAAAAAGAAAAATAACATTGCCATGTTTACCAAATTATTTAACGCTAAAGTCAACTTATTATTTATAGCGGGTTTTCACACTGGATTGAGTTATATCCAACGATGCCCAGGGGAGATAGGGGCCGAGCAAATGTTGCACGTGTTGTGTCAAATGGAAAAATGCCATCTACAAATAGAGCGTATTTTATCTACAATCATAGTGATACAGGGAGCTAAAGCAATATAGAATGAAAAAAAAATTATTTTCCATATAGTTTGAGTTTGAAATCACAGGACTGGTATCGGCTAAATTTTATTCGAAAACAATCAACAAGTGAGTTGCAAAACCATTTTTTTTGTGAAACGAGATCATAAATAGTACTTATTTAACTACCACCAATGTGAAACTGAAAGGGATCACGTCATCGCCCGTGAATCTTATTAGTAGTAAATGACGCGAGGATGTCAGCCAGCCAATGGGAGGGCCAAGATAACATAGGACGGACTTAAAGCATTTTTTATAGGATAAGGGTGGCAAACGAGCACACAGTCCACCTGATGGTAAGTGGTTGATGTGGCCCATAGACATCTACATCTATCCTCGTTTGCGAATAAAATGAAGATGCGTTGTCACTCATGAGGACTAAGATGGAATACCTCTTTTCCAGTAAAATGGGTCTCCGGTTCTCTACACTCACCATACGAAACACAGCAGTGTCAAGCGGCTATTATAAGCTGGTATTCTGTGAGAGCGTGGTCCTTCCCCAGTCGAGCCGACCCATTCGTGCTACAACTATACTATTAATATAGCTATTGCATAGCTCTACCATGTATAAAAATTGATAGATTGGTTTTGGCATTATTTACTAGTCTAATTGTGGATCTACAGAAAATATGTTCTTGTTGCAACTAAAACGTATCTAAAAGTTGGTAAAAATTACTTTACCTATATCCGCTTAGTTAAATAAAATGATGTGTCTTATCTAGATTGAAGAGCACCTCCTGCCCTCCCTCAATTGCATGCACTGTCCCCATTACCACCAATCCCAGTACCACTAACCCCAACACCACTTCACTAGGAAAAACACACCACCGTAGATAAAACGACACGTATTTTGCTTTTTTTTTATAGAATAAGGGTGACAAAAGAGCACACAGTCCACCTGATGGTAAGTGGTTGCTGCGGCCCATAGACATCTACATCTATCCTCTGTTACAGATCAAAATGTAGATGCGTTGTCACCCGTGAGGACTAAAATGCTTGTTAAATGCTTCTATACGAGGCATCCTCAGGTGGAGTAGACTCTGCGGTGGATGCGCTTAACGGTATTATCGACGGTGGTGTGTCTTTCCTAGTGTAGTGGTACGGGCTGGAGGTGCTCTTTAAACGAGGATAAAAATTATATACAATATTAAAAACAATAATAATAATAAAAAAATCTAAAACTAGAAACTTCATAATCACATAGTCCTACTCCCCGCGGTATCGTGCCAAGAAAGCTGGCTGCATTTCCTCGCTGAATGGCTATATTTAGACTTTGAGCGAGAAAAGAACTAGCCCTCTTATCTATCACCAGCAGCAACGACTAGCCGCGGATGGAGTTCCTTTAGGAAATTCACCGCACTCGGACCCCACGAACCGATTGTGTCTACAGCAAATGGCACAAATATGTAGTCATGAACGAGATGAGATACATCATTTTATTTCATTTAGTGGATATATAGGCAAAGTAATTTTTAAATTGGTTTTCATTGGTGCCAGCGGGGATCGAACCCGGAGCTGTCCGCGTGCCGAGAAGCAGTAGCTCATTAAAATATATTAACTTGATTGCTCCAGAGGGAATTTTGCCATAGTTGCCACGTTTTACAGGCTTGTTGGCGTAGTTGTTGGAGATCGCAGTGTTTTTTAGGGTTCCGTACCTCAAAAGGAAAAAAGGAACCCTTATAGGATCACTTTATCCGTCTGTCTGTCTGTCAAGACCCATTTTATCAGGAACGCGAGGAGGTATCAAGCTCAAATTCATATCAAATACTCAAGTCTACTGTCCCTTAGAGCTGTGAAAAATCAAACTTCTAAGCCACCGCAATCAAAAGATACAGCCGTTTATGCCGCAAATTTTCGACATTCTCAAGGGAATCAAAACCTACAGGGTACTTCCCGTGAAATTAGAATCTTAAAATTTGGTACAAAGCAACGTATTATAGCACAGATAAAGGAAAAATTGCGAAAAGCATAAATTTTTAGTTACATCATATTATAAACATATTTTAAATATTTTTTTTAATACAATAAAAACGTCACCCCCACACTAGGATTTTCTCCTGTGTCGTGGAGGCAGTTTACAAACATAAATTGCACAAGAACAAACATCCAGACCCGGAACAATTATTTGTAGGCCATACAAATACTTGTTCCGTGCGGGATTCGAACCCGCGGCCCCCAGCGCAACAACTGATTGCTAAGCCACTGCGCCACGGAGCCGTCAAAATTTTTTAAACTTATATACCTACGAATTTGTTCGGAACCCTCGGTGCGCGAGTCCGACTTGCACTTGGCCGGTTTTTTTTATTATTTGATTTGTTATCAGGAAGATGTTGCTGCATATCTCCTGTTTCAGTTTCCCTGTGCCGCCTCCTACTACACCCACGGGACGATATGGGATAGTAGACATTCTTACAACACCACTAACGCAAAACAATTGCGTCGTGAATAAACAATGAAAATAAATAATTTTCAATTTAAAAAAAAAAAGAAAAAATTCAATACTAAATTGAACACTTGTCCCCGGCGAATTCCCCGTCCTAACTTTCTCTATTTTCAGACGAAGAAATCCTCTCATTTCGTTGATGAAATTATATTTTATTGCGATAATAAAAATAACAGAACACTGGTAATTTTGTGATTGTGTGTTGATCTTACTCTAAATAATAATGACAAAAGATATATTTGTACAGGCTTTTATTTGTCCATAAATTATTTTGTTTATTTACTGACATTTTACTCAAACAACTACTAAACTAACATGTCGGAAGTACATCAGTATATTAATTGTTAAAAATAATAATAGTGTAAGAGTGGATGTTCAACTTGCCATCTAACCTTACAAAAAAAACAGTGTACTGCACTATACATTCTGTATAGACCAATTACAGTTCGATCATACCGTAATATGTCTCCGTCACAATCACACAGTAGCGTGACGTGAGGGGCGTAACTACATGATAACACCAAAGTATGCCAACCAACAACTACACTGCCAATCTCGTTGTAGCACGATCCTTGCCTGTACTAAAAGATTTTATACGTGGTAGTGCCATGCTGCAGCTATATTAGTAGTATAGTTGTAGCACGAATGGATCGGCTTGACCGGGGAAGGACCACGCTCTCACAGAATACCAGCGTTAAAAAGCAGCTTAACGCTGCTGTATTTCGTATGGTGAGTGTAGAGAACCGGATACCCATTTTACTGGAAAAGAGGCACCCTATCTTAGTCCTCACGGGTGACAACGCATCTACATTTTGATTTGTAAACAAAGATAGATGTGGATATCTATGGGTCACAGCAACCACTTACCATCAGGTGGGATGTGTGCTCGTTTGTCACCCTATCCTAAAAAAAATACTGCAATGGACAGCACCGCGATACTGTCATTTCAAGAGTCTTAGTACTCGTAAATTGACAGGCGGAATATCTTGTGCACGGCACTTAAAATCAACTTTATCCTGTACTAACGATTGGAGTATCCCGATCTACCCTAAATTCTACACTGCTACCATCGGTATGACGCTCCGCTATAGTGACACAAACTCTCGCTCATTCTTGATCTATAGACGCGATTGATTTTATAGACGCGCCATCAAGCATTATAAATTTTTATTATGACTTAGTGACGATCATATCTAAAAGCTTTCCGTAAAGTTTGACGAGGTGACGCATGGCTTAATGCTGCAGCTATATTATGGCTACAGTACGAATGGGTCAGAATAATCGGGGTAGAAACACACTCTTACAGAATACAACCATGAAACAGAAAAATAATGCTGTCGTGTTACGTATGGTCAGCTTAGAGAACCGGACTTTTACTGGTAACAAGGTATTCCTATCCTAGTCCTTACCAGTGACAGCTCTACTGAATTTCGGTTCATAATTGAGGACAGATGTACACGTTTATAGGCAACGGTAAGATGGACTATGTGTTCGATATATATGTAGTTTTTTTTTTGTTGTGTGAACCTTATTGATAATTTTAATAAACAAAAATGAAAAATGAAAAATGAAAAATGTTATTTGTCTCAAAATAGTTACATGTTTTATAAATGAGACATCCCCAGTAAGTAATTGATAATACTTGTGTTGGGGCTATCTCGCTCTTTCCCTTAATTATTAACAATATTGAGACTATGATACAAAAGTTAAGTAAAAATAAATTTCTCAAGAAAAAAAAATAACAGTAAGTGACTTATAAAGTAATTATTAGCTCTTTGTGTAACTGTAGTTGTACGCCTGGGTTTGTGCTGTTGAATGTGTGTGTGTGTGTGTGTGTGTGTGTGTGTGTGTGTGTGTGTGTGTGTTTATGTGTGTGAATGTGTGTTTTCTTTGAAGTGCCGGTGTGTTCGAAATGCATGTAATAGATTAAGCTCGGTAAGTACATACATTATTGATAAGAAGGAAGTAAAAAAAAAAAATTTTTTTTGCTTAGCTAAGTCTATCTAAAATTTGTTCGATTTCTTCGTATGTTAAGGTTTTTAACCACTCAGTTATTAACTTTTTGCATACGTGTGATACCTCATGGTGGAACTTTAATTTTACGTTTATTTTATTATAAATGTAAACTGATTGGGTTGCATACTGACGCCGTGCAAAAGCGGTTCGGACGCTTGGGGAGTAAGCCACTATATCTTTTCGTCTCTTCTCTTGACTGTCTTGGTTAAATGGAATAGATATTCGTAAGTATAGGATCGTAATTAAGTAATATAGTTTTCTAATTGAGAGTAAGCCACTGATTCTATATATATCGTCGGTGGGGTATCTGTATGGTTTATAGTACATTACTTTTATAAGTGATCTTTGGGCTCTTTCTAACTCAAGGAATTTAGTTTTAGTGGCTCCTCCCAGACTGGTAAGCAATATGTAAGAACTGATTGCGTAAGCATAATATAGATGCTATTTAGTGTCTTCTGAGGCATCACATATCTTAGATTTTTAAAAATCCATATAAATTTGCGCACCCGTGACGTAACAATCTCAATATGCGAATGCCAAGTTAAACACTCGTCAACTATAATTCCCAAGTATCTTGTGGACGTTATATGTTTAAGGACCTGAAACTATAACTAATTACCTAAAAATATAACTAATTAAATAAACATTCAATGAATTTTACTGGTCGTTATTATTATTTCCTTTTACTTATTATATTGTAGTGAATACATTTCCACCTCGCAGTAAATGGTGATGCAGCCTTAGATTGTAAATTTCACTATGTAAGCGTCACAAAAGCCTATTCACTCTTGCTATGAAGACGCTCAGATTGTAATCGGACGGAATGACAGACGCCGGCAAATTGTTCCACTCCTTTTCTAAGCTTTTATTTCAATTAAAGTGAAACTCTGCTTACGTTTACGAATAGATACAGAAGCGCAAAGATACTAAAATGTTGAAACGAATAACGGACAAAACGCGTCCGTCGTATTTTATGTGATCCCCGATATTTTATAATCCCACACACGTACATAAATCTCCGCATTTATTAGTGCGTAAATGTCGTCGAATAATGATAGGTCGTTAAGCCTTCAAGCTTACATTGTGTTATTAAAAACCATCGTTTTTATCACTGTTACATCATCGATATAGTAAAATGTTGTCTTTATCTACATAGCCCAACGGATTAGTAAGCTGAAGTGGCAATGGGCCGGCCATATAGCTCGAAGAACCGATGGGGAAAAAAGGTTCCCGAGTGGCGGCATCGTACCGGCGGACGAAGTGTAGGGCGTGACTAGATGGAGTGACGACATGGTAAGACATGCAGGAAGTCGATAGATGCAGGTGGCTCAGGACCCTGTTTTGTGGCATTCCTCGGGGCAGGCCTATGTTCAGCAGTGGACTTGTGCAGGGCTGTAATGACGATGATAATGATGATGTCTTTATCCACTTATTAATTGGAAATAATTGGAATTGATTTTGATAATCACCTACATCTATTCTCGATTAAGGGGCAAAGATGGAATGATTCGTTTCCAATTAAAAAATTCTACGGTTCTCTACACATATCATACGAAACACAGGAGCATTATGCTGCTATTTCACGCTGGTACTTTGTGAGAGCATGGTCCTACTCCGGTCGAGACGAGCCATTCGTGTTACAACCATAATATAGCTGCAGCGTGGCTCTAATACGTTTAAATGGTAAATGATATTAAAATACTGTGTGAAAATTAGCTTTACATGCACTTTAATATCAACAAACATCTACTTGCAAACAAACGAGTGAATCCGAGAGATCCTAAGATCGATTGTCCCTAAGCGAAGCCAAATCTACAGCGGAACAGTAAAACTAAAAATTAAACAATACATTGCGGCGTAGTGCCAAGTCCGCGCTATTACGTTTGATGCATATCTGCCTCTCTTGGCACCAAGTTCTCTGACGAGAGCACTGCGCTAGCCCACCCGTGAAGAGTACGTTGGTGCCTTTTGTGTCGTTGTAACTGCGGATGCGACTTGGGCATAAAAAATTCGTTCTCGACAATTGTGAGGTCATACGCCAACGTTTTGGCTTCGTTTAGCAATTGTAAGCTTGCCAAGATGGATTTTAGAACAAGCTACTTCCATTTGTTCTGTATACGGATTAGAGAGTTGTTCTTTCATTACTATCCAAAACGTGTAAAAACAACAATCAAAAGAAGTATACATTTTATGAACTAAATAACTAAAGAGCACTACGACGATGCATTTAACGTGCAGCGTTTTTCATCTGCTGTGATCTTCTTCATAATTTTTTTAAACGAATAGAGCCTACGCTAAATGTATATTTTTTTTTGCTTCAGTAACAAATGCTACTTATGCTCAAATCTAAAATACTAATATACTAAGTGCGCATTTAATAATAGATAAAACCCGCATGCTGAATGCTCACAGCATTTACACAGGTCGGCTATACCGCGGAAGGACCACGCTCTCACAGAATACTAGCGTAAAATAAAGTGTTTCGTATATTGATTGTAGAGAAGCGGAGACCATTTTTACTGGTGACGACGCATTTTGTCTTAATCTTCAGGGCTGACAACGCAACTACGTTTTGATTCCTAATTGAAATAGATGTCGGTTTCTGTGGGTCACAGCATCCACTTGCCTTCAAGTGGACTGCGTGTCCTTTTGTCACCCTTATTATATAAATTCACCTTGAAATCAATCTTTAGGCGTCCATATATACAGTTCAACAAACACGTGAGGTGTGGAGCTGAACATTTTCAAACTTTTCGTTTTTAGTATAAGTTTTTTTTAAACATTTTCAGTGGATTAAATTATATCACAAGCTCATAAGATAATAACTAGAATGTCATCTAAATAGTTTAAAAACTTCGTCCCCTATTTTCCAACTTTAGGGGTGAATATCTCCCGAAATCTGTACGAGACACTCCTAAAATATAACCTATTTAATTAATAACTATTATTAAAACCATTTCACATTTGGTGTGTTTATCACGTAACATACTAAAAAAAAGAATATACTTGTATAACCGAATTGTGAACCTGCTCCTTTTTGTAATCTGCAAAAAAGAGTACATAGTCGAATTGACAGTCTCCTTTTTAAAGTTGTTTAAAAATGACACAGACTCAATTGATGCAACCGAAAAAAAAAAAAAACTATCACATGCGGAAGTAAAAACTCCGGAAACTCGTTAAAAACAACGCCCGCCAGTCTGTTAAACGTTTATGAGCTATACTGAGACAGCCATGCGAACAAAACAATTTCGCCGTTTTACGACATATTGGACCAATTTGAGAACTTGGCAATAATGGTACAACTGTCCTCCGAGTTAATGCAGTAGCGGGCCTGTTTTGTAACTTTGTTGGTTGCGTTTTATTTATTTTTTATCGAGTGTTTCGTTTTCTTTTCATGCCTGTGTTGTTCCAGTCTTTGATACATATTTACCAAATTTTAAAAATGAAGAAATAAGAAAAAGAACCTGATTCTGAAAAACTAATATTGATTTGGATTTTAACAATTATTGTTGTTGAGAATGAAACATACATTACTCGTTCAGGTCCATTTATTGAAACCCAAAATAAAAGCCAGTTGCAATTATATTAAAATACTAAGGTAATAGGTAAGTAATATTACCTTAGTATTTTAGTAGTAATAATAAGTGGTAGAGCCACGCGGCAGCTTTTGCTGTTGCACGGATGGGCCGGCTCGAACCGGGGTGGTACCACGACCTCACAGAAAACCAGCGTGAAATAGAGGTTTACCTCTGCGTTTCGCTTGGTGAGTGTAGGTGGCCGAAGGCCCTTTTCACTGGAAATGAGGCATTCCATCTTAGTCCTCACGGGTGACAACGCATCTACATTTTGATTTGTAATAGAGGATAGATGTATATGTCTATGGGCCGCAGCCACCACTTACCATCAGGTGGACTGTGTGCTCGTTCGTCACCCTTATTCTATAAATAAAAAAAAAAAACTTAGTTGCAATCACGTCATTCATTTGCGTTGTGACCTAATAACGCTCCCGTTAGTTACATGCATATAATTTTAACTCATATACTAAACTGGAGATGATACTCAATAATATCATTGGAAGTTAAAAATTATGTTTTTTTTTTGTTTCAAAGCGTACATAAACACATCTTAGACTGGAATTTCCTTTTAATAATAGTTTATTTTAACCGCTCAGAATCATGATTTGAGACATTCCTTGGGAAAGGCCTATGTTCAGCAGTGGACTTGTGAAGGGCTATAATGATGATGATGATAATTACGATGAGTTGTACATTTGTGCAAAAGTTTGTGCAAGGTGTATTCTAGGTGAAATCAACTAAAAGGTAAGAAAGCAAATCATTAGGGTTATACGTGTAACTACAGAACTAAAGTAAATTTCTTTTATATTTTAGTCTCAATTAATAACTTGCACTTTAACAATATCTATAAAATACTTAAAATAAAGGTGTTGTTATAAAAATTAAATATATCACGTGACGTCTGATTTAGAATACACCGATAGATTATCGAACCTATTTACATACACCCAATCTATTTAATCCATACTTGCGGCTCGCTCAACATTTGTCCCTACAGACGGTCTTAGAAATACTAAAATAAATTAATTTAATTATTATACTAAATTTAAAATATACGAATACTCATAATTTATGCAGCAATGTTTAAGCCATGTTTTGAAACGAACTGGTATTAAAACAGGGCCTTTCCATTTCGCGGAAATTAGTTTTAAAACTAAGTACAAACATACCCAACTCTTCTATACGGGCCATTACGGAACTACATACTGCTTTTCACAATTCTACTAAAATTATATATTTGTACTAAAAACAACTATTCACCTCCTTTTCATTTATTTTGTTAATGGAATATATTAATGAATCGTTGTTGAAGCTTCAAAGAACAGTACGGTGGCTGAGTGCCCGCCATGCTCGAGCGTGCAACAAGGCGGGGCGTGCAGCGTTAACAAACAAACATTACAAACAATTGTCCTTAGATTTTTTTATAAACAAGGGTAAAAAGCGAGCACATAGTCCACCTGATGGTAAATAGATACTGTGGAACAAAGACATATATACCCATCCTCGATTAAGAATCACAATGCAGATGCGTTCACTCAGAAGTTTAAGATTAAATTCCTTGTTTCCAATGAAAATGGTCTCCAGTTCTTTATAATAAACATAGAAACAGCAACATATATCTTCTATTTTACGCTGGTATTCTGTGAGAGCGTGTTCGAATCGACCCATTTTGTGCTACAACCATGATAAAGCTGGAGTGTGGCTCTGGCGCGTAAAAAGGAGACCATAAAATTACGGCCACTTGAGGTCTTCTTTTTACTTCGTGAACCACGCTGTATCGCTGATCGATGGTATGACGACTACAATAACTACATTACTACTACATTCTCACTGAATACCAGCGTAAATAACAACATTAATCTGACGTATTTCTCCATGACCACGGACGCTATAAAGTACCCGAAACGTCGTGAAATCAAAATTAGTAAAATAATAAGATAATTAAACGCGATAAAGTCCGTAAATATTTTTTTTTTTCAATGAACAGTGTTTGTGTAAATATCCATCCATTACAGCGTATAAAAGTCTACTGCTGAACATAGGTTTCTTCCATAGATCGCCTCTACGGGAGGATTTTGCCGTTGCCATGCTTGGCAGGTGGATTGGCAACCGCAGTTTTCTTTTTATTATTGAGTTATCATAGATGTTGGTGCCCATCTTTTATTTAATTTTCCTTCTGACGCCTCCTACGACACCCTCGGAATTATATGGGGTAGTGGATATTCTTACACCGCCACTAGACGGATAATTTCAACTTTTTTAAATATATTTATTTCATGGGTTTTTTTAAAGACCGATTTCGATAAAATTTAAATGACACCACCTGGAAAGTATAACCTTTGAAACAAAAAAATAATTTTCCAAAACAGTTCTATTGTCTTCGAGTAATCGGTGAACATGCATTAAAAATAAACAAAGATTCCGACGAAATGTAAACCTCCTCCATTTTGAAGTCGGTTGGAAAGAAAAGATTAATGCCGCTTGACCTTAAATAATAGAATACCTAGACCTCTATTAATTATTCTAGTTATATTTAGGTGTACTTATATTACCTTTTTTTTTATAGGATAAGGGTGACAAACGAGCACACAGTACACCTGATGGTAAGTGGTTGCTGCGGCCCATAGACATCTACATCTATCCTCGTTTACGAACCAAAATGCAGATGCGTTGTCACCCGTGAGGACTAAGATGGAATGCCTCATTTCCAGTAAAAAGGGCCTCCGGCTACCTGCACTCACCAAGCGAAACACAGAGGTAAACCTCTACTTTACGCTGGTATTCTGTGAGGTCGTGGTACCACCCCGGTTCGAACCGGCCCATCCGTGCGACAGCAAAAGCTGCCGCGTGGTTCTACCACTGTTAAAATTAATTATACTTGAAGTTAATAACTAAATTGAGCAAATTATACATTAAAAGTATTTGATTAAATAAATCGAATATGACCATTTTGGCTTCAAAATAACTTTTCTTAAATAAGAAAACTTAAGTGTCCATCCCGAGATGTATAAGGGAAACTAAATTTGCTATAGCCTTAACAACGTATAGTCTTCTTTACAAAATCTTATACTCGTGTGAAAAGAAGCTTTGCGTAGCGATAAGCGTATTTATTGCCCTTAAATTTAATACCTTTTTCTCTAAATATATTTAAATAATATATAGTGGCGGTGCACACCTATGGCAAAACCCACCAGGAGGCAATCTATGAGGAAGGCCAATGTTCAGCAGTGGACTTTTATATGCTGTAATGGATGGACGGATGGAATCCAGTAAGGATTTTTAGAAATATTTATGTTGACGCTTACATTATAAATCGAGATATGTATATGAAATATCCACCTATTAATATATAGAGATTTCATCCGTAGTAGGGGTTGCGGGGGCGTTAATAAAAATTACAGTTTTTTTTTTTTTATAGGATAAGGGTGACAAACGAGCACACAGTCCACCTGATGGTAAGTGGTTGCTGCGGCCCATAGACATCTACATCTATTCTCGTTTGCGAATCAAAATGCAGATGCGTTGTCACCCGTGAGGACTAAGTTGGAATGCCTCATTTCCAGAAAAAAGGGCCTCCGGCCACCTGCACTCACCAAGCGAAACGCAGAGGTAAACCTCTACTTCACGCTGGTATTCTGTGAGGTCGTGGTACCACCCCGGTTCGAGCCGGCCCATCCGTGCGACAGCAAAAGCTACCGCGTGGCTCTACCACTGTTAAATGTTGCACACTATAGCTCTTGTAGGTATAAAACTTGGCCAGAATATTCTTTTTGGCATGTTAAAATTACCAAGAACGGATTTTACGAAATTCTACCCACAAAAGGCAGTGTGGGGGCTTTAAAAAAAATTAAACTTTTAATCTATAGCTCCTTTAGTTTCGCTAAAAGTCGAAAACGGCTGTACGATTTAGAGTAATTTTTTATGTATATTTGAGTGCGTCCCTGGATGATCTAAACGATTCACAATTGGACCCGGTAGGTGGCGCTCTTTTCAAGTTCAAAAAATCATCCGTGCCAAGGCGGGGAGATCGCTAGTACAGTGAAACCTGGTTAATTGGCATCTCAAGGGACCAAGACATATGTACCAATTATTGAGGGTTTCCAATAATCCAGTTTTCCAATTAAGCAGGTTTTAATTATAGTTGTCTCATTTAAAGTGTATAAAAACATAAATAGCTTTAACAAGAATAAGGATGTGCATACTTTAAATACTAGGAACAAACATAAGCTTGTAATGCCAGTTACTAGACTCCACAGAATCAGTAATTCATTTATGGGGCAATGTATACGCTTTTACAACAAAATCCCAGAACATATTCAAAGTTTGTCAATAAACAAGTTTAAAAGTTTTATTAAAGAAAAATTGTACAGGAAGGGTTATTATAACATCAAGGAGTACATGAATGAAAATAACCCCTGGGAATAGGGTGATCGCCACCATGCTGGTTCTATGAAAATATCATTTAAAAATTGTATAAACAAAATTATTGTTAAGTGAAATTATGTTTAAAAAAAAAGTCCCGCTGGGTTTCTTGCTGGTTCTTCCCAGGACTGAGGTATTTTCCGAACCAGTGGTAAATAAAAAATGACTTTCAATAAGTATTACGTAATAATCAATATTGAATAAAAAATTATTCTATTCTATTCTATTCTATTCTATTCTATTCTATTCTATTCTATTTTACAGAGGCCCCCGTACTGACAAACAAAGCACGCGCGAAAGACGACGCGAAATGTATGTAAACAAACATGTCGAAACGTGTTAAAACCAGATTAATTTGTCTCACTTATACAGGTAATTGAGCTACAGTCTCAATTATAGAGGTAAACATCGAAAAATTCTTAGAATTCAAATCTCATTTCACCAGGTTCAAAAAGTCTTATTAACAGAGGTAATTTAATGAAAAAGAACCGGGACCTCATTGCAACTCTCAATATTAGAAGTTTCTCACTTATCCAGGTCCCACTTAACCAGGTTTCACTGTATATTATAAGATTTATCATTTTTTTTTAGTATAAGGCTTACATCTATGTAAGTAATAAAATTGAAACGGAAATAGTAATAATTTATTTGGAAAAACGAGCACACAGTTCACCTGATGGTAAGTGGATGCTGTATCCTATAGATATCTACATTTACACTTAATTAAGATTCCGCTATCGCAATCATTGCCTCGGTGCCTAAGAGGTGACAGAGGGGAACTTAATATTTGTTCGCTTAAATATATTTCCCAATAATTTGGAAGTACATATTATATATATGGAAAGATGTTTTGAAATCTGTAGTAGGTATAAGAAAGTTCTACCGCTCAGTATTTACCTATAATGTCCACCAGGTCAAATTACGGTCACGGCAGCCAGTCTCAAATGAGATCAGTCATATGAGTGTGTGCGCAGTCATAGTCGGATGGGATGGCTATCCGATATAACCGGCCAGAGATCAAGCGCAGGGCCACATGAGAGAAACAGCGCCAACTTCCTGACTCGGGAATAAATTTCCGATAACTCTCACCTATCTCAATGTACTTCATAATACTTAATGTTTATAAAATTCAATAATTTTGTACACCAGAAATAGTTAATGTGTTGTACTATATTTTTTTATAACAACTGTAAAACACACACATTATCCAATATAAATAAATAACCCAATACTGGAATTAAGCGATATTATTATATAATATATAAGCACCAAACAAAATTAATTCTTGAGGAGTAGGAGCTTCAGAAATGGCGCTAATATACTGCTCTAAATATTATAGACCTAATTACGACATTACATTACACGACTCCGTTGTGCAGTGGCTTAGCAATGAGTTGCAACGCTGAGGGCTGCGTGTTCGAATCACGTACAGAACAAGTATTTGTGTGGCCTACAAATAGGTAGATTTTCCGAGTATAGAGGTTTGTCTTTGTTAAATTTATGTATGTGAACTGACTTCAGGATACAGGAGAAAATTTTTAGTGTGGACGTAACGTTTTTTAAAATACAAAAAAAAAATAGATACCCAAATGCAGAATAATCACATTCTCTAACTTTAACACATAATATAACTTGAAACAAAAAAAATATTTAGTCGAATTTAGTCGGAAATATAGTCGGTCCGTTTTAACAGTTTATAAACACACTCAGAACTAAAAACTACATTTACAACTCCGCAAGCCGCTTGCAATCGCGCCCGCTCAGTTAAAGCTGCCCCCTGGCCGTAAGAAAAAGGTAATTATTGACTTTTTCAACTCCCCCATCCTTTGCGCCCTGGAGGCCTGTCGAAAGTAGATAAGACGTCCTAATTAAAACGTGGTTCCTTACTTCCAACTTCTTATTTGACGTAGGTTGGTTAACTTGATGTGAAACTGTCCGTACGTGCTGGCTACATTAGGAAGATAAAAAAGCTCTATTGTGAGGAAATAAAATTGTTCTTAACATGATTAAGTGTTTCGACGATGTTAATTTGTACAAGGAGTCTTAGTCGACGAGTTTTAGGAAATTGCAAGGTATTTTTTTACTAATAAAGTTTTGTAACCGTGTAGTGGTGGTGTAAGAATCTCCACCACCCCATATCCCACCCCCATCTCAGAGTGAAACTAAAACGAGAGATTGGCAGTAGCATCTTCCTAATAAGAACCCAAATTTTTTAAGACAGAATAACTGGTAGAACGTCTGTTATTTCGTCCAAATATTATGTCTATGTATTATGTGTATAAAACAATATATATACATATATAATACTAGCTGGCCAGGCAAACTTTGTTCTGCCCTTTATATTGAGGGTCACTTAACGGGATAAAAACTATCCTACCTTTCAAGTTGAAGCAAGCAATACACATTTACAAAATTTAATTAAAATCGGTTGAGTGGTTTCGGAGTTCATCGCGGACAAACAATGTGACACGTAATTTTTATATATAAATATATGAAAAATAAAAAATTGTTTATTTCTTTAAAAAGATCATACATTATATAGGTGTGGGTGTAAGTGGAACATCCTTTTAAGTAAATATATACATGTGACAGGATGCCCCGCTCTTCCATAGCAAGAATTAAATAAACACAAAATAAATTAATAAAAGAAATACAAGAAACTAAGCTTATATTTATATAATGAGGGTTTTATATAAGTGTGCGAGTTTATGTGAGTAAGTTTATGGGTGCGCGCCCGCACTGTGCGATTGTGTGTGTGTGTGTGTTTGCGTGTGTATATGTACACATGTGTGTGTTTATCTGAGTATGTAAAATTTATTTAATAACTTTTAGTAATGCCTCGACTTCATCATACTAAAGTTTCAGGAGCCATTCTGTAACTGTCTTTTTGAACTCATTAGAGTTCAGTGAATAAATGTTTAGTTTTTTGTTAACTACATTGTATAAATAACCAGCCTGTCTTTTAAATTGATGACTAGCAAAATTTGTCTTGACTAGAGTTAATTCAAAAGCTTTTCCTCGTCTATTACTACTTTTGCAGTCGTAGAAAGTTGTTGTATTTTTTGTTAACAATACATGACCTTTATTAATGATCGTTGACCACGTTCCAGTTTCGTTTTCGTAGTACCACCCCAAAGTGTTATACAATATGTTTTATTATATATATATATATATATATATATATATATATATATATATATATATATATATATATATATATATATATATATATATATATATATATATATATATATATATAGCTAAATTAGCTTAACGTTTCTGAGTTGGCATTTAATTCACGTAGGCCTTAAATATTTAGGTTTATTAGATTTTCGTAACATTCCACCTCTTGCTAAAACAGAGAGCACGAGGCACATTTGAGCTCACAATCAGGCAACACAATAGGGGACCTCTACAAATAAGACCCGGTGGCAAAGGTAAATATTATGTGCGACCTTATTCGAAATGAATGATGTATTTATATTTGTTTTAATATTATTAAGCGACTGCTGACTATACGATTGTGGGTTCGAATTTCGGATCGGGCCAAAGTCAGTTGTTAAATTTTTCTGTTAAGAAACTCTCAGTAGCAGCCCGGAGTTAGAAAGTTGGCGGTGTTTCGTATTCTCTTGTCTCGGAAAGCACATAAAGTCGTTGTTCTTGCGCCTGATCTCTCCACGGTTGTGTTTGATGGTCATCCCTTCGCAATATGAATTTGAGGGATTAGAGAGTGCACGTGTTGTACACACAAAATCGTGCCCTATATTCCTGTTTTGCACAGATGGCTAATCTCCGTTGAGACTATCGGCCCAGACTGAAACTTGGACTGGAGGACATTATTATTCTGAATTACGTCATATCTGATGTATCAAAATGGTCTTAAAGAATGTTCTATAATAGACAGACACTGATTTTAATTTGAATAATGATTCCGTGAGTATAAAAGTTTTTTTTATTTTTGGCACGACACACTTAAAAAAGAGAATATATTTTTTCTTCTAACGTTTCAAATTATGGAGTTATAAGAAATATTAAATTTGAATTGGAAAATGAAAGTTTCGATCCAAGTTTTGGAGCTAAGGAATTCAAATTACACAGACGCGTTTCAAAAATGGCCGTACATTCTCACTTGAAGTTAAAAAAAAACAAACCGAAGTATTTCCCGACCGCTTTAAACTCGTAAAAACAATAGACTCTCGTCTACAGTACTCGTTCAAACAGTAAGTAAACTGCGTTAGTCAGTGAAAATAACATTTAATTCGTCCGCTATACATGGCTACGTTTTATTTGAAATATCTCCACTGTATATAGTCAAATGTAATTCAATTGTTACATAAGCTAAATAAAAATATAATTTCAACTATACGTGGTAGACGCACGCTATAGCTATATTATGTTTGTAGCACGAATAGGTCGGCTCTACCGAGGAAGGATTACGCTCTCACAGAAAATCAGCGTACGATTATGTTGCTGTGTTTCGTAGCGTGAGTGTAGATATATATATATATATATATATATATATATATATATATAGACTTTTTTTACTGGATTCGAGTATGAGCCACTCCATCTTATTTCTCAGGGTTGAGTTACATTTGCATTTTGATTATTAATCGAGGATAAATGTAGATATCTATGGTTCACAGTTTTTTCTACCATCAGGTGGACTGTGTACTCTTGTAATTGTGTACTTGTCTAAATTTTTCGTTCGCTATATAAAATCTCAAAATGTTGATTGATTTTTTTTTATAGCATAAGGGTGACAAACGAGCACACAGTCCACCTGATGGTAAGTGGTTGCTGCGGCCCATAGACATCTACATCTATCCTCGTTTGCGAATCAAAATGCAGATGCGTTGTCACCCGTGAGGACTAAGATGGAATGCCTCATTTCCAGTAAAAAGGGCCTCCGGCCAACTGCACTCACCGCAGAAGAAAGAAGAAACGCAGAGGTAAACCTCTACTTCACGCTGGTATTCTGTGAGGTCGTGGTACCACCCCGGTTCGAGCCGGCCCATCCGTGCGACAGCAAAAGCTGCCGCGTGGCTCTACCACTGTTTAAAAGTTTATATTTTAAAGAGAAAATATCCTTAAATAAAAAATATTTATAACAGTTAACATAGAAAGTAAAGCAACCAAGAAGGCTTAAAACGAGTATAAATGGAATAAAATTTTTAAAAATGAAGGGTTCGAACGTTACCACTGAAAACGCGAAAGAGCATCGGAAAATGCGATTTTTGCCAGACCAGTAATGCAATTAGAAGTAAGACTGAGTGCTGGCTTCATTAAGGGCCGTTTGAGAATAGTAGCGGCACTGTAAAAGCTACAAAAGCGTATCGAAATATTACTCCAAAGACTGATTAACAAAATTAAAAACGTTTTTAAATATGGAACTAATTGGCAGTGTGTAAATTTTCATTTGATTTTAATGAATTTTACACTTACACCTTTATTTATTAAGAAAGTTATTAATAATAACTCAAAAACTATTAGTCTGATCTTTATCAAATTCATATGGAACCACACAAGAAGTATCAACTTTCAAATAAAAGAAGAATCATCGAAATCGGTTCACCCAGTAAAGAGTTATGAGGTAACACACATAAAAAAAACATACAATCGAATTTACTACCGTCTCCTTTTTGGAAGTCAGCAGAAAATAGTGTCCTACGATCTGGAATATCTTGTGAGTTTTAATTCTTATTTTTTTATAAGCTTTGACTTAGATAATATTTAATAAAAAAATACTAACAATGTTACTAGCTTTACCAATATTCCCTTTAACCACTCTTGGTAAACTTAAAATACTTGTGTCAGGAATGGTTCACGACATTAGTCGAATGGCGAATTCGAACTCACTATCCTTTGAGTTTGCGTTCCGCCGCCTGCCATATGCTAGTGTGGCTTTTTGAACTTTATATAATAAGTTAACTATTTCATAGAATCCCATTCTTCCTACTGTATTTACATGTCTTTTAAATAGTACTCAAAATATAAGAACGATGTTTTTAAGTATCATCATAGATCTCTCTAAATTGGCTCGGTAGTGGCGAGACAAGTCTGCTCAAAGCCACAGCAAGTAGAAAATAGATCCCCTTTTTGACAGTGTTCCCATTCAAAACTCCCTCACAGCTCGCATTGACACTTAAACATGTGGGGCTCAGACAGGTTTCAGATCCTTGGAAAGATAAGTATCTATATGTGAAATACCTGCTTACTTTAATATCCATGTATATTTTACATATGATATATACTTAAAAAAATCTTTCAGAATATTAATTCCAAATTGCATACCATTCTATACGTCAGTTAAAGTTTTAAAATAAATATATTCCGTATATTAGAAATAAAAACAAAATATCTCTATTTAATAAGAAACAAAAATGTATCTACAACATTAAACTGTGTCAGATTTAAAATTAAACTGAACTAGAGTAAAAAAAAAAGGTTAGGCCTATAGAATATATTGAATATTGTAATTCCTGATAGATTCAAATCTAAGTTGCACACTTATATAACAATACAAGAAATATTTTGACATCATCTTTAACACTTTTTTTCTTTGTTGTACTTATGACATTTAAAATAGTTATCTCACACCATAAGGAATTTTTCATGTATCTTGGAGGCGGTTTACATTTTGTAAAATTGATATGAGCAAATATTTAGAACTCAAACCATTATTTATATGTTATACAAATATATGATCAGCGCGGGAATATAACGCTTTGCACTGCACTATATTGCAATACCGATCAAAGTCAAATTTGACTTTTTTATAACATAGGGTGACAAACGAGCACACAGTCAGTGGTAGGTGGATGCTATGACCCATAGACATCAACATTTCTTCCCAATTAAGAATCAAAATGCAGAGGCGTTGTTAACCCTGAGGACTAAGATAAAATGCCTCGTTTCCGATAAAAAGGGTCTCCAGTTCTCTACACCTAACCTACTATTTTACGCTAGTATTCTGTGAGAGCGTGGTCCTACCCCAGTCGAGCCGACTCATTCGTGCTACAACTATGATATGGCTGCAGCGTGGCTCTACCATGTAGAGTATATTCACATTCTAACAATTCTTCAGTCTGTGAACATGCTAAGGATCGTACAAAATAAGTAACTACTAAAGGCCTGCGAAGTTCGAAACTCATAAAATCCGAGCTAATAATTTGGAAAATTTAATCTTTTAATTTATCCAAAAATTAAACCTATTAATTTTTGAATCACACATACTTCAAATACCACCATATTTCAAGCCAGCCTACTGCTACCAAAATTATCAAAAATGTATCGCTTGATTAACCTAACAATTTAGTTCTTTACCGATATTTCCATCAGTTTCACTACTTTAGTTCAAACTCGATCAACGATTTTACGTGGTTCCCTTTTCAACAAGTCTCAGGATCCAATACGAAACTTTAAGACAAAACCCGGATAAACTTAGGCCGGGTATATACACGCTTTCATTAAGTTTTTTCATTCCTTTCTCCTTCCTTTTTCTTTTCGCAATTGAGAACTTTACTCAGAAGGTGTTTGTGCGGAATAAATAATTCCGAGAACGGCTATCAAAGAATCTTTGAAAATTGTTTTGTTAGTTTCGCTTTTCAATATTAATTACTTGCTTTTATGCATTAATTAGTTTTGGGTCCAATAATTTCCACAGCGATTTTACAGCGCATAATAAATGTCATTTAATCTATTTATTCATTTAATTATCTCCTTTGGCTTAAAATAAAATTTTCTCACTAACTTATCTGCGTAAATTAGCTGTAATATCTGCAGGAAGAATTCTCATAGTTATGATCATTCATTAGATTATTTTAAGTTCTTACGCTAACCGTGTAGTGGCGGTGTGAGAATATCCACTACCCCATATCATCCCGTGGGTGTCGTAAGAGGCGACCAAGGGAAACTGAACCAGGACATGGGCAGCAGCATCAAAGGCCTATTTTCAGCAGTGGGCTCTAATAGACTGTAACGGTAACGGTAGCTATGATACTATAAATAAATTTAGACCTATAACTAGCTGTGCTAGAAATAGAAGAACACGAATAACTCTCTATTCTTTTCCCTCATCATTAACTTTAACTCCAACCCATACTCAAAGAAATTATCAGTCAAAATAAAGTTACATTTTATGACAGCAAAGTGTCGCAAAACAGACCCGAGGCGGATTTATTACACTCTACATAATGTCTTGATATCTTTACATACAAAGAGCAGTGTTTGATTAAGTAACTCGTGGGGTCCTTGAGACCCGTGCGGTCGATAAGACCCGGGCACATTGTTCGAGTCCGCGACGCAAACAAAAGACATTTGTTTTCGTTTGAGGGTTGAATTTCATAGCTTATTGCTGAAACATCTGATAATTAATTGAGAGCCAGAAAACAACAGATGTTGGGCATATGCGAGTTGGAAACATTGGTGCTAAAACTGATGTGACTTAATCATATATTTGATACTGCCCAAATACATGTTTGTGATTAACCGTACATCGTACATATAAGTAAGTTGTTTTGTTAATATTTTATGATGTAGATAATATTTTAAAAGGGGTTGCAGACCTATGGCACTCGTGGATTCGTAAGTGAGATAAAATACTGGTTTATTTTCATTTATCACTGTTGAAAATTTACAATGTTTAAGCTGCAATGGTTTCAATAAAAATACGAAACAATTTTACTATCACAGTTTTATGTTGACAACGAGTCTGTTCTATTAAAAATAAAAGTAGAGTATTTGATAAAGTAGCCCAATAGATTAGTAAACTGAAGTAGCAATCGGCCGGCCTTATAGCTTGAAGAACCGACAGCCGATGGCGAAGAAAGGCTTCGTATCGGCCTCGTAAGCGAAATATAAGGCGTCTCCCTAATGGATGAAGTGACGACCTGATACGAGATGTAGAAAGTCGTTAGATGTAAGTGGCTTAGAGTGGGGAGGCCTCTGTTCAGCAGTATATCGAGCATGTATGCGCAGGTCTAAGGATGTAAAGGATGCGAGAGGGTTTGTCAGGATCATGCTAAATAGTAGTTCGCAGTCTTCGCCTACCTCTCTGGGTAACAGGGTGAGTGTTTATGTCATGTACTTGTGATGAGCTATAATGATGATGATGACGATGATGATTGATCGTGGATACACCTAATTACAGTCTGGTCAACTGTGCTATTTTATGCTGAGTTGTATAAAAATTGCTTTAGTTTGATATCTTTTAAACTGTTTATATAGGACAACTAGTTTTTTCTTAATGTGAAAACTTACTACACAAAATCTCATTAATCTTGAATAGCAATAATAAGATCTCTTAAATGTAGCTATTTTATAAATTCGTCGGGAACAGGAAGACATAATCTTCCGATGGCGCAGCGTTTCGGATTGCTTTTTCTGCGGAAGACAGCTCTATCGATTGCTTTAATAATCAAGTTTCTAGTCTCACGCAATTTATGAAGTAGAAGAAACATTACCTTAATAATAACGCACTATATTTAATGTTTAAAGGGTAACTAAACTACTTTCAAGCTTTAATGCTATCAATAATAAAAACTCTTTACTCGAGCTCTTCCTGATTGACTTGACTCAGTGTCGCTGCGAAGAGATGTTGCATCTATTTGCGTATTCTATCCATCGATCACTAATAAAAAAAATAGATACGCAATCCCATGCAAAAATCACTAAAACTGTCGCCAATTGTTTTGACGTAATTCTAGTTGAAATAAATATATATCAATGTAAATTCAAACTTAAACGCATTGATTAAAGTTGTTAAGTTCACAACGCTACGTACAAATTAAAATCGCACCCAAATGTTCGAGTGGGCGCTCATTGCGTGAGGTCATTTTGGTCACTGATTGTGTATCTAGTTTTTTATTAGTGATCGATGATTCTATCGCATCTATCACGGGGACTGCTTAGAGGAATTGTTTGGAATAATTCCAGTCGCTCAATTTCTTTACGCACATTACGACAAAACTTGCGATATCATCCATAGCATCTGGATTGGCGGTCCACCACTGTGCAATTTACTAGAAGTTTTCTTCCTCGTACAACTTCCTTATGAAATCGACTCCCTACAGAGATTTTTCCGGACCAATACGACTTAGGGACCTTCAAAAAAAGAACCTACTCTTTTTTAGCACTTACCAAGTGGTGAGCCGCATGCTAGTTTGCCCTCTCTTATGTATATCAAAAATAGACGCGTTCCGCCTTATGTTTACATCTATACAAATAAATAAAATTGAATTGTTGGTCTGTATATCGAAATAACTGCTTTTTATTGAGGTGAGGGTTTCATTTGCACGCTATTTATAAACTTAGTAAATAATAAAATAAACTAAATAAGGCAGACACACAAAACTTTTGTTTGTCTTTCTATTTTTTATAGGATAGGGTGACAAACGAGCACACAGTCCACCTGATGGTAAGTGGTTGTTGTAACCCATAGACATCGACATCTATCCTCGATTAAGAATCAAAATGCAGATGCGTTGTCACCCGTGAGGACTAAGATGGAATGCCTCTTTTCCAGTAAAAGGGTCTCCGGTTCTCTACACTCACCACACGAAACACAGCAGTGTTAAGCTGCTATTTTACGCTGGTATTCTGTGAGAGCATGGTCCTTCCCCGGTCGAGCCGACCCATTCGTGCTACGACTATACTACTAATATAGCTGCAACATGGCCCTACCACGTATAAATCTTTCTTTCTTCTTTTTTATTTTTTTTATTCTTATTTAGTTTTTTTATTTAACAATAATTAATACTCGATCCGCCTTACCTATACATCTATACATATAAATAAGATGGAATTGTCTGTCTATAATATCGAAACAACTACCTTTTATTGAAATGAGGCGGTTATTTGCATGATATGAACTAAATAAAACAAAAGAACTAAATAAACATGATAAGCCCATTATATTTTATTTTGTGTGTTTGCTTTACAGCCTGTCATTATGCTGGCTCTCTGTATCCTTTGAAACCACGTACACACGTACATATACGTGCAAAGTGCAAAAATAGGAAAGATGGTGGTACCTACCCAGATTCCTAGGTAGAAATGTAGACCCACCACCAGTGTGAATTAACGGTACAAAAGTTACAAACTGATCATAATTGTTTTAGCATCGTAGTTTTTGTAATGAAAAGCGAGTCATAACTCGTATACTTACTATAGTATGTGAACATGCTCAAGATCGCCATGTTACATCAGATTTGATAGACCACAAACCCTGCAACGAAAGGCTATTTAAATTAAAAGCATCCTAATTTCAATATAAATTGGCTGCCTATCCGTCAGCGCAGATATGTCAGAATGCTCTGCACCATTTTCACGATTCTGATTCTTTACACCGTACTGGTTATTCATCTCAATCTTTCGCCCTCACGGCCTTCAGACTCTGGAACGACATCCCTCTTGACATTAAAAAAGCTTCCAACAAGTTTCTTTTTAAAAATCAAGTCCGTAAGCATGTGAAAAAATTGTTGCAAGTTTGAACTAACATAGCTTTTATTTTCATACACATATGTATATTTCATATTTGTTCTGACATAGATAATATTTATATGTATTGTGTATATATGTAGTGTATGCGTGTATATGTGTATGTATGTATTTATATATGTATATATTGTATGTATTTAAGTATATATGTCTATGTATGTGTGTATATATATAATTATATGTTTATATGTATAAACAGTTTCTTTTCTTTTAGCGCTTTCTATTTTGATTACTGCTGCACCGCCTCTTGTCTGTATATCTCTGTTTAGCCTAATGGTTGGCTGGGAGAGAATGCCTTATGGCATTAAGCTCGCCATATGTACAACTTTGTGCATAAAAGCTTAAATAAATAAATAAATAAATATAAAAGGTATTTGGGTGCTGTCATCTGCTTGGGATCCTATAATTAAATCCAAACCCAAGCATACCACTGCTAGACTTCAAGAGACTGTAAGCTCGTTCTGCGTAGATCGGACCAAAAATTAATACTCAAAAACTAAACCCAGCTGGGCAAACTATAATAACGGGACGTCAAACATCTCAGTCCCCCCTCCCCCCATCGTCCCGTCGGGAATAAAAAATTATAAAATTAAAGACAATAAAATCCATAAAAATACTTTTATATTCAATGTGTAGTATTTGCGTAAATATAAAAAAATATTATGATCGTATACTTCTTCACATAGGCCCCCCACACAGCAAATAAAGCAATCTACGTCTATTGACTTCCCGTTTCTAGATAAATCACTCAAACGTAATTACTCGAAGGAAGTAACTTAAGATTAGATGAATCAAGAAGATCGTCTTATTATTCTAGAGAAATGAATGTAGAATGTTTTATTCAAAAGAGATTATAAATAATAATTATAGAATATCATTTAAACTTCAATTTAACACTGTTTCAGAAAGTATTTTTGTTCCGGAAAGATCTTCATTCTACGTTGTATAGCTATGCTTGCGGCTTTATTATGGTTGTATCGCAAAGGGTCGCTTTAACTGAGGTACGATCACGCACTCACAGTATACCATATACGTGAATACCATATGCGTGAACGAGCAGCGTGATGCTGCTGTGTTTCATATAGTAAGTGTAGAGAACTGGAGACCTTTTACTAGAAACATCTTAGTCCTTAGGGTTAACTAGGCATTTGTGTTTTGTTATTTAAATTAATAATAAATAATAATTTATTAAACTTTATACTTGTAGTACATACAGAAAGAAAAGTGTCAGTCGTAGGCTCGTAGAACTGCATGTCAGAAGTGAATTTCTTAGCTTCACAAACATATAATTAATATATATATATATATATATATATATATATATATATATATATATATATATATATATATATATATATATATATATATCTGAGTGTATGGTCACGTGAGTTCGGTGCTTTTCCCCATCCCAAAAGTGCCCAACGTGCCCAAAGAAGTTTTCACCTCAAAAATCTTACATTTAAAGACACTACTTGAGGGTGACGTTCTGTTTCCCTTGCTAGACTATAAAATAGTCTGTATTAAGATTCACTTAAACGAGAATAGACTTAGATGTCTAAATGCCATAGCAACCACGTACCACCAGGTGGACTTTGTGCTCGTTTGTCACCCTTATTATATAAAAAACAGTAAGAAACCCAATGGGACTTTAAAAAAATATTGTTATACAATTAACTAAGAATAAATATCAAATAAGATACAGCTTGGCAGATATTTCCTTATTCCCATGAGTTATTATCATCTATGTATTCCTAAATATTATGCTAACTCAGTTTATACAATATTTACATAATAAATTATAATGTAAACTTTTTGTAACAAACGATACATTACAATAGACTTTATCGACGAGCAAGTATAAACTCCACATAAATACATAGATATTGCATCGATGAATGCAAAGAAGACCACTTTTTTCATTGTACTACGACTACACCCCCTCCCCCCCACTAGATGGAGCGATACCTGTAAAAGATGCAAGAATTCGACGGATCCAGGTGGCTCAGGACCGTAATTGTAGCATTCCTTGGAGGGCTTTTGTTCAGTTGTTATGGGCAGTGATGATGATGATGATGATGACGATGATTCGACTATTGTTGCATTCCCTTGCTTGTTTTAGGTTTCTTTTTTTTCAATACACTCAATAAATTTTATAAATAAATGTTTACCTGACGTAAAAACTGTTAATCAAGGTTTTGTATTGCGTCATTTGTTTACGAAACAATAACAAAGAGATGAAAAATAAAGAAAAACAAATGAGCTACCGAACGCTGTTGACCACTGGCCACGACAAAGCCTTGTTCCCACCTTTGTGTAACGCCAGGGGAGCGTAACTGTCGGTCGCTAGACAGCAATATCCTATTACGTTGGTTACAATTGACAGGAGAGGGCGGGTTGACATTTAATTAAATCATAAAATCGACGCTTGGATTACCAAACTGCTGTTTAATTACCTTATGGTTGAAGACTTTTATTTTCCTATAATATTACAAAAAATCACTAACAGAGAAAATACAATATTATGAATCAAATTAATAAACCGATTAGCGTAGTTGTGTGGGATAAACAGAGGGTAGAAGTTAAAAGTGCATAAATGGGGCCTATTGTTCTAAGATTTGGTGATTATACAGAGTGCAAATCTTACAATCTAAACAATGTGAAAGCAAGTAATACATATAGGTAATATTAATACTTATTAAGCCCATACATTATGACATAGTGATTGGTGACTGCTATTAAAATTAAAAGTGACTCATTCAAATTTCCTAAAACACCTAAAATAAACGCATGTTGTAACATGCTTTTATTTTAAGTGTTTAGCTTATCTTGTATGTTTGCACCCGAAACGTCGGGAATTGAAAAAGTTAAAATTAAACGCGATATAATCCGTAAAAATTAGTTTCATTTAATATGTGTGTCTCAATTTTGATTCTTCAAACACTATTTATTATTTTAATACGTTTATATTTCTACTTTAAGATAACATTTATTCATTAATTATAGCCCGTTAAGAGTCCACTGCTGATCAAGTGAATGACTCTGAAAGAGATAGATATCTGCACCTAATACTAAATAAAACGGCTACCAATTAAATAAACTCAAAAAATTCAAAACCATTTGTGAGAAAACACAAATTTTTGGACTCGAAATGGTTGATCTGAATAATCATATTTATTATGTGCCCCTACAGCGGTAGGAAACTGGGATTTCTTTATAATACCGCGCTAACTACAACTTTATTCACTTATTTTATTTACCATATTTTATTATAAATCTTTCGATATATGTGGTTTTGTTGATTTCTCTGATTCGATGTCGAATTTTCAATCTCAACTGAAAATTGACCAACTTTTTAATTTTGTATTTCGAGTGTCTAATCAAACTATATATGCGTTCACACAGCTTGATCTTTCAAAGTGGTTTTTAATTGGTATTGACGTCCTTTCCTAGTCCTTTTACCAAACAGGCAAATATAATCAACGACACCATCCTTTAACCGCTTCCGCTTATACTATTAGACCAACGGATTCATTTTCAAAGTGAACTAAATCAACTCGGTACTTGCTATCCTCAGATTTTGGCTTAGATAATATTTCAGACTTTACCCCATGTGGTCTATAGTGGTAATTTATACTTTATCTGAAAACTTGACTCTTGTTGTGTAAGGAACTACTAAACTTTAACAGGAACACCCAACAGTGTTGATAGTGAATAGTCGCCTTTGAGTAAACAATGGGACAGTATAGGGGCCTTTGTGTGGGAATAATTGAGCAACCAGCTAATAAAGACAATGGACGACGTTTGGGAATATTTTATGAAATCTAATGGGCCTTTATGTTCTGTGATCGATTATTCAATTGTATAATTCAATCGCTCTGCTTAGTAACTAGAATACTTGATTACGGTATCGCGGTTCCTATGTTATAATATACAAAACTGGGGACGTTGCTGTCTGGATATGATGTAGTAGATCGTAGTCCGTTGATACTGCATTGGAGTCAATCTCCGATATCCGTTAAGAATTAATGCCCAAATACTTAAACGCTCTTCAATTTTAAGATGCCGTTAAGACTCATGCAGTCTTTATTACTTTAAATCGAAATGACTGTGACACCACGACACTTAACGACATCTTAAACTTGAGTAGCGTTTGATTATTTGGCCTTAAGCCAGAGATGAGAAGTTTAGACTATCCTTCACTTTGCACATCAACGTATGACACTATTGTAATGATACTTTATCAGTCCCCAAAAGTCTACTGGTCAGTATGGACCCCGGCCATAGTAGAGAAGTATTTGCTTTAATTGCTAGGTGAATCGCCTATCGAAGAACTAGATTTATCAGATACAACCATAGTAACTGACATAGCCTATCAGATTAGCAAGCTAGTTTAGCAATGGGCCGGCCATATAGCATGATGAAATGAAAACCAATTCGAAGTAAGGTTTCTCGAGTGTCACTAGATAGTTAAGAAGACGATGTAGGTAGTAGGCGATGTTTTGTGGCATTCCTTGGGTTAAATCTATGTTCAGCTATGGATTTATCCAGGACTGTAATGATGATGGTGATAAATATAATGACGATGACGATGATGATGAACGAGATGGTTATACCGCCATCTATCGTGGGCTTACGACACCCACGGTACGAATTTCATTGATGGATTCTCATACACTGCTTTCACAACTGCTTTTGACAACGCATCAGCATTTTGATTCGCAAAAGAGGATAGATGTAGATGTCTATGGGCCGCAGTAACCACTTACCATCAGGTGGACTGTGTGCTCGTTTGTCACCCTATCCTATAAAAAAACACGGCTATTTATAACAGTTGATAAAATATATAACATTTAAGATACAATTAAGATATACTTTTATTATTTCTGAACCCAAAAAGAAAAGTAAAGACCAAAATTTTATTCTTCGAAATAATTTTTCTGTTGCTTTTTTGTTTTCACTCGACTGCCAAGGAAGGGTTATGTTTTTTGCGCGTATCTTGTGTTTGTAAATTTCTTTATTACCTCGTATCATCCAAACCGCGGAATAGATTTCGACAGTTAAGTTATCGTTATATTCGTCTTAAGACCCCAAGTACTCTCAGATAGCCATTTGAAAAAAAACCAAAATGGCGGATTTTTAGTAGTTGGTTTTTACTTTTTTAAGTTTTATTATTTGACCCTTTTGAGTGGACTAATCATTATCACAATCACAATGTAACACCTGGAATGTCATCTAAATATTACATTAAAAAGTGTATTATATTTATTTTACCTATTTAATAAAAACCGACCTAGTGCGAGTCGGACTTGCGCACCGAGGGTTCCAAACAAATACGTAGGTATATAAGTTTAAAATTATTAAAAATATTTTTATTATATGATGTAACTAAAAATTTATGCTTTTCGCAATTTTTCCTTTATTTGTTCTGTAATACGTTGCTTCGTACCAAATTTTGAGATTCTGAGTTCAGAAGTACCCTGTACGTTTTGATTCCCTTGAGAATGTCGAAAATTTGCGGCATAAACGGCTGTATCTTTTGATTGCGTTGGCTTAGAAGTTTGATTTTTTCAAAGCTATAAGGGCCAGTAGACTTGAGTATTTAATATGAATTTCAGCTTGATACCTCCACCCGTTCCTGGGAACAAAGGTCTTGACAGACAGACAGACGGACAACAAATTGATACTATAAGGGTTCCGTTTTTTCCTTTTGAAGTACGGAACCCTAAAAATAATAATTTCAATCAGTTTACAATTCAAATTGAGAACCTGTTTTTTTTTAAATCAACTTAAAACCAATTTACAGTTTTTTTAATATACCAAAATTGCGCAATTTTATACATTATATATTAAATGGAAAGAACATTACTATGCCTAGTATTTTTAAAATGTTGTGTGGCTCCGATATCCCTATTCAACTACCCGCTGAACTATTTGAATTTATCACGGCAACGCTCCATTGTCGACGTAACTGTCACGGGCAGAGATACAGAACTGGAACCGTGCATCTGCGTGACATTGAAGCTGTGACATCAATAACTTTGTGTGCAGTGATTGTGTGCTGTTTTCAATGTTAATAAAATTGGAATTTAAATGGGGCAATGAGCATGCGGCTCACCTGGTGCAGTGGAGCAGCATGCCTAAGAGAGACCCTATATTAAAATTTGTCGACGGACTCAAATGAAGGGTAAAGATTTTTCACAAAAGGAACAAAAACTCTTGCATTGAATTAAAATAATTATATATTGATTATAAGTTATTACTTACAATTAACACTCCTGGGAACTAAGCTAGCCAAACAATTCAAACCAACATCCTGTCCCATAGAAGTCCTTAGAACTTTTGCTTACATACGTTCGGGGCCTCTGTAGTCCGGGGGCCCCGTATCATTGCTACGACTTATACGGCAGTAGCTACGCCCCTGACCTGATGGTAAGTGACTACCGCCGCCCATGAACAATTGCAACGCCAGGGGAATTGCTAATGCGTTGCCGGCCTTTAAAAAAAACTATTAGGCTCTTTTTTTGAAGATCCTTAAGTCGTATCGGTTCGGAAAAATCAGTGGTAGTAGTCGATTCCACAAGGAAGTTATGCGAGGAAGAAAAGAAAGTATATCGCACATATTTGTCAATCATCAGCAAATGAGACATGCTTTTTCAAGAATTACCAAATTGATTGAATAGGTTGATGAATGAAATAGTCTTTGGAGTATATGTTAAGGCAACAAAACGTTTATTTTATATTTTGTGTATTGGATATCTTGAAAGAAAGAAGAAACATATTTATCTATCGCAGTAATACTAGCAACAATAGCATTGTAGCCTTTACCTTTAAATGATTTTACATACCCTGTGCTTGTAATTTAAATACTTTAAGAAATGTATATGTAACCTATGTAGTATAAAAATGCTAGTAGACCCAATAAATAAAATAGAAAATGAAATAATGTTGCTAGAACTTGCAGAACTTAACTAAATATTTAATAAAAATTGATAAGAATGATATAGTAACAGAGTTACCGCAGCGCTGATATTCTGTTGGAGCCACATAAGTCGACTCGTAAGCAATCGTATCGTATCTGTATTTATATATTAAAGTGCAATTGAAAGTTTAATACAGCTAGCAAATTAAACAAACTTAAAAGTTTAACAAAGGTAATGGTAGAATTTCAACCACTAGTCGACCCCTACACTACATTACAGCTTATAAGAGTCCACTCCTGAACACAACTTTTTTAATTATTTTATTATCAGGTGACCACTATTTAACATAAATGCGCCATATTAAGGAAACTGATATAATATATATTTTATTTGTGTTTTGACAATTGCTATTTGTATGATGTAGTCGCATTCTAAAGTTATCCACTAGGTACCCCCATTTTCACCTGTGGGTGTTGTAAGAAGCGAAAGGGGAAACCAAAACGAGATTGGCTGCAGCATCTTCCTGATATCAACTCAAAATATCAAAAAGCATCTTGCCAAGCGTGGGAACTATGACAAAGGATGTCATGATGATCATTTATTTATTTATTTAAGAACAGCCAGAGATAATTACAATACGTGTTCACAAATATACATAGACATAATTTTAAATGTAAAACTTATTAAAACAGCCACAACATGCTTAATAAGAATTATAACTAAAATATTTTTATGGCATAAATTTGATGATGATGATTTGAGTGAATTGGCTATTCAAAATATTTATTGTTTATGGAATAGCGGTCACAAAACCAGCATAAATAAGTAATTTTACACTTTGTACACGTCCCACTGTTGGGCACAGGCCTCTCCTCATTTCAGGGAGAGTTTTAGGGCAAAGAAATGTCGCCGCGCTGCCCCAATGGGAGTTGGCCAGCTTCACGCATATTCGAAATATTTTTTCATTTCTCAGACATGCAGGTTTCCTTACGATGTTTCCCTTTACCGCCGAGCACGTGGTAAATCAGCACTTAAAATTGCAATTAACAATTTCATTGGTGCCGGCGGGAATCAAACCTAGGTTGCTTGCCAAAACCATCACGCATGTGACATATTCTTCCTTCTATGGAAGAGTCCCATGTCCAGGTGTCGACTGTTTGTGGACTGATGAGGAAGAATTCTTATCGCACTATCATTATTTAGAACGCGTCCAGTGTGCAAGCAGCACTTATAAAACTCACTTTATTTGTAAATCGATTAGTAAATTAAAAACCTAGATTACTCAAAACCATTATATATCAATTCAATTGGCTATTGAATAAAAAGACGTTGCTTTTTTATTATTTTCCCCATTGCCCTTAATTCAAAAATAATAATGCTGAATTCGTTACTTGGGTTATTTCAATGGTTGCTAGGTAAGCAATATTAATACGAAAAACGATAAATTAAACACTTTTTGACAAAGGAAACGTCGGCTTAAATGTTGTTTTAATACTGCGAAAAATTACCGCGAGAGGATTATTATAAATGGCAACACTAAATTACTTTAATGCTAATTTATTTATTTTTTTAATGTTCCCCTGACTTAGAGATAAATCATTTATAAATTGAATACGTGGGATTTGCTATATATAATAGACATATAATGGGATGTAGGGAGAAAGTAGTTGCATATAGAACTATAATTAATCTCTGTCCTTATCAATGTAATTGTGATAGTTAACATATAAACTCCTATATCATTATATATATATATATATATATATATATATATATATATATATATATATATATATATATATATATATATATATATATATATATATATATATATATATACATCTGGCGACGGACTAACAAAGTATTGTTTACCTATAATAATAACGTAAATAAGTATCAAATTAGGGTATTAAAAATATCGGCCACAAAACAGATGCAAAATAAGTGAGAAAATTATAATTGTAACATTACACTGCTATATTATTATTTCTTAATATTTAAATAATATATAAAACACATTGCCAAAGACGATGTGACGACTTGGGAAGATAATATTCTTTATGGCATTCGTTAAGGCAGGCCTATGTTCAGCTGTGAACTTACAAAGGGCTGTAATGATGATGACGATGAAATAATATTTAATTTGAACTTAGAATAAACGCATGAGGACTGTGTAACAAAAAAATTCAAGTAGTAATCTTAGTTTTAATAGTCGTTCGACACAGTTTTTATTTATTAAAAACTTGCTGCTACCATTGTAAACAATATTAAGTATTAAACAACAGTCCTCAATGGCTGTTAACTTTATAAGAATAAAACTTATAATATTTATTTGTTTCTATTGTTCACAGCACCTCCAAACGCTGTAGAAATAATTAATCACCCGCCTAACTCCAAGCTAGAAGTAAAGGAAGGTGAAGACGTCACACTTGAATGTCAAGTTAAGAATGCTAAACCGGCGGCGAGGATCGTGTGGTATCGAGGAAATGTGGAAATAAGAGGTGACAGAGGTCAGTATAATTTTTAATAATTTGATGTTTTAAAGGTTGCTGAAGAAAGTTGCTTTTTTATTTCGAAACGTGATTCTATCTGTCTAAAAGTCTGTTAATTTTCTTTCAGCTATCTATCATAAATGCATCCAATCCAAAAAACGTACATGTATGAACCATAAAACTAGTAATTTACCACCAGATTGTTCTAAAAGGTGATGATCCTTCTGAAGTCTGTTTAAAATAGAATGCTCGTCAATGTTATTTGGTTGGACCTCAAGTTTAGGAGTTTAGTATTATAAAATATTCGAATTAACTTGTCAGGTTTATTAGCGAGGCATTAGAAAAGGTAAATTTCCAATTAAAATGGCTGATGAGAATATATAAGCCTATAAATAATTCTTCTTACAACTACAATATTTTATACTCTCGCGTTAATTCTGTAGTGACATTTACAAGCAAATAGTTTTTATCGATGTATTCTGAATAATCTAAATAAAAAATTCACAAACAGTAATTATTGTATTTTAAGTGCTGATTTACCACGTGTTCAGCGGTAAAGGAAAACATAGTGAGAAAGCTTGCATGTCTGAGAAATAAGAAAAAAATGTTTGAAAACATAATATAAATTTCGTCACCACGCATTGAGACAGCGTGACGGACATTTCCTTGCCCTAAAAACCCTCTCAGAAGTGAGAGGAGGCCCTTGATTAGCAGTAGAACGTATATAGTCTGTTACTTTAAATAAACATTGCAATATTTCCTTTTAAAAATGTTCGGGAAAATTGCCTCATTCAATTTTTATTGTTTAAAGGCATAAATATTATAAATAATTAAAAATGTAAGATATTTGATAATTCGATTTTCCTTGTATTTTTATTCTTATTGTTAGTTCTCCATCAGCCTGTAACAGCTCGCTACGGTACAGATAATTCAGTTCAAAGAATCAGACTTCTAGTACCTTTGAGGTTAATTCCTATTTATTATTTTACATAGTTACACATTACGGCATCAACGAGATTTGCTTAGGCCTCAATCACGCTATAATTTTAGGTTGGAACTTTGTTCATTCAAGTATGGATTATTAGTCGTGAAATTGTTCCATCCAATTTGAAGATTACTTCCGGTTCCTTTGCGTTAATATTTTTATCGCGAATTATTTCTAACTCAATTCCGTTTCTCCAAATTTCGGTTCCAATTATGATTTCACTCCGATCTAGTTCCAGTTCGGTTCAGCGATCAGCGCTGGCAGCGTTCCAGTTTTAATCTAGATTGTATTTTTTATGTCTATTTGAAAACGTTAAGTAAAGAGAACTCCAATGATAAAATATTTTTATTATTCTTAAAGACAGGTTTAATAACGTAAAATGTATTACCATAATGATATCTGTGACATTTTTGTTGTTGTATTATGTTTTGAATTATGCTAAATTTAACGGTTACAGTGAATTTGAACGGGAGTGCTGAATTGATTGAGTCTAGGCAATATTATCTTACACAAATTTAAACGTAAAAACGTTGTATTTATACCTTAGGTTGTCTCTGAATGCCTTGGGCTTTATATTTGTCATATACTTCTTACAGTTATAACAATTGAATGACTATCCATCTCAGACTATAGGTCTAACTGTTCACTGTACTTTAAGATTCACTAAAACTAGTCCCTTTTGTTTATAACTTATTTTTTGTCTTATTTACACGTAATGCAAACTCATTTTGAAATTCGTCAGAATCAGAATCAGAATCAGAATCAGAAATATTTATTGGCCATAATATAACAATCGTTACAGGCAAGTCATTGGTTACAAAAGTTCTTAAATGTATAAGGTTAAATTACATTATTTAATTACATTATTGTACTTTAATTGAGTTACATTGACGCTTTACATCATAGAATTAAGTAAGTTATTTTGTTTGCATGTTGCACAAGAATGATGATTCCAAGAGTTGCATTGACATGTATTCGCTTAATTTGTAAAATGGGTTATTTTCAAAAAAATACTTAAGGTTCCGTTTAAATATGCTACAGTTTAGGCTGATTATACTTTTTGGTAATTTATTATACATCAATATTTTTGAGTAACGCCCTTGTTTTTTTACTTTGATTAATCTATTCATTGGTAGAACACGTCTTTCATTATTACGCAGATTGTATTTATTGACGTTCGTTTATTTATCGAAACCATTATTAAAGCAAATCAAGTCAATTGCTGAACCTAGACCCTACCCTAAAAACTGGCACGATCTCAAAGTTCTGAGCTACATGCATCTATCGAATATCTGCCATTCAAAATACATGGAGGCGGTGATGATAAAATTCAATAGTTTTATTCATTAATATCGTTCTGAATACTTCAAGGTGTATATTTAAACAATATCAAATGAAATAAGTCATTACTGGCAACTAAGACCGTAAAATAAAAAGTTTAATATAAGAACCATTCCACGATTCCTTCAATAGTGCCTCTAACGAGGCGGAAGTGTTTCCGTCCAAGGATCTAGCGGTCTTAAATTGCTCTAACTATTCCTGATGAATTTCATACGAGATATTAATATTTCATTTTGCTTTGGTTCTCTTGCATTTGAAAAGGAACTGTTGCTATCAGTGGTGTGTAATACTACATTACTACATTTAATTGTGCATAATAGTGCCTCACTACTTGTTGCTATTGCTCGTATATTTAGATTCTGTAATTCAATTTCAGCCAATTTTAATATTCTTTACGAATATGAATTGTGTTTCTATGGGTTTTTACAGTTGATCTCCTACTTACGTTTAATACTTGAAACTGTATCAAATTTGCCACACCTTAGAGTCAAATTAAATTTGTAATTCAATTTAGGCTCGTGTAAAACTATTATGAACGCGACAATCTACACCGGTTCGGAAAAATAAGACCTCTGAGAAGAAACTGTATATTTTAGGTGGTAGTGCCAAGCTACGGCTATATTATGGTTGTAGCACGAATGGGACGCTCAGATCACGCTCTCACAGAATACCAGCGTAAAATAGCAGCTAAATGCTTCTGTTATCCGTGTGGTGATTTTAAACAACCGGAGATCCTTTTTACTAGACGCGAGGCATTCCATCCATTTTAATTTTTATCGAAAATAAATGTAGATATCTATGGGCCAGAGCATCCACTTACCATCAGGTGGACTGTGTACTTTTTTTTTATCCTTAAACTATAAAAAGTTAAAAGTAATTTTAATATGTCTGATTTAACATAATAATTTCAACCAATAGTAATATCAATATTCAAATTTCACTACTGATCAGTCAATGTGCCAACTGGCAAGGTATAATTTTTAGAATTCATTTAACACCCGCCTCATGTGGTAAGTACCACATGTACCGCGGGTGATTTGATGAGCGAAGAGCCAATACTCTTGTCAACTTCTACTAATTAATATTAAACTATTGCATATACAACGAGGACTGATCTGCTACTAGCTACTAGCTACTGATGTACTGCTCCTAGAGATTGTTTGGATTAAATACAGTTAATTATTTTCGCCACAGAACTGTAAGTTCCATCCACCTCATCTCCACCGTGTATTTTACTATGGTTCTTCTGTAATGCGCAACGACATTGAGCATTTAATTGATACTTTCTTAAAAACTGGCAAATCACCTGCAGTTATTATTAATAACATTATATATTTCTACTTACATATTACATATTAATAACGAGCGGATTTGTCCCATAGTCATCTTTATATTTATGCAGAATTATGTATTTTGTGGTTTCGAATGAGGCAAAAATAAAAGGAAAAAATATTTTTTTGGGCTCATTTATTACTTATTGTAATTGAAGTGTATAAAATATGTTTAATAAAAATAATTTTAATACAAATAAAAAAAATTAAAATACAAAAATTATTCCAAAAAGGAGGTTACTTTCTTTTTTTTTTTCTTTTTTTTTTGTTACTTCTGGTTGTTTATTTGCATCAATTACGGAGTATTATGTTTTTCAAAATTTCCATCTAGGCGAAATTCGATTATTTGTTCATTAATTTGTATTTCAATGCCGTTAATTGGCCACCACATCTCTAATTGGCAGCACGTTGACGAATCAAATGACGGTCTCGTCGCGCTCAATTATTAATTAGACAAGTTTTCGATTTCAATTAGTAAACAATTGACATGTTTATCTAACGATATATACACATTCATATAATTTCTAGTATCAATACACGAAAAGCTGATTTTGTGACACTATTCTTCACGCATGTAATAAATTCAAAATCTGACTGTAGAGACAATTTTTTTTATTAAAAATTGACCTTTTATAAAGCATTTCAGCAAGTCTCTGCTGTAGGATACCATGTAAGAAGAAGTAACAAGAAACGTACGAGTACAAATAGTATTTTATCCCTACAGTTAAACTTTAATCTTATAAAATGTAAGCTCTAACACCCTATTGCACCACATCCTCCAGGGGTTGAATTTTCCAAAATCCTTTTTTAGTGGTAAATCCTTTTAACAGTGGTAAAGCCATGCGGCAGCTTTTGCTGTCGCACGGATGGGCCGGCTCGAACCGGGGTGGTACCACGATCTCACAGAAAACCAGCGTGAAGTAGAGATTTACCTCTGCGTTTCGCTTAGTGAGTGCAGGTGGCCGGAGGCCCTTTTTACTGGAAATGAGGCATTCCATCTTAGTCCTCACGGGTGACAACGCATCTACATTTTGGTTTGTAATAGAAGATAGATGTAGATGTCTATGGGCCGCAGGAACCACTTACCTTCAGGTGGACTGTGTGCTCGTTTGTCACCCTTATCCTATAAAAAAAAGCGGTGTCTACGTCGAGAAAAGATTATATTTACCTATCAAGTCAACCGTGCGTTTAGTTTTGGAGATCTCGCGATGAGTTGGTTAGTAGTATTTCGCTTCTATATATGATTATATAGACAACAAACACCAATGAAGAAAATCAGAGAAAACTCATTATGTCTAAGAATAATATTTAAATAATCATCTAATAAATAATACCCTTTTTTATTAGAATACATTTTGCACGTGTCTTGAATTTATGCAAAAATCTAAAATATTCTTCACCTACATATCGTATATCTTAGATATCTTTGATAGTAGAACTCCTGTTTTGGCTCGGAGTCCGTAAGAGTGGAAAGCATTCTCTTGCCTACATATTTCTGCAGTATTTTATTTGAATTTTTACTCTAATTTTATTTAATTATATAGTAGCTGTGTTCTGTGTTTTAATGCCTCCATTTAACCCCGACGAAAATGTTAAACGTATGTATCTATGTGTCTATGTGTGGCATCGTAGTCTCCCAAACTGATGAACCAATTTAGATTTATTTTGTTCTTGTTTGAAAGGTACCTTGATAGAGAGTGTTCTTAGCTATGATTCAAGAAAAAATTTTCAGCCGTGTGGAGATCACCAGCTTTTTTTATTACGGCTCCGTGGCGCAGTGGCTTAGCAATGAGTTGTGACTCTGGAGGCCGCGGGTTCGAATCCCGCACGGAACAAGTATTTGTATGGCCTACAAATATTTGTCCCGGGTCTGGATGTTTGTCCTTGTGCAATTTATGTATGTAAACTGCCTCCACGATACAGGAGAAAATCCTAGTGTGCGGGGTAACGTTTTAAAAAAAACCTAATTTAAGTTATTGTATAAAACGTTCGCTGATTTTTAAGTTAATTTTTACTAACTTTTTTCGATTTTTTTCGTTTAATAAATATCGATATAATAATCGAAATACAATAATCGACATATAAAAATAAATGTTATAATAGAAGACAAGAAAGCTAACAAATATTCATTTTTTGTTGACTCTTAAAAGAAGGGGGTTTTAGTTTGATTGTAATTTTAACTTTTGTATAATTTATTTTGTATGATACGCGATATATTTGATAATTATTATAAAGGCTATCTTTACGTTGTAGAGCCATGCTGCAGCTATATTAGTGGTATAATTGTAGCACGAATGGGTCGGCTTGACCGGGGAAGGACTACGCTCTCACAGAATACCAGCGTAAAATAGCAGCTCAACGCTGCTGTGTTTCGTATGGTGAGTGTAGAGAATCGGAGACTTATTTAACTGGAAACAAGGTATTCCATCTTAGTCCTCACGGCTGACAACGCGTCTGCATTATGTTTCGCAATCGAGGACAGATGTAGATGTCAATGGACCACAGCAACCACTTATCATCAGATGGACTGTGTGCTCATTTGTCACCCTTATCCTGTTAAAAAAATGGTGGTCTTATTAACACTTACGCAGCCGTCAGCCATATTTTGTATTAAATACTATGTAAAAAGTTGACTGACACGGCAGCTAACAAATTGAAATTCTAGAAAATGTTCTATTTCTAAGGGTAGACAATTAAGAGATGAAAATTTTATGTAAAATACACTTTGATGTAAAAAAATAAAAATTGACTTCAAAAAGCAGAGTATGTATTCTTCGACGAAACTTTTAAATTAAGTGGAAATTATTTTATTTATTCCAATTCTTAGAAGTCGCCTTTTACTTAAAAAATATAAATATACATTAGACATTTTACTTAAGATCAGATTTCTTCATTTTCACAAATATGAACCGTTTGTTATTAGACTGTAGTAAGCAAATAGTTCATTTAAATTTTAGTTCGCTTATTAAATCTCTTCTGATTAAATAATAACAACATAATTTATGACTAAATTATATTGCAAGAACGAGCGCTTTGGAATTCTCCCGAGATTTTCTTTTCTTAACTCACGACACGTATTATGAAAACTCAGATGTGTATGCAACACGGCACGCAAAATGAACGAAGCAAAATTACCCGTTGCCTGTTTAATACACGCTACGTGTTATTTTATTTAATATTATTTTTTATATTATTTTTGACGATTTTCTTTTGTCGCACTCTTAGTATATTAGGCATTAATTATGATTTATATATTGTTGTTTTTCAGAACGTGAAACTCTAAAAATTAAAATTAAACGCTATGTGTGACAACAAGCTACGATAATTTAAAAACCAATTATTGGTATTGATTTTAAACTAACTTAAAAGATGAAGAAATGATATTTCATAAGATTTACCAGGTATACAAAATAATCACTGATCAATATGCAGCACAGGTTTAATTTATATAAATGTAATTTTATAATAAGATTAAAAAGAAAAAATAAACTTATTACGATTAGGTAAATATGTAAACATTCTTCAGCAACCAGCTTGTTGTTCAGGTTGTCCTTTATTATAGGCCCCCACTAGCTTTTTTTTTCTGTCACCAGCTAATCTTTTCCATCCTGTCCATCTATTGATTTAGGTCGTTTTTCTCTTTTTCCATTTCTAGGATATCACTCTTTCGTCCATTTTTCTCTGTTAGTTCTCATTATGTGACTAGTCCATATGAGTCTTTTTTTTCTTGTGCCATTTTACTTATTTTGGGGTTATTAACCTTTATTAGTTATTTGAAAATTCATATACATATACACACGTAAACTCTTACACCTGTTATAAAGAGGATTAGGGAGAGACTATGAACTACTTTTGGGCACATTCTTGATACACATCTCTCACTTTTTTACCCATAGTTCTCCGTACCCACGTGTTATTTAAGAGTTTTCTTAATGAGGTCCATATTCAATATATCACCAATTTGGTTAATAAACGTTCGTCTAGGGCTTACTGACTCTGCCACTTACTTTTGAAGCATAAGTTTGTTTTGTCGCTCTTTTCTCATTCATTCTTTCTACGCGTCCAAACCACCAAAACATTCCTTCCTCAATCCGTGTCACAATATCTTCTTGCATACCAGAATATTTTCCCATCACGCAATTTCTCACCTTAATATTCAGAGTCACAACTATCAAATTTCCTAGCGACCACATTTATACAGCATTAATTTTAGTTTCCTGCTCATATCACACCATAATTTCGCTACAATAACGACGTTATATATGAGATATGAAACACATATCCCTTTCTGATAAAAAAATATTAATGTTCCCAACATGAAAGGGTAAGGGTATGTTCCCAACATAAATTAGTTAATATTCGATGTATTTTGCATCAATACACTCTAAAACGAAAATCACGACAGCACAATATTAACTGACGATATTCATTACTTGCATCACTAACCTCTATACTTTACTAGGATTTAGATACGATCGAACAACGTACTGTTCTAGTTCTAGACTAATAGATCCATGGATACGATTTAAAAAAATTATGACTTAATTTTTTTACATTTTAATGAGCGTTTAAATATTTGGGACATTCAAAATTTAGTACATGTATGCATTTAAAAGGAATACTAGTAGTAAATACATTTCTTTTTAACTAAGAGTAGTTGAATTTATGCGACCCTAGTACATTCATTTTTTGAATGTTACAATTTTGTTCAAATTCATATAAGTTCCTAATATATCTTTAAAATATTTACATACATATAAAATACGCCACGCCAGTTATTGGCGAGGGTTAGACACAGTTCAAAGAGCAACGTGGTCCCGTGTTAGTCAGGCACTTACCGTTTCCATGTTTATATAGGACTTAGGTATAACAAAAATAATGTAACAATTGTGTTACGAATGGCACTTTAAAATTAAAAGTCACAAAATTAAAACGGAGAGATTTTGACAAAATAAGTAAGCACTTTATTGACAACTATACCAAACAAAAAAGCAATCCAAAAACTTACCCAACTATTAGAAGGTATCAATAAAATTTACCGAAATCCCACAAACAACAGATACGAAGCACGATAGTATATTGTACCATGTCGTTGTTTTATAGACTGCATTTCAGGGAGCGAGTGCTTGAATTATTCGCCCCAATTCCCTTATTCCATTCATCATCGGCCAACGGAGCGTTTCGATCCATACACTGTTGACATCGCGTGTCTCACAAAGCGTTGCACTCCCATTTCCACACGCATGGCTTAAGCCCGAAATTCTCTACCAGGGCGTTTCCCGACAAATTGTTATCTTAGATCCGAGAGCTAAACGTTATTCGTATATAAATTTAATAGATGAGGTCCAATAAATAATAAAGCTGTGTTTTTTTTTCTAAATATAATTGAAGTGATATGCCAACTTACATTCCGCCTGATGATACGTGGATACTGAATCCCTTGGACATCTTAAATCAATTTCAATTAAAGAATGCTACAGATGCAGTCGTGGTAGCTCAGATGGTTAGCGCTCGCTGTAAGCTTCACAGTACTCGAGCAACCCGGGTTCGGTCTCCGCCGTCACCAATGAAATTGTTAATTGCAATTTTAAGTGCTGATTTACCACGTGCTCGGCGGTGAAGGAAAACATCGTGAGGAAACTTGCATGTCTGAGAAATAAGAAAAAAAATATTTCGAAGGCATGTGAAGTTGGCTAACACGCATTTGGGCAGCGCGGCGGACATTTCCCTGCCTGAGAAGGCCTGTGCCCAGCAGTGGGACGTAAATAGGCTGCAACTTTACTTTTTTTTGCAGATGCATTCTTAGTCGTGAGACTAAGACGGAATTAAAGCTTGTAAGTGTACTAACTCTCATATACAATTCGGACTGGAAGGCAGATGCAGGCACTGCTTTAAGGCGGCATGAAAGAAGATCTTTGTAAATATAAAATAGTTTAAATCAAAATCTGTTTGATCGATCATTGAAATTTCTATAAAAATTGGTATATTTATATGTATTTTTCAATGGAGAAATTTTATATTTAAAAACTAAGAAACAAATTGAAAAAAGATTTAGAAACAAACAAAATTTCCTTTTTTTTTAATCAAGTGCGGCAATTAATAACTTTAATTTTTATTTATATATTTTTGTTTTATTTAAAAGGTTACCCCAACACTAGGATTTTCTCCTGTATCGTGAAGGCAGTTTACAAACACAAATTGCACAAGGACAATCATCCAGACCCGGAACAATTACTTGTAGGCCATACAAATACTTGTTCCGTGCGGGATTCGAACCCGTGGCCCTCAGCGCAGCAATTCATAGCCAAGCCACTGCGCCATGGAGCCATCTGTTTGTATTTTTAAAAATCTAATAACTGTATGCGCTAAAATAAGAAAACCTTTTTAAACCCCAAATTATGAGATTAACTGGCAGGTCAACGTCTGCCAAGTTCAACTAGTATTATATATATTTGACTGTTACGTAAATAAATAAACTAACAAAACATCATTATCAGTTCTAAGTCGTATGTTTTATATAGTATAACACATCCAGTTTAGGATTATTTCTCCACTATGTGGTCTCGTTCGGCTCGGTTCGGCTTCAATAAAGCTGAGTGACGTTGACGCGACCCTATCGTTTGAGATTTTCGTTATTCGGAGAAAATTCCCGGATCCCTCGCGCTTTATCGGTTTGTCATTCGGCGAGATTGGGATAGAATTTTTAATTTGATTTTCGCTTTAATTATTTATGTTTTAGTGTGTCCATATCGCAATGTTAATTAGCATCTTTATTATTAATTTTTACTACATGATGTTGTTAGATTATGGGACTTACAGAAGCTCTGAGCTCGGGGTCTAAGCGGCTATAGTATGCGAGCAATCCGGGTTCGACTCTCGCCAGGATCAATTAAATTGTTAATTGCAATTTTAATTTCTGATTTACCACGTAATAGACATTAAAGAGAAATATTCTGAGGAAACACATCGACTTGCCAAGCGTGACAACTATAGGAAATATCCTGCCCGTGAGGTAATTTAGACCAATGATTAGCAGTGAATACTTTATGGCCTGTAACGGTAACGTTACCGGTAACGGGTAACGGTCGTTGAGGTGTTGGGAAACAATGCCAGTTTTTCCGCCAAATTATAATGCAGTCATTTCTGAGGACTAAGATTGTTTTAATTTTTATTAATTTAATTACTTTTTCTTCGTGGTATAGCCACGCTGCAACAAGCGTAAATGGATTGACTTGACCGGGGAAGGATCACGCTTACACAAAAATATCAGCGTAAATTAGTCGTGTGTCGTATAATGACGAAAACTGGAGACCCTTTTAATTTGTATGAGACATTTGATCTTTATCCTCAGGGGTTACAATGCGTCTTTATTTTAATTCTACATCATCGCGAATAAAGATGTCTATGGCCGTAACATCTACTTATCATAAGGTGGCCTGTTATATAAGTACCTATAATACACTGGCTCTCTGACTGGCTATGGTGGTACGTTGTGGTGTCCAAAAACAAGCAAGGATAGGAGAACTACGAGTAACAGAAGGACTTCTTTGGCCAGAAATGATATCCTAAGCATACTTGTAATTGCAAACAAAATTATATTTATTGTAATCTTTTTAAAATATTATTAAGAAGCGTACGAAGTGCGTTGACATTTCCAAATTATAGTTTTAATTTTAGTATTTATACGTTCACTTCATAGCATTCAAAGTGAAATAAAACAGATGATGCACTTAATTTTATTAACTTACAAATGTATGTATTCCAATTTATTGTGTAAAGATAGATATGAAAGTCCCAAAGACGGGTCTTTCACTACATTTTTTTTTATTGTCCAGGTAACAGTAGCGATTTTTTTAAGCAACATTATCAAACATTTTTAGAAACAGGATTTCGTAGGCATAATAATATAAGTGCTTGTGATCACGTAGACGCTTGTAGCTCCGTAGCGCACGTAGCTTGGCGTAGAACTTTATAAAGTGGTAAGTCTACGCAAACTCTGTTTACTCGTTATCGACGTAAGACATAAAGTGAAATGGATGCAAAGGTGGAATGATGAAATATGAGCTCGGGGATGAAATATTATTATTAAAAAGATTTATATTTTTAATTTTGCGTTAGCCTTCGTAGAAACCATCATAGTATCACTTTGTTGCTCGTCTGTCTTTCTGTCCCTTTTTATCAGAGACGGATAGATATGTTAAATTTAAATAATACTCAAATACTTTTCAAATGCTTCTAAATCACACGATTAGTGGATTCGTCCATTTACGTCACTAAATATATCTACCATTAACATAAAATAATGGAATTTGGCGCGAAGCATACTCTTTCTCACAGCACATGTAAAAATATTAATAGGTAAAGAAGATAGAAACAGAAACAGTGGATGAATAGCATTAAATTCCTTATAACAATTGAAAATAAAAATAAACTACGGTTGCGTACCCCCTTGCCTATCCTATCCTATATATATATGAAAAAAGTGTAAAAATACGAGAAAAATAAAAAGAAACCTTTTTATTAACGTAAATAGTAAAAATAATACTTATTGAAAGTCACTCTAATGTTTTATTTACCACTTGTTCGTAAAATACCTCTGTCCTGGGAAGAACCAGCAAGATATCCAGCGGGAATAATTTTTTTTTTTGAAAAAGAAACAACAGTTTGCAATCATTAAACTGACACAATAGTCAACAACACAAAACGATTAGAAATAGCTTGCTAGAAATACCTCATTCCTACGGGTTATTATAATCCATAAATACCTAACGCTTTCTCCCACTCAGTTGGTCAAATATCAACCACACGTGATAATAATAATCCTAAAAGTACCTAAACTCAGTATTTTTCTTTTTTACCGGCGGTACCGAAAACGACAATATTATACATTTTTCCAGCCAGTTATCGTCGGAGTTGAAATAATTCTCAACTCCTATTTTTAGAGAGGGCACTTGTACACGCTCCGTTGTTTATAGAATAACCCTCCTAGTTTCAGGGTTCCTTTTTAGTATTAAAAATGTACGAGATAAACATTTGACTTGTTTGCTAACGAGAGAAAATTTGAATAAAATTGAAACGTTACTATGGGATATAAATCTACTGAACTTGTATTGTATACTTAGTCGCCCTTTTGTGTACATTAGTGGGGCAAATTACGATTAAAGACTTTTTATTATTAATAATTATATAGCTAAACCATGCCATATTTATAATGTTAAGCGCACGTTGTAAATTTCACAGTTATATGGACAAACCGAATCCGATCCCCACCAGTGACATTTAAATTATTTGTTATTTTATATGCTAATTTACTACGTGATCTCTGGTTGAGGAAACCATCGTGAGGACATCTGCATATTTTATAAATTTTTCATGGAATAACGTTGACAAACTCGAAAAAGACAGTCTTCCTTATGGTATGAGGATGCCTTGATCTACAGCCATCTACATTTATCCTCTTTAAGAATAAAATGCAGATACGTTGTCATCCCTGAAGGACTGAGATGGAATGCCTCGTTTCCCCGGTCCTCCTCTCCTGATCGAGTCAAACCGTTCGTGCTACAACCATAATTTAGCTGCATCATGACTCTACCACGTAATATGCATGTCTAACGATTTAAATATTTTGAAGACATGTGAAGCCTACTACGGACAGCGTAGCAAACTATAACTAAACTAAACCATAACCATAAATATTAACCCTCTTTAAAATATTATATAGATGCGTGACTTTTGATATTGCGATAGTAAATCCGCCAAACAAGCTAACGATTAAGGCAAACTGGAGAGGTTCATCTTCAGCAATGTATAACGTGCTGATAATGATGAAGAAGAATGTAAAGATATCAGATTTGAAGACAGTTTAGATGCAGTGCCGGTCAAGCGGAAACATTAACAATACAGACGAAAAGTTATTGAAGCATGAAAAACTAGTATAGTGAACCCGTCCTCTCTTTAATCCACTCCGAATCGTTTTATTCTGTTTCACTTCAAAGCGGATATTTTTCTGACTAGAGGACTTATCTACGCAATTTCAAAAATATTTTCCTAGAAATTGAATTCGTGTTTTAATTTTTGTATTCATCAGTTTAACCCCCATAGTACTAGCACATAAATTGAAAGAGATATTTGATATATAAACTAGTCCTTTTTAAAAGACCGTCAACGCCTCTGCAATTCCCTTGGTTCTCTTGGTGTTGCAGTTGTTCATGGGTGGCGGTAGTCACCATCAGGTGATCCGCATGCTCGTTTGCCCCCTCTTCTATAAAAAAAATATTTTCAATTCATATACGTGGTAGAGCTATGCTGCAGCTATACCATGGTTGTAGTACAAATAAGTCGGCTCGACTGTTTGCTCATTTGTCACTATTATTCTATTAAAAAAATCTTATTTGGCTACATTGACTTTGACATTGACTTTTTTATATTCTACTAAGCCAGTGCTTATCTACGATCCCACCTGATCCCACTCGGTACAAAAAAGCCTATTCATTCTTGCCTTGAAGACACCCACACAGATGCTGGCAACTCCACTCCTTTGCTGTACGCATGATAAACAACGTAGCAAACCGTTTGGTACGAATGCGTGGTAAGCATGTGTTAGCCCTTTTTGTGAAGACGAATGTTTTGGTCATTTTGGTGCATTGTTAGCTTGTTGCCTTGCAGTTCGGCGTAAGGGAACTTTCATACATTTTTTTACTGAAATTAGTTGCTTGAAAGTCGTAAAAGCAATGGGAAAGCCATAAATATCTGGTGACCTCTGATAGTGGTGAAATAACCGAAACTTTTACGTCAGACGTAAAATAAAGTGTAGTTATACGTATAGTGACTGTGTAAGAATGTCCAATACCTCATATCATCCCGTGGGTGTCGTCGGTCGTCGGTGAAACTGAACCGGGGGATTGACTGCGGAATCTTCCTGATACCAGGTTAATAAAATAAAATAAACTTCGATTACCAACCCGCTCGTCAAGCGTGGTAACTTCGATTAATATCGCCTCTATGGGGCAACCTATGTAGGAAGCCTATATTCAGCAGTATACTTTTATAGACTATTATGTTAATGGTAAAATAATCAGGTTGGAGACGGAGAGAAGCGTCAAGAAGAATGAGTATTTACTTAATACTTAGTCCTTACGGGTGACAATGCATCTGCATTTTGATTCTTTATTGAAGATAGATGTAGATGTCTATGGGTCACAGCAACCATTTACCATCAGGTGGACTGTGTGCTAGTTTGTCCTATAAAAAAAAAGAATATAACATATTTTTAGTGAAGATACATATGCCTAGCTGTGTTCTTATACCGTTACATCCTATTAAAGTGTACTGTTGAACATAGGTCTGCCCTATAGATTGCCTTCGTAGGGGGGATATATGCCATTGTTGCTACGCTTGGCAAGCGGGTTGGCAATTACAGTTTTTATTTTTAGTCATTATTAAGAAGACGCTGCCGACCATCTGATTTGTTTCCCCCTGTCGCATCTTACGAAACCCATGGGATGATATGGAGTAGTGGATATTCCTACACCATCACTACACAATAAGCTGTGGCCTTAAATAATACGATATAATAATGATAGTAGTAAACATTTAATCTTTTTTTTATTATTTATTATTGCCATAAAATAAATTAATACGGTTTACAAGTTCTTGATTATCAAATGTTATTTCAGCGCATTGAAAATTCAATTCATATTTAACAATGTTGGTGTAATTAACCAATTGTTTTCTATCGGTCTCTGTGGAGCTTTTATTAATTTTAAAATCACAACCGGAGTCGCTTATTCTGTGCCACGTTATATTTCGCACAACAAAATTGGACGTTATTGCATACCCTTACAGCCTCCGTCACACTCCACTGCTGAACATTTTGACGGCTCCGTGGCGCAGTGGCTTAGCAATGAGTTGTTGCGCTGGGGGCCGCGGGTTCGAATCCCGCATGAAACAAATATTTTTATGGCCTACAAATAATTGTTCCGGGTCTGGATGTTTGTCCTCGTGCAATTTGTGTTTGTAAACTGCCTCCACGATACAGGGAAAATCCTTGTGTGAGGGTAACGTTTTTTAAAGAAAAAAAAAAGAACATGAATATAGATATAAGTGATACTTCATTAATGTTTAAATCAAAACGACAATTGCATAAATATAACAAAGTAAATAACGCTATATCTAAATTAGTAAATGGGTTTAACTTTAATAATTTACATAATATATATATATATATATATATATATATATATATATATATATATATATATATATATATATATATATTATGTATTACTATTAATTTATTATAAATTACTTTTTGTGCTATGACGGAATGCTATGAAGTTAAAATTAATCCCTTTTATTGAAATGAGTAAGCAAATCCAAAAAAGTTTTGATGATTACAGATTTATTAAAAATATTTTTCGCCTTCCTGCACTTCATATTTCTTGGAACGTAATTAATTGCTGCCATTTTGTAAACGACAGTTCGTAATTTCGTTCTCGAATGAAAATTTCGAGAAGTTATCCAATCTTTTTATTGACACGTCGAAATCAGAGATGGGATGATTTCCAGTGATCAAATAGAAAAAGTTGGGAAATACGGCCGGATAATTTCGATGTGAACTTTTTGAAGTTATGTATTTATTTATAATCACTCATTATAGAATAATAGATAACAAAAGAACAAGCAGTTCACCTGATGGTAAGTATATCTTTTCTCGATTAAGAATCAGTTGGTTTCCGCCACTGACCATAAGAAGTGCATCAACATTATTTGCTATTCTACGTTAGTATTCTACGTTATTATTCTGCGTTGTCATTCTCAGGTCGAGTTGTCCCATTAGTGTATTACTCTTCAGCGTCGCTCTACCACGTACAAAATGTAATGCATACTTGTAAAAAAATAATATTGCAATTATGAATCAATAACTCAAAAAAATTTACTTTGACTCTTTGTGCAACTTGACTTTTCTGCCGACTTCCAAAAAGGAGACGGTACTCAATTCGACGCGTATTTTTTATGTGTGTTACCTCATAACTTTTTACTGGGTGAACCAATTTCGATGATTCTCTTTTTATATGAAAGCTGATAATTATCGTGTGGTTCCATATGAATTTGATCAAGATCAGATCAATAATTTTTAAGTTATTCTTAATAACTTATATTGAAGTCAGCTGTACAAAATTTTTAATTTTAAATTATAGGATACAAAGGCATAATTTTCAAGTTAAGTACCATTTTACTAACCGACTTCAAAAAAACTAATGGCGGCTCAAGTCGAAATTGTTTATTTTTGTACGTATGTTAAGCGCTATCTTCGTCATTTGCATACCGATGGTGAATATTCTTTTTTCATCAAATAAACTATTCTTCAGAGGTGATTCCATATAAATATAGAGAAAATTTTCACCTCTAAAAGTGGCAAAATAGGGATTGAAGTTTGTAATGTAATTTTAGATGACATTGAGATTGTGATATTTGTTAGTTCACTCAAAAGGATAACAAAATAAGGTTGTGTTAAATTAAAAGTAGACTTTAAAAAACTACATAGAATACAAGTGGTAAAAAAAAAAATTGTAAAACCGATTTCAATATAAAGAAATTGAGAACATCACCAATGTAGTTGAAGTCAATTAAATACGCATTATTAAGGATAACTAAAAAACTACCGATCACATTTATACGAGACTACATGAGAAGTATCAGTTTTCAAATCGAAATCGGTTCACCTAAAAGAAGTTATGAGATAACACAAATAAACAAAAATACAGTCGAATTTAAATTTTCTATTCATTATGTCTTAGCATCGAGTTCAGAATGTGAAATTATTTTTTTTAGTTCTTTGTAGTCGGCTCTTACTTTTATTAAAAGGTAATTTTAATCCACACGATAAAATCAAGATATAGCAAATGTTTGTGGTCTATACAAGCGCGGTGCTCGACTTGTCGCCTTAACTCATATTCTGCTGCAGTCCTGACACACCGTAACTTTGCTCCACAAAATATTACTTTGCAGCATTTTGATTCGCAGACGAGGATAAATGTATATGTTTATGGGCCACAGCAACCACTTACCATCAGGTGGACTGTGTGCTCGTTAGCACCCTATCCTATAAAAAAAATTATATAACTTTGATTTTATTACTGACTTTATGGCGGAGCGACATTTGCGCACGGTATACACAAAACTTAAACCGCGGCAGCTCAAAGCTGCGCTTGCTTTACAAATTAAAATGAAAATAGTAATATTAAGTAATTTGAACAATTTTTCCTAAAGAAAATAAAACGCTCTAAGCCATTTGTTATGTTCTTTTCATACAATTCTATTTTCAGTACTTTGTTAGAAATACTTGGTAATCCGATCGTATTAAGTACTTCAATAAAGATAGATAACATCCCTATACTTATTGTACAGTCGATAATGTTAACAATTTAGACTATATACAACATTAAATGTATACGTACGTACAGAAATTATTACAACCATTAAATTAATAGTATCATATCAAAGAAAGTGTTATGAAATACCCTTAGAAAGCGACTCGAAACGTCTGAATAACATTCTCATGAAGAGTCGCTATCATATCTAGTCTCGACGGAATACCGAAGGCGAAATTGCTGAAATTAACTCGAATCCGCCTCCCGGGCATTATAGGGTTAACTAACGAATGTGGAAGCTGGAGATGAGTGCATTTTATCGGCCTTGATACGGGGATCAGGGTTGAGGATTCTGATAAAATCCCTTTAGTGCCGCGACAGATTGAAAGAGATTTTTAACGGCTGAAAACTTTGAGAACGGATTCTATCTTTTCATACGATCCGTTGGAGCAATGAAGCGTGCCAGTTTAGTCGGAGTTGTAGTCGTTTCACTAATATGGACCCTTTATCCAATTTGTTCATTCCAAACTTTGCGAGTTTCTTGAGTGAATTATAAAAGTCTACATTACTTTCGTATGGACGGATTAATCAGTGTTCATTTATTTACAATTTTCTTTACTTAAAGTATCATATTTATTATATTCATTTTGTTTAGCAATAAGAGGTTATTGAATATTATTTGAAGTTTTTTGAAGTCCGCTTTTACTTTTAAACTTAATATTTTTGCAATTTATGTTTGCTTAATTTCTCGTATTTCCTCAAGTATTTTAGACATCTCAAATTTTCTCAATATTAACATTACCCTTACCGTGTAGTGGCAGTGTGAGAATATCCACTAAGTCATATCATCCCGTGTAGTAAAAGGCGACAGAGGGACACAAATCAGGTGATAGGCAGCAGCATCTTCCGACCCGTTTGTCAAGCGTAGTAACTGTGGCAAATATCTGTCGAGAGTGTCGAGATGGGAAGGTCTGTGGAGAGCAATGGACTTCAATAGGCTGTAACGGTAACGATAAGATTATTCTACTTGATGTGTAAACTTTAATAATTTATTTTCTTTCTTTTGTTACAGTATCCGGTGAAGAAGTAAAAGAAGTCGAGAGTCCGAATGGGAACCCGAAGTTAACTCGGTACACGACAATTTCGAGGTAGGTCAATATGTCTTTCATTAAAATATAACTAAAATTAAAAACCTTGAAAAACCCCGAACCAAGAAGAGATATTCAAATGGCTGAAGAGATTTTCTTGAAATATAACTAAGAAAACACTTCACTAAGACACCTTTCAAGCGAAAAAAAAAATGCGTGAGTGTCGTGGAACACTCAGTTGGAACGAAGTTTCTAGCGTAGTATATTATTATTGATAAACGTAGGTATTATATTATTGATTACTAGCGTCTACATGGCAAGATAAGAAAAAGTGCGAGGGAGATGGATATTATTCCATCTCACTTCCTTATTTCACCGCCAAGGCCGTCTACACTATTTACACACGGGGTAGTGACGAAAAAATCTTACACTTTTGTCGCCTAGCTCCCATCCACCAAACCCGTGCCATCCGATAAAGAACTTCGTTCCAAAACTTTATTAAAATCGGAAGATCCGGTCCGGAGCTGTAATGCCGCAGACAGACACACAGATAAGCAGACAGACAGACACACACACACAAACACAGAGAGAGAGAGAGAGAGAGAGAGAGAGAGAGAGAGAGAGATACACAAATACACTCTACAAATATTACCCATTTGTTTTCGTCGGTGGTTAACAAAAATGGCCAAACAGTATTTTTTATTAATTTATTTATTCTTTATTGCAATCTTTAAAACTAAAGAACAACAAAGGGCGGACGTGATTAACATACACTCGGTTCCTAGTAACAGTAATACTGAAATATTCAACGCTGTCTTACTTTGCTTTTGCGGTGAAAATTTGCAATAGTTGCCTCACTTGGAAAACAGTGTGGTTACCGTAGATTTTTATTATTTTGAGGTGTTATGAGGAAGATTCTGCTATCCATCTCCTGTTTTTAGTTTCTCTTTGTCATCTTCTACGAATTTCCTTACGGATTCTCTTAATCCACTACACGGTGATATGCATAAATAAATTACACATATAAACTATAGGAGATACTATAAGCAAATTTAATGGTTAAAACATTAATTTCGCAAACTGCGTAAAATGGTTTAATAAAAAGTTTTTTTTATAGGATAGAGTAACAAACGAGCACACAGTCCACCTGATGGTAAGCGGTTGCTGTGGCCCATAGACATCTACATCTATCCTTGTTTGCGAATCAAAATGCAGATACGTTGTCACCCGTGAGGACTAAAGATGTTATGCCTCGTTTCCAGGAAAAAGGGTATCCGGTTCTCTACACTCACCATACGAAACACAGCAGTGTTAAAAGCTACTATTTTACGCTGGTATTCTGTGAGAGCGTGGTCCTTCCCCGGTCGAGCCGACCCATTCGTGCTACAACTATACTACTAACATAGCTACAGTATGGCTCTACCACGTTTAAAAATTATTGAAAAAATATTTTTCACGTTAATAAGACCTTAAAAGTTAATAATAATAATTAGTTAAGATTATAAGTTTTGAAAATTTAAGTGAGAATGGTTGCTTACCAAATTTAAATGGATATAGATCCTAAATGGTCATTCAAAATGAAAAATGATTTCAGAAACCTAAAGATTATTTTCTAAGATCTATTCAATGATACCCCACTGGACATAGTTTAACAACTTTCATTTTTTTGTTTCTCAACATATGGCGTCTGGTTGTCACTATAAAGAGTTTTGATTACGCCATGCTACTAACAAGAAACTGACAACTAACAAGATTGAGACAAATTGATTGATATAATCATCAAAATCGGCAAGCGTTTAGCCTCTAGTGCGCCACAAAGGAACAAACATAATTACATAGGCTGATAAACACATTACCCACCTTTGCGTCGCGCAATCTGGTAAAAAGTTTCTAACAGATCTTCTCTTAGCATTATAACCCAAAAATGACGCTTTATCTTTATTCTTAAAGATTTTATACAAAATCGATTGTAACATTTTTTACTTGTACTTTAAAAAAAACCTATAACTTTTAAAGGTTAAGTTGATAAGACGTTTTTTATGAGTATTAAATAAGATTTTTAATTTTAAACATTTCACCATATCGCATATAGTTTTCGAGGTAATAACCATAAAACTGAGTTTAAAGTGATTTTTCGATTAATGTAGAAATGCACTTTTTTAAGTTTTAAGCGGGCAAAGACGCAGGTAAAGGCTAGTTACAAATATTTACAACGTCTATTTTCTTTTATATCTGCAAAGAATTACAAACCCGATCCTCTTTTACCTATCTACTTAATCCACGTTTCATGTGACACAATCGTTCAAGAGCATTGTTAGGCATTCATGAAAGGAACTGGGGGATAGAAGAGAACCGTTTTTATATAGGCTATAAAAATCCCATGAATTAGTTATAAGGACGTTCCCATATATTGGATGTGTAACAACTTACCTTCCTGTCATTAAACGAAAATAAATTCATGCGTGTTTTTTAACTTTTTCTTTTTATATTTTCACATTGCCGACAAACTGGCTTACATTTTGGCAAAATTTAAAATGTAAGTAACGTAACGCTCATTCTAAGAATAAATTAAATAATAAATAAACATAATCCAGTTAACATTGAGAAATAAATACTAGTGGTAGTGGTGGCGTAGGAGGATCCACTGTCCCATATCATCGTCGTAGGAGGCAACAAAGGAAATTGAAACAGACGATGGGAAAGCATTTTCCCGATAATAATTCAAAATAATATTTACGGTTGCCGAGCGTTCTATCAAGCGTGGCTATGGCGAATTTTCGACCGAAATTTTCGATTTTAACAGTGGTAGAGCCTCGCTACAGCTGAATTACGACCGAATTCTTTCCGATCGGCTTGACTCACTGGCACTGCGTAGAGGTGTTGCATCTCTTTGCGTATTTTATCGCATGTACCACGGGGAGTGCTCTGAGGCATTGTTCGGACTAATTCCAACCGCTCAATTTCACCATCGCACATCGCGACAAACTTGCGATACCATCCATACCACATGCATGATTGGCGGTCCACCACTGTGCGATTTAGAAGAAGTTTTCTCCCTCGCACAACTTCCTTTTAGAATCGATTACCGCCAGCGATTTTTTCGGGCCGATACGACTTTGGGACCTTCAAGAAAAGAGCCTACTCCTTTTTAAAAGGCCGGCAACACATCTGTATTTCCTCTGGTGTTGCAGTTGTTCATGGGCGGTGGTAGTCACTTACCATCAGGTGAGCCGCATGCTCATTTGCTCCCTCTCCTATATAAAAAAAACATTTTTTATTGAATAGGGGTGACAAACGTATCCTGATGGTAAGTGAATGCTTTGGTTATAGACATCTACATTATTTTCACTTAAGAATCAAAATTCAGATTCGTTGTCAACACTTAGAATTAAAATGGAATGCCTCGTTACCAGTAAAACGATACTCACCATCCGAAACACAGCAGTATAAACACTGCTGTTTTACGCTTGTATTCTGCGAGAGAGTGGTATTTTACCGGTCGAGCCGACCCGTTCATAAAAGAGAATACATTATTACTACATTCGTGCTACAACCATACGAAGGCATCTATCATCATCATTACAGCCCTTCACAAGTCCACTGCTGAACATAGGCCTCCCCCAAAGAATGCCACAAAGCACGGTCCTGAGCCACCTGCATCCATCGACTTCCTGCATGTCTTACCAGGTCGTCACTCCATCTCGTGGGGGGACGCCCTACACTTCGCCTACCAGTACGACTGCCACTCGAGAACCTTTCTACCCCATCGGTTGTCGGTTCTTCGAGCTATATGGCCGGCCCACTGCCACTTCAGCTTACTGATCCGTTGGGCTATGTCGGTTACTCTTGTTCTACTGCGGATATCCTCGTTTCTATGGGAAAGCCTAAATAATTTGTTTTTTGTTATTAACTAATTACATATTTATTTATTTATTTATCGTATATAGCAAATACCTTCACTAGGGTTTACAAACATTATAGACTAAATGCCTCACAAGTCCTTACGAGTGAGATTATGGGACATACAATTAAAAAAAAATATTAATATGAAACTAACACTATCAATGTCAATATAATATCTAATATAATAATACCTTTAAAGTTAGCCTTTCAAGAAACTAATTTCGCATATGAAAATTTCCGTCAAACGTTGATGTGGGTAGGAAGTAAAACTTACTTATTACGCGTCCCAATAAAATGTTATAGGGGTGTGTTTTGTCTTCAATTATATTAGCTTGACCTGATTTCAGCTTATGGATCGGAAGCGCGAGAAGGGTTTCACGCACTTCTAAATTTGATTATTTTGGATGATAAGCCCGTAAGTTTCTTTACGCGCCATAAATTAGCTTAACTTTAATGTATATATGTATATATGAATGTAAGGGAATTTTTGAAAAGTTAGTTTTTACCCACTTCTAGATGTCTGAATAATGTGAATTTATACAGACGTGTTTAGAACTGATCCTAGAACTGATCTTTGGCAGCAGTATCTTCCTAATATCAACTCAGAAAAATAAAAAAATGTGTTCGCCAACCCACCTGTCAAGCGTCAATCCCCCTTCCCCTCTATGAGGCAAGTCTCACGTGCAAAGGTTTATCATTTTATTTAGATATTTTATTTATTTAGACATTGGGACGTCAAACACCTCAGTCGAAACGTCGGGAACGAGATAAAATCCGTAAAAACTAGTATTATTCAAATATTTTTAACTTGTTTTAATTTTTCTCTTTTTAGGAATATTCGTACATTGATTTGGTTTATCCATTTCTAATCTATTTCATACAAATTATAACTGAAATTTCAAAAAGAAACATTAATTTTTTCACTTTTCTAACAAAATAACTTAATTAATTAATTTATAACATAATTAATTATTAATTTAAAAAATCTGTCAAATAATTCCTCTTTCCTAAGTAGCGACAGAAAAATTCGTAGGAGTGCCCTTAGAATTAAAGTAACTTCAAGTTTTGTTCATCATAGTCAAAATGCCTTCTTTAAAAAACGATAGGTATATTACATTCTTATAAAGAAGTACGTAGTAATTTTATTTTTAATCGACTTCAAAAAGGTGGAGGTACTCAATCCGACTGTATTATACCTCATAACTTTTGTCTAGATGAACCAATTTTAATGATTCTTTTTTATTTGAAAGCCGGTACTTCTCATATGGCAATCTCATATAAATTTGATCAAGATCTGACCAGTAGTTTATGAGTTATCCTTAATAATGCGTATTTAATTGTGGCTCGGCTACATTAAAGATGTTTTCATTTTATTTATATTGAAGTCAATTTTTTAATGTTTCCACTTGTGGTGAAAAAAGTCAATAAAATATATGTTATTCTTTTTAGTTTCCTTTCAAACAATGGAACTTTACGGCCGTCGGGAGAATGCGTTCCTGACAGCTGTCAGTTGGACATGATTTGTGATGGGCCGACACTACGTATTATTATTTATTACAACTTACCCAAGAACTTTTTTCTACTTTTTTTATAAGTATTTCTCAAACGTATTGTTCTTATATTCAATAAAAAGTAATAATAAAAAAGTACGATTTACCATCAAGGGCTTCATCACCACTTACCACCTGGTGGGATTGTGATCAAGCATTGGCTTATAATAACGAAAAAATTGTTCACTACTCCAAAGTTACATAGGTCATCCGATCGTGAAATGTCATGATCACATTCTTTCAGTAGCCGTAATGTACGTATCTAATATTGCATCGAGACAATTACTTTATAACAGTGTTCCATTGTGACACCTCTAGGATCGAATTTATCTGTCGTTTTATTCTGCACTATTATATTATTATCTATTGTTATAAAATAAAGTACCTAAAAGTAGAAGCCTTTATACGTCCCACAGCTGGGCACCGACCTCCTCTCATTTTGGAGAGGGTTTTAGGGAAGAAAATGTTCGTTGCGCTGCCCTAATGCGAGTTGGCGGACTTCGCATGTGTTCGAAATATTTTTTCTTATTTCTTAAGACATGTAGGTTTCCTCACGATGTATTCCTTCACCACCGAGTACGTGGTAATATAAAAAAAAATTACAATTAACAATTTCATTGGTGCTGGCGGGGATCGAAACGCGGACTGCTCGCGTACTGTGAAATTTACAGCGATCGCTTAGCAACTGAGCTACAACGACTATATATTGTTATAAACATCATTGATTTCGTGCATGTTTGACAAAAGTATATACATTTATGGTATTCGTTTTTAATTCTTTCATCCATTATAGGCTATCATAAGTCCACTTCTGAACATTGGCCACCCCCATGGATTGCCTTATAGTCATGAATGGCAGGCGTGTTGGCAAGCGGATTTTTCTTATGATTTTGAGCTGTTACCAGCAATATTCTGATACAACACCTACGAGACCATATGGGGTAGTTAAATATCTTTTGAAGCGCCACCGTGAAAATATTCATGTTTGCATTACCGAAAATATGGTAATGTTGTCGGCTGGTATTTACGATGTCTGTTTCACAATTGGGTTAATCAGACCGGGAAGGACCAAGTTTATTTGATAGCTAGTTATATATTATGAAAGTAGATGATGTTACATGAGTGGTTTGATAATATTTTTTTTAATTTATTCTTACAAAGAGTGTTACATTATTTAGTATATTTTAAATTTTGCCAAACTGTAAGCCAGTTTGTCGGCAACGCTACAGTTTACCGTTTCACACTCCTTAATAACAATATAAGTTACTTACGAGTATAAATACTTAAATTAACACATAACTAATTAAAGAAACATTCACTACTAAGGACACAACGACAGGTAATGTTAATTAATGTTCCAAATTGATAAGATTACTTGAACGAGGGACATGAGGGACAGCGCGGTGGACATTTCCTTGCCCTAAAACCCTCTCAGAAATAAGAGGAGGCCTGTGTCCAGCAGTGGGACGTAAATAGGCTGCAACTTTACTTGAACTAGGAAGCTTTGTTCAGCGTTACAAAAATATTAAAATTTTCTCATTAATAACACCAAAATTTTCTCATAGATAAACCTATAAGTTAAAACATTATCTCAATACAAATATGCATCAAAAACTCAAATGATTTGAAAGAATACCATTTCCAAAATATAAATTAGGTATTTTATTTTAACAAATATCAGTTAAATAATTCAAAGTTTATTTACTCGTCAGTAAAATGTATTTATTTCTGTTCGTCGGTATTGAATAAATTTAAATAATAATTCCATTTTCTTAAATGTAAACGTATTTTACGAAAGGTATTTGAAATGTACCGGTGGAGCTACGAGCATGCATTTTTTATGTCGGAAGGTTTCGCTGAAGATTTGTTCACGATATTAAAGACCTTGCGAAAAGAAAGATACCTGCAATCAATTTTGAGAATTAAATAGGTTTGCGCTCAACAGAATTTTCTATAATCCTTTATACAAACAGCCAGTAAAAGCGCAAATTGTAATTTATGATTTGTAAATAATCACGAAACAAAAAAATTACAATATTAACGATAATAAATTTAAAAAAATAAATGTGGGCAGTTGGGCTGGGCTTCACGGACTTTCATGTAAGGTAAACGCATGGCAAGTCCGTGGAGCCTAAATTTGTCTGTCTATACCGTCACCACAAAGACCCAGAATGAGGTTAACAGATTCGCTTAAAATTGATGTTAACAATTTCCTTAGTTTTATTGGCAAAATTGCAATTAAAATTTTCAATGCAACAGGGGATGGACAGCTCCTGTTCTATAAACTCACCATACGAAACACAACAGCGTTAAGCTGCCATTTTATGCTGGTATTCTGTGAGAGCGTGGTCCTTCCCCGGACGAGTCGACCCATTCGTGCTACAACTATACTACTAATATAGCTGCAGCATGGCCCTACCACGTAAAGAAGCTAAAAGCTACCAAGTCTTAACGCATAACTAGGTGCATAACTGCTTCAATTTAAAAAAAAACATAACAATTTTTTATATAAATCCGTAATAATAATAGTAATTTATTACATTAAGATGTACAATAGTTAAAGCTGACATAATATAAAAGATCAGATGACACAGAGAGAACACAGCAGATGATATAGATTTACAATTGACTTATAAGATTAAATACTTAAAAAATGTTTACAAGAATAATTAATAGCGAATAACCACAAAAGCCAGGCGACAATAGCGTGTTTAAAATATCTTTCTACGAGTTAAAATGTGAGAAATTTTTCGAACTGTCTCGCGTGTTATTTCCTTCACATCGTTTTGCGTAAAACCATGTCTGGAGTTCAACAATAAACAAACAGACAAAACATAAATTACTCTTTGTAAAATGTCACAGCTTGACACGTTCGGGTGCAAATCCATAAACAATTATTAACTGGAAGTGTATTTTTATTAAATAAAAATACTTAAAAGATATATTATAGCGGCTTTTATTGACAGGCATGTTGGTGAGAACGCATCAAAAATCGGACTAAGGTCAGCATTAGGTGATTATCTATGCTTACCTTAATAAAGTAAAGGAATCAGGGTGAAAACCTGTTTTTTTTTATGTTTTTAGGGTTCCGTACCTTAATAGGAAAAAACGGAACCCTTATAGGATCACTTTGTTGTCCGTCTGTCTGTCTGTCTGTCTGTCTGTATGTCGGTCTGTCTGTCTGTCTGTCTGTCTGTCTGTCTGTCTGTCTGTCTGTCAAGACCCTTTTTCTCAGGAACGCGTGGAGGTATCATTCTAAAATTCATATTAAATACTCAAGTCTACTGTCCCTTGGAGCTTTGAAAAAATCAAACTCCTAAGCCAACGCAATCAAAAGATACAGCCGTTTATGCCGCAAATATTATGCGGCAAGGGAATCAAAACCTACAGGGTACTTCCCGTGAACTCAGAATCTTAAAATTTGGTACGAAGCAACGTATTATAGCACAGATAAAGGAAAAATTGCGAAACGTATAAATTTTTAGTTACGTCATACAATAAAAATATTTTTAATAATTTTAATCTACGGATTTGTTCGGAACCCTCAGTGCGCGAGTCCGACTTGCACTTGGCCGGTTTTTTTTTAAAGGTTACACTAGGATTTTCTCTTGTATCGTGGAGGCATTTTACAAACATAAATTGCACAAGAACAAACCTCCAGATCCGGAACAATTATTAGTAGGCCATACAAACACTTGTTCGTGCGTGATTCGAACCCGCAGCCCATAACTTTGCAACGCGTTGCTAAGCCACTGCGCCATGGAGTCGTCAAGCCGTCTGTGGTCCTCAATCAGAATAAAATGCAAATGCTTTGGCATTCCTAAGGACTAACATGAAATAACTCATTGCCGACAAAACGGTTCCGGTTTTCATCACTCACTACAGAAACACAGCAGAATTATTCTGAATTTTCATGTTGGCTTTCTGTGCGAGCATGGACATTTCTAGCGTAGTCGAGCTATTCGTGCTGCATTAATAATGCAGCTGGAGAGTGGTTTCAATACGAAACAATCTATGAAATTGGCTGAATTTTATATCGTATTTATTATTAAAAGTGTAGGTCTCAAAAGACGAAATGAATTTTAATTTTAAGATGTATTAGTACTTTATATCATTTCGAAACAGAATACAAATAATTTTAATGTCTGTTCTATATAATTTATATCTGTGTTAAAACATACACAGAATAAAGCATAAAACTTTTTAGAAAGTTTCGAATTCGAGTGAGCGACAAATGGAAGGCCCTTACGATTTATTTATTTAGTGAAGCGACGGCTTATTTCATTTTACATTCCCTCTCTGAATTTATCAAGACATTAAGGTATTATTTGTTTTGTAGATGTGACTTATTAAATATGCAGGTAACTTATTAAAACTGTATTTTCGTGATGACCACTAGATTGGTAGTATAAGATATCATCATAGATATACCGGGTTATTTTCCAAAGAATAGTCAAATTTTAAGCTTAAGTTAAAATAATATAAATAATGATATACCGTTTTTGCAGTTTTTGAAAATACGAGTGAATAAGGCTTCTACTTTTATTACAAATTTTCCCAAATTGAATGTGATTTATGGACAACAACGTTTTTGCCTACCAATCGACCCTTACTAATGTGTGCTAACGCAGTAAAATCAGTTAAAATAATGCATTAACACGCATTCTTAATTTAAAAGATAAAAAGCACAGAATATTTGAGATAATTTTTTAATAAAATTTTCTTCACCATTTGCCTATATTACTTATTCTAAACCTGCTCCGCAAATTGGGCCGGTTATTGCAAAATAACCCGATATATAACAGCAAGAAAGTTTTCCTTATGGAGTGTAGAGAAGAAGGAGGACCATCTCTATAAATGTGTCCCTAAAAACGTATCCAATAAGGGTGGCGCTGCAGTAGCATAGGATAAATTTAAAAAAGCGCCAAAAGTAATTAGAATAAGATGGAGAAATAAACAAAGACCGACCAATCCGCTTGGTTTTGTACTACGTAAATAGTTGAGATTTTGTATACTGGCATTTTACTAACTACTCTAGTCATGAAATTTTTTAAATATTTGAATTCAGCTGACTTCACTCCGTTCACAACAGCTATCTTCATATCGTAGTTTTTCAGACGCCAGCGCTATTGTGGTAGGGTTTTGAACCTCTATTTAAAGTAAATAGTAGGACACTTTTTGAACTTTCGCCCCTTATAAGATGGTTCTCCTTGTACTCTACACTCCATAGTTTTCCTGCAAGTTCTTCGTTCTATATGGCATACTCATACGCATACTTTCCACCACAATTACTATTAAACAGTTTGAAGTAAGTTTCATAAAGCATATAGGCATGATAAGTTACAAGTATTTCATTATATAAATATATTCATGTTAATAAACGTATGAATATTAATGAGAAAATAAATGTTGGTAACTGCGTAATATGTTTTAATTTATATTAAATTGAATATTTCAAAGGAACGATTTTACATTTCGATACGAACGGACAGCTCCTAACTTAATTGAATTATGTTAAGTCATGCCCGAGGGAGTATGGTATCCATCACAGTCCTTTAATCATACTATGGACCATATTAAACATTAAGGCATTGTGAACAATAAAACGATGTTAATTAACATCAAAGCGATTATTAATATGTTTGTTACAATTCTAGTCACATATTTCATCAATTTAGTATTCATAATTTCTATGAAACTAAGTTTTACGGATTTTAATTGCGTATATTTGGTAGAGCCATGCTGCAGCTATATTAGTAGTATAGTTGTAGCACGAATGGGTCGGCTCGACCGGGGAAGAACCACGCTCTCACAGAATACCAGCATAAAATGCAGCTTAATACTGCTCTGTTTCGTATGGTTAGTGTAGAGAACCGGAGATCCTTTTTACTGGAAAAGAGGCATTCCAACTTAGTTCTCACGGGTGACAACGCATCTGCATTTTGATTCGCAAACGAGGATAAATGTAGATGTCTATGGGTCACAGCAACCACTTACGATCAGATGGACTGTGTGCTCGTTTGTCACCCTATTCGTATAAAAAAATATTTTTTATAGAATACGGATGACAAACGAGCACCTAAGTGGAGACGTTCCAAGCGTGGTTACTATGGAAAAATATGAGGTAATTTATGAAGGAGGACTATGTTCAGTAGTGGACTTTTATCGGCTGTAGTGGTAATCATCTAATATATAAAAGTTTATATTTGTTTGTTTCGTATTTTATACGCTGGTATGCTGTTCATCAGATTGTGGTAAAACCTTGTCAACTCATTGCTTGCACTTGCGTGAAGGTTGTAGGTGTATTACAATTAACTTAAAGTAGGTGGCGCGCGTATCACACCCACTTATTTTATTTGAAAGTTACATGTCATTCCATTTCAATTAATGTATTATTATTATTCCTAATTAAACAATATAACTCTTCGAAATTTGAAACGATATTTCCACATATATTTATTCTGCGACACCAATGCTCCGGGTACCAGCTAGTAATACAATAATGGTTAAACTGAATATAATTTTGCACCAAACCATTTTAGTTAAAACGGCTCAAACCGCTTTTATCTGGATTGCTAGTTCGTTCGTTCGAGTTGAAACTCGCGTCATTAGCGTAGCTCTAAATCCGTTTCGATATTTCCCTGGAACGGCTTAGTTTAACTTCTCTGAAAACAAACGCCTTTAGTCGGGAACGGGAAACGGATATGTAATGCACTTCAAACTCTATCGATAACTAGCTAACGTTCTTTGGAAGTTTAATAGGAACTGTTCTGTGTCGTATATACTATTATTACCGTAGTAGTTTGCCGGCGTTAGGTTTCATTTAGTAGTGTTGATTATATGACCCCCTCCGTGCCGTGTAGCGACGAAGTAAGAAAATTCTCCAACCTTCCGTGGGTGTCATGAAGATGATTGAGATAAATGAAATAGAATATGAACAACACCATCTTCCTGATAACAAATGCGAAGAAATTAGAAAATACTGCGGCTGCCAACCGATCTGCTAAGCGAGGCAACTATTTGATTGGCTGTTATACTTTTTTTTTATGGAATAAGGGTGACAAACGAGCACACAGTCCACCTGATGGTAAGTGGATGCTGTGGCCAATAATATTCAAATATATCCTCGATTATAAATCAAAATGCATATGCGTTGTCAGGGGTGCATTCAGATGAAATGCCTCGTTTCCAGTAAAATCGGTCTCCGGTTGTCTGCACTCACAATGGTGTTTTGTGAGAGCGTGGTCCTTCCCAGTCAAACTGACACGTTCGTGCTATAACCCATTATAGAGCTACAGCATAGAACATCGCTATCTAAAGCCTATCAAAACTCCACTGTTTAACATATATTGCCTCATAATTGAGACATTTGAAAAAGTTGCCACGTTTGGCACTTTTACTTATTACCTTTCATTGTATTTTTTATGTTTATTTCGATCATTACCTACCTTCCTACCGGTTAATATTTGTTCAAGTACACAAATAATAGAACTATTTGTTTTAGGGTGGTACATACTGCAAGATATTTCAAATTCAACATAACTGTATTTGTTAGTTTTCATATTGACTGCCAAACTATACTTATACATAAAGCAATTTTTTTAAAATCATCTTTATCTTAGTGTTGTTAGATGGTAATAGTAAATATGACATTGTTATCAATTTAATTTAGTTTGAAAAACGAAAATTATTAATTCATCCTCGTCTCCATTATACGAGGAAAATTTAGTTAAAAATTTTCGTTTTTTTTTTTTGCACGTTTCGTTGAGTGAATAATATTTCGTTAATAGAATTGTACAAATATACATTTGTATTGTTTGTATAAATAATACTTTTTAATGCCCCTTGTGAAATTTTATTGCCATTCGAAACAGTTGTTTTGGAAATTCATTTTGTTCAATCTCTTTCCCTACATTTATACGAGGGCGGGACTGAAAATTTCGGGAATCAAGGAAGTGACACAACATTACTATTTAAAAATGTATTTATTGCTTTTCGAAGTATTCTCCGCGAAATTTGACACATTTTTCAATACGATGGAACCAATCATTGAAGCAACCATTCCATTCGGAAGTTGGGGTCTGCAAAATGGCCGTTTTGTAGCCGTCCACAGCTTCTTCAGGTGATGAAAATATCTGTCCACGCAATTTATTCTTTATTTTAGGGAAAGTATAGAAATCATTAGGGCTAAGGTCGGGGCTGTATGGCGGATGGTCTAATAATTCTATGTTTACTTGCTCTAAAAACTCTTTTGTTCTGTGTGCGGTGTGAGAACTCGCATTGTCGTGATGGAGGATGATGCGGCGGTTGCAGTTCTCTTTACGGAGTTCAAAAACGACCTGTGGCAAACAAATGCTAGCATACCATTCTGCATTAACCGTTCTTTGTCCCTCAAGAGGAATAGTCGTAACATGGCCGGTTTTGGAGACAAACGTGGTCACCATTTTTTTTGCAACATCCCGTGAACGAACAATTTTTGTTGCTTTAACTCATTTTCGAACACCCAAACTCGTGACTGGTTTTTTGTTTCGGGTTCGTACGCGTATCGTCCAGGATTCGTCACCTGATACGATGTTGTATACAGCATTTGAGGATCCTGCGTGGAATCTTTCGAGAGCTCTGACGCACCAAGTAACGCGAGCCGCTTTTTGCTCTTCACAGAGCGAATGCGGTATCCATCGGGAAAACAATTTTTTTACACCTAATTGTTCATGCAAGATTATTTGTATTTGACTCATGCCAATGTCTAAAGTTGCTTGAATTTTGCAGTATGTCACATGTCGATCTTCCTCAATCAGCTTACGCACAGCATCAACGTTTTCTTGGGTGACTGCAGGTTTTGGACGACCTTGACGGGGATCATCACTGAGCTTGACACGTCCACGTTGAAATTCAGCAAACCAGCGATAAATTGTGGTTTTGGATGGAGCTTCATCACCAAATGCAGAAATCATCCGGTCAACACCCTGTTTTTGTGTTAAACCACTTCGAAAGTCATAATAAATCATCGCTCTTGAATTTTTTCGAGTCAATTCCATTTTCTCAACGACTAAACAAGTTTGACAAAACCTTGTGACAAGACCGCGAATCTTTTTATAAAGAAATAAATGGTATTAAATTTTTAAAACTAAGGAGTTTTCAATTAAAAAGATTTTAATATGACAGGAACAGTGGAAATATTCCATCCCCGATACTTTTAGTGCAGCCGTCGTACATCTATACTAGTGTAAATAAAATTGAAGTACCTGTAATACCGATATCACTGCCTTTCATTGTGCTGAGCCATATATAGAAAGCATGCCATTTAAATCATGAATTATTTTTTATTTGTGTCTGTCTGTCTACGCTAATATTCGGAATGGCTAAACCGATTGTAATTAAACTTCGCAAATACGAATAGAGAGAGAGAGAGAGAGAGAGAGATAGATAGAGAGAGAAAGAGAGAGAGATAGAGAGAGAAATAGAGAGAGAGAGAGTTAGAGAGAGAGAGAGAGAATAACAGGCTACATTTAATCCAATAAAAAATGGTTTTATGGCTATCGGCCATAAAACCATTTTTAAATACCAAATTACAAATACCCACCAAACATTAGTCGAAGTCTTAATGCGCTATATAAGTTCAGAATGATTCTGCATTAAGCCAGTTTACTTTTTTATTCTGAAGACAAAATTGGGGTATAACAGTAATTTATTTCTCAGGGACATTTTATCAAATTTTTCAATCCATAAATACTACTTAGTACTTATTCGAACTAACATAACCTTTATAACTAGCGAAAGGTTTAAGGTCAAGCGTGCCACGAATTCATTGATACTTGCTACTCGAAAAGTAGGATTTTGAATTACAATATTTAATTACTTTTTTTGTAAACTGAAAAGTTTACTTTTGAAATAATAAAATTGAAAAATATCTTTATCAGTTTCTACTTCGTTCAAATACTTCCTTAACTTTATAATACACTTTTTTCTGACCTCAAAAAGCCAACCTGTATTTAGAAACTATCTTCCCCACTACCCGTCAACTCAGATCTATAGATTCTTTTTGTCTCGGACTTATGAGTCCCATGTTTATGTGGGATTTAAATAAAAAAATACCTATGCTAACCATGTTTCTTTCCTAAAATGTCGTAAAAGACAACTTATGGGATACGGGCTTGTGATTGCGTAGGTGAAGGGCTAGCCACCTTTCGACTTCTTTCACAATTTTCCAATTGTCCAATTGTGCAAACATGGTCCGAATAGCTCTTTAGACTCTGCCTACCCCGTTGATTACAGTTGGCGCTAGTAGGTGTTTAGAAAATCTGTACAACTTGTTAAGCTGTTAGCCATTCTCCAGACTGAACAAATTTCCGCGGCGGAAAATTTTCTCTTTTTCTCCGATGGCGAAAACTATATTCTTTCTTCTTTATCTGCTCTCGATAGTCCACTCAGAGGTCCACTCGCTGGTAATAGACTTCTTCCATTGTAGGAAGAATTTGTTGTAGTCGCCAAACATGATAGGTGGCTTGTCGATCTCACTTCCTCGTCTCTCACACTTTCATCAACTAGCTCAAATCGGTCATTGTCATCGGTTTGGGTATTCATAACAGTTTTTAGTTTCCGTCATTATTAAATACGGATCACGGGTCAATGTATATTTCTGGTCATTTATTTTTATCATTTTTTTTGCCTCATCACAATATTTTCATGAATTATCTACACCAACCAACTAAAAAGCTCTCTGCGATTCCCCAGCCTAACGCACCATCGACCATTCAAAATCTAACAAAATATGTTGCAAAACAAATTGGAAATTGCGATTCAAAATATTCATTGAGGCGCATAATCTGACAGCGAAGACATAGCCTATGTATTTGTTCTGTATGTAAGGTTTTTGTTTTCTCAGTTGATCAAGCGTGTAAGTAATGCAAATATTACTCTATGTATACAATTTTCTGAGCCCCAGCGAAATATATTATTTTATGCGCTCAAAATATCAAGATTTATGAAGGCATATAAATAGCAGACGTCTTCTACGCGCATCGGCTGACAGGGTTATCTGATAGGAAAAATTCTACCTACTTGACTGATTTAGGTGACTAATAACGATAATTATGGTGGCGATAGTGGTAATAATGATTTAATGGAATTCATTTTACTTTTTAACACACTTCCAAGTTTATAAAACCTCGGTTCCATGTTGATCTGGGACTTTTATGTCCTATTATTAATTGGGACTTATAAAATATGCTACAATCAGGTCTGGCAACACAACCAATGGATGTTAACTTTGCCATCAGAAGTGTACTGGTACAAATTTACGATTTTCACGAAAAACGTGACGTTTTCCGAGATAAGCCATCTTTTGGATGAAAATATAATAACTAATTGACAGCATTGCTTTCGATAAGGCTACATGAGAGTTAATTTTGGCATTTTATTTTAACGGGGAATTGTGCCGGCGAAATAACCTCTTTGTTCTGTGCTTCAGAACTTTAGTGTTTTTTTTTGTTTGAAATACTGAATGTAGATATCTTTATTTTTGTAGTAACGTAATATTAATGGTCATCAAATGTAAAATATTAATTTTAACATGTTGGTCTTAACATTTAGCTATAAAACTAACTTGGCAAAGTTACCATACCAGTGATGCCACGATGTGACGGTTACTTTACCATGCTTCGTTACAACCAAGGATTGTCACTTTCAACCTATATTTTTAACCGATTACAACTACGAGTATTTAAACAAAGTCTTCTGCACTTGAAATTCTATGTTTGTATCGATGTTCCACCGTAACAGCCCATTAGACCAATTTTACCAAATGAGTCAATCAATTCATCTTTATTAAAAGTGACGGAAAAGAATACAGAAATCTATATTGTTTTTACTGCGTTGTCGGGTATTAATAATATTATTACTACTTAGTATTTTTCAAAATTTCAACATAGTGCATTGATATTAAGCAAAACATTGTAATTTTTAAACCCGTGAAAAAAAATAGTGATGATGACTCATAAAAAACAAATACTTTTTTTTTTATTCAGTACTATAATTGATTTAAGCTTATTATTGCACCAATTTTGTTTATCATTTTAGACGAGAGTATTTGTTTGATATATTTTAGGTTTTTTCATAAGTAATTATTGTGACAAGATTTAAATTTAAAAATTAAGGTAAATATGTAATCAAGGAAATTTCACAACCCTGACACATATTTTCAAGTTTGTATGAAAAATCGAAAAATGGGAGGGCTACTCTGCCACAAGCGTAGACTTTGCTATTTGCAACACAATTTAAAAAGCAAATCATAACTCTGGATGTTGTGTAATATATTATGAGATAAACTCAACTTTAATCTTGAAGTCAAATCCTATTATTTTCATTATAAATCCTAATGGCAAAGTTGCCGCAATATGAGGTTAACTTTGCCATTTTAAATTTTTAAGTATTTTGTCTATTTAATGTTAGTATTTGATTAAATCATTAATAAAAATACCAAATCTATAGAGAATATTATGTCACATTTAACATTGAAGTCCAGTCTCACATTACATTTATATTGGAAAATTGGTGTTAAACTTTTAAGTTCTTCCAAAAGTGTTAAAAGTTACCAGGTTTCACTGTACCTTTTTCCCATTTGTGTTGTGAGATTTTTCTAGAAATATGTTAGGCATATTGCTGCTTCAGCTTTCTGTAATTATTGGAACGTAGTGTTATAGCATACGGTACGAATTTCACTGATAGGGGCTAGGCGAGAAAAAGTGTAAGATTTTTCTGTCACGAACCCCTTTCTATAGTGCGAGCGAGATGGAATAACATCCATCTCCCTCGCACTTTTTCTTATTTTGACATGAAAGCAATATTAGTTTAAATGACGTTTCATTTTAATAGACGCTAGTACTTAATTTATTTGTGTTTGTTAAACGTATTATATTATTAAAAACTGATAATGTAATAGTGGCAGCCTCGTACCGGTAGGCGAAGTGTAGGGCGTCCCCCCACGAGATGGAGTGACGACCTGGTAAGACATGCAAGAAGTCGATGGATGCAGGTGGCTCAGGACCGTGCTTTGTGGCATTCCTTGGGGGAGGCCTATGTTCAGCAGTGGACTTGTGAAGGGCTGTAATGATGATGATGATGATGAATGTAATATGTTTATCAATAATAATATCCTACGAAAGGAACTTCGTTTCATGACACTCACACATGTTTTTAATAGCTGCGAGGCAATGTGGATAACATCATCAACGAGCACTGCCCTTTCAGCTTAGTTAGTGACTGAGGTTTTTCAGTAGAATCAGGGTGACAAATGAACACACAGTCCATCCGATAGCAGGTAAATGCTGCGGCTCATAGATATCTAAATTTAACCTCAATTAAGGATCGAAATGCAGATGCGTTATCACCCCTGAGGACTAAGATGGAGTGCCTCGTTTCCAGTAAAAAGGGTGTCCGGTTCTCTACACTCACTATGCGTAACACAGAAGCATTAAGCCGCTATTTTCCGCTAGTACCCAGTGAGAGCATATTCATGCTACAACAATAATATAGCTGCAGAGTGGCTCTACCACCTGAAAAACGCGGGTTTGTTTCGAGAATTAAGGCGCCTTTGCCAGTTTTCAGTCCGTCTCACACCTCGACTTAACGCGCACAGCAGATTAAATTACACACACACACAAAATACAGATTTTATCGTGTTAAATTTAACTTTTTAAGTCTCGACGTTTCAGGTGCTTTACAACATCCATTGTCACGGGGGGGGGGGGGGACTATGGTGTTTGACGTTTCAGTTTTTTTCGTTTCAATTTGAATTTTTGGTCCAATCTACGCAGAATTAGCTTAAAAAGTTAAACTCGATAAAATCCGTAAAACGTAGTTTCATTTAATGTGTAGTCTTTGCGTAAACATACAGAGTCCACACTCCGCTAAATAAGTTACATAGTCTTTACAAGTCCTTTTGCTGGGTACAGAGTTGCTATTATTTATGAGGGGCGGTTATGGAACAATTTGGATCACCGCACTGCTAGTGAGTGTTGGCGGACTTCACATGTCCTTTTAATATTTTATTTAAAGGACATGTCACGCAGCCAGTGTTATTGGCACGGTAGCACGGGCAGTAGGACTGTATGATAATTAAGTTATTAGTTTTAGTTTTTTTATTATGGGTTTTTTAATATATAAAGTATTATATATTATAAAATTAATATTGTATATTATGTTATATAAATAAATGTATATAAGAATTTAATTTTTAGAAATGCAAATTCCCTAATCATTAAGTACACCATCAAGCACGTGGTAAATCAGCACTTAAATTTGCAACTAACACTTTCATTGGTAGCCGGTGAGGATTGAATCTGGGTCACTCGCGTACTGTGGAATTTACGGAAAGCGCTTAAGTCCTATGTTATCACTGTTTTACTAATATCTAACTAAATTATGTCTGTAACATTTCTTAGAACGATGTAATTATATAAATGTAGCAAGAATATAATTGAAGAAAATCAGATGCAATGACGTCAATCAGCGCACATGTAAGAATTATCTTAACTTGTACAGTAGAAGTCAAAGCATCTTGTGATAAAGGATAACATAAAAGTGACCTCTATTGCTAAAGCCACAGGATTATGTTTTATTGAACAACTTTCGTACGTGGTAGAACCACGCTGCAGCTATATTACTGTAGCACAAATGGGTCGGCTCGACCGGGGTAGGACCACGCTCTCACAGAATATCGGCGTAAAATAGCAGTTCAATGCTGCTGTTTCATATGGTGAGTGTAGAGAACGTGAGACTCTTTTTACTGGAAACGAGGCATTCCATTTTAGTCCTCAGGGTTGACAATGCATTTGCATTTTGATTTTTAATCGAAGATATCTATAGGCCATAGCATCCATTTTCCATCAGGTGGAATGTTTGCTAATTTGTCACGCTTATTCCTAAAATAATAAATAATATGGTTTCTGTTACTTTAGCACTAACTAACTGTCAATTTAGCACCTGAAATTTAAATAAATTTATTGTTTGCGGCCGGTGAGAGTCGAACCTTTAATGAATAATAATGAATGAAATTTTAAGGTTCTTCAGGCAGGTCTTTTTAACTGACTTCAAAATGGAGGTTATGTAATAGATACGTTTATTCCGCGTATACTATGTATGTTCACCAAAATCAAATATACATCCAACCCTAAGGGTGGGAAAATCAGGCGACAAAGATTTTTAAATACCATTTATTTTATATTTTTAATTAAAAAAAATACTAGTTATGCTATTAAACATTACTAATATTTCCTTAAATTACTTCTGGTAAGCTCAAAACGCTTGTGTTAGAAGTGGTTCACGACAGTAATCGAATGGCGGATTCGAACCCATGACCTTTCGAGTTCGCGGTCCGCGCCCTGCCATTAGGCTACTGATGCTACACTTTTTTATAATAACCATTTAGATGACATACTATTTGTTAACTAAAACTTGTGATATTCTTTAGACCGCTCAAAAGTGTTAAATATTTATCCTTTTAATAAAAAGCCATCGTAGCTCATGAGCTAAGTACTCGCTGAAAATTTCACAGTACGCGACCAACCCGCGCTCAAACCCCGCCGGCACAGATGAAATTGTTAGTTGCAATCTTAAGTGCTGATTTACCACGTGCTGGCCACATGTTTGAGAAATAAGAAAAAAGAAATATCGTCATGTGAAATTTGCAAACACGCATTTGGGCAACATGGCGGACATTTCCTTGACCTAAAACTCTCTCAGAATTGAGAGAAGGCCCTTGACCAGCAGTGAGATGTATATAGGCTGTAAGTTTATTGTTAACTTTTATAATAAGTAAGTACAAGCTGTGTTCAATACTAAAAAAAAATCACGTAATAGCTGTCGAAGTCATCAACTTCAGAAGCAATTATGTGAAAAATATTTCATTGGGCTTCGGAAGTAATGGTATGATCAAAATCACCCAGACAACGCCCTCATCAAATCTAACTTTAAACAAGGTGAAATAAAAACAAAGCTAAGTTCCCCTTTCAATTAACTTTGTACGTTGAACTGAAATTAATTTTGACACCTCTCCACACGTGAAGTGCGATGCGAAAAGTTCGGAACATTTTCATCTGATGATATATATATATAAAATGACATTTAGACTTTATTGAAACTAGCAGTAAATTTCCGTGAAGTTTGTTTTATTGTGAAGGACATAAATTTACTTTTGGCTATTGCGGCTACGCTAATTTAAAACTAAGCTAATAAATATATTTTACTTTACTTTACTTTACTTTACTTTACTTATCGTCACGCACAATCCCTGACGGGGTAGCCAGAGAGAACAGATCGCCAAGCGTCACGATCCTTACATACCTCTTTCGCTTCTTTCAGATTCATCATCTTCTTCATACATGCACGTCTAGGTATCCGAGTACTCTTGACCCTCCCCTCTTCGAGCAATTTGCTCACATGGTCTTCGAAAGTTAGTCTCGGTCTACCTCGACACCTTTTAATATTAACTTTCGCGCTATATATTTTCTTCAACATTCGGTCTTCACTCATAAATATATTTGATAATAATAATAGATTTCATTATTATTTAAATTGTAATTGATATTATTCCATGCAATATTACGGCGACTTAAGAAAATTCACTACCCCTTATCATCTTGTGTAGAAAGAGGCGCTAAAGAGAAACTCAATAATTATAACATTTAACAAAATGTAAAAACCGACTTGAAATTGCGAAAACAGAAGTTATTTATTTAAATAAAACTAATTTTACGGATTTTATCGCGTATATTAACTTGTTTTATATTCCCGACGTTTCGAGTACTGAACTGCAAGACTTCATGATACTGTAAGTTCATACTGCGTGGATCGGAACAAAAATTAATAATTTTTAATCTGGAGGTAGCCGTGGTTAACTATGACATTGGGACGTCATACACCTCAGTCCCCCTCGTGACCATGGGTGCTGTAAAGTGCTCGAAACGTCGGGAATATAAAACAAGTTAATATACGCGATAAAATCCGTAAAATTAGTTTTATTTAAATGTGTAGTGTTCGCGTAAATATAAGAAATCAGAAGTTATTTATTTGCTACCCTTAGGGCTGAAATTGTTTCTTTTAATTCATATGGGTCCAAACTTGAAGTGTAAACCTATTTAATAAAAAAAAGAATCATCAAAATTGGTTCACAATCTGCGAAGATATCGCGTAACATACCTACAAAAAAATTACACTCGAATTGAGAACCTCTTCTTTTTTGAAAGCGGTTAAAAGTACTCGGAGCCAGTACAGACACTTTAATTTTATTCATATGTATTGATAAATCATGGAAAATTTACCTATTGTATTTTTTCGCTTTCGCTTGAATCGTCAAGCAGCAACATACATGTTTTTTTTAATTTCATCATCATCATCATCATCATCATCATCTTTACAGCCCTTCATAAGTCCACTGCTGCACATAGGCCTTCCCCAAGGAATGCCACAAAGCACGGTCAAGTTTTTTTTTAATTTACAAGTAATTAAATCTTACAAACAAAAACTGAACAAAAGACGAACCAAATAACACAGATAAAATTTGATAACAGAACCCCCTTTTTGATTACCATTTCTGGCAGCCGAATGTCGGCAGTGGAATAATAAATGGGATATTATTAAAGATTTAGCTGGATTAAGCCTGCCGTGACAAAGGGGAGGATTACCGGCCAGCTTGTATTACGAATTAAATACGGCCAGTAGCGTCATTAAAGACAAAATAAAGCAATTAATTTTTAATTTTAACTTTACACGGAGTAAATAAATGTAGAGAGGCAAATTAAATAAACATTGAATATATAAGTTTCAAAAGTTCCTGCATTATCAATCGATATAAATTTTACATTACATACACACACAAACACTCACGCCTGTCACCCAGAGGGGTAGGCAGAGACTACGGACTTCCATTTGGCACGATCCTGACACACCTCTCTCGCCTCCTTTACATCCGTATAACTACGCATACACGCTCGTCAGTTAAGGGTACTTCTAAGCTGGCCCATTTTCAATGTATCGCCGATTCGGTTGATAAACCTTCGTCTAGGACGTCCCTTCTCGACTCTGCCGTTCACTTCTGCAACATAAATTTTCTTTGTCACTCTTTCCTCTATCCTCGACAGGGTGAGAAATAGTGTAATAAGAGAATAGTGTGGTTTGCAAGATGACGTTGTGACCAGGATTAAGAAAGGAATGCTTCGGTGGTTTGGTGACGATGAAAGAGTGACAAAGCAAATTTTACATTACATACACACACAAACACTCACGCGTGTCACCCAGAGGGGTAGGCAAGGACTATGGACTGCCATTTGGCACGATCCTAACACACCTTTCTCGTCTACTTTACATCCATATACCTACTTCGGCGATTAAGGGTACTCTTAATAGGATTGTGAAACTAAATATTTACACAAAAAACGATAAATTTTTCCCCCTGTAAACAGGAAATATTGTAAATGTAATAAAAGGTCCCCGTACGTTTCTATTTTAAAGAAATATTGCGTACGATATGAGTTAATAGCATCTAAATATCTATATTTTTAAATAAGAATCTTCCACGAACGTTTTTTTTTAAATTAAACTAAGCTGAATTACTAAACACGTACAAACCTAGATTAAGGGGCACTGAATCTAATGAGACTGAAAATTGTCTCATTTCGTAAAGGCTTAGAGGGTGAAAGCGTTATCGCCCGAAACAATATTTCAAAAGGGAAATGTAGGCAATCACCTCCACGATAGAGGAGGCAGAGCGAGCGGTATGAAACAGAAACAGATAGCATTTTTGAAAATAACTACTAGCGTCACTAAGAGGCACTTCACAGTTTTAATTTGGCTCATCTTTAATATTCCGTCTAGTGAGTCCCTTGCCGACTCTGCCGTTCACTTCTGCTACACAAATTTTCATTTTTACTCTTTCCTCACTCATTCTTTCTACATGACCAAACTACTGAAGCATTTTGTTCTGTATCTTGGTCACAACATCATCTTGCAAGCTACAGTTTTCTTTTATCACACATTTTCTCATCATCAAATTGTCTTAACAAATTTTTATAAATATAAATTTTAAAGATATAAATTTTCTTATATATATATATATACTGTTTTTATATTGTTATTGTGTGTAGTAGTGCAACCCAAAACTATCGATAGTCGACAACATATTACAGTATAGACGCACTTCTCTACTCTCACACTGTCTTCATTCCCCGAAAGCATACGAAACAAAATTTTCAACTGCGAACACTAAGCACTGGACGCTTTCACGTCTAGGAATTTCTACTAATAGCCTGCAAAGATGGCGACAGTAATGTGATATAGAAATTTCAGCACCGTCTTCAGATTGAATCTAATTAACGCGGGCACATTCGCCCGATGCATTTGTTGGACGCTTTCTTTAGTGCGTTAAAAGCAAAACTACAATTCGCATCTACTCGTTAAATCTCAGCAAAGTTTTGTTAATTAATAAAATTGGATTTATTTGACTACCGCTTCGTAAATGAAAAAATGGAGCAATCTATTTTTGAAAAATTTAAATATTGTAATCTTCTTAGATATACGAATGTAAAAAGAAAATAATAAGTACAATTCTTGCAATCCTGTCTTAAAAATATTTCAGAGCCATTATAACTGAACAACTTGCCCGATTGACGTCATATTCATACAATTTAATATATTCCTATTGTCGAAAGTTTTGTTTTTCATAGCTTTACAAGGATCCGATAAGTGAAAAAGTAGTTTAGTTATTTATAAAATTATTTATAAAATATAGAATTTGTGGCCGAAAATAGTAATAATAAGATTGTTTTGTGGCAAATTGGAACATTACAAAATATGGTGCTAACAGTTGCCACTATGGTATTCATAATAAACATATATACATAAACACTCACGCCTGTCACCCAGAGGGGTAGGCAGAGACTATGGACTTCCATTTGGCACGATCCTGACACACCTCTCTCGCTTCCTCCACATCCATATACCTACGCATACACGCTCGTCGGTTAAAGGTACTCTTGATTTGGCCCATTTTTAATATATCGCCAATTTGGTCGATAAACTTTCGCCTAGGGCGACCCTTCCCGACTCTGCCGTTCACCTCTGCAACATAAATTTGCTTTGTCACTCTTTCCTCATTCATTCTTTCAACATGACCTTCATGATGAACTTCATGGTATTCAATAAATTATATATTCAAATTAGACTAATCTTGCCGCCTACCGGAAAGAGCGGAACAACGTCTGCCAAGCCGGCAAGTAAGCAATATTAGACAATATTTAAAGGAAATTTTTACTCGATAAATTAAAGAAAAGTCATAGCAAAGTACTTAAACCAACTTACGATAACGACGAAATTGCCTCATATACCACTCTATTATGCTGACGTCACACGCAGAACTCGTTCGTGTCAAGTGCAAGCTTATTCCAGACATCTCAACCTAATTTCTATCTCAACAGGGTTCACTTCAAGGCATCAGCTGACGACGACTACGCAGATTTCACATGTGAAGCCAGGCACGAAGCTCTGCAGAGGGATGTGCCTATGAGGAGCACTGTACAGCTCAGCGTGCTTTGTGAGTGTTTCTTATTCACTTCTTTTTTAATTATTATTAACACTTGTAATGTTATTAATATTCCTAATACTCTCGTTACTTTCAACTTGGCTAAAGATATTTGTGTTAGAAGTTGCTCAAGACTAGAACAGTAAGTAGTAAGTTTTCAGGTAGACCCATGCTTTATTAGGTGTAGCACGAATGGGTCGGCTCGACCGGGTAAGGACCACGCTATCACAGAATGTTTCGTATGGTGAGTGTAGAGAACCAGAGACCCTTTTTACTGTACCTTAGTTCTCAGGGGTGACAACTCATTTACATTATGATTCTTAATCGGGGATAGATTCAGATGTCTATGGGCCAAATTATTAATTTACCAGCAGAGCAGATCAGGTGGACTGTGTGCCCGTTTGTCAACCTTGTTCTATAAAAAAGTAGTCGGTGGATAAGGGCACTCAGTTTTCTCACCATCATCTGGACTTTTTACGACTGGCATAAACGGGATGGTTATACCGCAATCTATCGGAATCAATAAGATTTCTTGTTATTTCATATAGTCGCCTCTTACGACACCTACGGGATAAAATTGGATGTGGATACTCTTACAAAGTAATGTAACACCGTTTTTAACAAGTAGTAAATATTTTTTTTTATAACCGACTTCAATATAAATTAAATCAATTCATAAAAATAAACAATAAAATGAGAACATTATTATCAATGTAGCCGAAGTCAATAAAATACGCATTATTAAGGATAAGTCACAAACTGCTGGTCGTATCTTGCTCATTTATATTATGAGACCACACGAGAAGCACCAGCTTTCAAATAAAAAAAATCATCAGTATCGGTTCACCTAGAAAAAAGTACTGAGGTAACACATAAAAAAATACTTTTGAATTGAGAACGTCCTCCGTTGTTTGAAGTCGGTTGAAAAAAAAGTAAAGTATAACATTTAATTTTGAAATAACATCAAACTCCACGCGTTCTGCAGATGTTGGTACTTCGTGTGTATATTTTTAAAGATAGGAGGAGTAAACCACAAGTGGAGCGTATACGTATCATCAAGAAACATGATAGTTTCTTGACACCACTCGACACTGTCTTCATATCTTCTGCCAGTCACATTACACTATTTCGCAATATGATTCATATATACGCTTTGTTCCCAATATCGTTGCACGTTGAACAGCACTACTAGTGAGTGCTTTCAGTATGCATGTAATTTTATTAATTAACTCCCTCTGGCAATTTTCCCTCGAACGGACACGGCGAAGGAAGCGACTCTAAATGTATCGTTTCAGTTTAATCTACTAGCGGAATTCATTTATAGTATTATTTTATAAGAACTTAGAAATATCGGTAAGTTATTAATAAAATAAATTTAATATCACTTTTTTTATAGAATAAGGGTGGCAAACGAGCACACAGTCCACCTGATGGTAAGTGGTTACTGCGGCCCATAGACATCTACAACTATCCTCGTTTGCGAATCAAAATGCAGATGCGTTTTCACCCGTGAGGACTAAGATGGAATGCCTCATTTTCAGTAAAAAGGGCCTCTGGCCACCTGCACTCACCAAGCGAAACGCAGAGGTAAACCTCTACTTTACGGTTTTATGGTATTCTGTGAAGTCGCGGTACCACCCCGGTTCGAGCCGGCCCATCCGTGCCACAGCAAAAGCTGCCGCGTGGCTCTACCACTGTTACAAAAAAAAACCAGTGTTAAAATTATGTACTTGTAATTAGAACTTCTTAGGATTACGTATCACCCTTTTACTTGTATACTGCATTGGTGTGTTCCGGTATGAAGAGAATAGAGAACCAGTATAAGTACAGGCTATGCAGCATTTCATCTCAGTACTCAGAGGTAACGACGTATTTGTAGCCTTTTTTGTTTGAAGTTGGATGCACTTGTCCATGAGCTGCAGCAGTCCCTTACCAATACGTAAATCGTAAATTCGTTTCTTTTTATTTTTATTATTAAAAAAATAGTAATTAATTAATTAATAGCAATTAAACATTACTAATATTCCCTTTAACCACTTCTGGTAAGCTTTTTAATGCTTGTGTTAGAAGTGGTTCACGACAGTAGTCGAATGGCGGATTCGAACCCACCACCTTTCGAGTTCGCAGTCCGCGCCCTGCCATTAGGCCACTAACGCTTGTGTCACTTCAATTTTATATAAATCAAACAACTAAAACCAGGCGAAGTGTAGGGCGGCCGTCGACTAGATGGAGTGACGAGCTGGTAAGACGTACAGGAAGTCGATGGATACAGGTGGCTCAGGACGGTGCTTTGTGACATTTCTTGTGGGAGGTCTATGTATGATGACGATGATGAAACAACTCAAATATATTTGCGTAGTCGCGAGAGACAATTCCACAATCTTATATCATTTCGTGGGTGTCTTAAGACGTGTCAGAGGGAAACTAAAATACTATATATACAGCAGCGTCTCTTTCTGATAAAAACTTAACAATAAAGAAACTGCAGATGCCAACTGGCCTGCTGAGCATGACAACTATGACCAATATACACCCTACGAAGCTTCTACGAGGCGTATGTTTAACAGTGTACTTATAATAGGCTGTAATAAAAGCATGAAAATGAGCAACACTCAGCCTGTAATTAACTTGGTTCTATGTATCCTTCAGACCCGGAACACTGCAGTACACGCACTTGCTGTTTGAAAAGAAATTCTACCAGATAATAAATTATTTTTAGTACAAATATATAGTACCACCTAGTAGTGATAGTTGTTTATATTTATGTACAGAACAGAAATAATAACGACATACCAAATGCTTCAGTTTTCTGATAATGACTATTATTCTAGGGTTGTCGCACTTCAAAAATTAATTGGACCAATTTGCATTGCACCGTAAATAAATTGCACGAATTTGCGCAAACGTTCGCTGTCAGAAATTGCAAAGCGACGTGAACCGTGGCACGGCTATGAGTTATAAGCCTGCATTGGAATACAGTAATATTTTATATCTGTGCTTTTGTGAAAATATTTTATAAAATCTAAGTGACAAACAAAACTACAGTCAGCGTGATGATAAGTTGCTACTGCATCCCATGGAAACCAATACAATATAACTGTCTTATAGCCTGTTATTATTAGTATAAAACACTCGATACATATATTAGATCCCTCCTTTCCCTAAGATTAGTGCGTGCACTTTCATACAATTTCCTCGCTCTGCTTGCTGTATTTACCAATACAGTCCACCGAATGTTTGTCGAATAAACTTATTGGCGCGAACAATTATAATGACTGAAATGGACATGCTCTGGAATATATGTTAAAAGGAAAAAAAAAAGAATAAATGCCAGTGCAAAATATTAAATAATCTAAAATTCTAATTTTTGTAAATGTGGCTTTCTACGGGCCACAGCATCCACTTGCCATCAAGTAGACTGTATGCTCATTTATCACCCTTATTTAATGAAAAACGTGTTCTTTCCCTGTTAAAAGGCTGACCCTTTTGTGCTAAATCCATAACGTATTTTTTACGTGGTAGAGCCACGCTGCTGATGTATTATGGTTGTAGTATGAATGGGTTGGCTCGACCGGGGAAAGAGCACGCTCTTACAGAATAACAGCGTAAAATAGCGGCAATGCTGCTGTGTTTCGTATGGTGAGTTAAGAGAACGGAGTTAAAAAAAGTAAAAAGGGTCTCCTTTTTACTGGAAAAGAGGCATTCCATCTTAGTCCTTAAGGGTGACAATGCATCTGCATTTTGATTCCCAGTCGAGGATAAATGTAGATGTCTATGGGCCTTGGCATGCCCTTAGCATCAGGTGGACTATGTGCTCGTTTGTTATCCTTATTCTATAGAATAAAAAAATAAAAATACGTTAAATTTAAAGTCGCAGCCTATATACATCCCACTGCTGAGCACAGGCCTTCCCTCATTTCTGAGAGGGTTTTAGGGCAAATAAATGTCCGCCGCGCTACCTCAATGCGTGTTGGCGAACTTCATATGTCTTTGAAGTTTTTTTTTTCTTATTTTTTGATGTTTTCCTTCCGAGTAGGTGATAAATCAGCTCTTGAAATTGCAATTAAACATTTCATTGGTTCCGGCGGCAATCGAACGCCGGGTGGCTCGCGTACTGTGAATTTACAGCGAGCGCTAACCATCTGAGCTACCACGGCTTTAAAAAAAATTATAAAAAATATGTGCTGTAAAAAACTCAGTATTTATTTACATTTACATTGCCGTTACCGTAACAGCCTATAAAAGTCCACTGCTGAACATAAGACCACCCTCATAGACTGCCGCATAGTAAGTAGTAGTAGTAGTAGTAGTAGTAGTAGTAGTAGTAGTAGTAGTAGTAGTAGTAAGTAGTAGTAGTATTAGTAGTAGTAGTAAGTAGTAGTAGTAGTAGTAGTAGTAGTAAGTAGTAGTAGTAGTAGTAAGTAGTAGTAGTTTGCTAAAGTTGACATGCTTGGCAGGCGGGTTTGCAACCGCAGTTTTTATATTAAGTTCTTATTAGGAAGACTGTCCTGTCCATCTCCTGTTTGTCTCCTATCGTCATCTACGTCACACACAGAACGATATGGGGTAGGGGATATTCTTACACCGCCAATACACGGTTAACAAGTAGATTGTTGCTACATATTTCTTGCTTAGTCCCCGCCTAAATTGCCATTTATAATAGAAGCCAATGGACAAAGTGCCAGCACAATTGTTTTATCGTCACATTATTGGACAAATAAAAATCATAATAATTTATTGCAGTCAATTGTTACAGAAACCAAATAACAAAACAGTTTGTACGCTCAGTGTGTGGGCGCGGCCCAATTCGATGGTACTACCGAAAATAAACAACACGGGAGACTTCTTATTCGATTTCAAATAATTTACATTGTTTTATGAGTGCATATTCAACTTTATCTTCAACTATATATAGTTGAAGACTCACTTTGATTCTTGATCGAATCGATCGATCGAATCACCCCTGGAGACTAAGATGGAATGCCTCGTTTCCAGCAAAAAGGGTCTCCGGTTCTCTACACTCACCATACGAAACACAGCAGCATTGCTGCTATTTTACGCTGTTATTCTGTTACAGTTTGCTCTTTTCCCGTTCGAGCCGACCCATTCATGCTACAACCATAATACAGCTGCAGCATGGCTCTATCAGGTATAAAAGTTTTATCGGTATCGGTTATCGGTATCGGCCATTCCAAGATTAGCCCATACAGGCCGATATAAAGTCAAAAATTTACAAATAGTTATTCAAGTCTTAATAACATGCAGACAACCCCTTAAGCTTGACAAAATGCACTTATTTTGATATTACATACTGACACTTCACTTTTATTTAAATTTATATACATCAATTTTGAAATAAACATAATTAGAATTATAAATAGGTAAATAGTCTACTACAAAAATCAAATTAATGAGAGAAAAAAAGAAAATAGAACAAAATAATTTTTTAAAGAAATATAAGCTAAAACTAACATTACAGTCATTAATGGGTGCTCTAAGAACTCGTTTCGGAGAAAATAACAAACGATAATTAAATTTTCGCGCCCTGGAGTCATAAACTTAATTGAGTTTTCTTTTAACAAGTGATATTGATTAAAATAAGTGAGAGCAGAGAAGAATTGATGTTAAAAATTAAAGTAATGTAAACACTAAATTTTCTACTGATAGACTAACATTTCAGCATTTCTGAGAGGGTTATAGAGGAAAAAAATGCATATCAGAGAAATAGAAAAGTTGTGCCTATAATTGTGTACACACGTATGAAATGCAACTTCTTTACGAGGTATCATTCTTCTTTTATTCCATATTTTACATATGTAGGTTAAAAAATAATATACTCATGCAGCCGGTCGGTGAAACGTCACAAGAAGACGTAAAGTTTTTTTATTTTTAATGCTATTCACTTCAACAACTTGAAGCCACTATGTGAAGTTTTCCAATACGAATTGGGATAGTACGGCGGATACTTTGTTGCCATGAAAAGCCTTTATAAATTCCAACTGTGGCCAGTTTTGGTACATTTTATTACCAATATAGGTTATGACGTTACTAACTGTAACATGCAGATTTCCTAAACATTTTTTTCTGTAGTTAATAATTAATTAGAAATTTCATGGGTGTCAGCGGAGATCAAATAGAAATAAGCTATACATAAAGTATGTATTTTATACCGAGTTCAAATAATTAAAAATTATTTTTTTTTACAGCCGACTTCAATATTAATGATTAAGAATAACTTACAAACTATTAGTTTGACCTTGATTAACCACAAGTGAAGTACCAGCTTTCAAATAAAAAAAGAATTATCGAAATCGGTTCAGCCAGTAAAAAGTTATGAGGTAACACACATAAAAAACATACAGTTAAATTGAGTACCGTCTCCTTTTTGAAGGCGGCAGAAAATTAGTAAGTTTTCTATAGATTGGTCGGAAGCGACTGAACCAATTCAAATTATTCTTTTTTATAGGAAACAATTTCATATCTGAGGGGGGGAAAATAGGGGATGTAAATTTTAATATTACTATTTTGACGACGTTCTCGTTGTTTACCTTGAAATTGTTATATTTCTTAGACCACCCAAAAACTACTTTTCACATACTACAAGTATATACAAATCCTATAAAAAAAAAGAAAAAAAAGTAGCTTCTGAAGTCTAAGCTTTAATTCTTTGATACGCATGAAAGCTAATAATATTCTGTTTACCAGATGTCGCTAGTTGAGACTGAGGTGAAGTGTTTTGTTACATTTTCTTATAATATAAGAGTGACAAGTGAACACACAGTCCACCTGATGGTAAATGGTTGCTGTGGCCCATAGACATCTACATCTATCTTCGTTTGCGAATCAAAATGCAGATGCGTTGTCACCCGTGAGGACTAAAATGGAATGCCTATTTTCCAGTAAAATGGGTGTCCGGTTTTCTATACTCACCATACGAAACACAGCAGTGTTAAGCTGCTATTTTACGCTGGTATTCTGTGAGAGAGTGGTCCTTCCCCGGTCGAGCCAACCCATTCCTGCTACACTTATACTACTAATATAGCTGCAGCATGGCTCTACCACGTATCATGTTATTTAATTGAGAAGTTATTTTTAAATAAAAATCCATCACTTTTAAGAGTATAATAATATTAATACACAAAACAATGCCTCAGTGGTTAGCTCTTTAAGTTTTTGCACTATTTGAACTCCTTTTTGTTCCAAATTTTCTACATTTGAAAATATCCGTAGTTTGGTTGAATAATATTTTATCTAATTAGTATGAAAATAACTAATATTACAGAAATAAATATTAAACATTACATTTCCTTACAAATTACCTTCCCCCGCTATGAAATCTGACAAACATTTCACCTCACTTTAAAGTGGCGCCAAGTGGCAAAAAATGTCGTTGATGCCCTCAATTTCGTAGCACCATTTTGTCGTTAAAAAATAAAAGCATATATTTCTTTTAAAAGCAACGTCTCAGACACGTTTCGTTATGAACATTACTCACAAGCAACATGATCATTAGTGGAATGATTCATTTTAATCTTTAAATTTATGACATTTTAAAAGCAATTCACAGTCGCCGGCGTTGCAACAAGCCATCTGCGAGCAGTGAGATAAAATCAATAGCGTAAGTGACGCAGAGCGTGTGTTTGATTGATTGTTTGCTTTTATAATGATTGGACATACATTCGAGATATTCACGCTTGTTATTTTAATGACTGCTATGTGATAAGAGTATTACAAATAAATAGGGGTAAGACTATTTTTTTATTTATTAAACTGACGTAACAAACGAACGTAGTCCATCTGATGGTAAGTGGCTGTTCACGCCTTTCACACATCTGAACTTTATTGTAAGTATAAGTTAAGGTATATAATAATTATATTCTAAGTCATACGTGCAAATATGTATAATTAAAATGTAACTGTAAAGAAAGATTTTAACAATGATAGAGCTATGCGGCAGCTTTTGCTGTCGCACGGATGGGCCGGCTCGAACCGGGGTGGTAACACGACCTCACAGAATACCAGCGTGAAGTAGAGGTTTACCTCTGCATTTCGCTTGGTGAGTGCAGGTGGCCGGAGGCCCTTTTTACTAGAGATGAGGCATTCCATCTTAGTCCTCACGGATGACAACGTATCTGCATTTTGATTCGCAAACGAGGATAGATATAGATGTCTATGGGTCGCAGCAACCACTTACCATCAGGTGGACTGTGTGCTCGTTTCTCATCCTTATCCTATAAAAAAAAGATACTTTCATCATATTTATATCATACTTAAAGATCACTTCTGATGGCATAAATATTGTTAATTATTTCATCAATGGAAAACCATTACGTTTTCATTTCAGTTTGTCATTGTAACAGCCAATCAACATACAATTTGTACGTTTACATTTCGACCATCAAACTGTTAGCACGTCCTAAAAATATAATATTTTATATTAATTTTAAAAGTTTATTAAACCAATTTTTGCGATAACTCTAAAGACTATAATTTTTGTACAATATCGTACGGTAGCTACTGCAGTTCATGGAGATCTTTTCTGCAGCCTACTTCAAAAAAAGGAGGTTACAGATGCGTTGTTAGCTCCAATGTGGAAGACACATGCTGCATTTATATTGTGATTGTAGCTTAAATGGGTCGGCTGCACCACTTAGATTGTTAATTGAGAATAGATGCAGATTTCTATGGGTGGTGGGTGTTATAATATCCACTTACCATCAGGTGGACTGTGTGCTAGTTTTTCACACCATTTTATAAAATACTAAGTGGAAGATTTGACAGTTGAAGATTGTACATATGATCAGTATAATATTTCAAGGACATGTGTGAAAAACTCTCAAAACCTTTCATACATTCTTCCATTTCTGTGGAGCCATTCACCTCTAAGTGGATTTGATTTTTTAGACTATTTATAACATGTATCAAAAAAATGAAGAAATTTCATTCTCGACAAAAACACGAAATTCCGTACCAAAATCCAATAATATAATTTCTTAACAATTTACTGTATATTGCGAATAAAATCAATCACTACACATTAAAAAGGCAATAAATTCTAAAAAAAAACTCAAGCCTCAATTACCCGCGCCAGGTCCAATGGGCCTCTGTTCATTATCCATCGCACTTCAAACGCAGGGACACGAGCGCGCAACCGTCGCCGGATAGCATGAATTATTAATTTCCCATTTAAACGTTTCCAACGTCAGTGTTTACTCAGCTCCTATGGCCCGCCTATTGACTTTATCGCTATTCGATGGCTGCCAATTTAAATGCGCGGCTGTGTACGTTACACTGGGACCGAATTAATCCTCTATCGGAGTTTTTTTTGGCGGTAGTTGCGTAGAGTACATTGAACATTGATAGGGTTAGAACGGTGTAATACGGGCTTTATCGGAAAATAAAGGGCTACGGTAAAGTTTAAAGCTATATTGTAATTAACTTTTTGTTGTTTGATCCGTTTGAGCGTATGATATTTGGATTATGAGACCGGGGCAGCCCACTGATGACGGTCTTATTTTCAATATTGCTGATATACACTCATTATACGTGGTAGCGCCACGCTGCAGCCATGTTACGGTTTGTAACATAACTAGAGCCCAATGACTTCGTCAATCTTACTTAGCGGTACCATGTAGCGACATCTATGGAAATGTATTAAATAAAGAACGATGTATTTAGCGCGTCAAATTTTCAAATCGATATACATCGCAACCGCTTCCGTAGATAGATAATAGATGGCGCTAGAGTAGTCAAGTGAGCTCGGCCACGGTCCTTATTGCTTTGTAAGAGAGATAGGGTCGACTCAACCAGGGAAGATAAGTTCAGAATAACAGCGTGAAATTGCAGCTTAATATAGCTGTGTAACGTATAGTGAGTGTAGAGTACTGGAGACCTTTTTAATGGAAATGAGGAATTTCATCCTAGTCCTCAGGGAGGACAACGCATCTGAATTTTGATTCTTAATCGAGGATAAATGTAAATGTTTATGGTTCACAGCATCCATTTACCGTCAGGTGAACTGTGAGCTCGTTTGTCACCTTTATTCTATAAAAAATTACTTTTACAATAAACTTGGCAGTTAAATTACAAAGAATATAATGCAAGAAACATACTACTCTCTCACAATAGCACCGCACTAATGTTCCGCTTTATTGCGATCTTTATCTGTTTTTAGTTTTAGTTAAAACAAGTATAGTGTCGTTTAAACTTGTACAGAAAAAAAATTAAATATTTATATGCTAGTAAGCATAGCAGTCTCGTCAGACATACCTCAAAACCTTAAAACGAAATTGTATAACCAGTGCGTGTTGCCAGTGATGACTTACGGATCTGAGACGTGGTCCTTCATTGCTGGCCGTATGAGGAAGCTCAAGGTCGCTCAGCGAGCTATGGAGAGGGCTATACTCGGAGTTTTTCTGCGTGATAAACTTAGGAATGTGGATATCCGCAGTAGAACTAGAGTAACCGACATAGCCCAACGGATTAGTAAGCTGAAGTGGCAGTGGGCCGGCCATATAGCTCGAAGAACCGACAACCGATGGGGAAGAAAGGTTCTCGAGTGGCAGCCTCGTACCGGTAGGCGAAGAACTTGCAGGTAATCAATGGATGCAGGTGGCTCAGGACCGTGCTTTGTGGCATTCCTTGGGGGAGGCCTATGTTCAGCAGTGGACTTATGAAAGGCTGGAATGATGATGATGATATGCTAGTAAAGTATAGTTATAGCCTATATAAGCCCTACTGCTGGGCACTGCCCTCTTCGCATTTTGAGAAAGTTTAAGGGCTATACTCTATTCATAATTTTATCTTAAATATTTTAATTCAATATAATATTTTCACAAAATAAAGTCATATCGGATAAAGATTTCTTAACACAGAAGCTAGATTACCGGCCAATGACGTAATAATTTTGATGTGGAGTTGACGAAAGTGACAAGGTATTTTTGTAATGTTTTTTTTTCTTATGAAATGATGCTCTCGCACGAATTTCTCCTACAATTTATGTACGAAAGATTTCACAATTACTACTGAGACATTTAAATTAATGGTAAATTCCAATAAAGTACTTTGCTCGCTCAAACTCTTCGAACATATCACAATACCTGTATTTAAGTATAGCCATGTCAAAGCAAGCTTCTGTTTTAAATCTGCGAAAACCGTCTCGTTGCAACGAAGTACACTCTCAAAGCTCTTCTAAAATGAATTATTAATTGCATCGAACGTGCTATGTGCGGACTGTTTGATATTCCGGAATCCGCAACTAATGCCTCTCCTAGGATAAAGTTTGTTTGATATTAGAAATAAATTTATCTTGTTAGAAATTACAGCAGTATGTTGAATAAAAACGTTAGTGACCATTTAAAATTTCTGTAGGGTAGGTGTAGATAGGGTGACAAGCGAGTACACAGTTCACCTGATGGTAAGTGATTGCTGTAGCCCATAGACATCTACATCTATCCTCAATAAAGAATCAAGATGCAGATGCGTTGTCACCCGTGAGGATTAAGATGGAATGCCTCTTTGCCAGTAAAAAGGGTCTAATACTAAATATTATTACATGCAGGATTTTTATTACAATATTTTAAAAGCACAGAATAAATAATAGTAGTACGTACTAAAAGTAAGAAGGATGTATATATTTAAGAATATTTATACTTAAATACGTCTTGGACTATATGGAGTGATCTGAATGATGATGTGATGATCATATGAGAATTATGAGTAGTACACTTTTAAATTTTTCAAACTGTTTCTTTAATTGAAGTTTGACATATAATTATTGGAAAATTGGAAGTATAATAATAAGGTCATAACTGGCAACACGCACTGGATGTACAGTCTAGTTTTTAAGTTTTGAGGTATACCTCACGAGAAGATATGCCGTAATTTCCCGAACGCTGCCCAGGCGAAAAATGGTTCTTGAGTGGCAACCTCATACAAACGACCGAAGTGTAGGGCGTCCCCCCACTAGATGGAGTGACGATCTGGTAAGACATGCAGGAACTCGATGGATGCAGGTGGCTCAGGACCGCGTTTTGTGATATTCCTTGAGAGAGGCCTATGTTCAGCAGTGGACTTGTGAAGAGCTGTAATGTCATGATAATGAATAACAAGATTATTAGTGAAAACTTGTGTGTATTTAAACTACTTTAAAAAATTAACGCATAACCATGTTATACGTAATATTTTTAATGCGCTTAGGGCATGCACTATTGGATTTACTAATCGTTTTTTTCTCAATGCTTGTGAAGCATTCCTTGGAGGTAGCTTATGTCCATCGGTGGGACTTATGGAAGCCTTTGTAATAGGAAGAGGCCGAAGGGGTAACGGACACCTTTTATAAAAAATAGGAGTGGCAATTAAGCACGCAGTATACCTGACGGTAAGTGCATGTTGTAGCCCATATAAATCCACATCAATCTAAAAATAGAGATCAAAATGTAGATACATTGTCACCCCTTTAGTCTAAGATTCCTTAAAAGTAAAAAGAGTTTTCGATTCTCTACGGTTAGGATACGACTCACGACAGCATAACGCGGCTATTTTACGCTCTTATTCTGTGAAAGCGTGGGCCCTTCTCCGATGATGATTTTTCATCTCGGAGAACTAGCATGGATGCCTCACAGTCTGTTATTATTCTGGAAATCTTACATTTCGCACAAGAATACAACTACGAGTTGAATTCCTGTGCGAAACTGTCAAAGAACCTTAGTAAGTAGCTATAAAATGAATATTTAAAAGATAAGTATGCAAGGACATTACGGGCTCCTGACCTTTTTCTGCCGACTTCCAAAAAGGAGACGGTACTCAATTCGACTGTATGTTTTTTTACGTGTTTATGTGTTTACGTCATAACTTTGTTGTCGAACCGATTTCGATGATTCTTTTTTTATATGAAAGCTGATAGTTCTCGTGTGGTCCCATATGAATACATATGATCTAGGTCAGACCAATGGTTATTGAGTTATTCTTGAATAACCTATATTGAAGTCGCTTATATTGAAGTCGGCTGAACAAAATTTTAAATTTTAAATTATTAATTATATGCATTATATTTTATGAAATTACTTGGTAAGTATTGGGTGAAAAATTGTATACTTGTGAGCTTTTCGTCGCTTCTTCTCACGAGGACTGAGGCAGTAGGATTTTTTTTATAGGATTATGGTGACAAACGAGCACACAGTCCACCTGATGGGAAGTGGTTGCTACAGCAAATAGACATCTACATCTATTCTCTATTACAAATCAAAATGCAGATGTGTTGTCACCTATGAGGACTAAGATGGAATGCCTCGTTTCCAATAAAAAGGGTCTCCGGTTCTCTACACCATACGAAACAGCAGCGTTAAGCTGCTATTTTACGTCAGTGTTCTGTGAGAGCGTGGTCCCTCCCCGGTCGAGACGACCCATTCATGCTACAACTATACTACTAATATAGCTGCAGCATGACTCCACCACGTATAAAATTGCTAAAGCGATGACTTTTGACTTTCAAAAAGTGCTTAATGCCTTTTGAAAGTCTTGTCTTATTTGGACTTGACTTTGACTGCTACTAAGAAGTAGCACATAAGAAAGCGAAGAAGGTGTCTCCAAATTAGATTATAAATATATTATGTTATAAAATTCCAATTTTATATTAATGTCCTATTTAGTTTTTAATTAATATGTCGAACTTCTGCCGACAGAATGTGTGAATATTTAAGATAATTAACAGTTAATTGCCTGCTATGTTTCTGCAAATAAATATCATTTCATTACATTTTAATCCAGATGTACACAATGACAGAAAATGGAGCCTTAACGCATAGTAAAGTGTTACCAACTCCATAAAATTATTATTTAAGTTTATGCTACATTACTATTTGTTAATAAATTTATTAGTAAATGTCGACTATCAACAAATATCTACACCTATCGAATGTTATGAAATGCACGGATATGATAATATAATGCCGCAACTTATTTTTCGACTTTGACTTGAAACAAGACTTGTACAAGAATTTTCTTTTATATCGTGGTAAAGTTCTACGAACAAAAATTGCGTACGAACAAACAGACCTGGAAAAAATTATACGCTATACAATTACTTGATCCTAGTGTATTCAAACCCACGACCCTGCAGCGCTAAGCAATAAACCTGTATCGGATTTAATAAAACATACAACATATAGAAGATCAAAATTAAGCTTGGATCCTACAGAGACACTGAGTCAAACAAATCCCAACTAAATCCATAAAAACAATAATATAACATTGAAATAAAGGTACTACTACGCACTAGAAGAGATTTCAAGACTTGATTGTTTGCAACACGCGTGGGCTCAAACTTACTTAGTCTCTTCCATAAAAGTGCAATACTGTGTACTATAGAAATAATAGGTAAGAAAAATGTATGCATAAGTTAAAATGGCGGCGGTGTAAAATATCCACTACATACCCCATGTCATTTCTATGGGTGAAGAGACGACAGAGGGAATAAATCAGATAGACAGCAGCGTCTTAGTCGTCTTTATAATAGAGGACTATTATCAGCAGTGGACATTTTTGCAAAAAAAATTATAACGGCTGGAATTGGAACTCAGGAACTACGCGGTCCCAAATATCCTAATAAAAAGATTTTTTTTATATAGAATAAAGGTGACAAAAACAGTCCGCCTGATGGTAAGTGGATGCAGTAGCCCATTTATCCTCGATTAAGAATCAAAATGCAGATGCGTTGTCACCCCAGAGGACTAAGATGGAATGCCTAGTTTCTAGTAAAAAGGGTCTCTGGTTCTCTACACTCACTACATGAAACACAGCTGTGTTAAGCTGATATTTCATGCTGATATTCCGTGGAAACGTGGTCAGAGCCGACTCATTCGTACTACAACATTAGTATAGCTGCAGCGTGGCTCTACGACGTTTAAATCATGCGGTCGTCAAACATGTATGCAAGCATGCAATTATATGGTTTTAATTAAATTAACTATAATAAATGTTTACTATCATCATAATTAAAGCAGATACTGGCAAAAGCTCGTGAATACCTTGTCAACTTGCAAATACATAATATATTATTAATATTTACGTTAATTTAGGGTACACTGATGAGGGTGGGCGCCAAATTCCATCAGCCTGTATAATTACGCTGCGTGCTCTGTTTTCTTTACCCCTATACTCAGTTTACCAAGCACGTGTAGTGCTTACAGTTGTTTTGTCGATATCGATATTAACAGTCAATTTATAAGGTTATTTTATTTTTGATTTTACCATTCTTTAACTATTTCTATCAATAATATTTTTGAGCAATTTTTTTAAATTACCTTCACATTAGGATTTTCTCCTGTATCGTAGGGTCAGTCTAGTAAAATATTACGGTGTGTATTCGTTCTTTTTTTTTTCAATTAATAAATTACTGTATATTAACAAAGAGCAGTTCATATTTTCATTATATTTTACGTAGTAGAGGCATGCTACAGTTATATTTTGGTAGGAATAACTCGGCTTGACGAGTTACGGACCTCGCACGCTAAGAGTAACAGCGTAATATAGCTGGCTTATGCTTTTGTATTTCGTATGGTGAGTGTAGAGATCCGGAGACTCGTTTCACTGGAAACGAGGAATTCCATCTTAGTGCTCAAGGGTGTGAATACATCTGCTTTTTTATTCTTAATTGAGGATAGATGTAGATGTTTCTGGGCCACACCATCCACTTACCATAAGGTAGACTGTGTGCTCGTTTGTTACCCTTATTCTATAAAGAACTACCATACAAAAACAAAATTGTTTAGAAAACTAAAATTATAAAACAAATTATTACAGTCCTACTTAATTTGATATGAAAGTGGCGAAAAATCAGATTTCTTTTTGGGTTTTCTGTTAGTAAATTCTCAGCTCAGAGTCAAGATATTAGCGGAGCTTCTATTCCGTGCCTAGGAAAGCACGTAAAGCTATGAGAGTGAGGAAATACAGAGTGCGACTATGCATGTGCACTTTGATCATGTCGTGCAGTGTAGTCTTGTAATATTCGCGCTGGGTTTCTTTCTAGTTCTTCCCAGGGCAGATGTTTTTTTCCAAAACAGTGGTAAGATTTAAAAAAATATTTCAACAAGTACTCTTCATAGTTAATTTGGTTAAAAATATTATATTTTCTGCTGACTTCCAAAAAGGAGACGGTACTCAATTCAAATGTATGTTTTTTTATGTGTGTTACCTCATGACATTTTACTGGGTGAACCGATTACAATGATTCCTTTTTTTATTTTTGAAAGCTGGTATTTATCGTGTGATCCCATATAAATTTGATCAAGGTCATACCAACAGTTTTTGAGTTATTCTTAATAACTTATATTGAAGTCGGCTGTACAAAATTTTTAATTTTAGATTATGTTCTATGATGGCTAGTCCCCTTTAAGAACGACTCTCCGTCGTGATTAAAATTGGTTTCAAAAAACTTTATTATTGTTAGAACACTTACATATAAATATAACATCCTCGTAGAAATAAATTAAAAATAAAATGAATGAACAAAGAATGATAGAATTATATAGCTAAAATCAAAGTGCAAAATCCCAATAAGTTCAGTTGAAACTAAAAAGTCACTCCGTAAAGAGTATGTACGCAAATAACTCTTCAAACCAAAGAACAGTACCTTAATAATAATAGTATTAATTAAATAATATTACAATAATTATACGATGTCATGTACTCTGCCCCTGTCTACTGTCTTAAGAATACGTTATGAAGCAAAGAACTCATATTTGCTTACAAACTAGAAAGTGATCACCTAGCTTTATTTTTTATCCATTATTATTAATTAGAAACTATTTAAAAGGATTTTTATTTTTTGGACAAATATTTTCTGTAAATATATTTTAAAACTAATGGCGAATAAAAAAACTCCGAAGAAATAGTACAATATCTATTAAAATAATGCATTTTCAGTCGAAAACATCTTGAAGCCGTATTTCAAGTGAATATAATAATACATTTCACTGCCAAAAGTCGTGATAAAAGACAGAATGATATAATCTATCGACACCGTATGAAGTATGTTCGTGTCAACACTTTGGGTGTAGAAACTCTGCAGAATTTTAAACAAAAACGTTTACATTCGCAAACGAAATTTTGCTGGAATGTTTTAAGGAAGGAAAGAGACAGCAAACAGAAAAAGAAAAATAGCCTCTAGGTGGTGACAAACCTAATTAAAAAATTCATTAGCATTTGACAAGAATTTTGTTTTGTTTTACTTAACTGCGGAAAAGCCAAAGGAGGGTTTTAATTAAAGTAGTTTCTTTTATACAAGTAAAGGTGGCAGACGAGCACTATTACAATATATGGATACCTGCAATCGACTTCAAGCAAAATAACGACTAAAATGAAATTCCTCATATTATGTTATTACCGTTCACGTTACAGTCTATTAAAGTTCTTTCAATGCAGCGATGAAGAGTTTCAGGGATATAAAATCACCCTGTCTTACACCTCTCTGCAATTGGATAAGTTTTTGGTACTCTGGTTCTGTACTCGGATAGCCAATGTAGCCCTACTTTACAAACACTTCAGCAGTTCGATATATCGACAATCAACTTAGCACCGCTGAAGAGACTGCAACACCGTCCAAATTACGACGGGATCAAAGTCCACTACTGAACATAGACCTCCCTTTAGGTTGTCGCATAAGGGAGATAGATTTCTTTTATAGGAGAGGAGGCAAACGAGCATGAGGCTCACCTGATGATAAGTGACTACCGCCGCCCATGAACATCTGCAACACCAGGGGAACCAGGGGAATTGAAGATGAATTGCCGGCCTTTTATAAAGGAGTAGGCTCTTTTCTTGAAATTCCCTAAGTCGTATCGGTCCGGAAAAATCGCTGATGGTAATCGATTCCACAAGGAAGTTAGTAAAGCTAGTTAATTCCATATCATTTCCATAGTTCCCACGCTTGGCAAGCGGGGTTGCAACCGAAGTCTTTTATTTCTAGCCAATCTCCTGATTTGTTTCCCTCTGTCGCCTCTTACGACACCCACGGCATGATATGAGTAGTGGATATTCTGACACCGCCCCACCACATGGTTGATTGATTATTGTATTATTAGTTTGAAGCAATTATTTCTTAGATGACAGAGCTCTTGCTTGTCCATGGGAAGTAACTACATACTATTACAGGTAGGCAGGTGAATATAAGTATATAATTTAATAAATTATTTTATATAAAATTGACTGACTTTGCAGTCTTTTAGGAAGTAACGTAACGCTGTGTACGAGACAAGTCCTTAAAATTTGCATATTTAAAATTTTGCATGTTATAAGTAGATCGCACCAGGTTGCGCAAGCAAACGGTTATTGTTATCTGTACAAATTCCATTCAGTATGAAGATTAAATTTTTTTATAATATAAATGACACGATATAAATATTCAACATAAAAAAGTGAGTGTCGTTGAAACACTCGGTTTGAATGAAGTTCCTTTCCTAATATATTATTATTTATATTCGTACTAGCTGACCAGGCAGACGTTGTTCTGCCCTTTCCGAACGACCATTTGCTTTCCCAAAAAACTCCTGAAATTAGCAATAAAAAAATTGAGGGTCACTCACAAGTTGGACTAAACTGCACACAGTCTGCAAATTTTTTTTGAAATCAGTTCTATCTGTTGAATACTTACAGCAACACATGTTGGTTATACTACTAAATTGTAGCTTATATTAAACGTTTGTATTTTTAACATAGCGCCATCTATTAAATATTTACTCAATCCAGTCAACAGATATCGTCATCTGACAGAATCGTTTGGAGCTAACAGATAATTGTGACTGTCAAATAATAGACAAATAATTTTCAATAAAATAATATTGTATTGCGACTATAAATTGAGATGTTAGCTATCCTATCTTTTAAGTTGGAGCAAACTGCATATTGACCAAAAATTTCATTGAAATCAGTCCAGTAGTTTAGGAGTCCATCGCGGACAAACAACGTGACACGTACTTTTTATATATAAAGATTATATTATTGATTAACAAATACAAATAAATGAATTACTAGCGTCTATTAAAATGAAGCGTCATTCAAAATAATATTTCTTTAATGGCAAGATAAGAAAAAGTGCGAGGGAGATGGATATTATTCCATCTCGCTCGCACTATAGAAAGGGGGTCGTGACGGAAAAATCTTACACTTTTTCTCGCCTAGTGCCCATCCGCCAAATTCGTACTGTGCGATAAGGAACTTCGTTCCAATAATGGTTGGTATAGCGGTTTTAAGCGCGCCTGGTGATTATGAGGTCCCATTTTCAGTTCTTGGGTCGGGTCAATATTAAATACACTTTTTCTGTCAAGAAATCCTCCGTAGCTGCTCGGAGTCAGGAAGTTGGCTATGTTTCGAAAAAGCAGAAAATGCGAGCGGAAAATTGCCACGAGAGTGAGGGAATAAAGAGGTAATAATTACCTATGTTTGCGCCACACACTCGTGGAATATGAGCTTGCCTTGCACAGATTCTGTTGTGATCAAAATTCAGTCTGGACGATAGTATTACTATTCTTAGTGCGGAATAGAGCTTTTATTTAATTTAAGTATTTTGTGTATAAGTTTCCGTTTACATAATATATATTATTTACACCTTTATCGTATTACGTACGTAATTTTATAATATTATATGTACAAAGATTTAGTCATCCCTTATTTACTTTATCCCACAGTTTTTCAAATCATCCAGAACTGACTGGTAGAGAATGTCATAAGGCATTCACTCCGCCTTTTATATTCATTAAAACAATAAATAAATATAAAGAAAATGCTAAATTTAAATCTCGCTCATCAATAAGAAAGTAATCTATAATAATCGATAAATAACTCCTAACCTCCAAACACAAACGCAGAACAAACAACTTATTTTACACAAATCGCGCGTGAATTTATTATAACTAAATTTACTTATTTTTATACTTTTATATACTATAATTATATTTAATAAAACAATATATATGTATATGATTAAAATGATAATGTTAGCGGACACAGGGACAGTACAAAAGGGTGAATGAAGTCTTGCTTCCTACAAAGTATATAATGATGCCAGTACCAATTATGGATTATAACATAATAATAATGTTGTCTTTTAAAAGTACAGTTTTACCACGAATTTACAACTGTATTTTATGTTGATGCATTCAACACGCGAACATTATCCTATCATAGTTCTGAAGAAGACGCGAACACCAATGCCATTATCAACATTAGCCCATCAAGTTTTTTTTAAAGTGTGAGGGTGACAAACGAGCACACAGTTTACCTGCTGGTATGTAGATGCTGTAGTCCATAGATCATGTACATCTATCCTCGATTAAGAATAAAAATGCACGTGCGTTGTCCCCCCTGAGTACTATGATGAAATGCCTCGTTTGCAGTAAAAATAGTCTCCGGTTTTAATTGTAATGTTTGTAGACAAGATAAGTGTGAGAATAAATGTCTTTATTTTAGAATTTATAAGTTTGGTAAAATCATAAAACTTAAATTAGATCTTTAATCAAAATGAAGCTTATTCAAAAGATATTGTATTCCCGAAACTACAACTACGAAGATGTATTTCATAGCTTATTAAAATGTTCTATTGAGAGTATCTATTCATTAACGAAAATAGGACGTAACTTATAATGACGAAACATATAAAGTTTATTATAAATTAAAACCTTATATTTACGTAGTAATTATTAGTACATTAATAACTAATTATATTTTTATGTAGCTTGTATGTAAATGTAAAAGTAAAGATACAGTCTATATACGTCCCACTGGTGTGCACAGGATCCTCATATCTTTTTTTTTTTATAGGATAAGGGTGACAAACGAGCACACAGTCTACCTGATGGTAAGTGGTTGCTGCGGCCCATAGACATCTACATCTATCCTAAAATGTAGATGCGTTGTCACCCGTGAGGACTAAGATGGAATGCCTTATTTCCAGTAAAAAGGACCTCCGGCCACCTGCACTCACCAAGCGAAACGCAGAGGTAAACCTCTACTTCACGCTGGTATTCTGTGTGGTCGTGGTACCACCCCGGTTCGAGCCGGCCCATCCGTGCGACAGCAAAAGCTGCCACGTGGCTCTACCACTGTTAACACCACTCTTACACTTGTTGTTCTGATAGGGTTATGAAACAACTAGATACACATATCCTCCATACAATTTCTCCTTCAGACATTATGATTTCCATACGAAGTGTTCCTTCACCGCCGAGTACGTGGTAAATCTAACTGACTCTGACTGACTGAATATTGTGATTTAAAATTTCATCAGTGCCTGCGGGTATAGAACCCGAATTACTCAAGTATTATTAATATTATTCACGAACGCTTAGATGATCTACCACGGCTCTGCGTCTATAGCTAAATGCACTATTATTAAAGCGAAGTAATACAGTAATACTGTCATATATATCGTACGTATTAGTTCTATGCTATACTGAACACGTAGTGGCGTTGTAAGAATATCTACTACCTCATATCGTCCCATAGTTGTCGTAAGAGGTAACAGAGAGATACAAATCAGGAATTAATCACCATCGTCGTCCTAATAACAAAGAGAATATAAATAAACTGTGGTTGCCAACCTGCCTGCTAAACTTGGAAACTGTCCATGCAAATATAGAGTATATTGTCGGACAGTCTATGGGGAGGCTTTTGTTCCGTAGTATACTTTGATAGGTTGAAATTAATGGGAAGAGTTAAGCTGCTGCTGTGCAACGGCTGCTACCCAAAACGGGTCGGTCGGCTCAACCGGGACAACGCTCAACACAAGGACAACGCTCTCACAAATACCAGCGTAAAATAGCAGCACAACGATGCTGTATTTCGTATGTCGAGTAACAAAAACCGGAGACTTTCGACCGAGTCCTTTCCGATCGGCTCGATTCATTGGCACTGTGAAGAGATGTTGCATCCCTTTGCATTTTCTTTCGCATCTACCATAGGGAGTGCTCTGAGGAATTGTTCGGATTAATCCCAACCGCCAAATTTCATGAACGCACATTGCGGCAGAACTCCCGATACCATCCACACCATTTGGATGATTGGCAGTCCACCACTGTGCGATTTAGAAGATGTTTTCTTCCTCGCACGACTTCCTTGTGGAATCGATTACAATCAGCGATTTTTCCGGACCGATACGACTTAGGGACCTTCAAGAAAAGAGCGTACTCCTTTTTAAAAGGCCGGCAACGCATCTGCAATTCCCTCCCTGGTGTTGCAGTTGTTCATGGGCGGCGGTAGTCACTTACCATCAGGTGAGCCGCATGCTCGTTTGCCCCCTCTCCTACTGGAAATGAGGCATTCCATCTTAGTCCTCACGGGTGACAACGCATCTACATTTTGATTTGTAATAGAGGATAGATGTAGATGTCTATGGGCCGCAGCAACTACTTACCATCAGGTGGACTGTGTGCTCGTTTGTCACCCTTATCCTATAAAAAAAAAAGTTAGAAAAACCGACAATTGATCGGGAAGAAAGGTTTTCAAAAACAAGCCCCATATCGGTATATGAAGGGCGGCTCCCACTAGATGGATTGACGAATTATTAAGAGATACCGAAAGTTGGTGGACACATGTGGCTCAGGACCATACTTTATGGTATTACTTGGAGGAAGCATAAGTTCAATAGTGGACTTCTGATGGACTGTAGTGATGATGATGATAATGATGAAAAGTGTCCGTTGAATGAAGTAGCTGCTTATTTTTCTTTTTTTTTTATAAAATTTTTACTTTATTTAATATTTAAATTTATTTTTTGTTTATTAACACTTTCACTGTCCGGTTTTCAGACACAATAGTAAGACAATAGCAGTGCCCTATATGTAGGGCACGGGACAGCGAAAGGGTTAACTTGACCCGTTGGACATTTTATTATTTTGTACATAATTATAAAATATTGTCTGGTGTATAAATGCCAGTTAATTACAAAGTTACTAAATCAAACAATAATACAAATATATTTTGCGCAATATATAGTGAAAAATGGCGCTAATACGACACTTAACATGAAAGACGTTGGGGATGAGGATAACGGAATTAAGAAATTTGGAATAAACAGGAATAATAGAGAACAACGAAAAAAGCAACGATTGTGAAGTGGATATGTTTCTGGTGACAATTTCTTTACAAGTGCAATAATGTTGTGATAACATATGTCTCAATATAATTCAAATATCAGAATGCAAAAACTTAATAAAGGGATTTTAAGGTTAAACATTTTTTCTTTAAAATACATGCAGTCAAGTTATCTATTAAAGATCAGAGAGAGAGGTCTATAAACAACTCCATACCTGTGTACATACTCATAATATGGTTATGGCACTAATTAAATACCATGGTAAAATAGCAGCTCAATGGTGCTTTGTTCCGTATAATGAGTATAGAGAACTGGAGACCCTTTTTACTACATAGGAGGACATTCGATCTTAGCCCTTAGAAGTCGAAAAATGTATCTGCATTTTGATTCTTAATCGAGGATAAATGTACTCGTAGATGTCTCTGGGTCACAGCATCCACTTACCGTCAGGTGGACTGTGTACTCGTTTGTCACCCCCGTTCCAAAAAAAAAGTACCGTAAAGTTGTGAAAAGTACAACTAAATTCGGCCAATATGTATTGAGGCAATGCGGTGAACATGAAGTTAAATATTAATAAAAAACATTAAAAAAATCAGACAGGCCTCTTCTCCGAAATGAGTCAATGTTACCTACGGAGGTATCTAACTAACATTTGTATTTATAAATTAAATATCTTAACTCGCAACAACGTCAGAAAAGTTTCGACACCAATGCTTTGTTTCTTTAATTATTTATGCGAAAAATTTCACAACAAAGCGGCCATCGCGATGAGCAGAAAAATGAAGAAACTTAAAAAATACAACCGTAGACACGACTGGAAAATGAAAAGAAAAAATTCATCAAAGACACTCAAGCACAAAAGTTAAACAAATCTTTTTTCGCGACTCGCTCAAAGGAGCATCTCTATAAATACCTTAAAGGAGGGGCTTTAATTTTTAAATTGAGCCGTCAATTTTTAGGGGTTGCGCGATTCAAAGGAATAAAAGTCATAAGATTAAATACAAAGAGAACGTTACACGTACTAAGCGACAGCCTTAGCAAATTGCTAAAAAGTTCATTAACCTAAAAAGAAACGGGAATTAAGAAAGCTTTATAAGTGAATTTGCTCACTGAGCATGAAAGTTAGAAATTAATATTGCCAAGTGCGTAGAAAACTCGTAAGTTTTATCTCTAATAATTTCTAATAGCTATACTATAATTTCAATATGGTTAGGAATAAAAGTATACAGCAAGGGCTATTTTTCAATTTTGAGTTGAAATGGAAAGAAAGAAAGGATCAGATTTTATTTGGCACATGCAGCACACTCAAGCGGATTACATAAAACACATAACATTTAAGTAGTCATACAAACAAACATAAAAAAAATTAAACATTGAAATCATGAAACAGGACATTAACTCCTTGTTTATAGATATGGTAAAATTAAACTAAAAAAAAACAAAAAAGCAAACAATAAAATAAAAAAAACAATAATAATAAAGAACTAGAGAATAAGGAGTAATGAACAAGGTGTATTATAAAGATAATCCACCCGATAATGCTGCTCTGCTCCAAAAAGGAAAGCCACTCAGGATATGTTGGAATGTATCAGAAGTACAGCACCCCAACCCTGATTTTCAGTGGCACCCTTATATATATAAATTAAAAAATACACAAATAAGTATAAAAAATTATATATACGTATATTATATATTCTTTATGTGCAGAGGGCAGTTCTGTTGTGTTAAACCAAATATAATAACAAAAATTTATTTCTTGTAATATTGTCATAATTCTTATAAAATATTCTTAGTACTCTAAGAGGTTGCATTGAAATTCACTCAGGAACGTAATTAAGTTTAAGTTTAAGTTACAAGTTACAGTTACAAGTTTAAATACATGAAAAAGAATATGTACCCTTTGTCCAGTACTTTCTAATATCGAAAGTCTCAAAGTTTAGTCTGTGCCACATTAGAACAGGCGGCGTATAGTCGACCTATTTACGTTTCAGTTGTAATACAGCTTCAGTGCTCTATTTACATGATGGTACGTGGTGGCTACAGGGATTATTTAATGAAAAAATATCATATAATTCAGAAAATTTATTAAAATATCATGTTATGGTACTTATATTATTAACATACATTATATATTTCGTTCTTAGATCCACCTGGTGCGCCGTACATCGAGGGCTATGCGGAAGGCGAAACAGTGAGGCGTGGACAAAGCTTGGAGCTCGTTTGCCGCAGTCGCGGAGGGAATCCACCTGCCCAACTTATTTGGTACAAGAACGGCGAGCAGATTCGTATGGCTTACAGGTAAGATTTTTTTTAATTAGGAAACTCAATAGCATTTATTTAGCAATCATACTTTCATGAGTTCATGATCAATGAGCTTCAAAACATGCTGAATAACACCTGCGAAGCGGAAAGATTAAATTGTAACAATATAATTCATTCCATTACCATTGAAATTCATTACATTAAAGTTAGTAAAAAGAACCTTGTCCAGAGTCACCGCAGAGGCGAAACACGTGTCGTATTACCGATGGTGGTGTGTCTTTCCTGGTGTAGTGGTGTATTGAGTATTGTTGCTGGGATTAGTCGTGAAGGGGATAGTGCACACAATTGAAGGAGGACGGGAGGTGCTCGTTTTTATAGGATAGGGTGACAAACGAACACACACTCCACCTGATGCTAAGTGGTTGCTGTGATCCATACACATCTAAACCTATACTAAATAAAGAATCAGAATGCAGATGCTTTGTGACCAGTGAGGACTAAGATGGAATGCCTGATTTCCAGTAAAATGGGTCTCCGGTTCTCTACACTCGCCATACGAAACACAGCAGTGAGCTGCTATATTACGCTGGTATTTTGTGAGAGCGTGGTCCTTTCCCGGTCTAGCCGACCCATTCGTGCTACAAGTATACTACTAATATAGCTGCAGCATGGCTTTACCACTTATATTCTTCAAACTAGGTTAGACACATTATTTTAATTTATTGAGCGGATATGGGCAAGGTACTTTTTACTAACTTTAATATTTTTTTACATTCGATTGCAGTATAGCGTTCTTCTGCTATATTTTGGTTTTGTTTAGATTGGCAGCTATTTTAGAAATAAAATTAATATAATAAGAATAAAATAATATTCACTAAATAAGATAAAATAAATCGTCATATTATTTAACATCATCATCATCATCATCATTACAGCCCTTCACAAGTCCACTGCTGAACATATGCCTCCCCCAAGGAATGCCACAAAGCACGGTCCTGAGCCACCTGCATCCATCGACTTCCTGGATATCTCACCAGGTTGTCACTCCATCTAGTGGGGGGACGCCCAATACTTCACCTGCCGGTACGAGGCTGCCACTCGAGAACCTTTTTTCCCCATCGGTTGTCGGTTCTTCGAGCTATATGGCCGGCCCATTGCCACTTCAGCTTACTAATCCGTTGGGTTATGTGGTTCACTCTGGTTCTAGTGCGGATATCCTCATTTCTGAGTTATTTAACATGTTACATGTTATTTTAAGTACATTAAACTCTATTATAGCTATAATAACAACATGCTTTTCGAATTGACACTTGCAAAATGGAGACAATACATATGAAGTTGACGTAGAGTACATGTAAGTTATGCGACGGTTACGGCTTCTTAGTTACAGACTATAAGTTTGAGTTTACGTTTCAAGATAAGTTGTCGTTTCAATCTAGACTTAGACAAATTGAAAATATCAACATTAACATGAATGATCGTGGTTTTTATATAGTTGCCTATTTTGCATTATACTATTAATATTTATATAAATCTGCTGGTACCGCGTTGCTGACGCAGAAGAAATAATTGTGGAAATATCGTTTTAAATTTGGAACAGTTATATTGTTTAATTAGGTATGATAATACAATAATGCTGGCTGATAATTTTCTGCTCATAAGTTGTCGCTAGTTGACACTGAGATAAAGTTTTTTGTTGCGCAATGTCATTTAATTGAGAAGTTAGTTTTTAATAAAAGTTTATCAGTTTCTAGAGTATTATTTTAATACACAAAACGATGCCTCAGTGGTTTGCTCTTTAAATTTTGCACATTTTTAACTTTTTTTTAAATTTTCTAATTTTGTGAAGATCTGTTGTTCGGTTTATTTATTTTTAATCTAATTAATATGAAATATAACTAATGGTACAGAAAGAAACATTAACCTTTACATTTTCCACACAAATTAACTTCCCGGCTATGAAATCTGTCAAATATTATACCTCAGTTTTAAGTGGCGCCGCCCTGGTGGCAGAAAAAGTCGTAGATGCCCTCATTAAAGTTGAATGATAAATAATTTTCAAATAATTTTGTCGGTACAACACGTCCGCCACCTACCGTAAGTTAATTGTACTATGCCTATAACCTTCGCGCAAGTGCAAGCAATAAGTTGACAAGGTTTTACCGCAATCTGATGAAAATCAATTTTTGTATATTAGATATATATAAATATATTTTTGGTCTAAAGGGCATAGAAAGGCAGTGTTATTATAGACTGTCAGATTATTCTGCTTAGATCTCTAACAGACTTGATTAATTCAACTTAAAAAAAAAAACTTGTATGCAATTCACACGCGGTAGAGGTGAAAAATTTAAAAAAGGAGACCGATAGAATACAGTACACAGTATGCCCAGTATTATACTGGGCATACTGTGTACTGTATTCTATCTCATTGTCCCGCAATATAAATGCTATAAATGTATACGTCTGTCTCTCTATTTAATGTCGCATTTTGCTTTCATCTAGTTTTAAATCACATCGATTCTAAAAGTGTCCACTTCAAAAGTAATACTGACTTCGCAGAAGAGTAAAAATTATTAAAATCGGTCACCCTTTCCAAAAATTGGGGACTATACTAAAAAAAAACACTTGCGCCGGATATAGTATCTTCTCGTTTTTCGAACTTGGTTAAAAATGTCAACTGTTTTAAATACTAATTGGTACTAGCAGATCTTGCACAATAATTGTTGAGATTTAACGCCTCATAAATTGGAGTACACAGTGACACTTTGGAGTAAAGTAACTATATATTTACCGGATTGTGATTAATATATATATATAAAACTATATTTTAGATTGTACTTATTTTTAATTTTTGAAAATTTATTGATAGGCCCAAGTAAATAAAAGAAAACATTTTAGATTTTTTAAATTTTTGTTTTTGAAAGAGGCGCCACAAATTAGGATTTCTTTCCATTCCTCACAGAATACAAGCGTGATACAGCAAAATATTGCTACTGTGTTTAGTATTATGTGTATAAAGAAAACGTGGAAAAGAGACCCTCTTCACCACGTCTTTATTAACTCGCTTTCGTTTTTCTGTTCGGGCCGAATTTAGTAATTGATTTTAAACTAACTTCCCGATGAGCTGGAGACTTGTTTGATTTTGAACATAATATGTACCTATATAACCGGAGGCCCTTTTTACTGGAAAAGAGGCATTCCATCTTAGTCCTCACGGGTGACAACGCATCTGCATTTAAATTCTCCAATGAGTATAGATGTAGATGTCTATGGGTCACAGCAACCATTTACCATGTGGACTGTGTGTTCGTTTGTCACCCTGTGGACTGTGTGTTCGTTTGTTACCCTGTGGACTGTGTTCGTTTGTCACTCTATCCTATAAAAAAGTAAGACTGTAAATACAAAAGGAATTTTCATACATTATAGTCCGTTTTAATAACTTGGTATATTAAAAAATGCTCAAAATCGTTACTGGTAATTCCATCTTAGACCACTAGGGTGACATTGAAATTGCATCTGAATATCGATTCTTAATCGCGGATAGATGTAGATGTCTATGGGCCACAATATCCACGTACCATCAGGTGGACTGTTTTCTCGCTTGTCATCCTTATTCTATAAAAAATAAGTATGCTTTATAAAAAAATAAATATCTTTGTCCAAAAGAAAAAGTCATATTTACAAAGAACGAATAAAACCAGCAATTTTATTCCCATTCAAAAGAAATTCATAATCAAATTAATATAATTTGACAAGAAAAATATTCAAATATAAGATATGAAGATGGCGGCGTAGGAAGCAATATCCTATCAAAACTTCCAGAAAATACATAACAATATCACGTCCGCGAAGTCGGCTTTTTGCTTACGCGGAGATTGTAAAAAAACGACCTCCCTTGTCCTCCTCCCCATGCTATTACACACCCCTCCAGACGTTTCAGGGGATCGCATTATCCCGGCAACAGATAGGGCGTATGTCTCCATGATTTATGTAGTTCAATAACGATCCACAAGTTATTTATTAATTGTCGATATTTATATTTTTAATTAATGTTATTTTAGAATATTTAAAAAAAAAACTTTGTTTTTTTTAAATGTGAATAAAATAAATGTGTATTTTATATTAAACAAAATAATTGAAGTATGTCTTTTGTACTTACTATTATAGTTACACTAAATTCTGGTACTAAATATATTCAACCCATTTTAATCGATAACATAGTTGTTGACAAATAAACACTTCACTTGTAAAATTATATTAAGAAATGCCTAACGCTCACGGAAACTGATTTATGGGACACACCACTGCACCCGGTACGTATAAAACGAATAAATACGGTTTAGTGATGGGAAATTTATAAGCTTTTTAAACGCTTTATCACATTAAATATTATAGGTTAACATATCTTGATATTCGTGGTAGATCCATGCTAAAGCTATATTATAATTGTAGCACGAATGGGTCGGTTTGACCGGGGAAGCACCAAGCACAGAATACCAGCGTAAATTGGCAGCTGAACACTGCTGTGTTTCGTATGGTGAGTGTAGAGAACCTTAAACCCTTTTTACTGGAAACGAGGCATTCCATCTTAGTCTTTACGGGTGACAACACATCTGCATTTAAATTCGTAATTGAGAATAGCTGTATTATCAGATGTATGGACCACAACAACCACTTACCATCAGGTGGACTGTGTGCTCGTTTGTCACCCCTATCCTATAAAAAAATAATGCTTGCGTAAAATATAAATTTAATGTTGCTGTGTTTCGCATGGTGAATATAGAACCAGATACCCTTTTTACTGGATACGAGACATACCATCTTAATCATAGAGGAGAAAAGTCATCTGTATTTTGATTAAAAGTTGAGAATCAATGTAGATGTCTATTGGTCACAGCATCCACTTACCATCATTTGGGTTGTATCCTAGCTTGTCACACTTATTATTAAATAATGTATAATATATTTACGCAATAGAGTTTTTTTCTTTTTTTAGTTTTCACTTAATGAATTATACAAAATGAAATTTTATGTTTCCATTAATATTATTTGATACATCTAAGAGAAAGTGATATACTTGTAAAACTTGAAGCAAATCAATTCACTCCATTTACCCTAAAAGATACAATGACACAGCAAACTTTCGCTCAACAAAGATATCGTTTAAACCCTGTTCTATTCAATGCTTTGACGCATACGAACAAATTGCTCCTAACAATAACAATTCAATTTCATTCTCGTTCAAGCTTCCTCAATTTTATCGATAATCAATCTGGTACGGCACTTTTCAGTAGAAAACTTCCGAAATAATATTTTATTATTTTCTTTTGCAACTCTTATCTGGATTTTTTTTCTTTCGGTAACTTATCGATTGATCCCCGGGCGTGTCTTAACCTGTCACGCTATTACCCCACCCACATGGCAGTCTGTCAGTCAGCCGTTTTGCTGGAATAGATATCAGGATTACAGGAGTGGATCTGAACAATTTGAATATTATCTTCGTGTTTTCTGACGAAATGTATACATCAGTTTTTTGACTTTATTCCTTTGTACTTTGATACTTTATCATTTTGATATTCTTTGCAGGTTAGGCAGAGATTTATTGATAAAATATAAAAATGTACAATAATAAATTCTTCAATGGCATTAAGGTTTCGATCATTTCTCTTATAATAATCCCATAGCGCAGGGCAATCTAGTTTCGACACCAGTTTACCAACCTGGATCTTGTTATATAGCTATTTAAATGTATTTATTGCTGTTATTTAATTGCATAAATTCATTGTTACTTAGTTTATTGTATTCTACTGATCATATCTGCGACAAAATAAATACCAAATTGAAAAAAAGGCTAACCGATTTTTCAGGACTTGCAGGCCGTTTAATCAGTTTGAAAATCAGTTCCGGCTTTGCATGAGTGATTTCTGAATATCGACAACAGCGCCGCCTACCGGGTTCAATTGTGAATCGTTTAAATCATCTTGGGACCCACATTAAAAATTCATCAAAATCGGTCCAGCCATTTTTAGAGATTATTGTGGGTCTCGTAACATTATATGTTGATGTGAGTCCCCCGCACAAACCGCGAAATACTGGATGCCTACATCGTTCTTCGGTCAGCGAGGCCACTGAACGTAGGCTGCATTACCGGCCATTCCCTTATCCGCTACAGTTGGGACTCTGTCTCACGCAGCTCAGCCCAGCGCAGACAAAAGTCTTCTATGCTTTTGAGAAAGATCCTGGGGTTAGTAAAGAGGGAGAACGGAGCGTGGAGACAGAAAAGAATAAGGAAATTGAAGAACTGACAGCGAACATTATTGGCGATATAAAAGTCCACACAGTGTGCAAAATTTCATTGAAATCAGTTCAGTAGTTTAGGAGTCCACAAACAACGTGACACGTAATTTATATATATTACAAGAAAACGTTTTCAACCTTTAAAATTATTTAAACATTAATACCGTTTGGGTATGTTGTATTATTACTATTTTGTTCTGTATTTTTCTAGTTTATTTTTCTGTTTTTTATTCAAAATTGAAAATATATGAAACGAATACACTGGGTAATTCTGTTCCACATTTTATAATTCCCAACTAAGCAACTAACCATTTGTATGTAGCTTTAATTCCTGTGGTAACTTGTAAAGCGTAGTCAAAGGAAGTTTTAAATTATTTCTATGAATGCAGCACACTTATTCGCGAAGCGGCATGTGATTTAATCTTAATTACTGCGTCGCTAAGATACGAACTTGGTAGCAATTCGAGTTTCCTACATTTTGCGGGTAAATTACTACTCCGTATAATAGTATGGGACTGTGGGTGACGTCACGCGTTGTTTAGTGATGCACATTTTGTGTTTTGTTGTTGCGCGTTGTTGCAATTAGTGATACGTGTGTTTTGGTGAAAGTTATCTAACACATAGACTTACAATCTAAGTCTATGATCTAACATTATAATCATGTTGTGTTTCAGTAGGTTTGGTTCTTTTTCTGTCTAGGTCCCTCTCAATGAAAAAACTCATTTACTATTCTGTTCCATATTTAAATAACAACTATGTTTAGTGTCTTTAAAGTAAGTTGCAGGTTCCATTGGCTGCAATAGCCATTTTTCATCTGATAGACTTTATTCTCTCTCTCTCTCTCTCTCTCTATATATATATATATATATATATATATATATATATATATATATAAATTCTCTAATAAGGGGAATTTATATGTAAAAACTTCAAAATAAATTTAAGAAATATTGTCAGCAAAACAATGTTTTCGCTTTTTATCTACCATTTCTTTATAACAAAACTCTTTGTATTATAGCCTCGTGGGCGTCTAGAAGTCAGTAAATTAATCAAAAGATAAACAACCTTTATTCCGTGATTGTTTGCCCGCTTTTGTTAGTATACGATCACAGCCTGCTTGATTGAAGTTGTTAAAATTAGTTAATTAAGATCCGCATTAAAATGGTGGAAGGAGGTTTTCTTCAAACTACGTAAAACACATAATTTTAATTTTTCACGCGGATTAAAGCTTATTAATTTTATATTCATGTCTAAGAAATAATTTAAAAAAATATTTCGAAGATATGTGAAGTTCGCCAACACGCATTGGGGCAGCGCGGCGGTCACATCCTTGCCCTAAAACCCTCTAAGAAATGAGGAGGCCTGTCCCCATCAGTGGGACGTATATAAGCAGTAACTTTAACTTTTTTGTGTGTAATTATATCTTATGTGTATCAACCATTGCGGTTGTATTTTATTGTCCGGGGAGAAATAATTTACTTAATTCGTGTTTTCTTTAAATATATAGGTATAATGTTATGGTTTTTTCAATAAAATATGATAAAAATGTTTTCTTTTCATCTAAATTTATAAACTACTAGCTGTTCCCCACGACTCGTCCGCGTGGATTTAAAAAAAAACTAGTAATGCTATTAAACATTACTAATATTCCCTTAAACAACTTCTGGTAAGCTTAAAATGCTTGTGTTAAAAGTGGTTCACGGCAGTAGTCGAATGGCGGATTCGAACCCACGACCTTTCGAGTTTGCGGTCCGCGCCCTTCCATTAGACTACTGACGCTTCAAATTATTTATTACGATCGAATTTCATGGGTTTTAATTTTCTTACGCGGAACCCTAATTTTCTAAAATAAATATAGGCCAAGTTACTCCTTATAACATCAGCTATCTGCCAGTGAAGGTCCCATCAAAATCGGACCAGCCATTCAGAGATATAGCCGGAACAAACAGACAGACAGACAAATTTTAAAAACTGTACTGTAAAGTACCCGAAACTTCGGGGTTCAATAAAGGTAGTTTTATTCAATTGTATTTTTCTTATAAGTACCGTATATACTTTCATACGCATTTAGTAGGAAACTGTTATTTTGACATTACAAACAGACACTTCAATTTTATTTATTTGTATGGAGTATAGATTATAACCGTGTAGTTGTAAACGTGTAGTTTCCAGTAATTTCGCGGAAAATAGTGGGAACTGACCACCGCGATGGACGATAGCTACAGATTGTCAATATTTAACATATAGCCGGAATGAATAATATTTACTGTTGATAGGGTGATAGAATTTTATATTACAACGTAATAATTAATTTTATTCATTAATTCTTATCATTGATATTCCTGATGATTGAATTATAAATGTAAGAAGACACTACTTATATGATCATCACCCTGATCGGTGTAGGAAATATTTGTGTAAGTTTTGGGTATACGAGTATAAGCCGAATGTCGATACGCTCATATACACAAATACAATAGCGATACATATATGTACAGAAACTCCAAGTAGCTCTTAATGTAGAAAATAAACATGGCTACTTAATATATTATCTGTAATACTCAACTCTGTATAAAACAAACTTTAAAATAAACATTATACAGTAAAAACAACTTAGAACAAAAGTAGGCAATGTTTCAACAAAAAAACTCAGCTCGCCTAAACCACTGGTATACGAGAAGTCTTGTATGTTTTATTCATCCACATTCTCATTTTCTTTTGTAAAGTTCTCATTAATAACAGTTTAAACAGAACGGGCAGGGAATAAATCCAACATATTCTTTCATAGCAATTTCCAAGCTAAAATCTCTGGAATACATGAATGGATAATACAAGCAGCAAAAATATTACTTTTCATGTGCAAGCGTTCCGAGTTACATTACAGAATAGCCCTCGTAAAGGAAATGAGAATGCCCAATAGAAATTTATTCGGAGCCAAACCGCCGAAGTAAAGGCACAAATCTTTCGTAGACGTTTACTCTACGAACTGAAAGATATCGATGGTTAAATAAAAAGCTTTTTTGAATTGCGTAACCTTATGACGAAAACACGGACATCAATGCGGGAGGGGTTATATAGGAATGAGTTTGTATTTCAATTAGTTGACTGGAAATCGTTTACAATTCTAACGCGGACATTGTTTTCGTAGAAGGGTCTAGATCTATTAATATATTTTTGTTTTGAATTGAGTAAGTACACCGACAAGCAAATCACAAAATTTAGTTTTAAGTTTCAAAGGTAACTTAAGTGTTTATACACTATAATATTTTGTTTTACGAAATCAAAAATTACATATTATTATTTTAACTATTAGAAAGCTATCTCCATTCGTCATCTTCTTTGCTTGATTAGTAATTTGCCGATACAACAAACCTCTAATAAAATTTAACAAAGAAATTCCGAGAAAATTCCAGATATTTTCATTAAAACATAATACATTAAAGTATCTCTCAGCCGAGCGCGGTCGTAAAGATGTCAACGCCCTATTGTCACGTGTACATGTTACGTCGATATCGACTATGGATAAAGACTATTACGCGTTACACATCACCAATGATGTATGTTGGAAAGCTCTCTATATTTTTCACTGATATTTTAAAATATGGTTAATACAAGTATTTAATTAAGTATATTAAAACGCCATATTCATATTAGCTCGTTGCTGGCCACAAATTAACAAACTTTCTCAAACAAATTGGTATCATGATTTTATTCTTATATCCTTTAAAGTATTTGAAATGTTATTGGATCACTTTCGTAAATAAATGAACAATCTTGATTATGTAAAGGGACTAGGTACATATGTAAAAATTAATATTTGTTTGTTCGTATTTTACGCGCTTCGTACCTTTCATCAGATTGCGGTGAAACTTTGTGAACTTACTGCTTGCACTTGCGCGAAGGTTATAGACATAGTGCAATTAATTTACTGTAGGTGGTATGCGTATCATAAAACGGACAAATTTGTTTGAAAGTTTATCATTCAACATCAATGAATGTATTATCATTCCTAATTAAACGATATACGTCTTCCAAATTTAAAACAATCCACAGTTAATTCTTGTCAATGAGTGTCAAAAAAGAAATTCAATTTTTTTATTATTCAATTAGTACATGTTATAAAATAGGCAACGAATTATGTCCAGGGATTGCTCGCGAGTCGACTTATGTGGCTCCCACAGAATGTCAACGCTGCGATAACTCTGCTACTGTAGCATTATGCTGAGTAGAGGGCTTTTTAATTGCTTTTTTTATAGGATAAGAATGACAAACGAGCACACAGTCCACCTGATGGTAAGTGGTTGCTGCGGCCCATAGACATCTACATCTATCCTCTATTACAAATCAAAATGTAGATGCGTTGTCACCCGTGAGGACTAAGATGGAATGCCTCATTTCCAGTAAAAAGGGCCTCCGGCCACCTGCACTCACCAAGCGAAACGCAGAGATAAACCTCTACTTCACGCTGGTTTTCTGTGAGGTCGTGGTACCACCCCGGTTCGAGCCGGCCCATCCGTGCGACAGCAAAAGCTGCCCCGTGGCTCTACCACTGTAATAAATTGTTTTTAATTATTTTGTATCTTTTTCTAAATTTTAAAAGTGCAATGTATAAATTAATAGAATTAATTGTAGAAAAATACTATTAAATTATTAAAATTACTAATTCATTCGAAGGTGTGTATGTATATGTTAACACGAATGAAGCAATTAATCAACTTAGCTAACTTACCGAAAGTTTTCACTTATCCTTTGGATGATCTCCATTGAAATTTATTACTGAAATCTTTATTGATTTCTTTTGTTTTCGCGAACACTACACCATTACCATTACAACCTATTAAAGTCCACTGTTGAACATAGGCCTCCCCCATAGATTGCCTCAAAGGGGGGATATTTGCCATAGTTGCCACGCTTGGTAAGCGGGTTTGCAACCGCAGTTTTTTTTATTTTTAGAACACTACACATTTAAATAAAACTAAATTTTACACAACGCATTAAAATCTAGTTTCAACAGTTTGTACAAATCTTCATTCTTTACAAGTCTTAACTAAATTCGGTTATTTCTTTTTTGAGAATTTCCTTTAAATCTACAATTAATAAAATGACAAGAATAACAAAGCAAAGTAAAGTTTAGTAACAAAAGGTAATATTATTTATTGTTAAGGATTGAGGTGAGCATTGAATGTTGAAAATAGTATAATTTAAATTAAATTTCATTCTATACGATTTTCAAGTTATTGTAATATATAGTTACTGTAGTTACTATTGCTGTATTAGCTCAAGAGCCGTTGTAGCTCAGATGGTTAGCGCTCGCTGTAAATTTCACAATGCGCGAGCAACCCGGGTTCGATTGCCGCCGGCACCAATGAAATGGTTAATTGCAATTTCAAGAGCTGATTTATCACCTACTCGGAAGGAAAACATCGGGAGGAAACATGCGTGCCTGAGAAATAAGAAAAAAATTGAAGACATGTGAAGTTCACCCACACGCATTGGGGCAGCGCGGCGGAAATTTCCTCGCCCGAAACCTTCTAAGGAATGAGGGGAGGCCTGTGCTCAGGAGTAGGACTTATATGTACTGTAACTTTAATTTTATAGTTTCTTTTCGTAATCGTAAGGACGGGTTATATTGAACTAAACCCTATGGAGTTTCACCTTCGTTGCATATTGAAATGGCTACGGGTTTCGCACACATCCGATGCCCGGCCTTGATACGCCGTCTGGCCGGTGTTGGTCCTTTCTAGGGAGAGGACTACTCTTCCGTCGTCTAAAAACGACGGTATATAAAGGTGAAAATCGAATACGCGTAGAACTTGTATATAGGCTGTAACCTCTGTGTAAAATGACTTCGATTTTCACCTTTTCTGTAAATTTCAAATTCTTCCAAATAGTTCGCGCTATTTCGAAGAATTTGAAATTGTAAAATGCGTGGTCCACTTGACGTATAAGGATTCCCGTAATACTCTTGCGGTGTGAAGGCGTCTGTTGGAATCGTCTTCATTAAACTGGATAATTTAATGGAAAGAACATCCCAAACATTACTGTCAAAAACAGTTACATTAAACATAAGCGCAGCGTCTTAGGTCCCGCTGACGAGAGTATGACAACGCATAGACTAACAGTGTTGCCAGAGGCAAACAAAAAATATCTTAGTTGGAATGCCAACAGCTCTTTCTGTGCCTTCCATTTCTAAGCACATAGAATTAAAAAAAAAAACACCACGCTGCTCCACTACAATTTAATCAACTAATATTTTTTGAAAAAGTTTCTCAGATATGCTTAATACCTTATAATTTTTTCCGCTAAGTACGTAGTGGGCAGTGAAGATTGCGAAACTTACGCCAAATTCTTGCGTATAGAACTTCTGTAGCCGCCATGTTCATACCGTAGCATTGCAGTTCACTCAAATAATATTCTTTTTAAAACACAATAAATTGACAAGAAGCCCTGCCAATGAAAATTATTGTGCGCGAGCATGAATATGTTGGTGGGCCATTTTTCTAGATAACGTCAATATTGTAAAAAAAACACAATGCCTGGACTCGGGCCAACTTGGAGGCATTCGCTGGCGACGCATTTATCATGTAATATAATTATCTAATTTGTGGGGTTCGACTACTTCCTACAACTTGATCTAATACAGCTTTATTCGATAACATTTAGGTAGTTTCATATCATTCAATTAGTTTCGTGGTGACTCAGTTACCGCGGGTGGGTATTATTCATAGTACGGAAGTGATGATTTCTTATGTCGAAACGTTTTTTTATCGGAAATGGAGTACCCCTACCCCCCTCCCCGTGACCATGGGTGCTTTAATGCGTCCTAAACGCCTTGAATTAAAAATGAGTTAAATAAGTTAAAATGCATGCGATAATTTTTTTTTTGTTTTCGTTCAGCACTTGACTGTCAGTGTCAGTAAAATTGAAATTACTAATTAAAATTAAATAAGCAGTGACTAAAAATATTCTTAGGAACCCGGTAATACTACAAAATAAAAATGTACCTACAACATGGTGTAAAGCAGTACATGGCGAAGTTTTCCCTCATTATTTAAACCTTTGGGCGTCTAAATGCTTTTACTTTCTTTACTTAAATTAATTAGTTATATAACCCGCTGTGTGATGGTGTCTTAACCCGTTACCGGTGAACACAGGTGAACCCATCACCATGTATATATATATATATATATATATATATATATATATATATATATATATATATATATATATATATATATTGAAATGAATATATACATATATTGAAATGTTATAATTTTAATTTAGGTGGAAAAAATGGAGTGAGCACTATGCAGAAACTATTTAATGTTATTTTATTGTTTTTTTTTTTTTTTAATTATTTGTTTTCTAATTTACACACTCTAAAAACACTTTTATATCGCGCGCTTAGTAAAATCTGATATTTTAAAAAATACCTCTGTTTTATTACTTGTTTTAATGTGGTTAAAATATGTAAGAATTGAAGCGTTGCATAGGGAGTTTTTTGGTTTTTATTTTTATTTTATAAGAAATGTAACTAGTTTTATCTCCATTAAGCCGCCAATAAACTATACAGATATATCTTGTTCATAATAAGAATTACCTTTTTATTAATGTCGCTTTTACACAACCTTTTCAACCGAATTCAAAAAAGGAAAGCGGGTCTCAATTCGACTGTATTTTTTGTGTTACTTCAGAGATTTTTCTAAGTAAACCCGGTTTTGATGATTATATTTTATTTGAAAGCTGGTGCTTCTCATGTGGTCCCATATAAATTTGTCCAAGACTTGACCAGTATTTTTTGAGTTATCGTTAATAATGCGTATTTAATTGACTTCGAATACATATGTCGATTATGTTTAATGTCCATGTCATACCTATGCCGGTAGTTGTTGGGAGCACTAAGCTCCAAGTTGTTGACGAGTATGTTTACCTAGGACAAATAGTCCGACTAGGTAAGTACAATTTCGACCGAGAGGTCAATCGACGGATTCAACTCGGCTGGGCAGCGTTCGGGAAGCTACGACACATCTTCTCGTCAGACATACCTCAAAACCTTAAAACGAAATTGTGCAACCAGTGCGTGTTGCCAGTGATGACTTACGGAACTGAGACGTGGTCCTTCACAGCTGGCCGTATGAGGAAGCTCAAGGTCGCTCAGCGAACTATGGAGAGGGCTATGCTCGGAGTTTCTCTGCGTGATAAACTTAGAAATGAGGATATCCGCAGTAGAACTAGAGTAACCGACATAGCCCAACGGATTAGTAAGCTGAAGTGGCAGTGGGCCGGCCATATAGCTCGAAGAACCGACAACCGATTGGGAAGAAAGGTTCTCGAGTGGCGGCCTCGTACCGGTAGGCGAAGTGTAGGGCGACCCCCCACGAGATGGAGTGATGACCTGGTAAGACATGCAGGAAGTCGATGGATGCAGGTTGCTCGGGACCGTGTTTTGTGGCATTCCTTGGGGGAGGCCTATGTTCAGCAGTGTACTTATGAAAGGCTGTAATGAATGAATGAATGAAAACATAGATGATATTCTGATTTTACTTATATTGAAGTCGTTTGTACAAAACTTTTGGACATCCAGAAGTCGAGTGGGCCTGACGGAATCCCCCCAATTGTGCTGAGGACGTGTGCTCCGGAGTTGGCACCGGTCCTAACGCGTCTTTTTCGGTACTCCTACTCCCAAGGCGTAGTCCCGAATTCATGGAAGACAGCTTTTGTCCACCCGATCCCTAAAAAAGGCGACCGCTCAGACCCGTCCAACTATAGGCCTATCGCGATCACCTCCTTGTTCTCCAAAATAATGGAATCCATTATCAACTGCCAGCTCATCCGGTACCTTGAGGATCACCAGCTGATTAGTGACCGCCAATACGGTTTTCGTTGGGGTCGATCAGCTGGTGATCTTCTGGTCTACCTGACCCATAGATGGGCGGAGGCAGTAGAGTCCAAGGGGGAGGCGTTGGCCGTTAGTCTGGACATTGCGAAGGCCTTCGATCGGGTTTGGCACAAAGCGCTTCTTTCGAAGCTCCCTTCCTATGGGCTTCCCGAGAAATTGTGCAATTGGATCACCAGCTTCCTTGCAGATCGGAGCATCAAGGTTGTTGTAGACGGTGCATGTTCTGACTACAAGCCTATTAACGCTGGTGTTCCACAAGGCTGTGTGCTATCACCAACGCTGTTTCTTCTGCATATCAATGATATGTTGCTAACTGGTAACATTCATTGCTATGCGGATGACAGCACTGGTGATGCTCTATACACCGGCCGTGCTAATATTTCTCGGGAAAACGTCTCCGAGTACCGGAACAAACTTGTGTCTGAAGTCGAGTCTTTGCTGGACAAAGTCTCGAACTGGGGGCGACTAAATCTAGTCCAGTTTAATCCTCATAAGACACAAGTTTGTGCGTTTACCGCTAAAAAGAACCCCTTTGTCGTATCTCCTCAGTTTCAAGGCACTCCCCTGGTTGCCTCAGCCAGTATCGGAATCCTCGGCGTCGACATATCGAGTGACGTGCAGTTTCGTGGTCATTTGGAAGAGAAGGCCAAATTGGCCTCTAAAAAGCTTGGCGTGCTTAGCAGAGCGGGACAGTATTTCATGCCGGCACACCGCCTGCAACTTTACAAGGCGCAGGTTCGGCCTCACATGGAATACTGTTCCCATCTCTGGGCAGGGGCTCCCCAGTGCCAGCTCCTTCCACTTGACCGCATCCAGCGCAAAGCGGCTCGAATCGTCGACGACCGAGTTCTTTCCGATCGGCTCGACTCATTGGCGCTGCGAAGAGATGTTGCATCTCTTTGCATTTTCTTTCGCATCTACCATGGGGAGTGCTCTGAGGAATTGTTCGGATTAATCCCAGCCGCCAAATTTCACGAACGCACATCGCGGCAGAACTCCCGATACCATCCACACCATCTGGATGATTGGCGGTCCACCACTGTGCGATTTAGAAGATGTTTTCTTCCTCGCACGACTTCCTTGTGGAATCGATTACCATCAGCGATTTTTCCGGACCGATACGACTTAGGGACCTTCAAGAAAAGAGCGTACTCCTTTTTAAAAGGCCGGCAACGCATCTGCAATTCCCTCCCTGGTGTTGCAGTTGTTCATGGGCGGCGGTAGTCACTTACCATCAGGTGAGCCGCATGCTCGTTTGCCCCCTCTACTATAAAAAAAAAAAAAAAAACTTTCAATTTTACCACTTGTATACAATATAGTTGATCACCTCTTACTCCTCTCTTAGATAGTTAGGTAATAGGTAGGTAAGAATTTACTTGAGGGAAATACTAAAATAACTTATGTTCTGAGATATATTAAAGTAATATCCAACATGGACGCCGTAATAGAATGCACAAACCGGAAAAATGAAGCAGCATAAAGTTAAGGGTGCCGCATATGGAAAACCACTCCTGCTACGGGAGATAACAATTAAATACCTATGTTTTGACGATGACATATAAAGTATATTAAAAATATATAAAGTTAAAATATATAAATAATGATATGCCGTTATTGCAGTTTTTAAAAATACGAGTAAATAAGGCTTCCACTTTCATTTGAAGTTATCCCAAATTGAATGTGATTTATTGGCTACAACGTTTTTGCCTACCGATCGACCCTTACGAATGTGTGCGTGCGTAGCAAAAATTAGTTAAAATAATGCAATGCATTACCACAGAATGTTTTCGGTTTTTATAATTATGTTTTCTTCTAAGATTTTTTCAGAAAAGCAGTGCGGTAGGTCTACTATTACTACTATTGCAGTTGATTTGTCTATTGTTAGAGCGTAACGGTAACAAAGATCACACAGAATCGGAATGAGACAAATGTAACCAGTAAACATTCAAACAAAAATAAAAAAAAATAATCATTCTTCGTATTCTTTCAACGGCAGCCATCTAAACGCAATTTCAGAGAGACAAAATATCTTAACATTTCAAAGGAAATGAATAAAAACTCAGCGGAGATCTGAATAATTGATGCTTAATTTCTATTATCAAAGAATAATTTCGCTGCTGGCCCAAAGCCAAAACAGTGTCTTGCCACGTAACGGGACGTGAAACAGTATTTTTATGGTGCTGACAACTTGAAACCGCAAAACAAAAAGCGTATTGAGACATTCAAAACTAAGTGTGTTTTTCTGCATCCGAAATGCACTTTCAGACAAAGCTGTTTCGCTCATGTTTCTATATTTCGTTTTGTTTCCTCTTTGACGTTATTATTTATTGTTGAAAAACGTTATACGTTTCTTTATAGTAATAATATATATAAATTTTACAAAATAGAAAATATAAATAATATTTTCTATTTTGTAGTGGTCAAAATACTTTATCCATATTGTACCTAAGTTACTGGTTATTGTGTCTAAGTTACTGGTCCCGAAACTCTTTACATATTTTCCGAGGCACGGAGGTAAACACCTCTAATTTCCTGGCTCCTGGCAGCTACTGAGAATTTCTAAACTTAATAGCACAGTTGTTGAAAGATACCAACAAAGTCCTCGGGCCAGTCGGGATCAAATCCAGTCCGAAAGGGAAGCTATGCGTGTGAATCTTACACTACAGGCAGTCTCCGAATGGGGCGATGCCAATCTTGTGAAGTTCAACGCCTCCAAAACACAAGCTTGTCTCTTCACTGCAAAAAGGAGCCAACTCACCTCGGTTCCTTCTTTCCAAAATGTATCACGGAAATATACCAACCGCCTTCAGTTGTTAGGGCTTGAGATATCCTCAAATTTGTACTTCGGGCGGTTCATTGAGTCCACGGCCAAAGCAGGCGGCATCACTTTATATAATTGTGCATGGAGTATTGCTGCCATATATGGGCTGGTGCTGCAAAATGCCACCTAGCAGCTTTGGACTCAATGGAAAGGCGTGCTAAGAGGCTTATTGATGACCCGAATTTGGTTAAAACCAATATTATCAGCCTCGAACACAGACGTAAAGTAGCCAGCCTTTCGGTTTTCTACAGGATGCATTTCGGAGAGTGCGCGCAGGAATTGCATAATTTAATTCCTCCCGCTCCCTTCCACCATTGGACAACCAGACGTTCGGCCAGTCTCCACCGTTTCGTTGTTGACTTACCACGGATTCGAACCAAACGGTTCGCCACGTCGTTCATCATGCGTACAGCAAAGGAGCGGAATAAGTTTCCCGCATCTGTCTTTCCATCCGATTACAGTGTGGGTGTCTTCAAGGCAAGAGTGAATAGGCTTTTGTTAAGTCAGTGCGCTTTACCATCTTAGGCTACATCACCACTTATCATCAGGTGGGATCGTAGATAAGCGCTGGCTTATTAGAATATTAATATTAATAACCTAGTAACAAACTTTGAAACTATCCGAGATTCGAACCTGCAACCTCATGATCAGTAGTCGTGCTTATAACCACTTGACCAACGAGACATTTTATGACGAAGATGTACGATTGATATATCTCTATACATCTCGTACTCTAATATACAATACTTTTCTTTTATCTATTTTTTGTAAAAAAAAACCTTACGCACAAGTACAAACATCCAGCCCCGGAACAATTATAACAGATACTTGTTCCGCGTGGGATTCGAGCCCGCGCCCCTCCGCGCTATAACTCAATGTCAAGCCACTGCGCCATGGAGCCGTCAACTACGATATCATTTCGACCGTAGTTCTTTTTGTTTTAATTATTTTACTCTACCCTCTAAAAACACGTACATTTGGAGTACATTAATTAATACTGTTTCTTTCCTTATTTCGTTTGTAGTATTTACTAGCGAATAAGGTATTTTCTTCTATAATGTTTAAATTCATTGACATAATCATTTTTTATATAAAAAAAACGTTACGTCCACACTAGGATTTTCTGCTGTATCGTGGAGGCAGTTTACATACATAAATTTCACAAGGACAAACATCCAGACCTGCAACAATTATTAGTAGGTCATACAAATACTTATTCCGTGCGCGATTCGAACCCGCGGCCCTTTGCGCAGAAACTCATTGCTAAGCCACTGCAACATGGAGCCTGTGTCTGGACAAAAATCTTTCTAAGAATGCAAATGAATTTGGCATTTGGAAAAGTTGGCATATTTACCATTACGCGCAGTATTATATAAGATATTTTTGTTAAAGAATTTTCACAACGAAAATCAAAAAAGTTGAGATACATCCGCACGTGTCTCTTTAAACAGTCACAAAAAGCCGCAGACAGAATGATAAATGACGGCGTAGGATTAGGTGGGCGGAGTGTTCCGGGTCAAAGTTCGATTCCGGGGTTAAGCCTTCCGAATTTCGCGAACTGACAACGTCTCTATTATCCATTGTGGATCTTTTTCTTCTTATCTGATAGTGTCCGGTTTCTTTTCGTTTTTGTAAGGAAATGAAACTTCGTGAGCGACGATATTTACATCCACATTTAAGATGATTTGCTTAGATATAAACTAAGTTTAAATTATCATCTGATCTCAATATCTAATAACATTTTATGGGGCCACACATAAGTTATTCACTGCCAGGAACCCCCTTTTTTCTTGAATTTGAATTTATTTGTTACCTTTTTAAATATTTTATGAATAAAAAATAAACTTACGATCTAAACACGTCCTACGGCTAGTTAGTCTAGTGATTGTGAACGCGACTGCTGACCAAGTGGTACTGAGTTCGAATCCCGGGTCGTGACAAAATTTGTTAGTGAGGTTTATACTAAGACATGTTCATTAGCAAACCGGTGTCAGGAAGTTGGTAGTGTTTTACCCCTCGTGTGTCAGAAAACACGTTATTGTTACATTCTTTTTTTGTTAAAAAATTTACCCCCACACTAACATTTTCTCCTGTATCGTGGAGGCAGCTTACAAACATAAATTGCACGATGACAAACATCCAGATCCGGAACAATTATTTGTAGGCCATACAAATACTTGTTCCGTGCGGGATTCGAAACCGCGGCCCCCAACGCAACAACTCATTGCTAAAACCACTGTGCCACGGAGCCGTCAAATTGAAATCCTGATTCTACATATTATACAGTTAACTAGATTATCCAATAATTGATCATAAAGGATAATTGTTAAATCAACTGAAAGTCTATTTAGAGGCAATATTTATAAATATTCCTATTATTCGTCCTGCAATAAACGGAGATATCATATTGTATTAAACTAAATAATATAGAACAATCGACCTTAAGGATGACAAACGTGAAAGGTTGCTTGGCTTAAACGATAGGAGGTGACGGATGAGTAAAATTAAAAAAAATATATGGTTAAGGTCTAGTCCAGATACCTGGTCTATTGGAAACAGCCTAAACAGTACAAAGTAAGTTTATAAAAAGACAGGAACTTATAATGAATCAATGCGTAAAAGTTTAGCACAAACATTGTTTGACATAACAAATTGTAAAAATGAAACAGTGTTCTATTAATTAACATGATACACTCAACAAAATGTTTAAAGTTATGACATAATGGCAATGTATTTAACACGGGATCAATTCCCTGAAGCTAAGTAACGGAGAATTTAATGTATCTATTTTCTCTTGAATACGGAATATCTGAACAAATTACTTTAGTATATAGAGGAGTGCGTTAAATTTAAAATAATAATACCCTTATTAAACAATGGTTAACACAAAAATATTAAATTTTTCATTTGCTATGTTTTCACTGTTGGATACCTACCAGTGTTTGGAATTTGAGAGCTTTTTTCATTGATTTTTGCCATCAATCGACCGCCTAAGCCATTTTTGTTAATCAGTAGAATATAGTATTTTCCCTTATTATATATACTACGAGTACATACACCATACAAGTTTTAGTTCTTTTTTAACGATTTAATGTTTTTAATTAATTAGTAAAATCATGTGTTTTCTGTCGAGTTGCCGGAAGATCTAAGGTACAGAATAGAAAAGAATAGTAACTCTTATTGAAAGTTCTTTTTTATTTTTCCACTTGTCTGGAAAAAATCTCTGTCCTGGAAAGAACCGGCAAGAAACACAACGTGACATTTTTTTTATGTAACTTATACAATAAAACACAGTTGCATAAACTACTTACAAAGTTTATTAAAGAAAAAGCTTGGCTACAACCATCTCATTCCCAGGGGTTATTATCAACCATGTATCACACAATACCAGCGTGTAATAGCAGCTCAACGCTCCTGTGTTTCGTATGGTGAAATTCTGTATAGAGAAACGCAGACCCATTTTACTGGAAACGATGCATTCCGTCTTAGTCCTCAAGGGAGACAACGCATCTGCATTTTAATTCGTAATCGAGGATAGTTGTAGATGTCTATGGGCCACAATAGCCACTTACCATCATATGGACTGCGCTCGTTTGTCACCCTTAACTTATACAAAAAATATAGTCATTTGTATTATATATGTACATGTAAGAAAGAAAACGTAATAATACTTGACATGACTACAAATTTAGAGACTTGTACATACATACATATACTCTTTCCCGTAGGGGTAGGCAGAGACCACTTCTTTCCACTTGCTACGATCCTTACATACTTATTTCGCTTCGTCCACTTTCATTATTCCCTTCATACATGCTCTACGGTTTAGGGCACTCTTGACCTGGCCTTTTTTCAAGACGTCCCTGATTTGGTCTAGAAATGTCCGGCTAGGTCTACCCCTTCCAACACTTTCATTCACACTCGCCTTATATACTCTTTTCGTCAATCGTTCTTCATTCATTCTCTCGACATGGCCAAACCATCTCAGAATACCTTTCTCAATTTTTGTCATTGTGTTGATTAATCTACTGAAGGGAGTTTTGGCGGGAACTTGATCGGCGGCGGTTTGCTGCTCCTGTATTATAGTTTAAATAATAGTTTGAAGTGGATTTTGATATGTAAAAGTGGTGCGATTTTATGTATTAACTGTCTACGCATGTGAACTATTAGTGGAAACGGTGAAACAAGTGCTCTGATGGTGATGGATTCTCAAGATAAGCCGTTTGCATAGGCGCCTTTAGATACCATCGCCAACTGTCAGCTGCCTGCTGGCTCAAGTTGCCGTCAAAATCTCCCAAGGGCTGCACAATGTGACGCATCAACATATTGTGAAGCAGTGAACTATGAAGGATAATAATACATATAGACAAGGCTTGGCGAAATTATAATAAACCGAATAAACATAGTCAAGACTTGGCCTAAAGGTCTAGATACGAGGCCATAAACACAAAAAAAAAATTATCTACTGAAGTATTATTCAATCTTGTAATGAATGCAAAACTAATGAATAAATGAAATACCGCTTGACTTTTGTAAATTACTCCATACCGTAACAGGATATAAGGTAAAGGGAAAAATATTTCCTTTGTAATACTATACCGAGGCAAAATTGAGTGAAATTATACTTGAATAAGCTATGTAGGAGCCGGGAAACTTTTATAGTCTGTTTTATTTCTTTGAATTCGAATGATCGTAGGTTGTAAACAGAATATAAGGCAATGATTAGCGACAGAAAGCTAAATAAATAATAATACAATAGTTAATTGAAAGTATCTAATAAAAACATAGCTATTTTTTTTCATATCTTTATACGGTATATCCTGCTGATTGACTTGCTCACTAATCCTTTAGGCCATGTCGTTACTACTCGTGTCTGAAACACAGTAGAAATTTACACAGTATGGATAAAGATTTAATCAAACAAAGTAAAGAATCGCTTTACCTGATAAATTATCTTAAGATAATATATTTTCTAAAAGATTAGGTAAAACATTTTTTTTATATAAAGATATTAAAAATTAGCAAACATTTTCTCCATAAATTTTATTCATTTGTTAAAAAAACTTTGGAAGCTTTCGACGAGGCCACGTCAAGTTTATCGCAGTGGCGTTTTCAGTCCATTCATTAATCAATCTTCTTAGCCTTTGAATTTTTTATACGTCGTTACAAGGTTATATCGGTACGCGTTGAAGAATCAAAACTGTCTTAAGCGTTTGCCAAGATAAAGTTTCTTTAAGTAAGGTTACATCTATTATGTGCTTAACCTACTTTGAATGTAACTGGTCATTTTTTTAAATATTTTTATTTTCTATTTATAGGATAAAGGTGAAAAACGAGCACACAGTCCACCTGATGGGAAGTGGTTGCTGTGGCCCATAGACATCTACATGTTGTATCTTCGTTTGCGAATTAAAATGCCGATGCGTTGTCAGCCGTGAGGACTAAGATAGAATGCCTCTTTTCCAGTAAAATAGGTTTCCAAATCTCTACATTCACCATACGAAACACAGCAGCATTAAGCTGCTATTTTACTCTGGTATCCTGTGGAGCGTGGGTCTTCCCCGGTCGAGCCGACCCATTCGTGCTACAACTATACTACTAATATAGTTGCATCATAGCTCTACCACGTATATATATTTGCCACCATCTTCAAACAAAGAATGCTACATATGCGTTGTCACCTCTGACGATTGCAGTTAGACGCGATCGAAGAGATAATCATTCTTAACAGTGGTAGAGCCACGTGGCAGCTTTTGCTGTCACACGGATGGGCCGGCTCGAACCGGGGTGGTACCACGACCTCATAGAAAACCAGCGTGAAGTAGAGGTTTACCTCTGCGTTTCGCTTGCTGAGTGCAGGTGGCCGGAGGCCCTTTTTGCTGGAAATGAGGCATTCTATTTTAGTCCTCACGTGTGACAACGCATCTACATCTTGATTTGTAATAGAGGATAGATGTAGATGTCTATGGGCCGCAGCAACCACTTACCATCAGGTGGACTGTGTGCTCGTTTGTCATTCTTATCCTATAAAAAAAAGATAAGGCACAGGACCAACGGCAATAAGTGATTATCAAAGCACGGCACGGGTGTGAAACATCGCCAACTTCCTGACTTCGGGCTGTTTTTGAGAAATTTGTGACGGAAAAGTACAAGTGTAAGAGACAGTTTTTCGTAGTAGGGCATGCTGCAGATAAATTTTAATTGTAGTACGAATGTGTCAGCTCGACCGGGGAAGGATCATGCTCTAAACCAACGTAAAATAGCAGCTTAATGCTCATAGTGTGTTTTGTATGGTGAGTGTAGAGAACCGGAGACCCTTTTCACTGGAAACAAGGCATTTCATCTTAGTCCTCAAGCGTGATAATTCATCTGCATTTTGATTATGAACTTCGAAGATTTCTTTTAAATATAGTTCACCCAATTCGGAATTCAAACCCAAGAACAACTGACAGCAGTCGTATTTATGACTACTACACATATGAGCCAGTTAAAATAATTTAAAAATTAACTATTTATACACCTTATTTAGGCTAAAAGGATAAGAAATCGCTGTAAACTTCGTAGTACGCGGGCAACCTAATTTTGAGCATCTCTGGCAATTATGAAATTGTTAATTGTAATTTTAAGCAACGATTTACTACGAACTTTGGCGTTGAAGGAAAACATCGCGGAGAGACTTATGTATGAAATGTATGTCTTATGAATGAAATAATCCTAGCAAGCTAACAGCATAGCAAAGTGGCGAAGCAATCAGCTTTGTAGCGGTTTCTAACGGAAAAAAGAATTCAAAATAGGAGGTTAAGATGCCTGGGTGATCAGTAATCGATTGCTGAAAACAGAATTTGAAAATTCGAAACCGTTCTCGAGATAATCGTGGGACAGACGGACAGACGGACAGACATCGTGAAATCAATAAGTGACTTCGCAAGCTTCGCCACTTAATAATTCGAGGAAATGTGAAATCTACACCCACCGGAAGAGTGGATTGGATATAGGCTCTGACTATTATTTTTACTTTTAAATATTTTTCATTCATTACAGCCTAAAAATATTTCACTTCTTAACATAACAAAGGCATCGATGTTTGCCATAGTTGCCATGCTTGCCAGGCCAGTCGACAACAGCAATTTTTATTACTTTTAGTTGTCATCTATGCAAACAAATAAAATTGAAATGTCTGTTTGTACTGTCAAAATAACTGCTTTTTACTAAATGCATACTATGAAAGTATATAAGGTACTTGAATAAAAAAACAATTAGCAAAATTTTTGGATGTCTTTCTGTTTGTTCCGGCTACCCTCCGAACTTGCTAAACCAATGTTAACGGGACTTTTACTGGCAGATAGCTGATGTTATATGGAGTAACTTAGGCTACTTTCATTTTAGAAAAATAATTAGGGTGACGTGTAAAAAAACTTGAAACCCATGAAATCCAATCGTAATAAATACCACGCGGGTGAAGTCGCGGGAAACAGCTAGTGAGGAATATAATTTTGACCATCCCCTCTTTCGTATCTTTCTGGTGCCGTATAGTCTCGGTGTGAGTCTACTAATCCGTATCAACTGTCTCATAACTAAAAATAAATGAATGGCTAGAATATTGGTACGGTAGAAATGGGTAAATATGGGTTATCTACGCATACGCATTTTAAACACTTTTTAATTTCTTTATTCGTACGGACTTATACTAATGGGTAAAATAAAACAATAGAAATATAACAATTTACACTACGTGATAAAGTTACATACACATACGTGATAAAGTAAAAAAAAGCATTTGGTAAAAACAAAAGGTTCACGTAGTACGTATAACAGTGGTAAAACCACGCGGCAGCTTTTGCTGTCTCAAGGATGGGCCGGCTCGAACCGGGGTGGTACCACGACCTCACAGAATACTACTAATATAGTTGCATCATAGCTCTACCACGTATATATATTTGCCACCATCTTCAAACAAAGAATGCTACATATGCGTTGTCACCTCTGACGATTGCAGTTAGACGCGATCGAAGAGATAATCATTCTTAACAGTGGTAGAGCCACGTGGCAGCTTTTGCTGTCACACGGATGGGCCGGCTCGAACCGGGGTGGTACCACGACCTCATAGAAAACCAGCGTGAAGTAGAGGTTTACCTCTGCGTTTTGTTTGGTGAGTGCAGGTGGCCGGAGGCCCTTTTTACTGGAAATGAGGCATTCCATCCTAGTCCTCACGGGTGAAAACGCATCTGCATTTTATTTTCATTTAATAGAGGATAGATGTAGATGTCTATGAGCCGCAGCAACCACTTACCATCAGGTGGACTGTTTGCTCGTTTTTCACCCTTATCCTATAAAAATAAATACATAGATAGAGCCGTGGTAGCTCAGAAGCGCCGGCTTAACTCAGGGGCTGACTTCTTTCACAGTCACCTACACACACACACACACACACACACACACACACACACACACACACACACACAGACACACACATTAATACTAGTTAATATATCTAGAATCCTAGTTAGATAAAAGAAAATATTATGTAAATTATAAATATGGTACATGTACGAGTGCATGTACAACTATAGGGCGGAGACCTGGCGTCCTGAAATACAAGCGTAAAGCCTAGCTTAGGCACCAGTCTCCCACGATATAATATTGAGGCTATACTATAATATTATGTACAATAATTCTGTTTTGTGGTGAGAAAAAATAAAATTAATTATTATTATTAGCACGCGAGCAACCCTGGTTCGATCCCTGCCAGCACCAATGAAAAAAGTAAAAAGTTTATTTAAAAGATTCACGTTACTTCTTGACATCTAGATCATAAATCTTACACAGTTTCCTACTCGGTAATGATTGAGAACTATTATATTAATATTCTACATTGTTAATATCTCTGAAAATAGATGATTCCGAGTTCCAACTCATTCTTCACGGCATTATATCTTAAGAGAAGTTTACTCCTAAAAACATTCGCCAAGCAACGAGATTAAGTAATAAATAACGCCTCAGAAAATTTAGAGAGAAATTTATAATTGTGTGGTTTGAGTCATGAGCGGCAGCGGTTTATATTCCTCGCCTCAGGTGCCATTAAAAGTTTAAATGACGACATTATTAAGAGAGACTCGTACGATATTAGAGTTTATGAATGATACATTAGGATACTAAGTTATTATGTTCGTTGTTCTTTAATTAATGTGTAATTTTAAGAAGCAAAACTCATGGAGGGAATTAACACGATAAGAAGGAAACGCTACATACACTTTCTGTCTAACTTGACAACAGCCTGTGTAAATTATGATATATTTAAGGTGATTCGAATACTTTGATAGCGTGATTTAATATTCGATTGATAGTGCCATCCAAATACAAATAGTTGCGAGAGCTTGACAATATTAAAAAAAAAGCTTAAGAGGTAATCTTTGAATTGAAAAATATCAAGGCTATTGGTAACGTATCGCCTGTTCAGTTTACTTTTTTTATAGAATTAGGATGACAAACGAGCACACAGTCCACCTCATGGTAAGTGGTTGCTGTGGCCCATAGACATCTACAACTATCCTCGATTACGAATCAAAATGCAGATGCGTTGTCACCCGAGAGGACTAAGATGGAATGCCTCGTCCCAGTAAAAAGGGGTCTCTGGTTCTCTACACTCATCATACGAAACACAGCAGCATTATGCTGCTATTTTACGGTGGTATTCTGTGAGAGCGTGGTTCTTCCCCGGTCGAGTCGACCCATTCGTGCTACAACTATACCAGTAATATAGCTGCGGCATGGCTCTACCACGAATAAATTTATTTATACGTGGAAATAATTTATTAAATTATTAAATTACTACTCTAGGTAACTATAGTATAAAAACAAATGACGATTAGAAGGCCATTTACAAGTTTTTCCTATAAGATATGGGCTTAGAAGCAAATAATATTATTAACAAATAAAATAATTTGCAAGAACAATAATATGGGCAATACTAATACAAAATAATACTATTTTATATAAAGTCAGTCGTATCATATATCACATGATATCTGGTCTGTTTGATTTCACTTACGATATCAACATCCAAGTAATTTTGTACAGATGAGGGTAGAGAGAGTAGTGGCGATGTAAGAATATATACAATCCCATATCATCCCGTGGGTGGCAAAGGGAAACAAATCAGGAAATGGGTAGCAGCGTCTTCCTAATTACGACTAAAAATAAAAAAAAACTACGGTTACCAAGCCGCTTGCCAAGCGTAGCAACCACGGCAAATAATCCCCGTAGGAATCAATGTATGGTGGAGGCCTATGTTCAGCAGTGGACTTTAATAGGCTGTAACGGATTTTATAGTATAGTACCACAAGTGTAGGCGCTAACACTACGGCTCATACCGGTCTCAACCGGAGCTAAAAGTCAGGGGCAGGTTATTATTCAGTTATCCTAGATATGAAGACAATTACAACGCAACCAGAACTGAAAAGCAACAACTGCGTAACTACGAGTCATTTGTATATAAATGAACAATCGTAGCCACTTCAAATAGCAAACACGGAAAGCTATATTTAAAAAAATCAGCTGGGTTTATTGCTGGTTCTTAAGACAGAGGTATATTCCGAGTTAGTGGTATAAAATTGGCCTTTAGTAAGTATTATGTAATAATCTATTTTGAATAACAAATGCTTCGGTTCTTCAGCAGTTTTTGTCATTAATAATAATGCCCTCAAAACTGATATTTCGATCGCAGTCGCTTCTCTCAACGTCGATTAGCCATCTGCGGATACGGTTATAGTGCCCAAGTGTTTTCAAGCACAAGTGTACTCTCTATACCCTCACTCTCATAGTCCGACGGGACGATAATCCAACATGAACGGAAAAAGATCAGGGGTAGAGCCAAAGGCTTTATCTGTTTTCCAAGGCACGTGGATGAAACACAGTCAACTTACTGTCTCTGGGGTGCTACTGAAAATTTCTTGACAGGAAACCCATAACTGATTTCAGCCCGCCTCGGGTTTCGAACCCGCGTCCTCACGATCTGTGACCGCGTTGCCTACCACCAGAAAAGCCACGGGCATAACAATCAAGATAACAGAAACACTTGCTATATTATCTTTTAACTTAAACCAAATACGACGCATTTAGTGCAGCCTGCGCTCTTCCTTTTGATATAATATGTTAGAACCTCAATTAATAACGATGTTGAGATAAAAGTATGAAGGTAACCAGTCAGATCAAGTCAGTTGATTACTAAATTATTTCTGGCTAGCTGATACCCGCGACTTCGTCCGCGTTACTTGATATATCAAGAATACACACATCACCGAACACGCTTATATAAATCGTTGTTTTTAAAACTTTAACAATTTTATTTTAAATGAAGAATATTTTTTTAGATAAGGGCCGAATGTCTAATAAACAAAGCATACATAAACTATCCAGTAGTTTTTCTATTATGCGCACACAATTGCAAACCTCTATCATTTTATTTATATAGAGAAGAAATAAACGTCCAAATAATGAGTTAGTACCATTTGTTTTTTAAGAAGTTTACGAAATGGTAAAAATCGGCCACTCGGTTCTTTTAACGGGTGCCAAAGGTGGTAAATAAAATACCTTTATTAGAAAACGTGACGAAAAATTATAATTTTAGTCAATTTTACACTTACATTCTGTGAGAGCGTGGTCCCACCCCGATCGAGGCGACCCATTCGTGCCACAACCATAAAATAGCCGCAGCGTAGCTCTACCACGTATCTCCCACTATTTTCTAGAAAACGCACAAAAGCCGGCGTGACTGGGAGAATCCAACACCCCATTTCATTCTGAGGGTGTCGTAAGACGACTACAAAGATCTCATGGCTTCCGTTAAATGACAGTAAAATAATTTCGTAACCATCACGCTAGACGTAAAATACCCGGAATGGCGATGACTAAAAAGGTACGAGACGTTTGAATCTATAATTGCCATTCAGTCTGCCAAGCTTCGCAATTAAAGCCAATTCTCCCACAACGAGTGTGGTCCATGTCCAGCAGCGGACTTATGGGCTGATGATGATGATGATGATGTTCATAGCTTCTCGTAAATTTGTGCTAACTGTAAGCGTGTTTAAATAAAGTTACCTTTATTAACTAATTTATTCACCTTCTAGTCAAACGACTAGAAGGTAAATCCTAGTAAATCCTTCCACGAAATAAATAACTTTCATTTTGTTCTGGCGTCAAAGTTCTATTTGCTCCGTTGTAAACCTGTTTCCAGAGAATACGTGGATTCTTTGGAAACCAACTACGTTAGACATTTTTGCTTTATATTAAGGAAATTCTAGTAAAAAGATACCTAGAAATCTGTATTATATCAAAATGAAAAATCATTAAAATCTTTGTTTAAATAGAACAGAATAGAATAATTTTTATTCATTAAAGATAATTACATAAAACATGCGTGAGTGTCGTGGAACACTCGGTTGGAACGAAGTTCCTTTCATAGTATATTATTATTGATAAACGTATTATATTATTGATTAACAATTACAAATAAATGAATTACAAGCGTCTATAAAATAAAGCGTCATTTAAAATTAAGGGATAGTGACGAAAAAATCTTACACTTTTTGTCGCATAGCTCCCATAAGGAACTTCGTTCCAAAACTTATTAAAGTTAATTTTTTTAATTTATCACTGGTTCGGAAAATACCTCTGTCCTGGAAAGTACCAGCAAAAACCTAGGGGGATTATTACTTTTTAAATATATCACTACAATAATTTTGTACAATTTTTTTAATGTAATTTAATAGAACCTGCATAGTGGCGATCACCTCATTCCCATTGGTTACCTTTATTCATTTTACCTTGATATTATAATAACCCTTTTTGTACAATTTTTCTTTAACTGAACTTTCAAAATTGTTTACTAAGATTTTATTTTTCACCTATAGAATGCAATGATTCAGCGGTTTTGGTTCCTTTCGCGGCATTTCAACTACTGAACAATTCTATTCATTTTTCAATAAACTTTAAAATTAAGATTGAAGACCGCGAACCCAATATTGACTATATTAGGTGGACATTTCCGGTGAGTTATGGATAACTTCAGTCGACTTAAATTGACAGGTCATCAGAAATCGCGAAACTTATATAGCAATATACGTCACTTATTGAAAATGTAGGTCGAAGCGGTCGACACGTGTCGTAACGAAAGCAACTTTTTTTGTAAAGGTCCAGAGATTGGATCTTGCCGAGGAAAACGTTTTGTGGGCGGAAATAGGAATTTTAACAAGAAGCGCCGACCGACAACCGTCTAACTTATATTCGGGATATTTTGTAGAATTTAGATTTTTATACATAAAAATTTATTAAAGAATTTTATTTTTTTACGTCGCTGTAAAGCCATGCTGTTGATTTATTATATAAGTAGTACGAACAGGTCGGCTCGTGCTAGGAAGGACAACGCTGTCACAGAATATCAGCGTAAAAAAGCAGATTAATGCTGCTGTGTTTCGTATAGTGAGTGTAGAGAACCGGAGACCCTTTTTACTGGTAACGAGGCATTCCATCTGAGTGTTCTAGTGGGACAACGCATCTGGATTTTGATTCTTAATCGAGGATAGATATAGATGTCTGTGGGCCGCATCATCGGCTTATCTTCAGGTGGAATGTGTGCTTGTTTGTCACTCTTATGCCCTTATTCTATATCGCCCCATGATAACTGTTAAGGCCTAGTATTGGAAAAACTAGAATAAACTTAATCAGATGTGAAATAGTTGGTTTAGTTTATTGCATCTATGTCTCTGACGTGTACTAAAACTTAGCTTTGTAGTATATAACCATATATAACCACCATGTGGTTTCTATAACATTTGTGCTGAGTAGACGCCATTTTAGTTTCTTTAATATTTTGTGTTATGTTAATTTATACGAGTGTTTATATTAGGAACTAAATATATTATATTGGTATTATTAAATACTTAGAACGACTATCGGAAGCGGCGCCAAAAGTGCGTTATATCTGGTACTCTGTAATTATGCTGCTATTGGAGACGATATGGTTTCCAATAGCAGTTTAATAACAGTGTTGCCTGCCTCGTTGGTCCAGTGATCGTAAACGCGACTACTGATTATAAAGTTCCATGTTCGAATACTGGGTCGGATCGAAAAAAGTAAGTTATTAAATTTTTCTGACAAGAAATTTTCTGTAGCGACCTGGAGTCAGGTACTATACAATACTGGTAGTTGCCCGTTTTTCACCCCCGTGACTCGGAAAGCGCGTACAGCCGTTGGTTCTGTGCCTTATCTCTCTCCGCTCGTATAGGTTTTTTGGACTATGAGAGTGAGGGAATAGAGAGTGCTTGAACAGGTCTTGCACATTTACTCGCAAATTATAATCCTGTCCTTCACATGTGGCTTAGTCTCCGTTAAGACTGGCTAATGTGACCGGAATTTGGTCTGGAGGACATTATTACTATAATTCGTCTCCTAGGTTAAATCAATAAAAATTCGGCAAAATTTCTTTTGCTTTTTTCGTTTTTAAAAAACGTTACGTTACTAATATTTTCTCCTGTATCATGGAGGCAGTTTACAAACAAAAATTGCACAAGGACAAACATCCAGACTCGGAACAATTATTTGTAGGTCATACAAATACTTGTTCGGTGCGGGATTCGAACCCGTGCCCCCCAGCACAGCAACTCCTTGCTAAGCCACTGCGTCACGTAGCCGTCTTTCTATGGGAGATGCCCTTAACCAACAACCAAGTTTTACGGGCTGATAAAAAATAAAAAATGTTTTAATACAGTAGAACTCAAGTAAAAATTAATTAACATAGCAACTATAACTACTTGTAAATAACGTTACCCGACTGATGCCTGTTCTATAAGTATTACCTCGGCTTATTAGCCTGGTAAAGTGATCAAATGATCCTTAAATATATAAGGAGTTGCTAAAGAAACTGTATTCGCAAATGGTTCACGCCGCTGGTGATAAAAGAGCCGCTCGTTTTCTCATCTGAAATCATTTAGTCAAGCAACGCAGCCAGCGCTGTTGTTACAATACTGCAAAGTGGAGGGAGCTATAATAATTCTAGCTTTTAGATTTTTACTGTAAGAAATATCTTAAAATGTTGGAGACCTTAAACGCCAACCCAATTAGTAATCAGAATGCGGTTCTCATTCCTAAGACGCTCGAAATGAGTGAATATATATTAAAAATTTCCGCTTGACGTACTTTCTATTTGACCCTAATTTTCCTTCGTGGGAAGATGGTTATCGTTGTATGTCTTGCACCTTTTTTGATCAAGCACCTTCAACTTCCTTTGTAATTTTTAATTATAATTGTAATGTTTCTGAAGAATTCGGGAAAGGTAAGTAAACAGGTTTGAAAGTAAACGAGATTGTTACGTTATTAAGAATGTCTTCTAATAAGCCGAGAAAGGATTTTAATTCTTTTAAGCTTTTAGTAGCTTGGTATATATCTATGTAACGGAATTTTTGAATATGATTTTTATCTCCTTCGAAGCTTCGGATTGATTTGAAACTCCTTACACATATCAAGGATCAATGACAATGCAATAATTTAAATAGATTGTCCAATTATCCTTGCCGTGATTCTCGGGATTTGCGAATAATTCATAAAACAACTGCGATTTCTGTCAGTTCATCTACTGTAAGCCGCGTAAAAGGGCTCGTTACAAAAAAAAACATGCTTATACTACAGAACCGCACTAAAAAATAGAAAATAAATAATAGTTGGAAAAAACTAAAAAAAAACACGCTCTTCTAGGTAACCGAACAAAAAAGTAGAAAATGATTTTCAATAACATAAAAAAATAATTTTATTGCAAAAAAGTGTGGGGTGCTTTATGTCATTTGTTGTAATCATTATGTGGGTATTTGTAAAATTAGCGCAATCATAAAAATATCTGAAAACATAATATTGGCCGTACTAGTCACGCTTCACTTGTTGTCATCAGGAAGCTGCTACTTTACATCTTCTATTGCATAAACCTCTATCGCCTCTTATATCACCCACGGGGTATGTGGTGGTGGGATTTTCTTACGCAACCACTAGGTACTGTACAAATGTGCCGCATTTTGCCCTTTCTATAATACTGATTAATATTTTAGATAGGGCAAAATTTATAAGAGATATTGCATGATCATTTTGTTACTTTTGTTGTAAATCTGTAACATGATCAACCATTTAAACTACAATAGATATATATACGCTTAACGCTACCGCCAACACTGATACCAAACAGTAATTAGTCTTCAGAATGCGGAACGTGATTGCAGAAGCATTTGAATAATTAGCCCCACTTGTGGTTCTCCTCTTGTCTTTGAAAGTGAACACTACGCTAAACAGCAATTACTGCAGCACGCGAGGAATCTAATACTAATTCAAAATTTGATGTAATGCTTACATTATACAAAGCTTAAATATTTTAATGTTTTAAAAAATATTACACAATTTTGCTGTGTGGATGACGTAAGATAATTCATCAGCCAATTTCGTCCTATGCGTGTCGTAAGAGGGACTATGGAAAATTCCAGAATAATCTAATAGCTGCTGATGGATGGTATAAGTTAAACTATTTTTTTTACGTGGTATAAACATGCTGCAAGTATATTACTGGTATAGTTCTAGCACGAATGGATCGACTAGACCGAGGAAGGACCACGCTCTCACAGAATACCAGCGTAAAATATCAGCTAAATGCTGTTGTGTTTCGTATGCTGAGTGTAGAGAACCGGAGACTCTTTTTACTGGAACAGAGGCATTCTATCTTAGTCATGACGGCTGACAACGCATATGCATTTTGATTCGTAATCGAGGATAGATTTAGATGTCTATGGGTCACAGCAACCACTTACCATCAGGTGAACTGTGTGCCTGTTTGTCACCCTTATCCTATAAAAAGATTGAGTTAAGTTATGTTACATTATGTTTATGTTATATTTGTACATATTTTTAGGTTAAGGCATATTTTGCTAAAAGCCAATGTTCTTAATTTTTACGTCTTTGATGTCTGAAATAAAGATATTATACTGTACTGTATTGTATTTCCATTTCGTTTACGTCAGGCGTAAAATATCTTGGCCGGTGACAGGCAGCATGGCAGCATCGTCAAACATGCGAGATGCCTGCCAAGCTTGATGATTTAGGCAAACCTTCTTAATAACTGGGAAGGCCCATGTACAGCAGGACTTTAAAGGGGCTGATGGTGAAGAAGAAAAAACTATTTGAGATTTTATTAGGCGAAAAATAAAAAGCAAATTAATTTTACAGCCCAAATACTCTATAATCATTACGTTTTATTACAGCCTATATAAGTCCCACTGCTGTACACAGATCTGTTCTCATTTTGAAGAGGTCAACACTCCACTATGTGTTGGTTGATTTCACACATATTCGAAATATTTTGGGATGCAGGTTTCCTCATTAAGATTTCCTTCTCCGCATTAGATGTGGGGAATCAACACTTAAACTTGCACTAAAAAATCATTGGTGCCGACGGATGCCGAACGGGATGCGACTAAGCAAGTAACACACTTTAAAATATAGAGTAAGCGTTGTACCTACGAACTATTAAAGCTTAATCGGTGATCAATATACAAAACTTTTTAATTTATAAAAAAACTGTTTTAACATTAACCTTCGTGTTATATGCACTTACAATACACAAATAGTGAAAACGTCTTAAAACTTCCATCATAAAAAATATCTTTTTTTTTAAACATAAAGATGGCATAGCTAATAACGGTCTTAACTATTTCTACCGACATATAACACTGCCGTGTTCCATTTGAACTGATAAGTTAGGATAAATTAGCTGCAAGACATTTCATTCGTCCTCCGGGTGAAAATGTGTCTTTCCTCTTCAAGAGCAGGTTTCTTACGTTAATTAGTTAATTAAGCTAGTCTCTTATTTATTTATTTTTATTTATTTATTTCCGGCAACAATATACATTAAAGAGATCAACAAAGAATATGTGCTTACATCTGAAACAATACTATTAACAGGTGAAAAACTGGTGTCTAAACTAGGTTAAACCTGTATCTTAGGTCACCAGGTCCGTTTTGGTTTTATTTTTAACTTTAAAGGTTATTTCGTATTTCCACTTTGGAAAATATCAAAACGTTATTGTGTGCTTAATAAACATGATTTTCATTTTGAAAACAAAGCTATGTAAATCGAATCTTATTTGTAATTTTATCGAAGCCATTAGTATTCCTAACGCATAGATTTCGTCAAAGCGTTTGTTGATTAAGCCTCGGCGATTCGGAATGGCACATCAGTGACAAATAATTTGTATATAACTTGGTTTGTTGCTGGGAATCTGCAGTGTTTTGTGGTAATTAGATCTAGTAATGTTTTGTACACGAAAATTACTTAAATAGTTTATTTTAGAAAAATGTTGACATGTATAATTTTAATAAATTTTAATTTATTTGTATTAGTACCTATAGAAATTAGCTTTATTCGATGGAGTATTCGTAAAATTATTATATACACTTAATACAATTTTCACAATTATGTTATGATAACATACTGTGATGATTGGAGCAAAACCATTTTTTTATAGAAAAGGGGGAAAACGAGAATACGGCTCACCTGATGTGGTAAGTGATTACCGCCGCCCATGAACAACTGCAACACCAGGGGAATTGCAGATGTGTTGCCGGCCTTTTAAAAAGGAGTACGCTCTTTTCTTGAAGGTCCCTAAGTCGAATCGGTCCGGAAAAATCTCTGGTGGTAGTCGATTCCACAAGGAAATTGTGCGAGGAAGAAAACTTCTTTTAAATCGCACAGTGGTGGACCGCCATTCATCCAAATGGTATGATTTGTCGCGATGTGCGATGGTGAAATTTGCGACTGGAATTAGTCCGAACAATTCCTCAGAGCACTTCCCGTAGTAAATGGGATAAAATACGCAAAGATATGCAACATCTTTTCGCAGTGCCAGTAAGTCAAGCCGATCGGAAAGAGTTCGGTCGCCGACGATCATTATCATGTTAATTTTCCTTAATTATTTGTAAGTAGTAATTGGCCCCGGCTTCACACGGTTGATTTGTAGAATTCGACAACAACGCCACCTACCGGGTCCAATTGTGAATCTAAACCATTCTCTAATCAACTTAATCACACATAAAATTTCATCAAAATCAATCCAGCCGTTTAGGAGTGCAGTCACATACACACGGACAGAAAAATTATATAATACATGATATACGTTTATTATATATAAAAACTTTTCTCTTGAATTATTATGTCTATTGATGAAAACTGTATTAAAATCCGTCACGTAGTTTAAAATATCTAAGCGTACAGACGGCGGAATACGACTTTTTTTTATACTATGTAGAGATTAGTCGTTTGTTCAAACAAAATATGGACCTTCCATAGACGTAAGTATCCATAAAAACAGAATTACTACGTTACTACCTAAACACTAATAGGGATTTAGTCTTTTCTATGATTTTTGCCATCTGAAGACCATCCCTCTTCCCTGCTACCACGCGTAGCATGCTGTTGCTGCTCTTATGGATTCTGTTTCATAGCGTTGCTCTTTTCTTGCGCCAGATTGCATCAAAGCCATCTGCTTGTGCCATTGTAAACACGACCGACGCAATACAGAACCGAGACTTCTGCATCAGCCTCTTAATATTATCTCGCATTGTCAGCCCTTTTAGAATATTGGAACCACAGGCTTGCTGAGTACGAAGATGTTCAATACGCTTTGAATGACATTGCATTCGTCAAACGTTATCACGGATTTAATTACATATTACAAGTTGCCACCTATGTAGGCACCTTTGTAAACTTCTTTGCTTACGTACGAAAAAGAACTCAGTCAATCTTATTTACCAGTATACGATGTATTCTTTAAATGATTGAAACTCGATATAGATACTGACATAGAAAAATATTAATACCGCGGTTCATTTTTTTTTGTAGGGATAGGGTGACAAACGAGCACACAGTCCACCTGATGGTAAGTGGTTGCTGTGGCCCATAGACATCTACATTTATCCTCATTTGCGAATCAAAATGCAGATGCGTTGTCACCCGTGAGGACTAAGATGGAATGCCCCTATTCCAGTAAAAATGGTCTCCGGTTCTCTACACTCACCATACGAAACACAACAGTGTTAAGCCGCTATTTTACGTTGGTATTCTGTGAGAGCCTGGTCCTTCCCCGGTCTAGCTGACCCATTTGTGCTACAACTATACTACTAATATAGCTGCAGCATGACTCTACCACGTATAAATTTATACGCAATACTATATTTAATCGTGCAGTGTCTACGTAAGAGAATTTGTTATCTCATATCATCCCATGGGTGTCGTAAGAGGCCACAGAGGAAACTGAACAATGAGTTGGGCAGCAGCGTTTTCCTGAAACCAACTTAATAAAAATAAAAACAGCGGTTGCCTACCCCACCCGTCAAGGGGAGCAACTATGACATAAATCCTCCCTATGAGGCAATCTTTGGTGAGACCGGTATGTATGTCTTCGTGTGATTAGCTGCGATGGTAATGGTAATGGTAATGTATGTAGAATATTACAATATTAAGTATTTAAATCTCAGTTAAATTAAATAACAAAATTAAGTCTGAAACTTAAATGTTTACTTATTTAAAACATCTTTGACGTTTAAGCCTTGTAAACAATTTGCATAAACACCGACAGACGGCTTACTACGTTAGCTCGATTCAAAACTATTTTCTGTATAAGAGGATTGGCTGCGGCTGAATACTTTTTAAATGCCACAACATCAGTGAGCTTTTGAGCGGCTTTAAAAAATATAAAGCGCAAAGGGGTTAAGCGCTTTACAACTAAGAAATTGGAGTGCGTGCGCTCGAAAGACTGTTGTAAAATCTTTTTGCGTTTAAATTTGAAAGGATTAAAATTCACTACGAAGTGAGAAAAATTCTAAACTATATTTAGTCTTCTGTTTTTTACTCTTTAATATTATATTCTTTAGAATGTAAAAGTACACTGCTGGACGTGGGCTCATTGCGATGCGTGGATTTGCTTGATTGCCTAATCTAATCTGTTTTCGGCACATATTTTATGTTTGCCGAAAACAAAATAAAATTGGCTTTACCGCCACATTTCGAAAGCCATGTTTTTAAAGGTTGCCTATGGTCAAAACTTACGATACCAACGGTAAGAAATGGGGGTTCTTGCCACCATTATACGGCTTAAAAGTCTTAAACCTTCCTGAAATGGTATACTTATAAATAACCATTTCACTGATCCGTGAGTTATACTCATATATGAACATTTTGATTTTTATAATATAGGATAAGGTGACAAACGAGCACACAGTCCACCTGATGGTCAGTGGTTGCTGTGACCCATAGACATCTATCCTCAATAAATATAATTCAAATTCAGATGCGTGAGGATTAAGATGGAAAACATTTTATTCCAGTAAAAAGTGTCTCTGGTTCTTTTCACTCACCATACGAAACACAGCAGAGTTAAGCTGCTATTTGATGCTGGTATGTGAGAGCGTAGTCATTCCCCGGTCGAGCTGATCCATTCGTGCTACAACGAATATAGCTGCAATTGTTGAACTTTTTTTTTGTGGACATGGAAACTGTTGTTAACATTTGAAATTCATTTTGATCTTAATATAACCTACTTCTTCCTCGAGTTTTAAGCAAAGTATAATTGGATATACACTTTTATCTTCGTCAGGCTTTTATTCAACTGCTATGAACAATAATTTTCAAGAATGCACCAAGTGGCATGTACACCATGAAATGTTGAAGAGTTGAAGATGAAGAATGTAATGGAATGATTCGTCACTTAACAGGCTACACCGCGTGCAAATGAAGTTGACTTCTTGGATATGTTGTGACTTCCCCCTACACCTACATCGATATTTAATATTTTAATTGAAAAAAAAAGTGTATTTCTATGCAATAGTTATAAAAAAATTGAATATGCAACTCTTTAAAACTATAGAACCTTATAGTCACAGAACATTAATTTATTAACTTTTCGCTTTTGGAAAAAGAAACGTTTCTTTTTTATTGTTTATACCGTTAATAGGTATATTAAGTATATTGTATTGAATAAATTGTCCGTTACTTTAATTTCAATTATCGTTAACATTCCGTATAATTTAAAACTAGACTCTTACTTAAATATTTTTTACTAGTAATGGATTCTTTTTCATTAATCGTTTTTTTATAGGATAAGGGTGACAAACGAGCACACAGTCCACCTGATGGTAAGTGGTTGCTGTCGCCCATTGACATCTACATCTATCCTCGTTTGCGAATTAAAATGCAGATGCGTTGTCAGCCGTGTGGACTAAGATGGAATGCCTCTTATCCAGTAAAAAGGGTCTCCGAGTCTCTACACTCACCATACGAAGCACAGCAGTGTTAAGTTGCAATTTTACGCTGGTATTCTGTGAGAGCGTGGTCCTTCCCCGGTCGAGCGGACCCATTCGTGCTACTACTATACTACTAATATAGCTGCAGCATGGCTCTACCACGTGTACATACATACATACATTAATGTAACTTTATTAAGAAGTAGCTACTCATATAGATCTAAGATAATTATTAAAGACCCGTTTATTTTATAATTTTTTTGTTTATTCTTTAAAAACTTCATCAAGTTTGCGGGATAAATTATAGCCTAGATCTAGGGATCTACTATATATATAAGAAGATAGGTCTATTGCTTTTTATCTGTTCGTAAAGTTTCACCACAATTGGTTTAGTCATTTCGAAAATAGCCCGGTTAGGTAGACATATATTTTTCTTAAATGGTTGTTATGTCTTAATAGCGTCCAAACAACCCCCGATCAACTTAAGCGAAGATAGTTATTATAATATTACGTCTGTTTCTAAATTCAACATTATTTATGTGTTAAATAAATTAAATGAATTGTTGTCTAGTTTATTTTGAATTATTGTAAACATTCTTTAATGGATCTCATCTCATGCCACGTTCCAAACTCTAAGCAATAAACAGCGAAGTATTTAGACGCCCTGTCTTGAGGCGTTTCCCCAAGTTTTCGTCTGTACCGAATCCCGTGAGAAACCCAACGGAGCGTGCTTAGGTGAATTACGAATATGCCCCGAGCGCGTTCTACCATGAAGGTTCGGCATTAAAAAGACTCTTCGATTCAATATTAAACCATTAAACGCTCGTTCCTCTATCTGGGTGAAAATATTTAGTGTTATTAACAGTTTCTTTTTTTTTTATAGAATAAAGGAAACAAACGAGAACACAGTCCACCTGCTGGTGACTGGATGCTGTTGCCCATAGAGTTGTATATTTGTGATCGATAGAGGATCAAAATCTCCATCATTAATTGCCTCATAGGGGGGATTTTCTAGTTGCCATGCTTGACAGATGGGCTGGCTAGCGCAGTTTTTTTATAAACCTGAGTTGTTTCAGTTTGTCTCTTACGACACCCAAGGGATTATATATATTAATAATTATAGATTGTGTATATTAACCACGATATGGTGTGATATATATATAATATCTTTATATATAAAAATTACGTGTTATATTGTTTGTCCGCGATGAACTCTTTAAACTACTGAACTGATTACAATGAAATTTTGCATACTGTGTGCAGTTTGGTCCAACTTGAGAGATAGGATAGTTCTTATCACGTTAAGTGACCCGTAATATTTTTATTAGTAATTTAAGGATTTTTATAGGACAAAGGCGGAGAGGGCAGTACGACGTTTGCCTGGCCAGCTAGTATATATATATATATATATTTACATCGCCGCTACACGGTAACTTATTCATAAAAAGTAAAGTAAAGTAAAGTTGCAGCCTATTTACGTCTCAATGCTGGGCACAGGCCTCCTCTCATTTCTGAGAGCGTTTTAGGTCAAGGAAATGTCCGCATGCGCTGCCCCAATTCGTGTTGGCGAACTTCACATGTCTTCGAAATATTTTTTTCTTATTTCTCAGACATGCAGGTTTCCTCACGATGATTTCCTTCACAGCCGAGCACGTGGTAAATCAGCACTTAAAATTGCAATTAACAATTTCATTGGTGCAGGCGGTGATCGAACCCGGGTTGCTCGAGTAATGTGAAGCTTACAGCGAGTGCTAACCATCTGAGCTGCCACGGCTCCCTTATTCATAAAATTATATCGTAATATATTTTGTTACATATTATATGCATATTTATTTTAGTTACAATTTATTATTTTTTTTAATTGCTACGCAGGTGTAGCAATTATTAAAAAAAAATACTCTCACCACTCTATATATTACTGGTAGAAAATAAATAAAGGTATTTAGCCCAGCCTTTGTATTATTTATTAAAGGAATGCAATTAAAAATAAATAACAACATTTTGTATCAAAATGTAAAACCAAAACTAACGTTTGTTTTTTTTACTTCTTGTTTCAGAACTAGCGGACGGATGTCAGAAAACGTGCTCTCTTTCAAAGCTGACGCCTCGGACAACAAAGCGCGTTATACGTGCGAAGCAAAGAATGTCATGATCAGCAACACACTCAAAGCTGAAATCGACCTTACTGTGCTTTGTAAGTGACGATATTTTTAAACTTTTTTTTATCGTGTGGAAATCTTTGTGGATACTTTCCTCCGATGAAGCAACGAAAAGGTTACACCGGACTTCTATTGGTTAAAATATTACCGGCTATTGTTAACCTTACCGTAACGGAATACCAATATTCCACTGCTGAACTTTACGTGGTAAACACCACGCTGCAGACATAATATTATGGTTGTAACACGAATGGGTCGGCTTGACCGGGGAAGGACCACACTCTCACATAATACCAGAGTGAAATAGCAGCTTAATGTTGCTGTAAACCATACGAAGGTTAGTGTAGAGAACCGAGGCCCTTTTTACCGGTACTTACTACTATTCCATTTTTTGTCGTCAGGGATGACAACGTATCTCCATTTTGATCCTTTATCGAGGTGTAATGTAGATGTCCATGGGTCGCAGTATCCACTTACCATCAGGTGCACTATATGCTTGTTTGTCACCTAATTCTAAAGCAAGTGGTTAAATTAAAAATTTTGTACACTTGACATCAATATAAATAAAATGAGAACATCATCGATGTAGTCGATGTCAACTAGATACGCATTATTAAAGATAACTCAAAAACTACTGTTTAGTTATTGATCAAATTTATATGGATGTACATGAGAGGCACCAACTTTTAAATAAAAAAAATCATCAAAATCGGTTCACCTAGAAAAAAGTTTTGATGTAACATACGTAAAAATTACAGTAGAATTTATTAAAAAAAACTGGACCGTACTGACACTTGAAAGATATAAAATACTAAAATAGATTAGTCTAACGACTTATCACATTTTTATTTATTGTATATAAACTAATATGATACAAAAATTGCATACATATTTTTAATTTTCATTTACAAAACTCTAAAACGAACTCAACAACCGCTATATTAAACAAACATTAACATATTTAATTTAATATGAAAAGGAATATTTACAACAACTCTTTGAAAAGCTACATTCGCAAGCTCCAAATACAAATATCCATATAACTCCGAGAGAAACACCCGCCTTTTATAAATTTTCAAATCCTTTGATAAAGTAACCCTATCAAACAAGGGTTCAGTCAAAGAGTAGAGTTATTTAAATACCAAGCTTAATTAAAAGATGCATGAAGAATTAATTTAACATTATTAACTTGCCTCTTTAATGAAGTATTATTGAGTGAATTTTAGCCTACAAGATAATTACAAACAGATAATATTAAAGCAAGATAAGTCCAATACGGTAACTTTGCAATTTTGTTTGTGGATTCGAATTCGAAATGAAATTCTAATCTTCTGTTACGTGACTTCAAAAGATCGTTGGATTCCCTAGTCATGGCATTTATCTTTTAAATCAGCCGTTCCTGTCCAAGTCTTTGCCAAAACCAATAGTTTCCCGATAGTTTTGTATTGTATTTGTAATATGATTGACATTTAGTATAGAATTTTTGATTTATTTGCAAGAAAAGTTTTGCAGAAAATTCTATTATTGCATTGTTAAGAATTTCACTATTGAAAATAAACTTTACAGTAGTTGTTATCGCTTATATTGCTAAGTTGTGCATCATCATCTTCATCATTATTATAGCCTGAAAAATTTTCATTGTTGACCATATCCATAGATGCCCTTATAGTTGTCGTAATTTCCTTGCTTGCCGAGTGAGTTGCCAAACTTTTACTTGAGATTGTCATTATGTATTATACTAGCTAGCCAGGCAGATGTTGTTCTGCCCTCTCCTAAATTCGTAATAAAAAATATTGCGGGTCACTTATAGGGATAAAAACTATCCTATCTCTCAAGTTGGACCAAACTGCACACAGTGTGCAAAATTTCATTGAAATCAGTTCAGTAGTTTAGGAGTTCATCGCAGACAAACAATGTGACACGTAATTTTTATATATAAAGATTATATTGCATGTCATTAAGACAATTTTTTGTCTGTCTGTCCGGGCTAATCTTCGAAATGTCAAAATCGATTGTAATGAAACTTCATGACAAGATAGAAATCATTGTGAGCATTATTCTAAGCTAAATTTAATCTGATTTTTTTTGAGAAAAATTTAAATTGATATTACTAATGGTCTCGATGATTTCCTTTAATCTAATTAAATTTATCAATAGAACATATCCAGGCAAAACCAGGGTGGGACGCTAGTTTCATAATAACTTATGACATATTATAATATTTACATTTGCAAATGCATCAACCTTAAATTAAATTCGTTATTAAAAGATCCTTTCTTCAAAACAATAGTCCAATATTTTACTCGGAAAATCGTTCATATCCGCGTACATTTTTATTCTGGCATTATGTTCCCAATTTGTTGAGCTACAGAGAAATTTTAATTTCAAACGAACTGTTTATCCGACGAGTATTAAGAAATCCATTATTGTCCACAATTCGTAAAATCTATCAATAATATTTGTTCCCTAAAATATCCAATATTAGTTTTGCTTTTGGACATAAGGGAATGAGAAAATGTTTCAGTGAAACCTGACGCCAATGTTTGAAAAGCAAATCTATCTAAATGGGCAAATCCTATTCGGATGAGACTCCAAACTAGAAACCTCGTTGGTTTGGAATACGCCTATTTTTCAAGCGACACGTCCAAACTTTGGTCGGAAACTTGGCCAATATATATCACCATGGATTTACGTCCCGCTATTTTACTAAGGAAAGAAGTTCTTAAAAGTTTACCTACAATGAAAATCGTTTAGAACTGTCGCTAAATTTGCATACGACTTGTTTCCCATGTTGATATTACAAAACCATGCAATATTATGAACAATAATATTTAATAAAATATAATTATTAGATATTAGCTTATATTTTACTACATACATTTATAATTGTACCAAACCTACAGCTTATTAATATATATTACAATAAACAGATAATAAATCTCTTATATTTACGCGAAAACTACACATTTAAATAAAACTTTTTTTACGGATTTTATAGCGTATATTAACTTATTTAATATTCCTGACGTTTCGGGTGCTTTCCCGAACCGAATATAAAATAAGTTAATATACGCGATAAAATCCGTAAAATTAGTTTTATTTAGATAATAAATTCGTTTTTACATATTAAGTTTTACTTTATTAAACATACTATCGCATCGCTGAGACGTTATAGCCTTAAACTCTTGACAAAGATGATAGAGATGATCATCATCTCTATCATATCATCATCATCTCGATCATAGATGGTAGAGAATGCCTCAAGGCCGCCCTCTGTATTCTTTTGTTTTAAGGAATGCAATAAAGAATAAAAAAAAAAAAAAAAATAAAGAGTAATTGTGTTCTGTGGCCTTAAAATTTTTTCCCGTGTCCATTGACTTACACTTGTCATATCTCATTTCATAATCCGTTTCTATGACATATTAGGTGTTCTAATGAATTCGTAGTTAAAATTCAAAAAGACAGACATTCCAAGCAGACATGGAAAATATTTGAAAAATAATAAAATAACACCGAAGATAAAAAAGAAACTAAGTAACCCCAATAGTTACATGAGTGCATGAGTATAGGACAGATGATTGTAAAAGTGCAAAATGCTAAACACAAAACGTGTTTAGATTTTCAAACACGCAAACTAAACCCAGCCGTATTTAAGTTTATCAAGATCTAAAATACTTTCTGTATTTTAAAAAAACCTTTCAATTATTTCCTTTTATCGAAGTACGGTGTTAAATTTAAATACCTCCGTTACCAATAGCGCCAGCGAACTTCTGAGCAATGTTTTAAAGAAAAGTTTGTTCAGCGAGATCGCTTCTAAGAGTTCCCTTTTTCCTTCGAGTGTTTTAGCCATTGCTTTATGTTGAATTTGAATTTTTAAAGACTTTCTGAGTGACTGTATTCATTCGTTTCATGGACAATTAATGTTTTTAAGATTGTTGTTGAAGATAATTATTTCAGTATTTTTTTTAAATAAACTGAAGTGACAAATTACACAATTTACATGATGGTAAGTGGTTGCTGCAGCTCATGAACACCTACAATCTACTTTAAGCAGAGAAGCCAACGGATGCATTCTCACCTCTGAGGACTAAGATAGAACGCCTCACAGACTGTATTTATATTAGTTCTCTACTCCCTTTAGACCGGGTGGTATCCATCAGACGAACACAAGTAGAAAAGGAGTTCTCCCACCTAGGCAAATGTAAATTTTTTATAAGTACACAGTTCTTAAAAAGTAAAATATCTTTACTAGCATGTAATTTGTATGTATTATATAATAACGATCACCTAACTAGGTCAGTTTGTCAAAGTACCTGAATTTTGTAGATTGTTGTCGTCAGTTTTATTTTATTAATTTCAAATTCTACTTAAACCAATATCTAAATAATAATCTTATCCGAAAAAAATCTTTCTTATAGTTGCACCAGCGCATGTTACAATTTCTGGACCTTCGGAGGCTAGAGTGGGGGATCCTGTACCTCTTACTTGCAGCACTGCACCATCAAACCCAGCCGCTGATATCAAGTGGATGGTGCGTGGAAAATACCACACGGAAGCCAATAATCGGACAGTTATATCACCTGAAGGTATGTTTTATTAATTTACCTGTATTTAACATTTTACAATTATGCTTGTCACACAACATTTTAGGCGAATAACTTCAGATATAAAGTACATAATTACTATATATATATATATATATATATATATATATATATATATATATATATATATATATAATATGAAGTAGATAATTGTCAAAGCATCATTCTTCACTGATTATGCGTCAGGTTTTTGGCGTAATATTCGGCGTAAACCTTATTACTGAGTTGTTAACCTCAGCAATAAGGCTTACAATTTCCATTTTCATGTTTAAATCGTTTCATGCTTTTCATTTTATTTCTTTTTTCTTAGATAAGTTAGATTTTCGTTCTTTTACTGCTTTATAAGTTTATTGTCAGTTAATTTTGTTTATACTTAAATTTAATATGTGTGCGCCTATTACTGAAAAACAAATGCATATTCTTATTTTCTTTCTATTTTTTGATTTAATAGTCCTTTCGTTAAAAGCAATATTGCTTAGTTTTTGATTCGCTATTAAAATGTTGAAAACCAGTACAATTCAGCTACATGCCTTTTTGTTATGAAAACGAGAAATCAAAAATGACGAGTTCATCAATAAAACTCTATGTCACAATATTTTGTGATTTGTAACATCCGTTTTATGCGACAACGCTTGACGTTTTTAACAATGTTATAGGTTTTGAGATTTTACAACCATAGAATTTTTCATTCAAGAATTTTTGGAATAATAGAATTTTTTTCATTCGCAGCTTTAAAAAAGAAAACTTAACGCATTTACTTATATAATTATATAATTTTTGTTTTAACATCATCATAATTGATATAATTATGTGTCATCGTCTTCAAAAGCCTCTCATAAGTCCATTGCTCAAAACAGGCCTCCCCAAGGAACGACAAACCACCTGCATCCATCGACTTACCTGCAAATCTTATCACTTTCATACATACACTTTTATACGTGGTAGAGCCATGCTGCCATGAGCCAGCTATATTAGTAGTATAGTTGTAGCATGAATGGGTCGGCTCGACCGGGGAAGGACCACGCTCTCACAGAATACCAGCGTAAAATAGCAGCTTAAAACTGCTGTATTTCATATGGTGAGTGTAGAGAACCGGAGACCCTTTTTACTCGAAAAGAGGCATTCCATCTTAGTCCTCACAGGTGACAACGCATCTGCATTTTGATTCGCAAGCAAGGATAGATGTAGATGTCTATGGGCCACAGCAACCACTTACCATCAGATGGACTGTGTGCTCGTTTGTCACGCTATTCTATAAAAAAAATAACTCGACTGTGCTCTGCAATTTTTCCGTTTACCCATCTATCCATTACAGCCTGTAAACGTCCACCGTTGAATATAGGCCTCCCCCATCGATTGCGTCATAGGGATTTTTGCCATATGTCCCACGCTGGGTAAGCAGATTAGCAGCCGCAGTTTTTTATAGTTGTGAGTTTCTATCAGGAAGACGCTGCTGTCCATCTCCTGGTTTGTTTCTTTTTGTAATCTCTTACGACACCCACGGGACCATATGGAGTAGTGGATATTCTTACACCGCCATTACAACATACATACATACATAAAATCACGCCTCTTTCCCGTAAGGGTAGGCAGAGACCACTTCTTTCCACTTGCTACGATCCTTACATACTTGTTTCGCTTCGTCCACTTTCATTATTCCCTTCATACATGCTCTTCGGTTTAGGGTACTCTTGACCTGGCTTTTTTTCAAGACGTCCCTGATTTGAACTAGAAACGTCCGCCTAGGTCTACCCTTTCCAACACTTTCATTCACACTCGCCTTATACACCTTTTTCGTCAATCGTTCTTCATTCATTCTCTCGATATGGCCAAACCATCTCAGCATACCTTTCTCAACTTTTGTCACTACATCTTCTTTCACTACATTCCTTTACTACTTCTTTCACTACAAGATAGCGGTCTTTATACCTGTGAGGTTCTATATATGTATGGTAGGTACTTATTGTATGGTAGGTATATAAAGATGATACACAGTCTTAAATTGTAAATATACAAACTGTTATTTATTAGTTTTAATCCTTTATATAAAAGACAAAAAACTATCCTGAACAATAATCCTAATTTATCGAAATTTTCTTTATTGATTTTGTCCTCAACAGGTGGATGGATCACCACTTCGAATATCACCGTAGTGGTGGAGCCCGGCTTAAAATCCGTAGTCGTCGTATGCCACGGTCTCAATCCTCAACTTCCGGAGAACGTCGTGTCCACGCACACCATCAACGTGTTATGTGAGTATTTCTTTTTAAATTTAAACAATAATAATTTAACAAAATGTTTCAACGTTCATATATTAGACAAGTACTTCTTATCGGCTATTTGAATTAAGTACTGGATATATAGACTTACTGCAAAAGAGGCGTTCGATCTTAATATTTAGGGGTGATTACGCATGTGAATTTTGATTTTTAATCAAGGATAACTGTAGATGCCTATGAGCCATAGCTTCCACTTACCATCAGGTGGACTGTATGATCGCTTGTCACCCTAATTATATAAAAAATTAAGTGTCAAGGGATCTATTAATCTCATAGTAATTTAAAATATCAGTCGATTCTAATTAAATACGCGTGAAAAGCTTTGCCGGATGTAAAAGTACATTTTTATGAGTAATCACATTATTATTCATAAATTTTACTCCAGCAAGATGGTGGAACAACGGGCCCGACTCTATTAACAATGTGCACACCACGCGTTACCCTATAGGACGTGCTCAGAAATCGTAGCACCTCCTTCTGTGTATATCTCTCATAATAGAGTATCAGATGTGTATGTAATCAGAACGTGTGTAATTTGATAATTCGAGCGTACAAGTTATCGGATTTCCGTTTGTATGAAATAACAAAACAAAATGGGAAATGGAACGTAAACAAAGGGTAATAAAGTTTTTTTCATCAATCCGTCAATGTGTCATACGGTTGAATCAGTCGCTTAGTCGCGGAAATATAGATTAACAGAGCCTATAGCATGATTCATTGCGTAATCGTATCGTATCATTATCCTCAAATCCATTTTGTTTATGAATTTTAGTAGCTGGAGCTATTCAGTTGCTAATAATATGTTCACATACTAGAGCCCAATGACTTCGTCAATCTTACTTAGCGGTACCATGTAGCGACATCTATGGAAATGTATTAAATAAAGAACGATGTATTGAGCGCGTCAAATTTTCATATCGATATACATCGCAACCGCTTCCGTAGATAGATAATAGATGGCGCTAGAGTAGTCAAGTGAGCTCGGCCACGGTCCTTATTGCTTTGTAAGAGAGATAATAGCAACTGAAAATGTTTAGTGGTAGAGCTACACTGCAGCTTTATTATGGTTGTTGAACAAAAACCAGGGTAGGACCACGCTCTCACAGAATACCAGCGTGAAACATCAGCTTAATGCTGCTATGTTTCGTATGGTGAGTTCAGAGAACCGGCGACCCTTTTTACTGGAAACGAGGTATTCCATCTTAGTTCTCAGGGGTGATAACGCTTCAATTTTGATTCCTAGGATAAATGTAGCTAGCTATGGGCCACAGCATCCACTTACCATTAAGTGGACTGTGAACTCGTTTGTCACCTTTTTTCTATATAAATAAATAAGTACTAAAATGTCAGTTGCACACTAGCAAGAAGTTATAACACCACGATAACACTGCGGGCACTGTGGGCAGTAAATACGGACCCTGGGATGTTTTTTCAACACGCGAGAGCGAGAGATCATGCCCCAGTTGCGTTCCAAACCGAGACCCCGGGACTGCTCGTATACACCGATGGTGACCACCGTGGTGTTTTAGCCGTTAGAATTCCAGTATAAACTTTCCGTCGCCCTCGTTACGAAAGGAGTCTATGGGGATTTCTCCACGACAAAAAAAGGTAAAAAAAACCGGTAGCACGTTAGCAAGAAGTAATATCAACGTAAATGTGAGATAGAATTTGTTAGAACGATGGCACGAGACTTCATTTATAACCGAGTTCAAGAGAAGGTTAAAATAATTAAATATAAGTGGAACCAAAAAAATATTTAAAAAAAATTCAACATAATATTAGTTTTTCAAATCATTGTTTATGTACTCTGTTACTTTTAATGTGTGTGCATAAATAATTAAATAAATAAATATATAATATATGTTAATAAAAATGCATCTGGATTTTGATTCTAAATCAGGCATAGACATGGGTGTCAATGTACCTCAGCATCCAGGTGAACTGTGTGCTCGCTTGTCACCTTTAATCTATAAAAGAGTAAACAAAAACCCACGCTCATTTTTACAAGTATGCTAAATATGTACAATCGGTAAAATTTTTCGAAAATATTTATTTTTATGTGGAAATAAATAAAACAATAAAATGTATTTTATACTTACCCTTGGCGCTTGCGTGAGTGTAGATTATCTGTATTTTCAGAACATTGAGTGTTCGTCATAATTTTAGTCGAAAGTATTGAGTAAGTACTAATTTCAGATATTTTGATATTTTAATTGCTGGCTGGCAAGGCTGAGTTTTCTTCCGCTGTCGTGGAAGATACAGAATGAAAATTTCATTTTCAAATATTTTAAGTTCTTGAAAGTAATTATAATTCTTTAAAATAATGCAAAGTGCATTGGGAGATTGTTTTTCTTTCACATTTGTATGCGAAGTGTATTAAATTGCATGGAGTCGTTTGTAAAGCGATATATGTAAATTAGTTTAATTTTTTCGTTGACATCAACAAAATACATTTCTCAAGTATTCCTAGTCCTAGTGTCATATGTTATTATAATTATTTTTAAATTATATAATTGATATAATTTCCCCCTCTTTTAATTATTATAATTTACGTAATATTTTATTTAATTAAATGTTTATATACAGGTTAGATATCACGTACGCGAGTACGTACGTACGTACTTTCACGGTACGCGAGCAACCCGGCTCGATCCGCGCTGGCACCAATGTAATTGTTAATAATAATAATTTCAACTTAAGTGCTGATTTACCATGTACTCGGCGGTGAAAGAAAACATCGTGACGAAACCTGCATGTCTCGCATATTGAAAAAATACTTCGAAGACACGAGAAGTCCGCCAACACGCATTGGGGTAGCGCGGCGTACACTTGCTTGCCCTAAAACCCTTTCAGAAATGAGAGGAGGTCTGTGCCCAGCATTGGGTCGTATATAGGCTGTAATTTTAATTTTAACTTTATACAGGCTAGTATCAGGTTTCATACAATTAATGATAACTCTATACAACATTATTTTTCAAATGTGTCAGTCAAATACATTTAGAAGTTTAGTAACAGGAATTTTATATTCTTTAATCATTTTTAAATATCTCATCTTCGTTCTGCCCTTATCTCATGTTATTTGGAGTCAGCATAACTTGTTTTTTTATAGGATAGGGTGACAAACGACCACAAAATTCACCTGATGGTAAGTGGATGCTGCAACCCATAGACATCTACATCTATCCTCCGTAAATAATAAAAATGCAGATGCGTCTTTACCCGTGTGGACTAAGATGGAATGCCTCTATTCCAGTAAAAAAAGGTCTCTGGTTCTCTACACTCACAATATGAAACACAGCAGTGTTAAGTTGCTATTTTACGCTGGTATTCTGTGAGAGCGTGGTCTGTCCCCGGATGAGCCGGCCCATTCGTGCTACAACTATACCACTAAAATACGTCTTGCTCTTAAATTCTTCTCTATTAACCCATATCTCCCCTCTCATTCAATCACTCACTTTTTTCTTAGGCATATCATCATACCTAAAAACGTCCATCCATGTTTTCTTATGCCTCCCTCTACTGTTATATCCATCCACTTTTATAACCAACTTTTTTTCATACTTCTGTAACATGGTTCACTTCCCTTCGCATAATATGACCATACCACGCTAGCCTACTACTTCTCAACATTTCCTTCACTATGGCTGCTTTGAAATATAGATATACAAATCATTTTTCAATATAATATATGTAAATTATTGATCGAAGGTAGATAGAATTCACCAGTAGCTGGTCTGTATGTTCGGTTGTCACCTTTGTTTATAAGAAACTAAACAAATAAATTAACTTTGTTATCAGCCTGCAGCATTACAATTCTGACAGTTAACCTCTCACAAGGCACGCCACTAATCCCATTATGGCAACATTGCGCACCGTTGCATCATCTAATCACGGGTGTCACGGCATTTCCCTGTCGTCACCGCAATTACTCTTCTTTGATAGTTCCAACGGATGCCGTTTTTCTGACTTCGAAGAATTATTAAACGATAATATATTATATGAGTTTACATAAAACTAAACGTGAACTGTGATGATCGTAATAGTTATTTTATTTAATCCTGGTGATCCTGATCAGGACACTAGGATAAAGTTATTAAATTATTGTATTGTAATCGGCCCTTGATACAAATGCAAATTTTCTAATCCATCGGCCCTCTACAAATTGGTTAAATTTAAATTAAAATTTCGTTACACATATAAAAAGATGCACGGGAAGCATGTAAAAGGCGTGTTAAAAATTTAAATTGTTGTTTAAATTTTATAATAATCCGATATATCAAGTCACAATAGGGATTAACGTACACTCGTGATTACGCGTGTCTATAACTAATTAGGGTGGTGTTAACATCGTTGTTAATCTGCTTTTGCTAAACTTGGTACAGTATTATCATAATACACGTACTATACCTTACCTTAACTTGAATTAAATTATTTATACGGATTAAAATAGTTATTAGGTTTTTTTTGAATAATGAATTTACTCTATATATTTTGTTTTAAGAGATCTTGTGCGTATATTTTCAGCGCTTGCAATACAAAACATTCACTTGTACGAGATTTGAACTCAAGAACCGCAGCATTGCACCCAAACGCGTAGTTACTAATTTTTCCATGTGTTATTTATATGTATATAAAACGGCCCCATTATGCTGCAAGAATTTGTCGCTTATTGATTTATGCTGCCTTAATTAGGTTATTAGAATTTAATAAATAGAAAATGGTAATAGAATCTCCTATCCTGTCACACAGCCCGGATTCAAATCTTATTTTACATCAATCATCATTATCATCATCATTACAACCCTTCACAAATCCTCTGCTGAACATATACCTCTACCAATTAATGCCCCAAAGCACGGTCCTGAGCCACCAGCATTCCTCAACTTCCTCCTTTTACACCATTGCCAACAATTAAATAAGGAAAAAATCGTTTAAGTAAAATATTAATAAAAATTAGGACGCTTGTGTTCCCCAGGGTGTCCGTTCTCTCCGCAACTCGCTTCCTACTGCATATTAATGATCTGCTTATGCCCGGTATTTGTGGGCATGCAAACGATAGCACAGTTGTGAAGAGATATCAACCAAGTCCTCGAGCCAGTCAGGATCAAATCCAGTCCGAAAGAGAAGCCATGGTAGAGCGTGTGAATCTCACACTACAGGTAGTCTCCGAATGGGGCGATGCCAATCTTGTGAAAATCAACGCCTCCAAAGCACAAGCGTGTCTCCTCACTGCAAAAATGAGCCAACTCATCTTGGCTCTTTCTTTCCGAAATTCATCATTGAAATACACTGAGCGCCTTCAGTTGTTGGGTCTTGGGATACCCTCAAATCTGAAGTTTGGGTAGTTCGTTGAATCCAAGGCCAAAGCAGCTGCGAGATAGCTAGGAGTCCTTGCAAAGGTGTGGCAGTACTTCACGCCGAGACAGCTGCTTACTTTATATAAAGCGCAAGTCCGGTCGTGCATGGAGTACTGCTGCCATATATGGGCTGGTGCTGCAAAATGCCACCTTACAGCTAGGGACTCAATGGAAAGGTGTGCTAAGAGACTTATTGGTGACCCAAATTTGGTTAAAACCAATCTTACAGCCTCTAACACAGGCACAAAGTAGCCAGCCTTTCGGTTTTCTACAGTATGCATTTCGGAGAGTGTGTGCAGGAATTGCATAATTAAATTCCTCCCTCTCTCTTAAACAATCGGGCAATCAGACGTTCGGCCAGTCTCCACCCTTTCGTTGTTGACTTACAACACATTCGAACCAAGCGCTATATAGTTTGTGATGAGTACAGCAAAAGAGTGGAATAAGTTGCCAGCATCTGTGTTTCCATTCGATTACAATGTGGGTATCTTGTATCTTCAAGGCAAGAGTGAATAGGCTTTTGTTAAGTCAGTGCGCTTCACCATCTTAGGCTACATCAGCACTTATCATCAGGTGAAATTGTATACAAGCGTCGGTTTAGTATAATAAAAAAAATTGCTAAAAATTATATTAGGAAAGAAACGTTTACTTAAAATCCTGATTAAAATGTTTGTATTAGGTTTGTCTGGTTATATAAACTTAAGGCATGTTTCTAGTCACTTTCCAATATTATCCTTAATTAATACTTACATAAGACCTTATAAATCTCTGAAAGAAGCGACTCCGTGTGGTGGGAAAGGAAGAAAATCCATTATCCCTTTCCGTCCCGTAGGTATCGTAAAAGGAAACTCTGAGGAATTCCTGAAAAACCTCACAAAATACGCAAACCGACGATAAGCAGTTTTTTAACTTATTATAAGGCAGTGCGTGACCTCAATCCCACCTAGTGGTAGCTTGTGATGGTAGATGATAAATCTAGATGGTAAATCGCACTGGCTTAGCGTAACAAAGCAGTGGTGTCGAAGTTGCGGGACGTCTGGTACTGCAGTGCCCATCCTACAAAGCATTATCAATATAAGATGAAGCAGAAGTCCTTTCTACAATTGGATAGAGCCAAATCCAGCAGTGGACTTTTAAAAGCTGAGAAAGGGAAAATAGAAAGACAGTTTAATTTCACATCTTCTTTAATTTCTTTAACAACTTTATGTTATAATACTTAACAGTGTAAAGACTGACATTGTAACGTATTCCATAAATTTACGAGGTTAATGTGACCTCAATCGGTTAAATTGTTCAGAATTTACGCGATATTTATTTTATACAAGCAACCCGACCCGGCTTCGTCTGGATAGGATATATTCATGTGGCATTATTTATATTTAAGATAATAAAAGACAATTTATTTAATAAATTTTAATTTTTTAAAAAATATCTGGAATGTTTTTTTTTGATAAAAACATCATGATTTTTCTTGCATTCATCAAAATTTGTTAAAATAAATGGTCTTTGATTATCTTAAGCCTAAATAACGCCACATTAATAAATCCCATTCAGGCGAAGTCAGGGCGGGTTGCTAGTATCACAATAAGACGTGGACCTAATATCTGAAATCTAAGAGATTGTTATTTTAATAAAATAATTAAATATTTTCTTTTTGAAACAAAGAATCTGTCGCGTCCAAATTATTTCGGCGGGGTACAAAAAACACAATTCGTATCGAAATCAATCAAACAAGCTTCCTAAAGGTTTACTTACAGGCAGTCCCACTCACGTAGAAAATGACTTCCTCTACCCTCGTCCCGACTCAGCACCTCAGTGTATAAATATTTCCTGAGCACCGAGCCGTATAGACTCCGTCAGTGTTTTTGAAAGGTTGATCATACGTGATTGGAAAGCATTGGTTTTATGCGTGAAATGTACAGTGAAAAACATTTCATGTTTCGGCTTGAATAACATTTTTTTTCAACGCTGACGCTTTCAACGTGTACTGTGATAGTGACAGAATAAAGACCCGCACTTCGGTTTGCGACTGGTTTTACAGTAATTATTTTTCACACTGCTAGATCAGTTGAAAAGATTTCAACTTTTTTTTTTTTTTTTTTTTTTTTCTTTAAAAAAACGTTACCCCCACACTAGGATTTTCTCCTGTATCGTGGAGGCAGTTTACAAACACAAATTGCACAAGGACAAACATCCAGACCCGGAACAATTATTTGTAGGGCATACAAATACTTGTTCCGTGCGGGATTCGAACCCGCGCCCCCCAGCGCAGCAACTCATTGCTAAGCCACTGCGCCACGGAGCCGTCAAACTAAATAAAGTATTGAAGTTGATTATGTACGTCTTTGATGCTAAAGATATATTTTCTTTATGAACCGTAATCAGCTTCCTTTGCGCATGCTATTTGTTTACCTAGATTTTCTTTACGTGGTAGAGCCAAACTGCAGCTATATTTATAGTATAGTTGTAGCATGAATGGGTCGGCTCAACCGGGGAAGGACCGCGCTCTTACAGAATACCAGCGTAAACTAGCAGCTTAATGCTGCTGTGTTTCGTATGTTGAGTGTAGAGAACCGAAGACCCTTTTTACTGAAAAAGAGGCATTCTATCTTAGTCGTCACGACTGACAATACATCTGCATTTTGATTCGCAAGCGAGGAGAGATGTAAATGTCTATGGGTCTCAGCAACCACTTTTTTTTTAAAACTTACATTCCATCATGTGGACTGTGTGCTCGTTTTTCACCCTATTTCTATAAAAAAAATGTTATAATTGAAAGAATATCCCAGTTAAAAGGCATCCGCCAAACTCTTGTATTTATAATTTTCTCTGTGTTTTAAAACTTTGTGGAACATTTAGAGACGATGGCAAGAGACACGACGGTATGGATTTGGTACTTAAGGAGACAGCTAAAGCCCTAGTGTGGGCTGCTACTTGTGTAGACACTTTGGCAGCTTTTCATATCAGGGGTACCTCGTTTAGAGCCGGGTTGACATCAGATGCAGTTGAACTAAGTTAGTACCGCAAATATGAGTCTTTAAGAGATGACTACATATTTGTTCCATTGGCTATAGAGACTATCGTTCCGTAGGGTCCACGTGCGATAAAGTAATTGAAAGAACTGTATCCGCGACTGTTCATCGCTAATGGTGATAAGAAGGCTGATTCTTTTCTCGTATAAAGGCTAAGTATAGCCATTCAGCGTGGAAACTCAGCCAGCGTACTTTGCACGATACCGCGGCGAGTAGCACTGCGTAATAATTTAAGATATTAGTTTTAGTTGTTTTAACACAGTTTTTTTTTTATAATTGTATATAATTTTAAAATTCTAATACATCCCAAATTAACTTTACATGTAGTATGTAAGAAATAGTTAAACCACCGTATATCTGAGGCTATAAGTTCTTTATTGCGTTTCCCTTAGTTCTATCTTACGACACCCACGGCACCACCAACCCTACGACATACTACAAAACTTGTTTATAAAAGTACTGCATGCGGATATTGTTGGATTGTATATTGGTATCTTAGCTTTTCCGTAGTCGGATAAGGCTAGAAAATTTATAAAATAGTATTATTAGTTATTAACAACAGACAAACTTTCATTAAAGAAGAATTAATCATTGTCTTGTTATATGTATTTGATTGTGTACCTATGAGAGGGCTTGATCTACTAGATCATGACGATCTAGTAGATCAAGCCCCCTATTATACATTTTATTTCACGACCATCTAAAAATATGACTCAGCAATTTTTATCCAAAATAGTAAAACTATGAACAACGTATATAAACATAGCGGACCGTACCGGGCTTCCGGTTGCGAGAATTATCATATTTCCGGTGCGGAAGCTTGGTCCAGTATAATAGCGGGGACTTGATTTTTTCGACACTTCAAACATATTTCAGTATGAAATGGTTTAAGCGGTTGAATGCTTCAGTTAAAAGTTTTTAATTGTTTGTGTCCTTATTCTAGGTATTAAACTTGCCGTTACAGCCTATTAAAATCCATTGCAGAACATAAGCCTCCCCTATCGCCATAGTTGCCACGCTTGGTGGGCAAATCTTGTACCTATATGTACGAAATTCGTTACATTTACAAGATTTGTTTTGCACTACCAAATATTTTCGTGACACTATCCTTTTATAGATATTTTCAGGTTTGGTTTTGTTTGTTTTTTTTTGTTATTTTTTGTTTTTTTTTGTTTTTTTTTGTTTTTTTGGATTCTTAAATTTAATTATGTAGTGTATTGGCATACGGATAAATAATTTTGTTATATGTTGGCAATAGCAGTTTATTTTTTATTTTTAGTTGTTATTAGAAATACGCTGCTGTCCATCTCCTGGTTTATTTCCCTCTGTCTCCGCTTACGAAACCCGCGTTACGATATGGCTTGGGTGATGTTTTAAACTGTTACTAGCAAGGCCGATTAATATTATTTTAGTTGAATTACACATTGCAAACAGATTTACTGGTGGAATGTTCTAATTAATTGCATAATTTTACCAACCTATATGAATATGAATTTCATACTTTCGAGAAACGCCCTTACTAACTTATTGTCAATTAAGTCGTTTTACTCCTCGTCTGTTAAAAAAACTTAAATCTAAACCGATCCTGTTTAAGAACATTTATGACAATTTGTATAAATCGAAGCCCAGCATAAAAATATCGTCGAGCGAGTAAAGACATAAATTAATAAATAAAGTTAAAACGCAAACGTCAAACAGCCCTCTAAATCCAAGTTTACACGACATCCGCATTTTTTCCCACCCATCTCAAGCTATAAACCACTCCTCTTAAGCCGCTTTTAAGCACCTCCTGATCCTCTTTCTCCCTCGCTCACGTGCATTTGTCCCTGTTTACCGTCACCCGGGTGCAAGCATTATTACGCCTTGGATACTATCGGGAAAGTGAATTTAAACGACTGAAATGGCGATTTAGAGATGCAATAAAGTCAACCACAGATAAGCGTCCAAGTGCGAGTCGGACTCGCCCATGAAGGGTTCCGTAGCAGCAAGTAACATAATTTACGATTTATGATTTTTTTTTTAAAAACTACTTACTAGATTTCATTCAAAACAATTTTCGGTGGATGTTTACATGGTAATTTACATCATATATTTTTTTTAGTTTTATCGTTCTCTTATTTTAGAAGTAACAGGGAGGGGGGAGACACACATTTTACCACTTTGGAAAGGTCTCTCACGCAAACTATTCAGTTTAGAAAAAAATGATATAAGAAACCTCAATATCATTTTTGCCTAGATCTATCCATAGATACTCCACATGTATGGGTTTGATAGAAAAAAAAATTGAGTTTTAGTTCTAAGTATGGGGAACCCCCAAAATTTATTGTTTTTTTTCTATTTTTGTGTGAAAATCTTAATGCGGTTCACAGAATACATCTACTTACCAAGTTTCAATGGCATAGTTCTTATAGCTTCGGAAAAAAGTGGCTATGACATACGCACGGACAGACAGATAGACAGACATGAAGAATCCATAAGGGTCCCGTTTTTTGCCATTTGGCTACGGAACCCTAAAAAGGAATTGCACTCCTATCGCACCTTTCCGCTTGCGTTGGTTTAAGACGATACTCAATGGGGAGGCTTTTTTTGCTTTGGATTTCCGCAAATGGCCCGTTAATATGTTGATACTTTAATTCTATCGATTGTGTTGGAATTCAACTTAAAAGTAGTGTTTCCAGTACTAAACCAGGTGTGAAATATGTAAAAGTAGTATGTAAGAGCGTCGTCCTACCTCAGTTGACCCGATCTATTCGTGGTACAACCATAATATAGCTGCAGCGTGACTCTACTACTTAAAGTACTTAAGTGTACATCTAGAAATATTCTAGGTAGATACCTATTGTATTTAACAAATATGTCATTAAATGTTTCACGAATTTAAAGCACAATTAATACAGATTAATTCAATGTGATTGATCGCGACCTAATTCTAAAGCTGATAACACATTTCTTTTAAAAGACACACTGTTTTCGGTTATTTTTATATCGTATTGATTGGAATGGGTGCTGAGTCGACATCCGGACTTATCTTTTGGCCACACTCTTACAACGTTGTTTGTATTTCTGTGTTTATCTTTTATATAGCGTTTGTCGTTTGCTTTGTGTAATGTTCTTCTTTAGTTTATCGAATTAACAACCTTCTCCCTTCTCTTTAGTTGATGTAAGATTTATAAAGTTTTTTTTATTGAAATACATTTTTTCTTTAAAATTTATATTATATTTTGAACGTAATATATGAGTGTTTATTGTGTATGCAAATCATTACTCTTAACAGACTACACGACATATGGCGAAGGTAAAGAGTGCAGGCAGTCTACGTGTAAGGGTTGTGTCTAACATCGAGAGCCTCTTTAATTATGCAAAACTATGCACAGACAGTAATAAATTACATATGTGCAACCCCTGAAAGTACTACAGGAGCCTTATTCGAGATTATGGTTTAGAAAGTTATTTATTTCTCAAATTTATTACAATATTTACATACCCGAGTAACTTATATCACTGCAAAGTATACAATTTATTAAGTTATCGGTTATTTCACAATGTATCATTTTTTAAAACTAAAGTGGCAAACGTATATTATACGTGGTAGTGTCATGCTGCAGCTATATTATGGTTGTAGCACGAATGGGTCAGCTCGACCGGGGGAAGACCACGCTCTCACAGAATATCAGTTTAATGCTGCTGACTTTCGTATGGTGAGTGTAGAGAACTGGAGACTCTTTTTACTGGAAACGGAACATTACATCTTAGTCCTCAGAGGTGACAACGCATCTGTCATTTTAATCTTTAACAAGGATAGATGTAGATGTCTATGGGCCACAGCATCCAGTGGACTGTGTGCTCGTTTTTATTCTATAAAAAAAAACTTCCAATCTATCGGATAGTACCTAAATGGCCACTGTTGCCTATGGACGTCTGCAACCAACCTCAAACAAAGAAAGCTACAGTTGCGTTATCACTTCTGGGCACTAATTTGGAATGGCTCATAGACTGTAAGTATATAGGGGCGATATTTGCCAGTTTTCACGCTTGGAAGGCGGTTTGTCAAACGCAGCGTATTAATATTTTGTATTGTCATACGAAAAATGCTGCTGCCCATCTCATGTCACAGTATTCGTATATCGCCACATACGACACCCATGGGATGATATGAAGTGGGGATTTTCATACACTGGCACTTCAAGACGAAGCTTAAAACACATAAAAAAGTATTTTTAATGAAAAACAAACAAATAGTGGTAGAGCCACGCGGCAGCTTTTGCTGTCGCACGGATGGGCCTGCTCGAACCGGGGTGGTACCACGACCTCACAGAAAACCAGCGTGAAGTAGAGGTTCACCTCTGCGTTTCGCTTGGTGAGTGCAGGTGGCCGAAGGCCCTTTTTACTGGAAATAAGGCATTCCGTTTTAGTCCTCACGGGTGACAACGCATCTACATTTTGATTTGTAATAGAGGATAGATGTAGATGTCTATGGGCCGCAGCAACCACTTGTCATCAGGTGGACTGTGTGCTCGTTTGTCACCCTTATCCTATAAAAAAAAACATAACTCCACTAGAACACTAGGAACTTTCTTGAGACAAACATCCAAGCCCGGAACAATTCTTTGCAAACATACAAGTGCCTACTAACATACCAGTGGAGCCATGCTGCAGATATAGTAATAGTATAGTTGTAGCATGAATGGGTCGGCTCGACCGAGGAAGGACAACGCTCTCACAAAATACTAACGTAAAATAGCAGCTTAATGCTGCTGTGTTTCGTATGGTGAGTGTAGAGAACCGGAGACCCATTATACTGGAAACGATTCATTCTATCTTAGTTCTCACGGCTGACAACGCATCTGCATTTTAATTCGCAAACGAAGATAGATGTAGATGTCTATGGGCCACAGAAACCACTTACCATCTGGTGGACTGTGTGCTCGTTTGTCACCCTTATTCTATAAAAAAAATTGTTTTGAATTGTCATATGAAAAATCATCTGCCCATATCCTGTCACAGTTTTTGTCTTTCGCCACATACGATACCCATGAGATGATATGGGGTTGTGGATTTTCATACATTGGCATTACAAGACAAAGCTTAAAAGTCATAAAAAATATATTTTTATCAAAAAACAAAATAAAACATAACTCCACTAGAACACTAGGAACTTTCTTAGGACAAACATCCAAGCCCGGAACATTTCTTTGCAAACCATAAAAGTGCTCGTTCCATACGAGATTCGAACATCGAACATCATTGCTAAACTACTGCACCACAGAACCGTCTGATTATGTAATAACACGCTCCTTTTAACAGTTACTGTTTACCCTATCGTTATGACAGCCGAGCATATGCGTGGTTGAAAATTAAAAAAAAAACTAGGTTATTTAGTAGCTGAGATAATAAATACATAGATGGTAACAGATGTCATGCATTTGCGACGTAATCATGGCGTCGGTGCCGGGCTCGTGTACAGCTAACGTAATGACGTAGGAGCGAGCGCACAGAGATTCTGTAATTAGAGCGTTGTTATGAAGATATTGCGGATTCTATTTGAATGCCGACATGTTTATGCAAGTGTGTATTATTAGGTCACGAAGTAGTTTCTACTCGTTTATTCATCCATCATCAGGCTGTACCTATGAATGTTCCACTGTAGAACATAGGACTTCCCATCGGTTGCCTCATCCATCTACAGCCTATAAAAGTCCACTGCTGAAAATAGGCTTACCCCATAGATTGCCTCATAGGTGGATATTGCCATAGTTGCCACGATTGGCAGGCAGAGCTTGCTACTGTGGCCCAAATTCATCTACATCTATCTTCGATGAAGAACCAAAATGCAAATGCGTTGTCACTTTTAAGAACTAAGATGAAATACCCTGTTTCCAATAAAAGCGTCTCCGGTTCGTTACACTCACAATACGAAACGCAGCAGCATTAAACTACTATTTTACGCTGGTATTTCGTGAGAGCGTGGTCCTTGTCAGTGTTTGCAGGCCATTGTGTTTACAAGTTGTGAATACAATAAACGAAAATTCTCATTTAGTGGGCGGTATTTTTTAGTTTAGTGAAATTTTCATCATTCATTATCATCATAACAGACTACCAAAAGTCCACTTCTGAACACAGGCCACCTCGTAGATTACATCATAGCGAGATTTTCTCCATAATTGCTATGCTTGGCAGGCAGGTTGGCAACCGCAATATTTTATTATTTTGATTTGTTATCAGGCATCTGTCTGTGCTGTGCTGTCCATTTCAATTTCCTTTTTTTATATAATAAGGGTGACAAACGCGCACACAATCCACCTGATGCTTAGTGAATGCTATGACCCATAGACATCTATCCTCGATTAAGAATCAAATTGCAGATGCGTGAACTCATGAGGAGTAAGATGGTAAGCCCCGTTTCCAGTAAAAAGCTGTATCCATTTCTTGTTACACACAATAGTCCGCGCTGATATTCTATGTGGAGAGTTTTATATAATATACCATAATTTAAGGCATAGTAAGCTATAGTGTTGTCTGAAACTTGATGAGCATTTTATGCAATTGAAAACTAAAAACACATTAATATATAAAAGAACATATTTCTACCATCATTCACCATCTTGGTTAGCGCTCGCTGTATAGTTAGCGCTCGCTGTAAGCTTCACAGTACGCGAGCAACCCAGATTCAATATCCGCCGGCACCAATGAAATTGTCAATTGCAATTTTAAGTGCTGATTTGCCACATACTTGTCGGTGAAAGAAAACATCGCGAAGAAACATGCATCTCTGAGAAATAAGAAAAATATATTTCAAAGACATGTGAAGCTCGCCAACATGCATTGGGGCAGCGCGGCGGACATTCCTTACCTTATTACCCTCTCAGAAATTAGAGGAAGCCTGTGTCCAGCAGTGGGACGTAAAGAGGCTACAAGTTTACTTTTTTACTTTTTTCACCTTCTTGAAACACACATTTTACTCGTCAGGGTAGATATTATAATGAAATAAATTTGTTGGTTATATTAAGCTACCAAAACATAACAAAGCTTTTAAGTACATAGGAAGTTTTAGATAGCTTATAATCTTCTGAAAACTGGTCTCAAACTACAAAAGTATATAAATGATTGAGGCCAACAAAGCCTTTTGAGCGAGGCGTATGCTTTAGCCAGCGTTTAAGCATACTGTAGGAGCGCAAACTTGTTATCTGGTGCCCATTAATCAATCTAAATGGTATGGTCCAAGTTATAAGAACGAACGGAGTAAAAAGAATAAAAAAAATTAAGGAGTAGACTAATAACGCTTTTAAAGTTAGGTTTTTTTTTCGTCTAATTGAAGTAGCAACTAAACTTACAGTCAAACTCGTGGTAAATAGCTGCAGCACTCCAAGGACACCAACGATCAATACAAAAAAGGCTATAAAGCACTGTCACATTACCAAAGCGGAGTACTTCAGAGGCTGTAATTATACTGGGTCTATATACCCTAGCTCAGAAAAATCATCGCGAAAATGTATACTAAACATTTATTTCCAATAAAACAGTATCCGTCTAATTATAAAAAGTAGGTTATAATTAATCTCAATGAAACTAGAATCCGTTTCACGAAAGAAATCCCGGAAAAATAATCAAACTAAAATGTTTAATGTGGAATTTGACAGCTAATGTCAAATTTCGCGAATATTTTCGTTGCGGCTAAGGGACGTCCATCGCTATAAAGACTACAAACTATATGTTGTAAAAGATACTATTGGATCAATTTTTATATTTTATGATAACATTTTAGAATATCATTTATTTTTATTAATACCAGACGTACCTTGAATAACCTTTAATTATTACCATTTCTGTACATAAATGATAATGATTATTCTCCAAACGACGGGAGAGTCAGCCCAGCTGTGGGCTTATATGCCATCAGCCTTTTGGACCACTGTTGGACAAAAAATAGTCTAAAAACTTAAATGTAGACATTATGTTGGCTGTCTCACCTTAATCAAAACACAGTTATCTCTTGTATTTTTATTAATTTAAAAATAAGTAAGATGTTTGTAACAATAAAGATGGATTCCTAATCAGAAAAAGAACCCAACGGACTTGTAAAAACTTAATCCGCAAAATAAAAAAGAATAGCTTGTATAATATATTAATTTTTTCTATATGTTTAAAATATTTCGTTAATAAAGATATAAGTAATATAATATAATAAAATATAAAGAAATATTTTTTACATCGCTACCGCTTTTGTCTTGAACTACAGACGTTAAGATGATTCAGCAACAAACGAAATTTAGATATGTATGAATGAGGTGCAGTGGGAAATCTTTTTGAAACTTTAAAGATAAATTTCTTTAAAGATTAATTTCCTTTTCAAACAACTTTATTTCAAGTTTTATCTGGTTTTTATGCCAGTAGAGGTGACAAATTAGCATAATAATAATCATAATCATGAAACACTCGTACCTGTCACCCACAGGGGGTAGACAAAGACTACGGAGTACGAACTTCCATTTGGCACGCTTCTTTTACATCCATATAGCATAGGCATACATGCTGACACACAAACAAAAACTGGTACCCGGTCCAATTAAAGAAAAATGAATGCTGAGACTGAGTACACAGTACCCCGTTTCCGTATCTATTCCCAATTGAAAATTATAAAGCTGATGCTTTATCACCCCTCAGGACTACGATAAAATCTCGTTGATGTAGTTCTCAAGACTGTTTTTCCTTTTTAAACTTTTTTGCAGCAACGACGAATAATCAAGTACCCACTTCGAAGAGACAACTAAGAGTTCTTTCGTTTCATTTCTTTGTGTTCGTTAAAAAGTATTGTGTACCGGAAAAGGAGAAGTGAAATTGAAATGCAATATCTTGTATAATAGATGAAATAAGAACTTAGTTTAAAATTACCTTTACAAATTTTAAAAGTTCCAAAGTATATCTAATTACAATAATGTAGATAGAAATAATCTTAAATGGCTTCCTATATATCATGGTAATATAACCATCTCGCTTGCGAAAACCACCTGATGGTATGTAGATGCTGTGGCCTAAAGACGTCTACAATTATCCTCAATTAAGAATCAAAATCCAGATGCGTTGTCACCCCTGAAGACTAAGATGGAACGCCTCGTTTCCAGTACAAAAGGTATCTGGTTCTCTACACTTACCATAGGAAACACAGCAGAGTTAAGCCGCTATTTTACCTGGTAATTCTGTGAGAACTTTTTCCTACGCCCATCGAGCAAACATAATATAGCTGTAGCCGTCTTTGTTTAAAGTTGACTGCAAAAGTCCATGGACTATAGTAGACATTTATTTGTAATTGGCTACAGGTATCCAGTACTATTTTAGACACTTACTATCTGTAAGACTGTCAGTTCCTTTGTCACTTCAATTTCATAACATTCGCGATATCATCCATACCATCTGGATGATTATCGTTCCACCACTGTTCGATTTAGAAGAATTTTTCTTTTTCGCACAACTTCCTTGTGGAATCGATTACCACCAGCGATTTTTCCGCACCGATACGACTTAGGGACCTTTATGAAAAGAGCCGACTCCTTTTTAAAAGGCCAGCAACGCATCTGCAATTCCCCTGGTGTTGCAGTTGCTCATGGGCGGCGGTAGTCACTTACCTTCAGGTGAGCCACATGCTCGTTTGCCCACTCTCCTATAAAAAAAATATGCGTGAGTGTCGTGAAATACTCGGTTGGAACGAAGTTCCTTATTATTGACAAACGTATTATATTATTGATTAAAAAATACAAATAAATGTATCACCAGCGTATATTAAAATGAAGCGTCATTTAAAATAAAATACACTATGACACAAGGGGTAGTGACGCAAAATTCTTAAACTTTTTGTCGTCTAGCTCCCATCCGCCAAACCCGTACTGTCCGATAAGGAACTTCGTTCCAAAAATAAAAATAAAAAATAAAATGAGAGTATACAATGAGGTAATTATAATCTACATAATATAATTTTCACATGTCATACAACACAAGTCAGTACATCAAAATTCCCTTATTTCCGACAGCATAAACCTTGATTTGCATATTCGACGTCGAGCTAGTTAAACGAATTCTCACACATGTCACGTGTCGCCATCTCGGGGTAAATGTACTGAATTAACATAAGGAGCCTACGAAATAGTTGCCCCATCATTTCTGATGTTGTTTACAATTGACGATGTACGCTGTTATGGCTATGTTTGTATCTCTTTTAAAAACGTTACCTCCACACTAGAATTTTCTTCTGTATCGTAGGGTATATACTTTTTCCGTGCGGGGTTAGAATCCACGATCTTTAGCACTGCAACTCACTGCCAAGCCTCTGCGCCACGGAGCCGTTTAAGTATGTATTAATATTCAGAAAAAATATTTAAATAAAGTGTAAGAATTGTGTATGCGTGTGAAAATGTCATTTTGCGGGGTTATTGCATTCTGTGTTTTGCCTGTTTCGCATTTTTCATTTTTTTTTATATAGAATAAGGGTGATAAACGAGCACACAGTCCACCTGATGGTAAGTGGTTGCTGTGGCCCATAGACATCTACATCTATCTTCGTGTGCGAATTAAAATGCAGATGCGTTGTTAGCCGTGAGGACTAAGATAGAATGACTCTATTCCAGTAAAAAGGGTAATCGGTTCTCTACACTTACCATACGAAACACAACAGCATTAAGCTGCTATTTTATGCTGGTATTCTGTGAGAGCGTGGCCCTTCCCCGGTCGAGCGGACCCATTCGTGCTACAACTATACTATTAATATAGCTGCATCATGGCTCTACCACGTACAATTATTGTGAAATAGCTCAGAGTTCTAAGACGCAACGTAAAAATCTTTATTCCAACTTCATACAAAGAAGATTATAGATGCGTTATCACCCATGAGGACTAAGTTGAAATGCTTCACAGCGTGTAATTATACTCTCTCTCTCTCTCTCTCTCTATACCCTTCATACCGGAACACAACAATGCAGGCATTGCTGTTTAGCGCCAGACTTTTTAGCAAAAAAGGAGTCTTTCCACCCAGTAAATTATTTACCATCACTTATATAAAAGAAATATATAGGTGATAGGCGTCAGTTGTCATGGAATAATTTCTCTTTGCATATATCTAATTTAAGCGTAGTAGAGCCACGCTGCAACTAAATTATGGTTGTAGCATGAATATGTTAGAGTAGGACGACGCTCTCACAGAATAACAGCGTAAAATTGCAGCTTAATGCTGCTGTGTTTTGTAGGGTGAGTTTAGATCCGAGAGTGAGAACCGAAAACTCTTTTTGACTGAAAACGAGGCATTCCATCTTAGTCCTCAGGAGTGACAACGCGACTGCATTGTGAAACTTAATCGAGAGTAGATGTAGATGAGTATGGATCACACTTACACTTACCATCAGGTGGAGTGTTGCAGTCAGTGAGTCAGGTGTTGAGTGCATCAACTGGCCAGACGTTGTTCTGCCCTTTCCAACGACCCTTCATATAAAAATCCTTAAATTCGCAATAAAAAATTTTGAGGGTCATTTATCGGAATAAAAACTATCCTATCTCTCAAGTCAGACCAAAATGCACACAGTGTGCAAAATTTCATTGAAATCAGTTCAGTAACTTAGGAGTCCATCGCGGGCAAACAACGTGACATGTAATTTTTATATGTTAAGATATAATTAATACAAATATACACAAGAGATCATAAACTATGTAGAAGTACAAAACTGGCACTCGCGAACTTTATCACAATAGTGATTTATTTAGTTCGGTTTTCTGGGTATTATTCAATGTATTATTTAACGGCTAAAAGTCAACTGCTGGAAATAGGATAGTCCTGTTCTAGGGAGGATTTTTATTAATTGTCAAATTTGACAGACGGATTGATGATCGCAGTGCCAAACGTCTGGCAACTTTTGCGCCGTTGCCCGTCTCCTTTCTGTGTATTTTACGTCTAACAAAAACGGAAAGCTATCTGTCGGAAGGCATTAAAATTTAATGCTGCTTCCTACAGTCGCTTCATACGACACCCACGGGTCGAAGTCGGGCGATGGTATCTCTTACACCGCCTGATACTAGTCAAGTCGTGTGTTCAGCTACAATATAATTTCTTAAAATAATTTCAGTTCAATAAACTCTTATATCTTTATAGTATCCATTTAAATAAATGCTACCATGTTGTCATTTCAAAAATTGTAGCACTGCACCTTATGCCAATGCGATAAGGTATATAATGTACGAGCATTTGATCTACAGTTCTACATATAAGCTTTTGATCGCACATGCTGTGACCAGACGTAAGCATTCAGAGCGGCATGTGGCGATAAATTTACATTTATGTAACAAAGATGACAGTAAAGTAGTGTAGAGATACCAACCAAGTCCCGAGCCAGTCGGGATCAAACCCAGTCAGAAAGAGAGGCTATGGTTGAGCGTGTGAGTCTCACACTACAGGCAGTCCCCGAATGGGGCGATGCCAATCAAGTGAGATTCAACGCCTCCAAAACACAAGCGTGTCTTTTCACCGCTAAAGGAGCCCGCTCACCGTGGCTCCTACTTTCCGGAATGTATCCTTGGAGTTCAGTTGTTAGGGGTTGAATTTTTCCTAAACCTCAACTATGGGCGGGACGCTTAATATAATATTTTATCAATTAAATATTCAAAATTGAAAAAGGAAATAAATTTGAAATTGAATTTTGTTACAAATTTTCAGTTCAAAAATAATATCCTTTTCCTTGTTTAAAGCCTTTAGCTGTAACGAAATACTGAAAGACTTTAATTTATTAACAATACAAACTCATGAAAATAGAAATTTGCTTAAATCTGGTAAAAAATATCAATCGATCTCAATTTAAAAATATTTTTTATATAAATCGTGGTATCAGCTACTAGGACTAAATCATGTTAGTAAAATGAGGAATAAATAAAGTAGAAAACATTTTTGCGTAATCCTAACATTCAGAATCGGAACACATGTCTCATCATTTCCATGAAACGCAGACATTTGTGAAACACAAAATCACACATTTATATTTTAAAACATTAATCAAACAATAACTAACGTCAACAAATATCTAATTTCGCTACTCTTTCTTCATTTCAAGATTAATTTAAAACCCACGTCAAAAATTACTTCATTTCTTTAAAATTAATATAAAAATTGTACAAAATTATTGTAAAATTATATGTTGTATTCAATAAAATATAATCCCACTGGGTTTCTTGCTGGTTTATCCCAGAACAGAGATATTTTCTGAAACAGAGGTAAGTCAAATAAATTACTTTCAATAAGTATTATGCATTAATCTATATGGAATAAAAATTATAATGTTCTATTCTATTGTATAGTCTATAATCTTGCTTTGATTAGTTCCAAATTCAAACGTTTAATTTTCGAACTTTTGTTAACGCTCGAATACAAGATAAAAACTTCCTAAAAAAAATATAAAAAAATATCTTGGTCGAACTGTGTAAATGGGATGCAGCCACCATTACGCTCCTATACGAAACAGGGAGGCGGGTCAGCAATTTCGTCTTTTTAAAAAGTAAATACGTCCTTAACGTCTCCTGAATATACATGAAGCTTGTAATTTGTTTCGTACCGTTGTAAGAACGACCATTGTATTACTGTGTGCACAATATTCACCCTATATATTTATATTATATTATATTTGTATTCTAGTTTTTAATGAATAAAATGTAAAACTGGATATATTTTCTGAAAAAGTTTATACATTTATTAACAATATCGTTACCGTTAACGTTACAGCCTATTTAAGTCCACTATTGAACATAGGCCTCCACCATAGATTGCCTCATATGGGGATATTTGCCATAGTTGCCACGCTTGGCAAGCGGATTGGCAAACGCAGTTTATTTTTATTTTTAGTCGTTATTAGGAAGACGCTGCTGCCCATCGCCCGATTTGTTTCTCTTTGTCACCTCTTACGACACCCACGGGATATTGGACAGTGAAATTTTTTATAGGAGTTTTTTTATAGGAGGGTGATAAGCGAGTACACAATCTACCTGATGGTAAGTGGGTGTTGTGGCTCATAGACATCGACATCTATCCTAATTTGCGGATCAATATGAAAATGCGTTCTAAGCCGTGAGAACTAAGATGGAATGCCTATTTTCCAGTATAAAGGGTCTCCTGTTCTCTACACTCACCACACGAAACACAGCAGCATTAAGCTGATATTTTACGCTGGTATTCTGTGAGAGCGTGGTCCTTGCCCAATCGGGCTGACCCATTCGTGCTATAGCTGCAGCATGGCTCTACCACGTAAAATTAATTCTTATACCACACGGAGATATAAGGTAGTCATTTAAATATTACATATAGACTTTAAATTATATTGCGTACATTTCTAGCACGATATTACACACTACAATATAATTTATGGGAGAAAATCCAGGTGAAAGATATTTTCATTAAAACTGCATTTATACAATCGACTACGCTATACGATAAACAAAACTACTTAGTGTTCTTGGTTCTCATCAAGATTCTTGACAGATTCACGTTGTAATCGCCTTCTACGTATGCAAAGTTATATATTGTTGGTTTACTGAATGAAACTGTTTTTACTCATTAACTATGCTACAATGTTTTTTTTTTATAGTAGAGTGGGCAAACGAGCAATAGGGCTCACCTGATGGTAAGTGACCGTCGCCCATGAACAACCGCAAAACCAGGGGAATTGCAGATGCGTTGCCGGCCTTTTGGAAAGGTGTGAGCTCTTTTCTTGAAGGTTCCTAAGTCGTATCGGTCCGAAAAATTCGCTGGTGGTAATTGATTCCACAAGGAAGTTATGCAAGGGAGAAAATTTCTTCTAAATCTCACAGTGGTGGACTGCCAATCATCCAGATGGTATGGATGGTAGCGCGAGTTTTGTTGCGATGTGCGATGGTGAAATTGAGCGGCTGGAATTAGTCCGAACAATTCCTCTGAGCACTACCCGTGATAGATGCGATAAAATATGCAAAGAGATGCAAAATCTCTACGCAGTGCCAGTGTGTCGAGCCGATCAGAAAGAACTTGGTCGTCGACGATTCAAACCGCTCTGCGCTGGATGCGGTCAAGTGGAAGAAGCTCTGCTGAGCACGCCAAGCTTTTTAGAAGCCAATTTGGCCTTCCCTTCCAAGTGACCACGAAACTGCACACTATTCGATATGTCGACGCCCAGGATTCGGATACTAGCTGAGGCAGCAAGGGGAGTTCCTTGAAACTGAGGAGATACGACAAAGGGGTTCTTTTTAGCGGTAAACGCGCAAACTTGTGTCTTCTGGGGATTGACATCTGAAAGTACATCTCGGTGGACTCCTATATATAGCAGACGACCCCGAGGCAGATCCAGAAAACGATAGCGGGATAAACTGGACTCCTTCATGGAATACTGGTCCTCCATAGCACAGAACCATGAAAGGCGGAAAGAGGTTAGGGGAGCTTTTGCCTAGCAGTGGAATGTTATGGGATGATAAGAAGAAGAAGTTTGATTTAGAGAGATTCTTTTTAATGAGAGCTTCTTAATGCTTTGGTATACGATATTATAAGTTTAATAGCTTTCGCCACTATTTATAATACTGATATGATTCTGTAAGGAGGCTTTCTAAGTCCCTTGTATAAAAGTAATAAATAAAGTTTTAAAAGTGATAATATTTAAGGCATTGCCTGCTTCACTGAACGAAGCAATTAACTACCTATTATTATATAACCTATAATGGTCTGCCTACGCCCGCGTTGGATGCAGTTGCCCGTATAACTAATTTTCAGTACAGCCCTTGTCAATCGATATTATCTTTGCAAGCCATCCAATTCTCGATCGTCTTAAGGTCGTTATATATACACAATAACTATTCGCGCAGTTGAAGCACGCTGGATTCAACTAAAATGAGCAACTAAGACGGATTGTTAGATGAGCTGTTAAACGCGATACAATTTAAGCTCGTGTGCTCAATGGGGCTTTTGAGGTGCAGTTATCGTTTCGTCTTAGCTGGACGCGTTTTGCAACATCGGTGTTTACAACATCAACATCGGAGCGCTGTGTTCTACAACCATCGTATACAAAGGCCCTAAAATACTGTCTTTTCGCCTGATTACAATATGGATGTCTTCAAGGAACGAATAGAATTTTGTTACGGTAGCGATTGCACAATACTATTCACCATCTTGTGTCTCACCACCACTCACCACCAGGTGAGATTGTATCAAGCTCTGCTTATAAAAAAAACAGTCTTAAATCAGTGACTAATTTTTCAAATGTTATTCTTTAGCTGTTCTTCTATAACAGTCCATAAAAGTCCTTTACTAAATATATACCACTCGCGTTGAGGTATATATTTAGTAAAGGTTAGTTTCCGAACGGATATACCGGGAGCACTAGTATACACTGATGGAGACATCCGTGGGGTTTTTCCGGTATGAATACGGCATAACTTTTCTGATGTTTCCGCAACCGAAGATATTTATGAGCGTTTCGCCAAGATCGCCTTAATCCCCAAGCTGATCATGCGTTGAGCAATGCAAAAAGATTTGTAATATTGATAATGCGAAATCCTTGGGTACTGCGAAATTGACGAGAACTTAGCCCAATAATAGCTGAAGAAACGTTAGTATCATTACAGCCCTTCACAAGTCTATTACCAAATATAGGCCCCCCAAAGAAATACCACAAATCACGGTCGTGAGCCACCGGCATTTATTAACTTCCTGCATATCTTACAAGGTCGTCACTCCATCTAGTAGGGGACTGTCTGCCCCGCTTGGTATGATGAGCCAGTCTAACCTTTCTTGCCCATCGGATCACAGTCAAGCTACATGGCCGGACCAATTAAGCTTACTGATCCGTTGGTCTATATCGGTTACTTTGGTTCTGCTCCGAATATTATCATTACTAATTCTGTAACGCAGAGACTTCCCGAGCATGGACAATCCGTCTGCCAATCCCTCGTGAGGCAATCTGTGTGAGACCTATGTTCAGAATGCCTAATCAACGGAATTGATTTAACATAAGTAAGACACGATTTGACTTTTTTTGTAAAACAAACGAGCTTACAGTCCACTTGTGTGAACACCAAGTGGTTACTGTAGCTCATAGACTTCTTACCTATAAGGCAATCTATGTGGGAGTGTTGTGTTCAGCAGTGAACTATTGATATTTGTAACGAATAAAAAAGTGTAGTATTAGTTTTAATTTAAAAAAAAATAAGCTTGATGTTGTACAAAGGCCAAGCAGTGGTCTTAGCCAGGTCTATTAACTGATTATATAAACACTAGGGAACCTACCGGCTAGAGTTGTTTATCTAAACAATTCAAAGACTTACTCAAACACACACAATAAACTCTTGTCTAGCCCTTAGGAGGAGTTCAGTGACAAACACACGTACTTAATAACTATATATAAAAAGATTTTCTAATTTAAAATTATCAGTTCTCTCTACTTCATCTCTCACAGCAATGTGCAGAGCAATTAAATTAAACTCTCACTTAGTCCTTTAAATACATTTCGTATATTACAAAGGAAGGACCCATTACACTTCTTTAATTCAATGAAGCTCGCAGGCGTTGTCGATTACTCGACTAAATTCCCAATTATCGAGCCAGACAGTGTGCACCTGGCCCAACGGGCAGGGCTGGCGCGGTCCGGCACGTTCCTCTCATTAAAGTAATGAGTGTGCGGACGTACGGCGAATTAATTGCTCAACTATTATAACGTTGTATGTAGGCGAGTGTTGTGGTGACAGCCCTGGAGCTCTGCACTGACGTGAAGTGTTGGAAAATTTTATGAAGTGCTTCTGTTAATGACGCGTATAGGATAATATTGGAAGGAATGTTTTTCATGGTTAGAATAATATATTTTCTACAATTTCTTACCACTTTAAAATACGTCTTCTAGAATGCTTATACAAAGAATTAAACTCCCCCAGCTGGGAAAAAGCCTCCCCCCTTACCTTAACACATTATGGAAGAGGTGTATTATGAAAAGCGTTCTGCCTCTTAGTCCCTATCTCTCGGGAAATATTTCTTAACCTAATGTATAAAATTCTCGTGTCGCGGTATTTGTTACCAAACTCCTCCGAAACGGCTGGACCGATTTATATGAAATTTTGTGTGCATATCGGGTAGGTCAGAGAATCGGCCAACATCTATTTTTCATACCCCTAAATGATAAGAGTGACCCTCCTCTAAGTATTAATTTTTATTTTTTTGACTTTGATTGAAAAATATATTCAACTTCGAATTATCACCCTTCTACGATCAACCCCTGTTTTTTTAACCAAGATCTATTTTTTATTGAACTAAAAAAATATTTCCTAGAAATAATGTATATGGCAAAACAACGTTTGCCGGATCAGCTAGTATTATTATAAAAGAATAACTTATTAAATTCATAAAATTTCTTTTTCGAATATATTCCGGCTTAACATACAACAAAGGGTATAAAAGAAGTATTAACTTAGAAATAGTGATTTCTTATATTTACGCGAAAACTACACATTGAATAAAACTACTTTTACGGATTTATTACTACCTCAGTCCCCCGTGACCATGGGTGCTGTAAAGTACCCGAAACGTCGGGAATTAATAAAAAATAAGTTAATTAAACGCGTTAGAAACCCGTAAAAGTAGTTTTATTCAAGAAAGAAATAGAACAAAATATAAATGTATTAGGATTTTCTGGATAACTTGTAACCCCGAAAGCCTTGTAGTGTACTCTCTGTCTTATTAATTACCTAGAAATTCTGAAAATTCTGAAAATATTTCAAGGTAACTGAGAATATCAAGAGTTCGTAAGACTTTTGATATTCATTTGTTTATTTGTTTTTTAAGGGAAACATACAGTAATATAATAACTTACATAATAAAACATATTAAAGTAATCCTAAAAACGAATAAAGTTTCCACAGATATCTAGTAAATAATAAAAGCTTGCCACCACAATATTATGTTATATAAATAATTAAAAATTAAAAATTTTGTACAGCCGATTTCAATATAAGCGAATTCAATATAGGTTATTTAAGAATAACTCAATAACCATTGGTCTGACCTGGATCAAATTTAAATGGGACCACACGAGAACTACCAGCTTTCATATAAAAAAAAAAAACAATCATCCAAATCGGTTCGCCCAGTACAAAGTTATGAGGTAACACACATAAAAAAAAAACATACACTCGAATTGAGCACCGTCTCCTTTTTGGAAGTCGGCAGAAAATAAAAAATATAGAAGAATAAAACTAACTAAATGGTATGTATTTATACGTGGTAGAGCCATGCTGCAGCTATATTATGGTTGTAGCACGAATAGGTCGGCTCGACTGGGGAGGGACCACGCTCTCACAGAATACCAGCGTAAAATAGCTAATATATATGGTGAGTGTAGAGAACCGGAGACCCTTTTTACTGGAATCGAGGCATTCCATCTTAGTCCTCACGGGTGACAACGCATCGGCATTTTGATTCGTAATCGAAAATAGATGTAGATGTCTATGGGCAACAGCAACCACTTACCATCAGGTGGACTGTGTGCTCGTTTGTCCCCCTTATCCTATAAAAAAATCATAAATTAAACATTAAGTACTAAGCAGTTAAAAGTAATATTATATATAAAACTTAGAGTGACCAATTATATATTAAGTTTTACAATATTTTCTTTGTAACTATTATATTTAAGATGAAATATATCTAATTGAAAATATTTTAAATAAAATTTTTTGCATGTGCGAGATACAAAATTATTTGAGGCATAACTTGTTTTAACTTCACGTAATGCAAAAAAAAGGTTTATTTCGTGCACCTAACCTGTGACGCAAGAGTCACTTTGCCTAAAAGTAGGGAAGAGTCGATGATATTATGAAGCAATTTGTACAACAACATTTGATCTCTTATATCACGGCGTTTCTGGAGGGTATTCTTAAATATAATTTAAATTTATATAAAATATTTTATTTTTAAACATGAATATGAGTTAAGAGGCAATCCAATTAACTACCTACACAAATTTACGAGCAAATATTATTTCTTTATTTTTTTTTCATTCAGTTAGTGAGAGCCACACGTAGAGATGCTCGTAAAAGGAGTAAGCTGCTTCATCACGTTTACGAGACTTATCTCATAAAATACGAATTTATGGATCAGTATTTTCTTTAATTATCCAAAGAACCGTGGTAGCTCAAGGGGCTAGCTATAAGTTTCAATGCGCGTGCAACCTGGATTCGATCCACACCAATTTATTTGTACCAGAAGCTAAGATGTGACGTAATCTCCCGAACTCCGCCCAGCCGAGTTAAATCCGGAGTAGAAGCAGAGCAACCGACATAGCCCAACGGATTAGTAAGCTGAAGTGGAAGAAAGTTTTTCGAGTGGTAGCCTCCTACCGATAGGCTGTGTAGGGAGGCCCCTAAATGTAATGAAGGCTTGGTAAGACATGCAGGAAGTCAATGGATGCAGGTGGATTTGTGGCATTTCCCGGGGAATGCCTACGTTCAATAGTGAACTTGTGAAGGGCTGTAATGATGCTAATGATGAAACATGCTCTAGAAACCGAACATCTTGTTATTAAATCACAATTTTTCAATGATGATGACAATGTGTGACCATCTGCTCAACAAATAAATTAGCTTTGTGGTACCAACTGTCAAAATCGAGATCAGGTGAGCGTTACATTATTAGCCCTTATTGCTTGATTGTTTGGATGCTGTGTCAAAAAACATGTAATGAACTAATTAATATCATGAGGATTACTGGTTTTACTCATAGTCGCTTATGGCCCATGGGGAGGAATGGGGTAATAGATTGTCAAATGCCAGCACCACACGGTATGCGGAAACCTATAATTTAATTTCTCCAACTGTCAAAATATTGGCTCCAACTATTCGGTGATGTTAAACGTTTGGTTTCAACATTGCGGGTCGCAATTTCCATTTCCGCACTAAATAATTATGGCCTACAAATAACTGGTTAGGTTTTAAATGTTACGTTACGATACAATAGAAATTTCTAGTATTAGTATAACTTTTTTCAATATAATTTAAAATTAAAAATTTTGTACAGCCGACTTCAATATAAGCGACTTCAATATAGGTTATTAAAGAATAACTCAATAACCATTGGTCTGGCCTTGATCAAATTCATATGGGACCACACGAGAACTATCAGCTTTCATATAAAAAAAGAATCATCCAAATCGGTTTGGCCAGTACAAAGTTATGAGGTAACACACATAAAAAAAAAAAACATACAGTCGAATTGAGTACCGTCTCCTTTTTGGAAGTCGGCAGAAAATAGGCTGATTCGAAACCTGTATGGTGAGTGAAGAGAACTCGAGAACATTTTTACTAGTTACGAGGCATGCTATTTAAGACCACAGGGGTGAATACGTATGTATATACATTTTGTTTCTTAATCAAGCGTAAATGCATTGGAGTGTGTGTTTGCTTGTCATCCTTTAGTTATTTATTTTCTTTAATTGCAGTCAATCAAAAGTCACTGCTGCCCCTCCTCCTGCTTCCTCCATAAGTTGTCTAGTGGGTATATTTATCATGATTGCCATGTTTCGTAAGCGGGTTGACAGCGGCAGTTTTTTTATTATTTGAAATAGAATTAGAATTTTTTATACAATGTATATTATAAATAATACTTATTGATAGTCACTGTTAGGTTTATTTTACCATTATTTCGGGATTAATTTTTTTTATACATATTAAAAAAACATTTTGTTTTGTTATCAGGAAGTTTTTTTTTTACATGGTAAAGCCATGCTGCAGCTATATCAGTACAGTTGTTGCACGAATGGGTTGGCTCGACCGGAGATGGAACACGCTCTCACAGAATACCAGCTTAAAATAACAGCTCAACGCTGCTGTGTTTCGTATGGTGAGTGTAGAGAACCGGATACCCATTTTACTGGAAACGAGGCATTCCGTCCTAGTCCTCACGGGTGACAACGCATGTGCATTTTGATTCCTTATCGAGGATAGATGTGGATGTCTATGGGCCACAGCAACCACTTACCATCAGGTGGACTATGTGCTCGTTTGTCACACTTATCCTATAAAAAAAAGATAAAAAGATACTCGCACCTCTGTTATTCTCCTACTTTATTTCCCGTTGTCGCCGTTTAAGACACTCACGGTACAAAATGTAGTTGTGGTTTCTCTAATGCTGCCACCGTCCTAACAAATAAAAACTGAAAATGGCTGCCTCGTTAATCTAGTGGTCGTAACGCTGATTATGAGGTCCCGGGTTGGAATCGGGTCGAGACAATATCAGTTATTATTGGGTTTTTCTATCAAGAAATTCTCGGTAGTAGCACGGAATTAGGAAGTTGTTGGTGTGAGCCTCGTGCCTCGGTAAATACGTAAAGCCGTGGGTCCTGCGCCTGATCATTCTTTTTTTATAGTAAAGGGTGACAAACGAGCACACAGTCCATCTGATAGTAAGTGGTTGCTGCGGCCCATCCTCCTCTATTACAAATCAAAATGCAGATGCGTTTTCACCCGTGAGGACTAAGATGGAATGCCTCATTTCAAGTAAAAAGAGTCTCCGGTTCTCAACACTCACCATACGAAACACAGCAGCGTCAAGCTGCTATTTCACGCTGGTATTCTCTGAGAGTGTGGTCCTTCCCCGGTCGAGCCGACCCATTCGTGCTACAACTATACTACTAATATAGCTGCAGCATGGCTCTACCACGTATAGACTCCATCGTACGTATCCACTCCTGTCGAGTTGAATTACTGTTCCATCGGACTATGACAGTGAGGAAATAAACAGTGTCCCTGTGGTTGTACACACACACACACACACACACTAGTACACTATAATCCTGTTTGAGGAGATGGCTAGTCTACTTTGATAATGGCTGCTGTGATTTTTGGTCTGGAGTACATTTAAAAAAAAAACAGTAACTCTGACTGGGTATACCACGTCTTAGCTTACACTAAGTACTTTAGTTTAAACATTACAAAACATATAAACGACATGTTATACGTTAGATCAGCTACACATTATTCAGGAATGAACGTTCTCCTGTCACTTATGAAGGCAAAAAGCGCCCATACCACGGGAATGTCATTACGGAGGTTTTGTTCGATGACAGTGCGATGTGTTATTAATTCTGAAGTGACGTATGTACTGTTATAACGCTTTATTGGAATTGTGGAATCGTACATACAGTACCGTTGGCGAACGCTAGAATCAAATAGGGATTATGTTTTTGTTGGTGGTACGGAAATGATCTTCTCCCGACACTGACGTGAGGAACACATGCCGCAGAAATAGCATTCATTAAGTACATATTATGTCACGTTAAATAATATAGTGGGCTTACTTTATAATTCTTTCACTGCTTAATATAGGTATGCGGTCAAAGACCGTATAATTACAGTTTGTAAGACATTTCATTCTGATCCTCGGAGATGACAGCGCATCTGTTTTCTGTACCCTTTTTGTTGAAAGTTGATTGCACTTGCCTATGAGTTGTAGCCGCTTTTCATTAGGGAGATTGTACTTGCATTTGTCACTTTAATTTTATAAAAAACTAGCTCTGCGCCGCGACTTCGCCCGCGTGTAATTGAGGGTTTTAATTAAATTGCTCAGAACCCTAATCCTTTTTCTCAAATATAAGTAGCCTGAGTTACTCCTTAGAACATCGGCTATCTGCCAATGAAAGTCCCGTCGAAATCGGTCCAGCCGTTTCGGAGATTAGCCGGAACAAACAGACAGACAGACAGACAGACCGACAGACAGACAAAAATTTTAAAAATTGTGTTTTTGTTATAAGTACCGTATATACATTTATATGCATTGAGTAAAAAGCTGTTATTTTATCATTACAAACAGACACTTCAATTGTATTTATTTTTATAGATATAGATAAGCCTTTTCGTGCATGCGGTAACTAAATATTACTTAAAATGTGTAGGACTTTTCGCTGGGTAGACGGCAAAAAATACCTAGGAAATTACTAAAGGTCTATCCTTAATAAGGATAGTTCCTTAGTAATTTCCTTGGTATCGATTTTATATATACATACATGCATAAAATCTCGCGCCTGTTACCCAGAAGTGTAGGCAGAGGTTATGGACTTCTATTTGGCATGGCTCTTTTACTTCTTTTATTTTTCTTTTATTTATATTTCTACGCATGCATGTGCATCGAGTAAACGTACCTACTCTGAATTTGGCTTAGGTTTAATAATATTTGGCCGATAAATGCGCACAAATCTGTAAACCGCATTCCCTTTCTATGTCCAACTTAAACTGTCTTTGTCTTTAAAAAAAAACGTTACCTCCACATTAGGATTTTCTCCTGTATAACGTGGAGGCAGTTTACAAACATAAATTGCACGAGGACAAACATCCAGACCCGGAACAATTATTTGTAGGCCATACAAATACTTGTTCCGTGCGGGATTCAAACCACATCCCAAATGTTTCCATCAGCTCCGACAATGCTTATGAGGCTAGTTCTGTAGTAGTTTGAATGTCCTGCTTAGTATTTATCCTTTTCTCTTGTGTCATTCATTGAGATTAAAACGGCGTAGCACCAGTTTCCCAGTGTTCGATTAAGTTCCCAGCATAATTTAAAAAAATCAACAGGCTTGTTACCACTTCCTCTTCAACTCTCAGTAGCTCCAGCATTTATAACACTACTTTATTGTGACCTGCTGCCTTATCTACCTATTTTCATGCTTTTCATTGCTGTCATTATTTCATCCTTATCTTTATCTCACTACCTCCTTTCTTTTCTTTTGCAGTTTCTGATTTCTTTTTCTTTTATTAATTTTAATTTATATTTATATTCTACAATAATCTCTGTATATAAAAATCAATTGCTGTCTGTAAGTACCTCTGAAACTCAAAAACGCCTTTGTTTATAGGATAGGGTGACAAACGTGCACCAGGCCACCTGATGGTAAGTGATTACTGTGACCCATAGACATCTACATTTATTTTCAATAAAGAATCAAAATGCAGATGCGTCGTCACCCGTGAGGACTAAGGTGAAGTGCCACTTTTCCAGTAAAATGGTTCTCCGGCTCTCTACACTCACCATACGAAACACAGCAGTATCAAGCCATTTTATGCTGGTATTCTGTGAGAGTTGTGGTCCCGGTCGAGCCGACCCATTCGTGCTACAAACTATACTACTTATATAGCTGCAGCATGGCTCTATCACGTATGAAGCGTCTGCACCGAATTTGATGAAACTTTTTGTGTGTAAGAATAGATCTCTAGATGTTTTGTATTCACGTTTGAACACGGTAGGTGGCGCTGTTGTCGAGATCTAGCAATAAACCGTGCGAAACCGAGTTGGATCGCTAGCATACAGTAACTATAACCCTTAAAATGCATTTTTAAACTTAAATTATGACAAAGTCATACTCTACTAAAATTTATTGTTTTTTATCGGAAGAATATTTTTACGTGATAGAGCCAAGTTACATCTATATTATGGTGGTAGCACAAATGGGTCGACTCGACCGGGCATGGACCATGCTTTCAAAACACCTGCGTGAAGTAGCAATTCAATGCTGTGTTTCGTATGGTGAGTGTGGAAACCTTAATTGAGGATAAATGAAGATGTCTATGGGCCACAGAATCCACTTACATCAGGTGAACTGTGTGTTCATTTGTCACCCTTATTCTATAAAAATGTACCTCCAAGATAAACTGCCCTTCATAGTCCAATGGCTTTCCATAGGCTTTTCCAAGAATGCGCCAGCTGGCAAGCATTACTTGGAAGTTTGCCCACACGACACTGAGAGGCGAACGCTATATTAATACTCTAATCATGCTAATTTCACCCTATTTTTTTTTCTTAATCTGCAAAATTCTAACATAAACTCGACGGACAAAGATTGTTTCGAAAGGATTTTTTTTTTGTATATAAACGGGACCCTAAAACAGCAGCGAATGGAAATTTGTTCTAATTTGCAATGTCAACCTCCCGGCTTACATGGAAACTTAATATCGTTATAAAAATAAACACTATAAATGGTCCGGTCACCTTAAATTAGGCCAATGTTTGCGATAGCTTTGCCCCGCAACTGCTGATTCTAAAGCGTACGTGACGGGAATACTGCCATTAACGGACGGTCCGATCTCGTAAACGATATTTATTCCACGGCCAATTTTAGATCGGATAAGGATCCACTCATTTGCTATTGTCCTTTTAATATGTTTTAATGTCATTACATTGCATATCTGTTTTCTTATTGATGCCTTTCCATCGGTCATTGTTAATGCACACGATTTTTTGCTTTCCTCATAAGAACGAATTTGCTTCGTAGAACATTCAGTTTTTATCGAGTATTTATGTTTATTTTCTATACTTTTTTATTATATTCTTTATAATATACTTGGTTTATCGGTCCATTAAATGTTGGACGTGGGGTTCTCCAGATGTAGGAAGGATTTTTCTTTATCGTAAAGTAGAGCGGGCGATTCTTAGTGCCAGGCGTCTCACACTTTTGATGTTGCTCACCACAGTTGGTCCAGGTAATTTATATTAGCTATTTAATATATCTGTGTAATTTCCCCTCTAAAGATACCGACGGGTTGAAAATAAGGGTGACGAATTCTGTTACGTCGCTACCACAAGCCGTAGGTTTGAATGTTATCATGACAGCCCCTTCCAAGCCTACCACTGTACCAACATCAAATTTCTTTTTGCATTTTCTGTCGTATTTACCACGGGGAGTGCTCAGGGGAATTGTCCGGATTAATTCCACCACCGCCTATCGCGAATAAACTCACGATTTTATCCAAACCATCTGGACCCTTGACAGTATACCGCTGTGCGATTTACTAAGAGTTTTCTTCCTCGCACGACTTCTTTACCATCGATTACATTTCCCGAGTGATATGACGTCGAGACCTTCATGAAATGAGCTTACACGTTTTTAAAAGGCCGGCAACGCATCTACAATTCCCCTGGTGTTGCAGTTTCATGGGCGTGTGTATATACCATCAGATTTTTATCATAAGGGACAAAGACGGTGTATGAAGTAGAAACTTAGTAGTAATAGTAGATTTTTTCAAAATTAAACATTTCTATTTTGAAGAAAAAATACGAACGAAACGAAACGAATTTTGGGTAAGTAATTTACTCGTGGCAAGTATTAACTAATTTGAAACGTCCTTGACCTTGAACAGGCCGCTAGGTAAAAAGTTTGCTTCAGTATTTATTGATAGATACCTAAACTTGGAAAATGTTAATTAAAAATCAAGCTAGTTTTAGTTGTAAAGTATGTACTCGTATGTACGCCTGTTGTTGCCTGGAAGAGATTGCTGGCCGCCAAATGGTACCTTCTAATTAACTTGCTTTTTAGTGTTTCCTATATCTAATTGTTTTGTGACGTATAGTAAAAGTTTAACTCATTCATTTATTCAATAAATTTGAAAAATACCCATGACCATAAGCTTTTATTTCGTTCACCTATTGCCTGTTTTTTCACGGTAAGACGTCGGTCGATATATATGTGTATAAAAATATGAAATAATCTTCAAATCGCTCAACCAAAAACACAAAAACCAGGCGGAAGCGTTAGCGAAAAATATAAGAGGGAAATATTACTTATTTCTCAATTTTCACTTTCCTGTCCGAAAATAAAATGAGGAAATTACGCACATGATACTATATTTAACTCATAAGGTATTTGTAAAAGTTTGATAATGAATAATGGATTGACATTCGTACAAAAAAAACTTTTTTTGCGGCCATGCTTCTCGATCAATTTGTTCGTGACACGATCGTAGACATTTTCGTTTGATAAATACATTTTCAGTTAAGCGAAAAAATATATTACAAATTCCAGTCTTATAATATATTGTTTTTATTTTTTAATTAAACGTTTTTTTTTCATATAAATACTTATATATATATATATATATATATATATATATATATATATATATATATACGTCGTAAAGCCACGTTGTTTTTATATAATAGTAAGCTCGACCAAAAGAGGACCATACTCACACAGAATTTTGTGTCACGTATGTTTAGAGAACCGACAACCAATTTTACTGGTAATAAGGTGTTTCATGTTAATCGTAATGGTTAACAATGTATGTATCTATGGACCACATCATTCGCTTACCATCAGGTGGGCTATTTGTTCGTGTGTATTCGGTTATCCATTACCATCACAGTCTATCAAAAGTCCACTGCTGAACATAGATCTACCCCGTAGATTACCTTATATAGGGGATGTTTTAAATGGTAATAATAATAATACTTTTTATTTTTGCATCTTTGCCCCACGAAAACGGTGTGCTTACATTAGCCCGTACAGTTGTTTTGTTATAGGCCAAAGATGTTTTATAGGTCCAGATACCGTGTTGCTAACACACCGCAACGTTCATAGTGAAGACAGTCTTTGATTCATGTGTGCGTGACTACCACGTGACGCGCATATCTTACGCACCATGGCTGCATTAATGTGCGTGACTTTGGTAATAACAGTGCGAATCGATTACCCAAAAAATGTGGGAGATTTTATATTTCATTCATATTGACGTACCTATTGATTCTAAGAGTATAAAATGTGTGTGCGTGGCGTGTGCATTTGTGTGCGTGTGTGTATGGGGATATGGTTGCTTATGTGTGTTTTATGTAGGTACGAACATTGCACTAAAATTTTGAAGATATGTAATAAAACCTATATTTAATGTAACAGATAAAATAAATTAAAAAAGCACAGTATATATTTATGTATGTAACATATATTTATAATCTATTATTACTAATAATAATCTATTATTACTAAATATATACAGAACACTTTTGTAGTGTAGAACACAAAATATTACGAAGACATTAAATTATTTTTCAATCCTAAGTAAAATGACGAAGAAAAGTAAGTTTGGTTAAGCGTAAACTTCGGCCAAGAGATAGCAAAATGTTTGATTTTTTTAAATTGCTCCGTTCTGTTGCTGCGTGAATGAAGGACAAAAACAAATAAACAAAATATCACACTCTCACGTTTATAATATTATATTAGTATGGATTGTCAAGAATGATAGATAAAAATTTAAAACCAGTTTACAATCGGCTTTTTGAGGGTGGAACTATACACTCGCGCTCTCTTTCTCGCTCTAGTAAATAACAGATGTAGTTCAACCCTAACCCTTAAAACGGTTTAACTCTATAAGTTGGGTAAAATCTGTAAAATTAGACTGTTTAAAACCCCTATACAGATAACCTCTGCGGTTGATCATAACATTAAAAAATGATAAAAATATTTCATAGACTAGGCAACACTCGAATATTATTGCGCAGTATTATTACTTGTATTGACATTTAGCTTTCGTATTCTTTTACAAAGAAATACACCATAAAATTGTATAGTTACTTATGGAAAGTGATGTTCTTATCCTTATATTTTTTTCAAGAGTAATTTTTAAATAATTTCACAGCACAAACAGTCATTTTGCGAAATTAAAAACACTGTGCGTGATGTAGGTTCACAGTGAACGTCGCTGGCGTAATGGCGGAATGATCGAATGAATACGCCAATATTGGCGCCTTTGAAATGGAAGCATTTTAGGCGCGCGTACACGGTATCTGGACCTATAAAACATCTTTGTTATAGGCATTTAATAATAATCTACACCATAGGCTAACAAATAAAAATAGCAGCGATACATACGTAATACTGTAGCAGTATTGCCACAGCCACAGTGGTGTTATTTTGTCGTCGACTCACATTCACGACCATTTGTCCACATATTTTTAATATAATGAATAAATAAATAAAAATCACTTAAACTGCTACTCCATATGAATGCTAATACATCTAAGTAGAGAGCACATCAAAATACTCCAAACGCACTTATAAAAGATACTTGCGAAATTTTAGTCACAGTAACATATTTTACACCTTTATATTTTTTCATCGTATTCTGCGACACGCAAACGAATAACGACAGCTGTTGTTAATTACGAAAACAATTTTAACCATGCGAAATTTCGTTGAACGTTAGGACAGTAAGAAAATCCATAAAGTGTAAGATATGTTTAGAAAATAAATGAGCTCGTGGCCGAATGCAGCCTTCCAAAGGCTTTGAATTTGAAATAAAAATATAATAAGAAGGTATGCTGCCAAATTATTCCCTTACGTATTACCTCCGTACCATGTAGTGGTGCCGTAATAATATCCACTACTCCATATCGTGACGTGGGTGTCATAAGAAGGGACAGAAGAATACTTAAACTGGAGATGGGTAGCAACATATTCCTGATACCAACACAAAATAATAAAAACACTGAAAAACCCGCCCTATAAGCGTGCAAACTATGGCATAATTCTCCCTATGAGGCAATCTATGGAGAGGCCTATGTTCAGCAGTGGACTTTTATAGGCAAAAATGAATGGATAGAATTGCAACAGCCCCGTTACCGTTTCAGCCTTTCAAAGTCCAACTGATAAAGGTAGGCCTTATCTATGGAGAGGCCTATGTTCAGCAGTGGACTTTTATAGGTAAAAATGAATGGATAGAATTGAATCAACCCCGTTACCTTTACAGCCTTTCAAAGTCCAAGTGATAAAGATAGGCCTTATCTATGGAGATGCTTATGTTCAGCAGTGGACTTTTATAGGCAAAAATCAGTGGATAGAATTGAATCAACCCCGTTACCTTTACAGCCTTTCAAAGTCCAAGTAATAAAGATAGGCCTTATCTATGGAGAGGCCTATGTTCAGCAGTGGACATTTATAGGCAAAAATAACTGGATAGAATTGAATCAGCCCCGTTACCGTTACAGCCTTTCAAAGTCCAATTGATAAAGAGAGGCCTTCCTCGTGAATTGCTTCATAGGGGGAATTTCCCCACATTTACCTTAGCAGGCGAGTTGGCAACCGTAGGTACCATTTTCAGTTCTCATTAGGAAGACTCAACTTATTATTAACCTTTTTCTTCTTTACCATCACCAATCAACCTAAAAAAGTCCACTACTGGACATGAACCTCTTCCGTTAAAGGGAGAATCGCCACGTTTGGCAGGTCAATTGACGATCTCAGTGCCAGATATTTTGCAACTATCATTATTGCCTGTTGTAAACAAAAACAGAAACTTTTACTCCTATATGTAATTTATCACTAGTTCGGAAAAAACCTTTACCCTGGGAACAACCAGTAAGAAACCGAACGGGACTTGTTTACAAAAAAAAAGCAATTTACAATCATATATGTTACACAATTAACAACACAAAACAAATTAGAAATAGTTTGGTAGCGATCATCTCATTCCCAGCGGTTATTATCAATAACGAAACGGTTTTTTTCCGCCATTTATCAAAAAAAATGCCACATAATCTTTCTGACATACCCTATAGTCGCTTCTGACGTCACCAATGCGGTGATGTTTATTTATAATAAGCTTAAATCCAACATAATTTGCGTTAATGTCACTAAATGGCTAGCACTAATTAGTTCAGATTAATCAGCACTTAATAAAAGGGACAAAATATACAAGCACTATAATTTTATTACGTTCGTAGCCTATCACCCAGAACTAATTAAAATAATGGACCAACTGTATCCTTTTTCGAGGGCTTTCACTAATTGGATAATATGCACATATTATGTGTTTCCTAGTAATTAAACTTTAATTTAAATGAGGTATAGGATTACAGTAAAGGACCAATTAATGGCGTCTAAGTCAAACAATAGGCCGTGGTAACGCCCCTGCGTTAATAAGCGCTCCTATAATAATTTTACAGTACGCAAACTAAATATATTCTATCCTAGTAGAATTCAATAAAAATTTTAATTGCAATTTTGACCATGTGACCAGTTTTAATTGAAAATATTATAAGGAATTTTCTATGTTTGAGGAACTAATAAAAATGTACAAACACAAAATAAGGTCAGGAAAACTAAGGCAGTGTGATATATTCTTCCTTGATGAGAAAACTCTTTTAGAAATGAGGGAATATCTGTGCCCAGCACTGAGACCTATAGGCTGTTAATTTACTTTTGTTATTAACCATTACACTATCTGTTATATAGTATCTCGTTGGTATAGTGGTAGTAAACGCGGTGGCTCATCATGAGGCCTGGGTTCGAATCGCGGGTCGGTCCAAAATAAGTTATTGGGTTTTTCCTTCAAGAAATTCTGAGTAACAGCCCAGAGTCAGAAAGCTAGTAGTGTTTCACCTCTATGCCTCGGATAGCTGGTAAAGCCGTAGATCCTGCGCCTGAACTCTCTCCGTTAGTGTCAGATTGCCGTCATATTGGACTATGAGTTTGGGAATAGAGAGTGCACCTTTGCTTGCGCATATACTTGGGCTCTATATTCCTGTCCTGGACAGACGGCTAGACTCAGCAGCATAAGGGTTGCAATATCAGACCTTTTGCACTTTTAAGCTACTTGCTGCTTATCAATTCAAAATTCTATCAAATTAGTCGTTTTAGGGCATTTCCAAAGGTGATAAACTTACTGTTTTCTCTTGATCTGAATTTAAATTCTTGTTAAAGTGAGAAGAACCATACTCACAGCTTTTGTATACAAATTGTTTATTTTTTTATCCCTAACCTTGTAAACAATATTCCAGTGGAATATTATGTGCAATAATTTCACGTTATGAAAAAATACAACGTACAAAAGAAAATTGTGTATTATTTATGCGCTCGCAAAGCACGATCTAGTAGAGAAAATTGCGAAATTCTACATTATCTTTTTACTGTATGAAATTACCTTTCCCTGGAAAAAACGTGATACAAAAATCGAAAGAATAAATTCAACTAAAATTAGGACCATTAACCTTTTGCTTTCTTTGTCCGTGTACCGGATGTCAGTATTTGGCGGTAATTTCACACAATGTCATGCCGCTTCGTTCTTTTTATTTTATTTAATGTGGATTTGAGTTAACTTTTTTCATGTTGTGTTAAATAAATTATTTATTTATTCCACCTTTATGTTCGCACACATACAGTGATAAAGAAAATTAAATGAAAACTTGTATGAAGTCATTGGTAATACCATTTTATAATTTCTTCCAGAAATTCTAATTTTATAAAACTTAAAAGTAGTGACGCAGTTTCAGTGTATTGTTATAATATTATGTGGTATTTTTCTATGATTTGTAAATTCGAATTCAAATTCCTTATTTGCTAGTTATTAAATACAAAAATATTTTGTTTTGGTGTTATCATAATGTGTTGAGAAAACCTTTTTTTTTATAGGATAAGGGTGACAAACGAGCACACAGTCCACCTGATGGTAAGTGGTTGCTGCAGCCCATAGACATCTACATCTATCCTCTATTACAATTCAAAATGTAGATGCGTTGTCACCCGTGAGGACTAAGACGGAATGCCTCATTTCCAGTAAAAAGGGACCTATTTAGCTGTTTAACAGCATGCAATTATCTAAAAGTTGTTTTTTTTAATATAATTGGTTACTTAATTTATTCTCTACAAATAATTAAAAACGTCCTTTTACAATCTTTATAAATGAATTAATTATATCAATATATATAAAAGATAAATAAATTAATTAATGCATAGATTATAAATTAAGTGAAAAAATACTTAGTCACTGCAATTTGAATCTCATTTATTGTGTAAAATGTTTTCTCTACCAGCCATCGTCCTAATGAAATTTTAAACTAGTTATGTGGTAATTGCTTAGTATGTGAGGGTATTTTTAAAAGCGCTTACGTTTTGGAATTATGTCAAGTACTAGTCTATCTGGGTAAAAACAAATCCAGTACGATTATAATGCGATTATCTGTTTTTATCTAGGCATTTTAGGTGAATAGTTTCTAAGGTTACCTACACCATATTTCGGATCACATCTCATCTCAGCTGGACCTGACGCCTCTTCTATTTGATAGGTTTCTCTTACTCTTGACCTGTTACTTGTCACTATCTTGTATTGTATCTTACATCTTTCAAAAAGCGAAAATATAAATAAGACAAACTGCTGGATGCAAAAATATTCCTAGATTTAACGATATTAAATAGACGTTATAATCTTATTTATTATGTCACTACTGTAAAATAATATTTCGGCTCCATTATGTAATTCTTATTTTAATATTTCTTTTCTAGATCCACCGAATCCCCCAATGATCACTGGTTACGTTCCTGGAACAACTTTGGCTGCGGGAACAGTACAGAGGTTGTCTTGTACTTCTACGGGTGGGAATCCATTGGCTACAATCACATGGTTCAAGAATGATAAGAAGGTAAATACATGGTGAAGTTTTTTGTAAATATTTTCTTCCATGAGATGAGGTGACGACCTGTAAAGACATGCAGAAAGTCGATGGATTCAGGTGGCTCAGTACCTGGTGTCTTTTGTGCCTTGGAAGTGGAAGTGGCTTATTTTAAGAAGTGGACTTAAAGGGCTTTAATAATGAATATAAAATAGATGATAGTAAGTCTACTGATTCTCTTTTATTTTGCATTTTGTTATCAATACTACAAAGATTTGTTTGCTGCAGATAGATGCCGGCATAATAATTTGGTATACACCTGACATAAAGGCAACTCCCTCCGTCCCTCAATTGCGTGCACTATCCCCGTCACCACTAGTTCGAGAACCATTACTGACACCACCACTACACTAAGAAAGACACACACACTATCAATATGTGTTTCGCCTCTAAACGAGGTATCCTTAGGTGTAGTAGACTTTGCGGTTGGTGACCGCTCTTACTGGTAGTATGCTGTAGTATTATTAAGCGGATCTAATTAGCATTAAACATCTTCAATATAATGAATTTCCACAAAGTAACCTGATTCTAGTAAGAATCTGTGAAATATTACGTACCGAAAATATTTTTTTTTAAAGAGACATATTTTCAACAGATACATTCGACATCGAAAATGACAGACAAGGCGGTATCAGCCGAGATATCCATACTAACGAACGTCACCGATAATCAAGCTCAGTACAGATGCGAGGCAACCAACAGCGCCACTGAAATTCCTCTATTCGAAACTGTCACGTTGAATGTTCACTGTAAGTAAGATATACAATAAAAGTTATATGTTATTTTAAAGCAAATAAACAAATCAGGACCAGAAATGTTATCGTGTAACTCCGGTGGGAATCGTTTGATGAATGGAATCACTCCTCAATTACTTTTTCATCGACTGCCTAATTGGTGTAGTGGTCCTTAGCGTGACTGTTTGATCACTGGGTTCCAAAGCCGAGTCAATAATCTTAGTACCAGTCCGGATTCAGGAAGATGTTCATGCACATGATCTCTCCCCGGCCGTGTCTGATAGCCGTAAGGGAATAGAAAGTTCACATGGGCACACACTTATGCACTATAATCCTGCCCTGCGCAGATGGCTAGTCTACGTTGAGACTAGCCACAGTGACTGAAATGCAGCTTGTGACATTTAGATAAGTTTTCATTATGACAATATTTTTTAACCTAAAATAAAGTTTTAACATAAAAAACCGGCAAAGTGCGAGTCGGACTCGCGCACTGAGGGTTCCGAACAAATCTGTAGGTATATAAGTTTAAAATTATCAAAAATATTTTTATTATATGATGTTACTAAAAATGTATGCTTTTCGCAATTTTTCCTTTATCTGTGCTATAAAACGTTGCTTCGTACCAAATTTCAAGATTCTGAGTTCACGGGAAGTACCCTGTAGGTTTTGATTCCCTTGCGAATGTCGAAAATTTGCGGCATAAACGGCTGTATCTTTTCATTGCGTTGGCTTAGAAATTTAATTTTTTCACAGGTCCAAGGGACTTTGAGTATTTGATATGAATTTCAGCTTGATACCTCCACGCGTGCCTGAGAAAAAGGGTCTTGACAGACAGACAGACAGACGGACAACAAAGTGATCCTATAAGGGTTCCGATTTTTCCTTTTGAGGTACGGAACCCTAAAAAGACATAAGCCAATACATGTACGCATTACATACGGAGCAAATCTATATATTACGTCTAATAATAATGGATCATAGGTGATAACTTTTATTAAAAGGAATAAAGCTCGTTAATAGTCTTCCATTTTTATCAAGTCTCTCGTATCGTAAATTATGAGTATTAAAATTCTTAAGCTACCCGTCTGCCCCTTATTGCAGTCTTATAAATTTTCCTAAAGTTTTGTAGCTCGGGAACAAAGCAACTATTTTAATGCAATGAAACCAAGAGCTAAAACTTAAATTTAGAAAATTGATGTTGGCTCAAGCATAAATACAGATCTAACTTAACAACTTCTTAGAGAATTTAATTAAAATTTTAAGCCGTTCGCTATTCTCTTAGGTTAGATTAGAGCTAACTTTTGAAAATATTTTCTTAATTTTCTCGTCAAAACAATAATTACCCTTCTTATGTTTAAATTATCGTGTTACACATTATCTATTATTCAATGCATATTAAGTAGTAATACTGGGGAAAAATGTTTTTATTAATGTATGATATTGGAACAAAATTCTTACTAACAAATTGTCAAGTACAAGAAGAAATAACACCAAAATTATTTTTCAAGTAAAATTTATCACAAGGTCATGATAAAAACAAAAGCATTTGTTACTTACGACCTTGTTCCATCAAAGTAATAATGATATAATTCAATCGGGAAGAAACTGATCCAGCAATGATTTTACAATATTCAAAAACTAGAGAACACCTTTACTCTTATTAGAGTTATAATTTATTAAATATTTTATTCTATGCTTTCCAAACAGTTGCACCCGAAGCAGTAAAAGTAAGAGCTGAACCAGCAGAATTAAAACCCGGAATCGAAGCGACCCTTTTCTGTGACGCTGCTTCAAGTAATCCACCCGCAACGTTATCTTGGTGGCGAGATGGAATACCCGTCCAAGGTGAGACTTTAAATTTGCAACTAATTAGATATTTCATTAGTCTTTGCTTTTGAGTCAGACACCAATTGAGTATTAAGACGCTTTCGTTATTGGTTTGTCGTAACATTTTGCTTGATTTATATTTCACCTCCAACATTTGATTAATTATAACTAATTAAACTGTCTAGACACCATTCTATTAGATTTTATAAGACTCCAAATTCAAAGAGTATTTTTTACTATTTCTCCTAGGTATGCCCATGCAGTTAAAGAAAGGTCTCCACGGTGGAACTGTATCAACAATTGAATTAAAGTTAAACATAACTAAAGATCTCAATGGAGCAGTCTACACGTGTCAAGCGATGAACGAGGCTTTACAAAGGAGCGTCCACGACGCTTTGACTTTGAAAGTTCTTTGTAAGTACATTGTTTTGCATTTAAAGTAGTTTATTATAAGATAAAATATATTTATCTACTTTTAAACTTGTACTGGCTTTATTGTAAGTTTAACACAGTTGCTTTTTGACATGAACGTCTGTACTAACATATTATGCGTATCTTTATCAGACTTTATCAGTATAAACGCAAATAACGTCGTTTAGTGGCTACGTTCAGGAAACTCAAGCTGTCGACAAATAATTTGTTTATACGTAGTAGATACATACCATCATCATTATCTTTATTATCACTACAAGTTTTCTACTGCTGAATATTTATCTCCCCGAAAGGAAAGCTGAAGAACATGTTCTTGAGCCATCTACTTGCGTAAACTTCCCGCATAACTTACCAGATCTTCACGAGGCTTCCACTAAAGAACCTTTCTTCCCCATCGGTTGTCAGGTTGTCGAGCTATATCGCCAGCCTATTGCCACTTCATCTTAATGATTTGTTAGGTTATGGTGGTTACTCTGGTTCTAATGCGGATATTTACGTTACATGTTCTATCATGCAGAGAATCCCCGGGCTTAACCCTATCCAAAATTCGCTTCGAAAGAATCTTCATACGGCCATTATGGAGATGCTTACCAAGCAAACGGGGAGCAAGGAAGGGTAATATGAAAATATATCAATTTTATTAACCTAATATCTATATTTATCATATAAATTAATATCAGTCCTACGCTTAGCATTTGTGATGGTCAATAATATACACTAACGAGTCCTGGTTAAATATTGATAAATCAGAAATCTTTTATGATAATTGGCCATTCTAATATCTCGTAAAAGATGTTAAGGTCAAGTTCTATGAAGATATTCCTAATATTGTGAAAATTTAATATAAGTGAATATAAGGAAGTAGTCTGAAAAGAAATGTCGGAAGGGAAAAATAATTTAATCTTGTATCGAGAAACATAGTGTAGAATGACTTTAAGAGCTGTGATACCCAGCCACCATAAACAGGTCAAGAGTGTAGCGGGTAATCAAAGTCGCTCATTCATCATTCTATGAGACGCAGTACCCTCTTTCCATCATGTCCACCTTATGTTAGTATTTAAGCATCCTCTTTCTATCAGGCGGTGCTTATGTCCGTTTCTCACACTTAATTGGATAAAAAAACTCTAAGCTTTCCTTTGTGGAAATAGTGATAGCGATAAGTAAAAATTTATCTGAATAAATTTATTTTTATCAACCCTTTTTTTTTCTTTGAGCGGCCCGTGTTTGATCTCCGCCGGCATCAATGAAATTGTAAATTGCTGTTTTTAGTACTGATTTACCACGTGATCGACAGTCCTTGGGGAGGCCTATGTTCAGCAGTGGACTTGTAAAGGGCTGTAATTACGATGAGAATGATGATGATGACTGCAGTGATTAAACCTGCATGTCCGAGAATTTCAAAGAAATGTGAACACATTAGGGCGGACATTTACTTGTCCTAATATCCTCTGAAAATTAAAAGAAGGCTTGTACCTGGCAGTGAGACTAAAAGAGGCTGTATTTTTATCTCATTTTTATTGAATCTTTTATCTTTCTCTCATTTAGATGCACCAATTTTCGACGAGGCAACGCTCTATTCGACAGTTGGAGTGGAAAATGAGCCTCTTGTTATTGTGCTCCGAGCCGATGGCAACCCTGGAAGCATCACATATACATGGACTAAAGACGGCTTGCCTATCACGCAGTCTTCGTATAGCAGTTCAAGTAAGTGCCCGCCTTACAGTATCCATACAAAGCCATAGTATTAAAGAAAAGTTTGCAAGTTTAAACTTGTGAAAGTACTATCTTCAGCAGGAATGAATTTTTAGAACGTGGTATGTAATATAAAATTCAACATAAAGTATCAGTTATTATTATTTTTTTCAGTTATTATGTAAAATGTTTTATATTTATGAGCTCATAGCAACAAAAAAAATTAGATGGAACGCTGCATATGTCTGTTTGCTTTAGTGCATGTTCTTGCAATAAGTTGAGCATAGTTTTAGCTTGATTTTGACGTCATCTGAAATGACCGCAGCGCTCCGTCTTTATTTCATTGTTTCATTGTTTCAATCTAGTATTTTTGGTCTAGCAACAACAAAATAGTATACCGCAATCATTAGGAAGCCATAAGATTTTTTTTTAATTTCGTACATTCGCCATCGTTTTGTCACAAATATATATTAGCACTAGCGATCTGCCACGGTTACGCACGGGTTATTTTTGGATCTTAACAATAGCGCCACCTACCGCGTCCAATTTCAAATTTAAACCATCCAGGAACCCACTAAATTACACACAAAAATCATCAAAACCGGTCTAGCCGTTTACGAGGAGTTCAGTGACAAACACACGTACGAACTTTTGAAACTATATTTAGATAAGTCACACATTCTGTATTATATCGAATTATAATTTAAAATTAAAAATTTTGTACAGCCGACTTCAATATAAGCGACTTCAATATTGGTTATTTAAAAATAACTCAATAACCATTGGTCTGACCTTGATCAAATTCATATGGGACCACACGAGAACTATCAGCTTTCATATAAAAAAAGAATCATCGAAATCGGTTCGCCCAGTACAAAGTTATGAGGTAACACACATAAAAAAAAAACATACACTCGAATTGAGTACCGTCTCCTTTTTGGAAGTCGGCAGAAAAAGACACAATATTACAGAATATATATTAAATTTATGTACACGTAATCTCTAATATTATTTTCCAGATTTCGAATCACAAACTAAATGACAGACTTCATTTAAGCGAATATCTAACTCCGGGCTACGGCAAACACGATTTATCAGACGAAATAATTTCCTTTGAGGTGTATTCAAATAGAATGTTGAATTGTCGTTTTCCAACGTTTCTAAGGCTAAATTTTTATATTTTGTTTAATATAAGATTAATTTAGAGAGCTTCGAGAGTGCGATAGCTTCCATAATAAAATTAATATTGATGATTATGTCCTCCGGACTGAATTTATTTCGTTCACTACACCCAGTCTTAATGAAGACTTACAATGTGCGCAGGGTAGGATAATAGTGCACGTGACTTTGCGCAAACTCAGGTGCACCCACGGAGCAAATACACAGAGGAGACAGCCTAAGCAACTGTGCACTGTGATTCTAACTAGGTCCTGACGTCATCACAGTGGGAGTGGCTTTAACCTTATTATTCTACCAAGCCCTATACGCTTATGTGTCGAAAATCACAAATCAATGTTTTTTCGTACTTAGTGAAATCTAATTACAACACCTCCTCTTTGTATTTGCTCCGTGGGTGCACCCTTATTCTCACATTCCCATGAGATGACAAATCGGTGTGACTAAGGAGAAAGATCACGCAGGATCAACGGCTTTACGTGCTTTCCGAGGCACGGGATAAAATACCGTAAGCTTCCAGACTCCGGATTGTTAGATTTCTTGATAGGAAAACCCAATCATTTTTAGGGTTTCGGAAACGGAACCACACAATCAGCAGTCGCGCTCATGGAATTGCTCTCTAACTGTTCGACAAAATCCATTATAATCGATTCACCCATCGCAAAGATTAGCCCGAACAGACAACCATTTTAAGAATGGTAAATTAGGTCTTAATAGCATGATAATCGTCTCTCAGCTCAATTCAAGTCACTTATTTCCATATTTTTTTACATAATAAAGCTAATAAACGAGCACACAGTTCACCTGTTGGTAAGTGGTTGCTGTGGCCCATAGACATCTACATTACGAACCAAAAAGCAAATGCGTTGTCACTCGTGAGGACTAATATGGAATGCCTCGCCTGCAGTAACAAGGTCTCCGGTTCTTTATATACTCGCCATACGAAACACAGCAGCATTAAACTACTATTTTACGCTGGTATTCTGTGAGAGCGCGATCCTACCCCGGTCAAGTCGATCCATTCGTACTACATCTATACCAGTAATATAGCAGCATGGCTATATTACTGGTATAGTTGACTACGTAAAATTATAAAAGATAGACAATTCAATTTTATTTATATGAATCCTGTCATTATTCTCTGTTCGTAAAATTTTAATTGGTTTAGCCATTTCGAAGATCAGCCTGAATAGATAGACAGACAGACTAAAGCTTAAAATGGTTATTTATGTCATGATATCGTGCAAATATCCCCTCAGTTCAATAAAAGGCAGTTATTTCGATATGACACACAGACAAATTTTATTTATATGCATACATTAATGTGAAATAAACAATCTATATGTATGTAAGTGAAATACCACCGACTCACACACTCATCGCGAGATCTCCAAACTATACGCCTGATTGACTTGAAATTTGGCACATATACTCCTTTCTCGACCAAGACAGCCACTATTAAACGGATTTTGGAAAATTTAACCCCTGAGGGGGTGAAACAGGGTGTTACAGTTTGTACTAATATAATATTTCTTCTTTCTAGACGACAGAATAATATCGGAGGGCAGCATGTTGAATATGACGCGCCTGTCGCGACACGACGCCGGCGTTTACACATGCGAGGCAGTTAACTCGCAAGGAGCGGCCACAGTTAACATAACCGTTTCGGTTCATTGTGAGTAATGTTAATAACCCGTTCGTTGGAAACTGTTAGGTGAAATTGCTTATGAACGTAGCCGAGCGTTATACACTCGCTAGCGAATAGTTTCACTTATGTAAAGTTTTGTTATTAGAAAATCTAATGATATTTTCAATTTTCTCAATTTAAAAGAATCGTATTATGATGAAAAAATAAACTGATTTCAGTCAGTAAATAAATAGATATATAAAAACTGATTGAAATTTATGTGCACTTAATAAATTTTTATCAAGTCTACTGCTCAACATAGGCCTTCCATAATGATGCCACAAAACACGGACTTGAGCCACCTGCATCCGGCTCCCTGCAAATTAGTTAGTAAACTCATTTTACTAACTTCAGAGATACCATGTTTGTATTAAAAATAAAAAGTGAATACAGTTGAACTGATGGTCGTCTTCCCTTTGAAGTCATAAAAGATGATTGGCTTAGAGCGTGTTGGGATACAGGTAAAGTAGGGTTCCGCAGATTATCTATAATAGTTGATCAAGTTCAAATGCTAACTTTAAAGTGTTCTTAATAATTTTGAACTATTTTTATATTATATTCAGAATTTAGTTACATTCGTATATTTTTAAATTCTGATTGTGATGATGCTTGACTAAATTAAGACAGGACATAATAAAATTATATATGATACAGATAGTAAAAAGTGTCATACACAACTGTGATTTTAATATGATGAATACAACAATGCAACATCTCAGTCTGTAGGTTTCTAGGGAGCAATTTTTTTCATCAACTAATGTTAATATACAAAAATATTTTCATACTAATAGAACCAATATATATCACACTTAAAATACTAACATGTTTTTTATTATTCTAGATCCAGCAGATATAAAAAGCGTATCACAAAGCGGAATAGCGGATCCCAATGAAGACGCTTTATTGGCATGTACGGCTACTGGTGCGTATTTATAAATAATATGTGATCTAAATTTTGTCATATTATTATGAATTAAAGTTATAATTAACTACTACATCCACAAATCACGTACCTCATTATTTGTAAAATTATAACATAGTTTAGATTGAAAGACTTTAAAATAATTTCTATAAAATAATTTTGAATTTCCCCAAGTTTCATAACGAATCCTTCCTGTTCGAATAAGAACATTTTAAATCAGTATGAAAGATTGTAACCATGTTTAATTGTACTGGGATCTAGAATGAAAGAAAATCTTGCTAGTGTACTATAAACTATAGTTACGCCAGTGAACGCAAATAAAGCACGAAAGTGAACACAAAAAAAATTGACTTGCGGCAGGCGTGGCTTACCAGTTGCACTGTGAACGAGTTTAGTACTAATACCGTCACTATCATAAAGTTATAATTCGCATTGCACCTTACTACATAAAACGTCTCTGGCGAAGATTAACGTGCCCAAAGGCGCATTTTAATAAAAGTTGCAAGCAAATTATATGATGTGTGATAATTGAAACCAAAAACTATCGAAAAATAAGCTCAAATTTTTACGTAATAAAATATTATCTAATCAGGGATGAATTTTAAATGTGTGAGATTGTTTCAAATTTTGCAAGCTTAATAATCTTGAAGCAATACTTCCATGTTTATTTTTGTTCACTGAGATGAACACCTTTTTAGTTTTAAAATTAAATCAGATAGAAATAATTAAGTAAAATTATGCCCACGACATAATATTTAACGCCTATTTAGAATATAGGAACAATTTAAAAACTTCATTAAGGAAATTATGGACCATTTCTTGTTGTAGACGATTTCCACAAAACAACAAGTTAAACAGTGGTAGAGCCACGCGGCAGCTTTTGCTGTCGCACGGATGGGCCGGCTCGAACCGGGGTGGTACCACGACCTCACAGAAAACCAGCGTGAAGTAGAGATTTACCTCTGCGTTTCGCTTGGTGAGTGCAGGTGGCTGGAGGCCCTTTTTACTGGAAATGAGGCATTCCATCTTAGTCCTCACGGGTGACAACGCATCTACATTTTGATTTGTAATAAAGGATAGATGTAGATCTCTATGGGCCACAGCAACCACTTACCATCAGGTGGACTGTGTGCTCGTTTGTCACCCTTTTCCTATATAAAAAAAAAAAAACTCGAAATGCAATAATAGGTCATTCAGTTTTATCGTGTAATGTTAAAATATGCTTCTATTTGGCTTTAGATAACCAGATTGATCAAATTAATTGTGAATTCTAAATAAACTCCTAATTTTAGGTAACCCGCTAACAGCCGAACACATCCGTTGGGAACGAAAAGGATACGACATCGATCCGAAAACCGTCACTTTCGACCCGAAGAATCAAACTAGCTTTTTAGTTGTTGAGCGAGCCACTAGAGAAGATGTTGGAACGTTTCAATGTATTGTTAATAATGGTATAGGTGGTGAGATCAGACAAGATACGATGCTTGTAGTCAAATTTAAACCTGAAATGGACACGTCGCCTAGTTTGATGAAATCTGCATCAAATGTTGGTGAAGTTGGTAGATTAACGTGCAGGTGAGTTTAAATTATTATTCAGTATTATAAAGTTATGCTACATAAATAAAAACGGTTTTATTAATTTTTTAAAAGGTTTTACTCCTGGTTTTGATAGCATAGTGGGAGGTTTTTTTGTTAAATATACCGTAAATATTATCCCCTTCAAACAACGTCCCGTGGGTGTCATAAGAGGCAGGATAGCGCCAAAAAATCTCATGGATTCTGATATATCCGATCTTGTTTACGCTAGACGTAAAATACCCAGACTATCTACTGGAAACAACGTCAAAGATGCGAGACATGTGGAACGCTGATCGACAATCCACTTGCCAAACGTGGCAATTAGGGCAAACCCTCCCTAAGGGAGAGGCCCGTGTCCATCAGTAGAATATTACGGACTGTTGATGGAAAAGAATAAAAAGAAGACGAAATGATAGTAACTAGGTAACACTTTAATCGTCGTCTAAAGTGGATTTTATTTTATTTATCCTTGAGAATTAAAAATAATTTAAAATTAGAAAACTAACAAGCTCGCGTAGATAAAATTAGATGAGAAAAATATAGAACTGCCATACTTAGGTTATTAACGGCTACCATAGCTTTTTAAACACAGAGTGCAACTTTACTCGACTATTATTGAATGTTCTCTAAACTTCGCTGACTTCGTGAAATTTCAATTGAACAGATAACGTCACTTGCCGAAATTCATCTTTCGAAATTCAGTTTTAATTCGCTTACTATCCTTTCAAGCATTTATATAATCGTTCGACTTATAACTAATGCTTATAGTTATAAATATATCAACGAAATTAATAAGTGTGCTGAAGTGATTTTGTCATGATTGATTTTTAAAGCAGTAAAAATCCAGCATTACTGTTTATAATATACACTCCAGTTTAATGCATATATCTTCAACATCATCATTATCATTACAAATCTTTACAAGTCCACTGCTGAACACAAGCTTTCCGCAAGTAATGCCATAAGACACGGTTCCAAGTCACCTGCATCCATTGACCTCCTGCTTACCAGGTCATCACTCCATTTATTAAAGGGCTGCTCTACACTTCGCTTACTGGTACGAGGCTGCTGCTCGAGTACATATTGTTTATTAATATACCTATCTTAATTAAACAAAAACAAAAACCAAATCCTATGTTTGGATCATAATCAATGTCAATATTATAGTCATATTTTTATGTATAGCTGTGTGTTATCTTTAGCAAATAAAGAGAAAAAATATTATCGTAATAATATAATGTTATTTTTTGTTTTTTTCATCAGGCCGTATTATTGTACTTCTGAACATTGGCCCCTCATGTTGTAAGGAAAATTTTATAGTTTCTCATCATATTATATGTACCATAATATCTCGTGTATTAAAGACCAGATCAATACCAAATCAATAGAGGTTTTTTGTTGTACGCACGCAATTTACCTGATTATAAATATACATAATTGTTATATTCACTGCCACTACACGGTAGCGTAAGTGTAAGAATATCCACTACCCATAGCACCCCGTGCGTGTCGTAAGAAGCGACAAAGGAAAAATTAAGTAGGAAATGGGCAGCAGCATCTTCCTGATAATAACTGAATAAAAATAAAACGGCGGTTTTTTTTTATAGGATAAGGGTGACAAACGAGCACACAGTCCACCTGATGGTAAGTGGTTGCTGTGGCCCATAGACATCTACATCTATCTTCGATTACGAATCAAAATGTAGATGCGTTGTCACCCGTGAGGACTAAGATGGAATGCCTCGTTTCAAGTAAAAAGTGTCTCCGGTTCTCTTCACTCACCATACGAAACACAGCAGCGTTAAGCTGCTATTTTACGCTAGTATTCTGTAAGAACGTGGTACGTACGTATAATACCAACACGTTGCCAACACGCTTGGCAAGCGTGTCAACTATAGCAAATATAAATATATCCCTCTATGAGGGAATCTATGGGGTAGGCCTAGGTTCAGCAGTGGATGTTTAGATAGGCTGTAATGATAATGTTGATATACACATGTACATATAGCGTTCATATGATATCGTAGACGCAAAGTTCCATTTTCTTCCACGTTCTCCAATATGTATGATTATTTCAGATGCAAAGGTGCACCGGCACCAAATTTCACTTGGTCCAAAAACGGCGCTAAGCTCCCTGTGAATACTTCGACCAAATACTTCGCTGAATATCACAAATCCGATCCCATCACGTACACGTCGATATTGTTAATCAGTGACGTCACATCTTCTGACTACGGATCTTACGAATGCGGGGCGAGGAACGATTTGGGATTTAGTACCACTTCAGTGAAACTAGATATAACTAGTGCTCCAGGTAAATAACTAATTTATAAAAATAGTTTTTATTATAATATATTATATAACAGCTACCAAAGAACTAGAAAATTTAACAATATTCTAAAATCTATATACTTAAATACGACATATAAATAATTTCCAGATAGTTTTTTTTTTACGTAGTTATTTGCACTTTGCACCCATCTTCTTTTTCCTGGAGGAAGACTAGTAAAGAATGCCTTGTGGTATTAAATTTGACGTACATGGTGTGAAAATAAAGTTTAAATAAACTAATAATTAATAAATAACAAATAAACTCGTCCCGCAATAATATGGAGTGTATTAATTATTCAAAAAATGTCTTTCCCTGTACGTCTTAAAATTAGGCATATCGTCGTATTAACTTATTATTTAAACATTATTAAATTTACAATGTTTTCCTTATTTATATATTAAATATTTTTGAGAATTTAAAATTGTATTACGTTTAAACACAGAATAAATAATAGTTAAAAGAAGTTTAACAGATATATAAAGTTGTATTCAGTAAAGATGTGTTACGTTTAATCACAGAATAAATAATAGTTAAAAGAAGTTTAACGGATATATGCAGTTGTATGCAGTTATTTGAAATATTGTTAATTGACTATTATTGGCAATAAACTTACTCACTTAAATAATATAAAATTGACTTCAAAGGTTACCAAATGATTAAGTTCCAAGAAACCATTAGCCCTCCATTCTTAATCATTTTTACCCCACTACCCCAGATGGACGGTAATGTTTGTCGGGATTATATGTATGTATGTTTATTTTTTTGGCACGCTCTGTAGCCTAAACGGCTTGATGAATTTTAGCATGTTAGGTGTTAGATTCAACTTAATTGTGGGAGTTACGTGGGCTATATAATATTTATATATAACATCTGCAAATACAAAAAGGTAGGGAAAGGTTCCCTTTTTAGAAACTTTATAACACAGGGTTTTTTAATTACTTTTTTAACTATAAGCTTGTTTTCTGTAAGTACAAGAAGATTCTCTTTTACAGATTTAGTTTCATCATTGACAGTTACTAATGTAACTCACAATTCGGTGACTTTGTCCTGGGTACCCGGATTTGACGGTGGATTACCTTCGTGGTTCAGAATCCGTTATCGGTAAGATTTTTTCAAATGCATTTTTTTTCCAATTTCCTTAATTTTTTTCTATTATAATGTTAGTAAGTATTTTTTAAACCGGGGATAACACTATTTAAAACATGTTACAGAAAAATATACGACGAGACTTACAAATACGAAGATGTCTCTCCGAAGAATGCAACTTCATACACCGTCAATGGCCTTGAAAGAAACACAGACTATGTTTTCTCAGTTATGGCTGTTAACAAAATAGGTCAAAGTAAATATAGACCTGACGATACAAAGGCTACGACACTTAGTAAGTACTGCAATTTCGTAATAACTTACAATGATTTATCTTTTTTATTTTAATCGAAAGCATTGATTTGATCTTTAACTAATGTTTATGCTTACTTATACTAATAGAGTTTGAGGTAGTTATTAACCCAGAACAACTACCTCAAAATCTATATAAATATAAACGAAATACCACTGACTCACTCCCTCATCACAACTATACGCTCGATTGACTTGAAATTTGGCATATATATACTCCTTCCTCGTTGTAGGCACCCATTAAGAAAGGAATTTGGTAAATTCCAATGAAATTGGATGTTACAGCTTGTTATGGTAAAACTAAGCGCTGACAACCGTTCTCGAGTGGCATTCTCATACCAATAAGAACACTGTAAGGCAGCCCCACTAGATCAAGTCGACTGCTGGACTGTAATGATGATAATGAATGTAGTCAAAGACATTTTTTTTTTATTTTATAATTACTCATTTAAATTAAAAAATAGTCGCCATAGTATTAACATTTCAAGCTTACAATATAAGTAGTATAACTTATATTGTAAACTTAAAATGTTAGTGTTAATACTGGTTCACAACAGTAGTCGAATAGTTGATTCGAACCCACGACTTTCTGAGTTTGCAGTCTGCCCCCTAAATCATTACGCTAAAGTCGCTTCGTTTTTATTAATGCTCCAAACTCTACAATATCGTGCTATAAGTATCAAACAAAAGGACACATGTTTTAATTATGGTCGTATCAAAAATGAGGAAATCTCTTTAAATCTTTACAAATAACTACTTATTAAATGAGGAAAGAAAGAATATTATAAGCTTGTTAAGTAACACATTATAGCAATTTGCTTACACCAATAGCTTAATTTATACAATATGTACGTATTTTCTTTCTTTCTTCTTTTTAAAAAGTGTTTCATTAGTATTACTAATTGGTATTTATTTACAAACATTAAAAGCTTGATTTTCATAACATTTATTAAAATAGGTTAACATAAATAACTTAGGAGGGTCATATTAAGACAATCATTACTCCAAAGTTTTAAAATGTTATTCAAGAGCCCAAAAACAAAGTCTTTGTAAGCATAATGAAAATCTGAAAACAAACATCTCTTTCGCTTGCTTTTACGTGACCTAGCCTTTTCTGTGCCATCTTTAACCTAGATTCAGCATGAAAAAGGCTAGACAAAACGCGTGTGTTCACGTATAATTTTAGAAAATGGAGTCTATCTTACAGTGAAATATATCCATTAGGGAAAACATAATAGAAAAGGGTTACAAAAACGGGCAAATTTATAGCGGGTAAAATATGATTCCTATATTTGGAGTGATTTCGTATTTCTTATATTTACATATTCGGATTAAATATTTACATATGTTTTCATTTATCTATAATATAAAAATGAATCGCTAAATGTGTTGCTAAGCGCAAATCTCGAGTAGCTGAACCGACTTCGCTAATTCTTTTTTTTTTAATATTCCTTGAAGTACGAAGATGGTTCTTACGGAGAGAAAAATTTTAAATATTGCCTGAAAAAGTCTAAAAATAACACTTTTCTATATTCCCATACAAAATATTCGTAATAATACTTAAAAGTCAATTTGAACTTTAATACCATACCATAAAGTTTAAGTGTTAGTGGAGGGGTTCCGGGAAGGCAAAACAATTGAGTGACGTAAGTATCGTATAAATATTAATGTCAATATTTGTCAATATTTATACACACTGGCAGATAGCTGATGTTATAAGGAGTAATTTGGGCTGCTTTTATTTTAGGGTTCAGCGAAAAATAACTCCACGCGGGCGAAGTCTAAGAGAACAGCTAGTTAAGAATATAAATAAATATGTTATTAATTTAATAATAAATGTGATGACAAAAATTATTGTAATTTAATTAGGGGGAACTGAAACTGGATAACATGCTAAGCGTGGCAACGGTGGCAAATGTCTCACCTTTGAGGAAATCTATGCGGGAGGCCTATGTTCAGCAAAAGATTTTGATAGTCTATGATAATAATGAATGATTATAATTATAATAGATTTTTGATAAATTATATATGTATCTTTAAAATGAAAAATTCATAAAGGTGTGGTTAAAAAATAACAAAATATACATGTTGTTTTACTGACCATATATTTTTAAATAACCTCACATTCAGTAGCTGAACGTACGTCGTAAAGAATAGGAAATAACGACTTCGGTCTTACGTTAAAAAGCAATCAACAATGAGCGCTCGCTCTTAGGTTACTGTAATTACGAAAAACCGTCTTAAAATGAACCTTATTTCCACGCATCAGATGTAATCCCATCATCAGTACAATCTAGCTCGGAGGAATATAACTCGTACAACGTGCCCGGGGTTTTTATAATCACGGGCACAATTGTTGGTACAGCGCTCATTTTGCTAAACGTACTGCTGGTTGGATTTTGTCTGCATCGGAGGACAAATAAAAGGATTCGAGGTTTGAAATTAAGCTTTGTAAAATTCTAATTGTAATTGAATTAAAACGTGCAAATTTAATAATAGTGGTCTTAAAAGTTACCTGGGTGGAAATGCCATTGTTGAAGCATTCTTCTAAGGGCATAATTAGCTAATTTAAGGGTCGTTTCTCTCTGCGTTACAATTTAATTAAAATACTCCTATTAAATTTGCACGTTTCTCTTGGATGTTCCATTTTGTTAATTCTCCTAATTTTTTTTTCGTTTCTTTTCTTTCCGGTAATAGCTTCATCAGAAGTAGGAGAATTAAACGTAGTGTCAACAGAGTATGTAGAGACGTCAGACATCTCGAAATCTGTCACCTTGTATGTTTGTGTAACTGGCGCTGTATTGGTTTTGATAAACGCTGCTTTAGTTGCTTGTTTTGTTTTGAAAAGACGTGCGAGGCGATTGAAAGGTGAGATTTTGTTTTGTTTTACTTATTTTTTTATCATGCATGTCTTTAACGTGTTTTTTTTACTTTCTTACTTTAGCACTATATTCAAATATACATGTTTAAATTATATAAGCCTGATTTTGATCAATCTGTATGTTTTACATTTATGCAACGTTCAAGACGTTCATGAATAAAAAAAACATTTTTGAGCCGTTATTAGTGTTATAATACGAAAACTGAAAATTACAGTAAAAAATTTCTTTTAACTTTTTCCCAAGGAAATCAACATTTTAAGAAATTAAAAAAATATATTGTTCATAATAATTGTCGTCTTCTAAAAACTCCTTCTGTCCGATCTCAACCACAGATATAATTACTGAATGCTATCAAATATCTGCTAAGGGTCGCAAATTAAGTTAACATTGACCTATCTATGTAAGTGTATATAGTTCACAAATTCAGGTTATAGTATTGGAAATCGAAACAAAAATATTGGTTGGAATCTGGCTTATTTCACAATCAAATAGGAGTCTTTTGTACTGTGGATAACCTTTTAAGAATAAAAATGAGATATATTTATAGAATAAAAGAAAATAACAATGAGATCCTTAAAATAGCTTATAAAGATAACGCTAACAAAAGCAACTAAAAGACTCCTATTAAAACAATTTAAGTTTTTAAATACATAAAACTGACGTGTTTCATTTTCACACAGAACAAGCTGGGCAATCATCAAAATCGGCAACTATAGAAATGTACGCACCGTCATCATACAATGACACAATGACTGGGGAAACACTTAGTTCTGTATCAGAGAAATCCGAAACGTATTCTCAAGATGAAGGTGTTGATGACAGGCAACCACCACCAATACCTGAAGTACCATCGATGGCTAATCGACACATGTTGAATCAGGTATCGTATACTGATCATTTTTGTCTAAAACTATAATTCTAAGTTCCAGTGCTTTCGTATAATTTATAAAAATCCAATTTTCGTAATAATTTAAAGACAAGTAGTGAGGTATCGTAAAAGGCGATAAAAGAAAACTCCTGAACGAGATATGTTAGCGACAAAGGAATAGTTTATTATAAATAAAGGTGCGTTGCCAGTTATAATAAAGTTGCCAACATATAAGTGATGATACAGCTATATCTTAGACGTCAGACGTAAAATACGTAGTCCGGTGATGCGCAAACATGGCGGTTATTGCGAATCTTCTCTCAAGTGGTAAAGGCCCATATCCAGGTTTAAACTTCTACGGGTTGAAAAAGACAAAGCAAAATCACATTTTTTAAATTGCTTATACATAGTCTATTTCTTTAAGGATACGTTGGGGCACTTGATGGCATCACATATACTTCTCATGCTTCAGATAATTTTTATCAATTTGATATACTCCAAATCGTTAAAAAAAACTTATACTAAAATGCAGAATATAACTGATTTTTTATAATATCAGAGTGACGAACAAGTTAACAGTCTAGTCAATGAACTTTAAATGAAGGCTAAAGACTACTCATGTGGGTAAATGGCCTTACCTTACCCTCCAAACTGGAACATAGTCGGTGTTTTGCTGTTTAGCGTCTGAAATATTAAGAGGGTGTCTACTTCGACGTAATTATAGACTGATATGAAGTCACTATTATCTGGTAGAATGACAAGAGTGAATTAGAATACGTAATAAAAGCAATTGCATTCATACAAAAATAAAAGGAAAAAACTGTCAAATCGTGTCACTGAATTTGATCTTTAATTAAATAGACTAGAGGCGGATTTAACGACTACCAGATGAATGTTATCCATTAAATAAATTACAACCTAACTGAATATAAAAGTGAAACAGTTAAAGTAATTTAGTCATTCAATTGTAATTCTTATTTTGTTTATGTTGTATTTTATTCTACGAATAACTTTTATGTGATGGCTTAAAAATTGCCCTTATTATAAAAATGGTGTTTTCTGTTTATGTGAATTCTATACATTGAATAAAAATAATCTTTACGGGTTTTATTGCAAAATTTTAAATTCAAGGTCGTCGCCAAAAATATACAATCATACTAAACTAATATCTATAGTAGCCGGCATAAGGCATACTTCACTATCCAATGGTTCTCTGCTCTGGCTCTGGTGCTAGTCCGACCTTTAAAAAACCTTCACTTGAATAAAAATATTATGACTTTGGTAACAGCAAAATTATTCTATAATTACTAGTTTAGATAGATACCTTTTTCTGTCGTTACGCAGCAGTTCGTACACTGCTGAGTTTTTGTCTGAAGAGTGTAGAACCAATATAATTGCAGGTTGTGAAGCATTCCATCTTAATATTCAGAGGTTATAAATCTGCAGTTCTTGTATCAGCGTTCTTTATTTGAAGGTTTGCTGATGTTCATGGGGCTGCAGTAGTCGTTTAAAACCAGGTGGACTGTTAATTCACTTGTCATTTCGGTGCTATAAAAAAGGAGGTGTCTATTGGCTACAATATTCACGTACCATCAAGTGGTCAATTTTTCGGCTGCTTTTGAGGTTTTATGTTCGGAGTGGATTCTCACTTGCTTATTCATTTATTTTTATTGTACCATACAACGTAAGGTAAAAATGGCAGTATAGGAGAAAAAACTTGCATGTCTGAGAAATAAAAAAGAATTGAAGACATGTGAAGTTCGCCAACACGCATTGGGGCAACGCGGCGGACAGTGCCCTAATACCACGAATTAATCTCTTGGTACTTTTCATATGTGTTCGTATGTCTGTCTTACTTTCGTTTAACAAGAAAACAATTATTGTCCATCAGACGGATACGTACCTGGTGGAGGACGGGGGGCTGCTGCCGCCGCCGCTGGACTACCCGCCGCCCAACTACGCGGCGCTCGACGCCGAGCACGCGCGCACGCTGCCGCACCCGCACGCGCACGCGCACCGCCCGCGCGACCCGCACCACGGCACGCTCGGCCGCACGGGTATGTTGGCTTTGCTTTTATTTGACGAACAGCATCAAACATTCCATGTACACGAAGTAGAGCACGCGCACACGCACAGAGCGCGTGACCAATAGTACGGCACCCTCGGCCGTACGGGTATGTTGGCTTTGCTTTCATTTGACGAACAGCATCAAACATTCTATGTACACGACATAGAGCACGCGCACACGCACCGAGCGCGCGAGATACAGCACGGCACCCTCGGCCGTACGGGTATGTTGGCTTTGATTTCATTTGAAGAACAACATCAAACATTCCATGTACACGGCGTAAAGCACGCGCACACACACAGAGCGCGCGACCAGCAGCATGGCACACTCGTACGTACGGGTATGTTGACTTTGCTTTCATTTGACGAACAGCATCAAACGTTCTTGGACACGACGTAGAGCACGCGCACACACACAAAGCGCGCGACAAGCAGCGTGGCACATTCGTACGTACGGGTACGTTGACTTTGCTTTCATTTGACGAACAACATCAAACATTCTATGTATACTACGCGAAGCAATCGCACAAGCATAGACCGCATGACCTACAGCACAGCATGCTTGGACGTACATGTATGTTGACATTTGTTTTATGTGACGAATAGCATTAAATATTCTACGTAAGCGACGCAGAGCACGCGCACACGCGCAGAGCCCGCAAACAACAGCATGATGCCCTCGGACGCACAGGTACTTTGCCATTGCTTTCAGTTGACTTCATCTGATGAAAGACTTTTATGTATACTACTTGACATACGACGCGTAGTAGGCTCATGTGACCAACAGCATAACACTAATTATTTAATCTGTAATGGCACTCTCAGACGCACAGGCTCGTTGGCATTTGTTTCATTTGACGAACAGCATCAAAGAATTCTATGTTCGCACACGCATGCACACAGTGCGCGGGACCAACAGCGTGGTTCTCACCAGATGTCGCTAGTTGGGACTAAGATGAACTAATTTTTTACGCAGGCTTAAACAACGGTTTGGTGTCACCTTTCTTCTGTGTTAATTAAAACTTTCTTCAATTAAATTGCTAGAACACAGAGGTTAGCTATCGGAGATGATCTATGTGCGTTGGATGGATGATAATGATGATGCACTACCGCACATTGTTTCTGTGTCTTTAGATATATAGATCTTATAATAATTTGCGTAACGTACTTTAATATTCCAGTACCCTCAAGCCCACAATTTCTCTCTTCGAACATTTAAGATGAACGTTTTTTTTTGGTGACAAACGAGCACACAGTCCACCTGATGGTAAGTGGTTGCTGTGGCCTATAGACATCTACATTTACCCTCGATTACGAAACAAAATGCAGATGGGTTGTCACCCGTGAGCACTAACATGGAATATCTCGTTTGCAGTAATAATGGTCTCCGGTTTCTACACTCACCATACGAAACACAGCAGCGTTGAGCTGCTAATTTGCCCTGGTATTCTGTGAATTCTTTCCCTTCCTCGGTCGAGCCGACCCATTCGTGCTACAAATATTTCAGTAAAATAGGTGCAGCATGGCTCTACCATGTAAAATATTAAATATTAAGTTATATAATATTATTTTCTTCATAGAATTTTAAAACTAAGAATTCTTTTCATCGCAAGGGAGGCTTTAATTATTGTTGTATGCAAGCAGAATGTTAATACGAAGTTCGACGCACACACGTGTAAACAAACTGGTATTTACCCGAAAGTAGAGAAGTTATATCGTTTCCTTTTGTCTCATTACGTTTATATGGATGTTAACAGGGATATATTACGGAGAAATAAGCCATTTATGACTTGCTTCTAATTGCCTCGCTACGTTTCCGTTTACTAGGTTTCTATGTATCTTTGCGTTCTAATCTACCCACATACGATACATATGTATAACGCAATTATTTTATGACTTTGTAGAAGCAGTGTAGGAATATCCACTACCCCATATCGTCACAGCAACGTCTTCTCTAATAACAACTTAAAAATAAATATCTGCGGTTTCCAACCCGCCTGCCAAGCGTCACAATTAAGGCAAATTTCCCCTATATGAGATTCCTAAAAACCACATCCTAAAAAACTTTATATTGCATCGTCTCTAACAATTTAAGTAAAATACTGTAACGGTATGTTGATGCACAAAAATTAGATGGTGATCAATTTTTAATAGTGCTTAATAGATAAATATATAAATCAATAAACTGAATAAGTTTTGAACTCACTGGTAACTGAACTATTACTATTATACATTCCATCCACTAAGCAATATAGAATAGAATATAATTATTTTTTATTCAATACTAATTATTACATAACACTTATTTAAAGTTACTTTTTATTTACCACTGTTTAAGAAAACCTTCCTCCTGGGAAGAATCAGCAAGAAATCCAGCGGGACTTTTTATTTTAAAAATATTTCACTTAACAATAGTTTTGTTTATACAATTTTTAAATAAATTTTCATAGAACCACTCACTATGTTGGCGATCACCTTATTTCCAGGGGTTATTTTCATTCATATATTCCTTGATATTTTAATAACCATTCTTGTACAGTTTTTCTTTAATAAAACTTTTAAACTTGTTTATTGAAAAACTTTAAACACGTTCCAGGATTTTGTTGTAAAAGCGTATACATTGCCCCATAAATGTATTACTGATTCTGTGAAGTACCTGATAACTGGCATTACAAGCTTATGTTTGTTCCTACTGTTTAAAGTATAAACATCCTTACTCTTATTAAAGCTATTTATGTTTTTATGTACATACATAACATTTTCATAAATATCTTGCGATGCCAAAGTTAATATGTTATTTCTTTAATTTTTTTCTCTGTAGGACTCTTTTCTATTTAGGTTATAAATCGCCTGTACGGTTCTCTTTTGCAAAACAAATATGGTTTCAATGTCAATCGACTTAACTCATAGCAAAATTACATAAAACATTACGCTATGAAAGTAGCTAAAATACACTAATTTAGCTGTCTCAACATCTGTGAGACTTCTAATCTTTAAATAAACTTTTCTTACAGCATATGCTGTAGAACTAAGTCTGCTTGCTAATTTAGATATATGGAGCCCATTGAAGTTACGCTTCAATAGTAATACCAAGAAAATCAGTGGTATCCACAACACTCAACTCTTACCCATTTAACAGCACATTGGTATTCGAATGTTTTACATTAGGTATTGTTTAATTTAATACATTTTGTCGTTTTGCCGCTTAAGAGCAAATTGTTGGCGTTTAACTAAAGTACTAATTTCGATAGAGCATTACTTACATCATCATAATTAATTGACTGCCATTTGAGTTTGAAAATTAAAGAGGTATCATCAGCAAATAATACTATATCGTGATTATCCCCTTCAAGATAAGTTAAGTCATTAATATAGATTAAGACCAGGGATGGGCCAAGAATCGAGCCCTGAGGAACGCCCATTGATACTACCGATCCGGAGGAACCTTTACCATTGATCACGACTTTTTGAGTTCTGTTACTTAAATAAGAAGTAATAAGTATAAGTGCCAAATTTTTTACACCGTAATGTTGTAGTTTCCTGATTAGTATCTCATGATCAATCGAATGAAAAATCAAAAAATCAATGATGACAATCGAAAGCCTTGGAAAGATCACAAAATGCCTAAGGCATTTTGTGAATTCTCCCAGGCATTACAAATACGAGGGTGGATTGAAAAGTACTCGGCCTAACCAAGAAAATAAACACATACTAAATCAGTTATATTTTTATTTTTCTACATAATCACCATCAAGTTCAATACACTTTTGCCACCTCCCCTTCCAAGCATTAAGACCGTTGAAAAAAAATGATTCTTCCTTAGAGTCAAAATATGCGTCTACAGCTGCTTTGACCTCGTCGTTTGTCGAAAATCTTTGACCTCCCAAGTGCTTTTTTAGGTTAGGGAACAGAAAGAAGTCTGATGGTGTCAGATCAGGTGAATACGGCGGATGCGGTAACAGTTCAAAGCCACAGTTGTGAATTTCAGCCATTGACTGTACTGACGTGTGAACACGGGCGTTATCTTGATGAAACAGGACTTTTCTTCTGAGCATTCCTCGACGTTTTTCTTTTATTTCCTCTCGTAAACGACGTAGTAAGGTGCAATAGTAATCAGAGTTTATAGTCTGACCCCTTTCAAGATAATCAATCATAATCACACCTTTCAAGTCCCAGAATACTGAAGCCATCACCTTATTTGCCGACAAAATCGACTTAGCCTTTTTAGGGGGTGGTAAACCAGGTCTTCTCCACTGTTTTCATTGTTGTTTTGTTTCCGGTGTACAGTAATGAACCCATGTTTCGTCTATAGTAACAAAACGATTCAAAAAATCATCTGCATCGGCTTCAAATAACTCCAAACAGTCGCGTGAAATAGTCAATCGCGTCCTTTTTTGTTCAACTGAAAGCAGTCGCGGAACCCACCTCGCAGACACCTTGTGGAAACCCAACTCGTTGACAATGATGTTTTGAGTTCGTTCATAAGAGATGCCTATAATCTCAACTATCACTCTAATTTTTAATCTGCGGTCTCCCATTATTAAATCAAGTACTTTTTTAATATTTTCGTCAGTAGTTGACGTCGAAGGCCTTCCAGAGCGGGGTTCATCTTTCACACTCTCTCTACCACGATTAAATTCTGCTATCCATTTTTTGACGGATGAATATGACAGAGCACAATCGCCTAATGTACTGACCAAGTTATCATGTATGGCTTTTGATGATAGCCCCTTCTTATGGAGGTACTTAATGACGGCACGCTGCTCGATTTGCTCCATTCGCGGAAATTATGTCCGATTACTTTGTTAATAAATTTATAAAATCACAACTAATTATCGCACACGTTTCGAACTTCACACAATGAACTAGTCTGAACTGAACTAAATAATGTGGGTAGATTTTATTTTTAGAATTGAATGGATCTGTGTTAGGCCGAGTACTTTTCAATCCATCCTCGTATATTTCATAAGCTCAACACCGGCGTTAGACGTCGAGCGACCCCTTGTAAAACCAAATTGGTTTATATGAAGTAATTTACTTGTATTAAAAAAAATAACAATTGATCCAAACTTATTTTTTCAAAAAATTTACTGAGAGTTGGTAGTACCGAAACAGTTCTATAATTAGCGGGGTCCAATGTACTACCAGATTTATATAAAGGTATTACTTTACTATACTTCATTAAATCAGGAAACACACCAGAATCGATACAAGCATTAAACATAACATAGCAAGATGAGGTACAATTAAATCTATTATGGATGCAATTACTGTAACGAAAGTCCCCCACAAATCGGCGGTTTTCTTTACATCAATGGTTTTTAAGTATTTTACAATATTATGCGGTAATACTTTTTCAAATCTAAATTCTTTTAAACAGGTATTAACATTCTGCTTAATAATGACTCGGCGACAGTTGGAGAAGTATTCAATGACTCTGTTGTCAAGATAGGAACATCAGTAAAATATTTCTCATACACCGCTGCAACTTTCTGATTTTATTTAGTCAATTCATTATTAATTTTTATTTGATAGTTTGAGTTACTAGGTTTCTCTTTACTGGTTTCGCTGTTAATTATACTCCACGTCATTTTAATTTTGTTCTTAGCCGTCTTAATTTTGTTGCTAATATGTAATGATTTGGCTGTGGAGCAAACTCTTTTAAACATTTTAGAATAATTTTTTACATATTCTTTAAAAGCATCGGAAAGATTATATGATCTTTCATGGTAAAGGTCATATAACCTTCATCTGCTTTTATGAATTCCTACTGTCGCCCACTCATCAAATGCCTTGCGACTGTTTCTGGAGAATGTTTTAGAAGTAAATGTTTTATTAAATTAATTGTTTATAAGGGTAAATAATTCTCCATATAAATAGTCTACATTGTTGTTATAAGAAAGCGATGGAAGGTTTTTTACCATCTTACTTCTAAATCTCTCCAGGCGTTTTGCATTAATAGGAACAAACAATTTTCTCAATTACCTATTTTTGTGCATATAAGGTAACGAAACCAGTTGTTCACAGTGATCTTAACTAAGTTTTTGAATTAGTGATTTCTTAATTGGTACAACACCTGTAAAAATATTATCAATACAAGTTGCACTACATACGTACTTCAAAGAATAAATTATCAAGATTATAGGATTTGAACATAGAGCAAAATTTAATACTAATGAAAGAACTTTCCAGGGGATTGATACTGAAGTCTCCACCTACTACAAGAGATTTATTCTGTTTATTAAGCTTAACTAAAACTTCTTTCATAATTTTTCAAAGGTATCATAATTTGAACATGGGGGTCTGTAAACACTGACAACAATAAGGTGCTCTAGCTTAACGCATCCCATTTGTACAGTACGCTTAACAGAAAGGATCACAATGTCTTTACGTTCTTTACATGATAAGGATTTATTAGCTAATATTAAGGAGCCACCACGTAATTTAGTATATGTAATATAGTATACCTTATATATTTTGATGCACTTTTTATCATTGCTATTTTATGAAATTAAACAATTATGTATTGGTAAGTTGTATTCTAAGCAATTTTATTATATTTGCTAGAGGTTACCTCTATTGTCTTATTATCTAATTTAAATTACTTGGAACTGGTACCAAATCAATTGTAAAATTAGTTTGTTGCTCCATAGAAACAGGTGTCAAGCTATCCCAATCATTGGCTGAGTATAATATAAGCAAACTTCACTGTGATGATTATAGAGAGTATTATCCTGGTGATCCTGATCAGGATACTAGGACAAAGTTACCAAATTATTTTATTGAAATCAGTTCTTAATACAAGTGCAAATTTCTAAGTCAATCGGCCGTCTACAAGTTGGTGAAAATTACATTCAAAGACTCTATTACATAAATAGATAAGTAGATATCATGGCTCGAATAATTACATTATTCATGTCCACACGCAAAATACGCGCATAGACGTGGACTTGCGGAAAACAGCGTCGTAAACTAAAGTAAATTAAGCTAGCTAGACAGATAGATAAATACATACATGCAAAGCTAATAAGGATGTTAAAATAGGTAAAACTGTTGTTTAATATAATTAAAATTACATAAAACTGTTTTCTCTACCAGGCAAACAGAATTACGTAGCGGCTCCAAGTCCGATGCCACCATTAGACGGCTCTTATTACAACATGGCGTCCGATAGATACCTCTCCTACCCGCCGCTAATTGGAGAGTATTTACAGCAAGTAAGTAAATTTCACTATCAATTTCTGATACCCTTGTATATTAAATCATTAACCTAACAATTTAAGAACCCAAAAGTTTTCAGAATCTTTAAACATCTCTTAAATACTTAAAAATGTGGGGATATACTCCATACTCGTACACTAGCTTCCCTAGTGCTACCCTCAGTCCATGAAATTTGGATTGACTGCTTTTGGACGGATACTGTCTTTTCAATTATACTCGCGTGCAATTTAGAATAACTTATTACGCCTTAACTTATTATACTTACGCCTCCGACAAAAATTACATTTTTAACAAATGATTTTCCTATCTATATATTTATTTACATACCATTTTATTTTATCTAATCATATTACTATTTTATGGTTAATATTTTATTAAACCAATGTTATTGTTACCACACATATGTTTTATTGTTTTGTTGCAATCCTGTCGATCTAAAGGTTGACTGGAAGAAATCGCTTTGAGCGATTAGACCGCCCATCGTATCATATTTATTTTTTCTCCTCTTTTCTTCATATATAGTGTAATATAATTTAGTACAATAAAGTTTAGTGTGTGTTGCCAGCATTAGTTTTTTCCATCCGATTACAATATGGGTGTCTTCAAGGCAAAAGAAAAAAAGAGTGAAAAGGCTTGTGTTAAGTCAGTGCGATTCACCATCTTAGGCTACATCACCACTTACCATCAGTATACCATAGTTAAGCTGGATGGCTTAGATTAGTAAAAGTATTATCATTCTATCTATCTATATACAGCGTTTTATCTGTTTTGTAGCAATCCGGTCGCACTCCAACACCACCGCAACAGTATGGAGCACAGCCGCTCCCGAAACAACATTTGATGAACGGAGGTGTTCCAGGCGGTTCTCCTTCACACATGACCAGCCCACCGCTTAGCTACGGATTGGACGGTAAGTTAATGGAAATAAATCTAATTTTATATATTTCATGGAAATAATTGGTTTAATATGATTTTATAAACATACGTAGTGAATTTGTCGAATATTTGATGCAAATACAGTGTAATCTCGATAACTCGAATTGTAAGCGAAATGTTGAAATTTCCAGTTAATGAATTATCGACTTAACAAGAATTCAGAGGTTTTCCCCAAAACATAAACAAACATAAAGTACACACATGTGTTACTTAGAAAGTTTAATGAATGTATTCATTCATTCATTCATCGTACAAAGTACACACATTAGAACAGAAGCAACAAACATTCCTTTTGGATTTTATTGCTATGAGTTTGGGGATTTCCAAGTAAGGCGTCAGTATATGTTACCAACTTCGATTTACGGAGTCTGGGTTTTAAAATACGAGTTTTATTATAGATTATAAATATATACAATCAATAGCCCGCAGGGAAATAACATTTTGTTTTTGTTCGGGTTACAAAGTCGAAATAATTCAAGATATCGCGTATTTTGTGGTTCAGTGGAAGGGTATGGCAATTTTTTTTCCTCTTACTGAGAATTAAAACTTACGAAGGTTCGAGCTTTCGAGATTCCACTGTATTAACTGCTGATTAAGTTTATACGCGGTAGAGCCATGCTGCAGCTATATTAGTGATATAGATGAAGCACGAATGTGTCGGCTCGACTGGGAGGCCCACGCACACAGAATACTAGCGTAAAATAGCAGCTTAACGCTACTGTGTCTCGTATGGTGAGTGTAGAGAACCGGAGACCCTTTTTAAGGGAAATGAGGCATTCCATCTTAGTTTTCGCGGGTGACAACGCATCTGCCTTTCGATTTGTAATAGAGGATAGATGTAAATGTCTATGGACAGCAGTAACCACTTATCATCAAGTGGACTGTGTACTTATTTGTCACCCTTATCCTATAAAAAATTCATAGATAAGAGTATCTATCAACCCATTTCATTCTTGAATCGTTTCCCAATGGTTGAATTTGGTTCTCCGATCGCATTACCAGACTGATGTATTGCGTCATTTTCGATGCTCTTCGTCGTAAATATACGTTTTTATATCAGTTATACAATGGACTTGTTAGTAGCGGTGTTTACCATAGGCCACAAGATAATTTGGGCAATGTCTTTTAATCACTTATTTAGATAATCACGGGATGGATAGATCAATACGTTCTTGTAAGTCGTGTATTGGCGTTGTAAGAATATCCATTACCACATATCATCCCGTGGGCGTCGTAACAAGTGACAGAGGAAAACAAATCAGGAGATACGCTGTAGGGTTTTCTTAATAATGACTAAAATTAAAAAACTGCGGTTGCCAACCCACTTGTCAAAAGGGAAAAATTTGACAAATATCAGGGGTATTAGTATGGAGAAATCTATGGGAAGGCCTATGTTCAGCAGAGGGCTTTAATGGGCTTTAACAGTAACGGTAAAGACCTTACGTAGCATAGCTATAGGGTATTAATTTTTTTTTGCGAAAAAAAACTTCGCCTTTGCTTCGCCTGGTGAGGATCTATTAATTTGGCGATATTTAAGTTAAATATCAAAAACCATTTATTTTACCATATTTTCGATTTTTTTCACAAAGAGTTTTTCGAATAACATATGGAATAGATCATTCTTGGCATTTCTCTTTATCTCTTAGTGATGTTTCATTACAGTTGGTCCAACCATTCCGAATATTAGGCCGGACAGACAGACAAACATTTTGAAAGTGCAAAAAGAAACCCTTAGCTCAATAAAAGGCATTTGTTTCGATATTACAGAGATACTGACTTCACTTTTAATTTATATGTATAGATTAAAGTATTAAAGTGTAATTTATTCGGCTTAGAGATTTTTTCCATGATTGTTAATTACCATAGTTGTTTGATAAGCATATCAGTTTCAATGTAAGTTAAAGACAGTAAAATATAAAACTTTTTGAAACTTTCATTAAAACTCGTAATAGAGTTAGATAGAATAAAAAAAATATAATTTTTTTCAAAGTAAATTACAAAACAATACTTGAAAGTAACTTTTGTACTTTTACCGCTGGTTCCGAAAAATATTCATCCTGGGAAAAACAGCAAGAAACCCAGCGGGACTTTAAGTTGTTTTGTTAAAAGTTTTAGAGTTTATGCTAAAAACTGTCACAGTAGGTAGAAGTGCGACTTAGATGGGGTCACCCCAGTGCCGCGGACACATTTATAAACGCAAATAATTTCAAGCAATCTGTATTTTAGTTATCGAGTGTATATATGAAATATCATTATAAGATAATGTTACTTTTTATGTATAAATAGTAAATGCATGGAAATTTGAGCGCTGTAGATTATTATCAAACAACTAATATGGGGAGTTAAATATGCCTAATCAGTTATACGGTACGAACTTTATGCGGAATCAATAGACAAATGCAGTTATGTTAATGTGAAATTTGATTTAGCATTTGTATGCAATCTGAAATGAAATAAACCTAGCAAACTAACAGCATAGCAAAGTGGCGAAGCAATCAGCTTTGTAGCGGTTTCTAACGGTTGCCGTTGAGCAATCAGTTTCAAAATAGAAGGTTCAGATGTCTGAGTGATCAGTAATCGATTGCTGAAAACAGAATTTGAAAATTCGAAACCGTTCTCGAGATAATCATGGGACAGACGGACAGACGGACAGACATCGTGAGATCAATAAGTGTCTTCGCAAGCTTCGCGACTTAACAATACCATTGTCGTATCAGCTTAGTAAAGTCCACTGAATATAGGCCTTCCCCATAGATTGCCGGGAGATATTTGCCATTGCTTTGGCAACCGAAGTTTTTTTTATTTATTTTTAGCCGTTATTAGGAAGACAGTGCTGCCCATCTCCTGATTTGTTTTCTTCTGTCGCATCTTACAAATTCCACGGGGTGTTGGATTTTTTTTTATAGGATAAGGGTGACAAACGAGCACACAGTCCACCTGATGGTAAGTGGTTGCTGCGGCCCATAGACATCTATCCTATCATCTATATCTATCCTCAATTACAATTCAAAATGGAGATGCGTTGTCACCCGTGAGGACTAAGATGGAATGCCTCATTTCCAGTAAAAAGGGCCTCCGGCCACCTGCAGTCACCAAGCGAAACGCAGAGGTAAAACTCTACTTCACGCTGGTATTCTGTGAGGTCGTGGTTTACCACTCCGGTTCGAGCCGGCCCATCCGTGCGACAGCAAAAGCTGCCACGTGGCTCTACCACTGTTTAAAATATTATTACTATTATTAAAATGTATAAATTGGAAATTAAATATTACAAACGTATAATCAGATTTGAACTCGTTTTCTTATGTCGTGTTAATTTTTTGTGCCTCAGGCTTGGATAGACAGTCAGCAGGCGGGACGCTAAGACGACAGAGGCTCGACAAGATGGCGGTTCCACCACCTGACGTCACAGTGTTACATCAGGGCAATTGCAATCAGGTAATATTTCTGTTCCATCATCATATTCATTTTCATCATTATTATTACAGCTCTCTCATAACTCTACTGCTGAACACAGTAAAGCTCCTGCTCCATTAACTTTTTGTATGTCTTACCAGACCTTTAATTAATTAAGTGGAGAGAGACAGATTACTCAAAGTACGATTCAGAGCCACCTGAATCCATCGGCTACCGTCTTTCATCGGCTTGTCAAACCATCTGATAGGGCGTCGCTTTCCAGTTCAAGGTTGCCACTCGAGAACATGTATTTTCCATCCGTGATGAATTATTCTTGTTCTCCTGCGAATTATCTTCCAGATTTTATACCGCGTAGAAATTCTGCACTACCTGAAGGTAAGTGGAGGCTATGGCCCATAGAAATCTACGTAAATCCAGACGCGTTGTGACTCCTGAAGACTATGATAGAATGCCTCGTTTCCTAAGGGTCTCCGGTTCTCTATACTCACCATGCAAAACATAGCAGCATTGTGTTGCCATTTTATGCTGGTATACTGTGAGTGCTATTTTCCCTGTCGAGGCGACCCATTCGTTTGACAACCATAATACAAATGCAGCGTGGCGCTACCACGTACAAAAACATAACTGTAATTCGTTCCAGACATATCATATTATTAAAATGTACTTATTATCATATACATCCCTATCATGTGGTCCCGAGTTAGAATCCTGGGTTGGACCAAAATCAGTTATTGGGTTTCTGTCTAGAAATTCTTGGGAATTTGGCGATGTTTCAACTTCTTACGCCTTATCTCTCTCTGGTCGTCTCAGACAACCATCCCATTGGACTATGAGAATGAGAGAACACGCTTGTGCTTGTTCATAATCCTGTTCTGTGCAGATGCCTAGTTTCCGTTGAGACTTGCCGCCCTGACCGAAATTGGGTCGGGACATTATTATTATTATTATTATTATTCCATAATAATAAACTTAATTACACTGTTTTTGTTGCAGCACTCACAAATGCCACAACCAGCACCGATCAAGCAGCCGCAGTCAATTCTCAAGGATCCGTCGAGGCACAAATACGTGAACCAATACGGAAGCCCGATTTCTTCGAGCACACCACAAAATAGCAACTCCAGTCAAATTTTAACGGTGCAGAACTTAACGTCAGATGTACCTCAGTACGGAACGATAAGGAAGGAGAACAAGAAACAGAATGTGACGATAGACGAATCATTCAACAAGAGAAGTGAGACCCACGTAGTTTAAAATACAGAAGACTATATGTGACGTGAATAAACGTATTAGTTTACGTTAATGAACAGTTCTAAATGTGAAGTGCTGACATTGTAAATAGGACGTGACGAACTAGTTAAAATTATTAGATAGATTTAAAAATTCATTCAATGTGATACGAACGATCGAACTTGTGCGCGAAGTAGTGTCCATCGCGGTTAGATAGAACTATGCGAGGTGATTTCAATTAGGCTCGAAATTCCTCGTTCTCGAGCCTGCATATGGTTGTAATACTAATTCCGATATTACAATTGTAATTTACGTAAACGTTGCAACGTCCAAAAGACATTTACGGTATGCCCCGTAATCAATTGTAATTAAATGGTTATTGTTAGGTGGCTAAGATAAAAAAAAAATGTTTCAATTTAACGATTCCCACGAAGGATCTCTTTCGTTAATTAAGATTTTTTAAAGTATCACTATAATTATATTGTTATGGATATTGTCTTTTACAAAATTTATGGGAAAATTTTGAATTTTTGCCCCAGTTTTGAGAATTGTACGTAAGGCGTTGAATTGCATTTAATTGTTATTAAAAATTATTATAAAACGTTATTCAGTTATGAAACCCTTCTTTCTAAAAGCTAATCACTTGCTTCTACTTTTCTTGATTTTTATAGGGTTTTAAACACTTAAAAATATATTTTGAAGTAAGAAAAAGTTAAAAATGACTGTTTTTAGTTGATTATTGACGATTCATACGACGACTTTGAGTTTAAAAAAGGTTTGATAGCTGAATAACGCGTACCCTTTGTTATTAAGAGATCTATTTGAATCCTGTAAATCTATAAGTTTGAATAATTTTCGCTACAACTATTACTGTAAATAAATGTGAACGAAAATAATACTCAAATCGCGAACTGACAATAATAATAAGATTTCATTTTTAATTAATTATAATTTATCTCCCTGCTTACCTTCTTTGTAAATATATTATAATAATTGTAATTTTTCTTATAAATTAATAGCTTTTCTACTCCAAAATTTAATCGGTTTTAATACAAATACCAAAGTTTTATTAATTTTATTTTACTCTTAAGCAATTTTAATTATTATTTTAATTATTTTCTTTCGTCTTTTTTTTTGTAACAGTTATCGAAACATGTTATGTTGACAAACTGGCTGATTTAAAAAGTATAAAATCTAACATAATGATTTTTCTGGAACTTAAAGGAATCCATCCACTGACTAAATACGACTTTATATTTACAGATGGATCATATTTACTGTTACATTCAATCAAATTTAAATAAAAAGATTAATAATATATTTTTTGTTTTATTTTCCGCCTTTTCGTTTTCTTTTTTTTATTTTAAAACTAATAGGAAATTCAATTATTAAGAACATATCATTAAAGGAGGTTATATTATACCGATTATTTTTCCTTAAACCACTATCGTGCCAAAATAGTTGGTTGAAAGTATCAATTATTTTGCATAAAATACCATTAGATAGTAACATCGTAGCTGTGTTATACGTCCTTCTATATTAAGCAAAAAAATTTAGTGAAGTATTTGAACCGTGCCTTATACTTTTACGCCATTTTGAGAGTAAAATATCACTTAAATGTATTGCCAAAAATAAATTAAAGTAATCGAAACGAAACTTTTTAGATTAAGCGAATTTTGTTCCATTAGTAAACAAACATTACGTCATTTTATAGATTTATTTTAATGTAAATTTTGATAAATTTCTTAGCTTATTAATTTCAAAAGACTGAATTAAATTTAGTTACTTAATTTGTCGACATTATTTACATACTTCTGAATTATTTTTTACATTTTTTTCATTCTAACAGTCAACTTTATTTCCAATTACATTAATTTGACAGATATATAGATAAGTTTAGGTTATTATAAAACTAAAGTTGGCTAGACAGGTACTAAAATTAGAAAATAAATACTAATATTCATGTTACCAGAACGTGTTTGTCAGTTTGTCTATGCCTTGATTTTTTAAGTCTAAGATTAGTGTTAGGATATCAATGCTGTTTTATTAATCCCCTGTTCTTTACGGTAAGTTGAAAGTTATTTTTAATAAATGGTTAGTTTTCGTTTGCTAGTCATAAATGTTGGATATTTCTGATTTTGTGTGTTTTTGCCAAAATCTAGAGCTTGTCATTTAGTGGTAAGTGCTAATCGAAGGTTCAAAACGTACTGTCGATACGTCTTAAAAGTAATTAAACATAATTAAATTAACAAGTCAATGTCAACATTTCGATAATAATTCGTACACTATATTATATAATATTAAATTGAATAGCATTGGATTGTTTTCATTCAAATTTAAATCGTGTTGTTGCCGTGCTATGATTAGGTTTCGTATTTCAGTACTTGTTCATTATTTAAAAAATAAATTGTTTTTTTTTTGTGTTTATGGCTAGTGATATATTTTTTGCAACGGGTTTCATCTATGCTTTTTAACAGCTTCAATATCACAAGGAAACAATTTCATCCGGGTCCGCCCGCCAAATGTGAATATAAAATTATCTCTACAATATGAGGGGAACATTCCCGGTCGTGGACTTTTCTTTGTAGAATAAGGGTGACAACGAGCTCACAGTTAACCTGAAGGTAGGTAAATGCTATAGCCCATATAGATCTACATTTATCCCCGATTCAAAATGCAGATGTGTTGTCACCCCTGAGAACTGCGATGTAATGTCTCGTTTTCAGTAAAAAGTGTCTCCGGTTCTGTACATTCACCATACAAAACACGGCAGTATTAAACTTTTATTGTGATAAAACCATAACATAGATAAAGCATAACTTTGACACGTAAAAAATGAATAAATATTTCTGAATCTGCCTTCCAAGCGTGAAAATTAAAGTGAATTCGGACAAATAAGAGGAAAGCTCCAGAATGGACTTTTAATGGACGTGAAGATGAAAAAGAAGACAAGAACTATTCTCAATTATATTAAAACCGTCTGTACATTATCCGCCTCAGAAAAAACAGTACTCACCACATGGCATGTACAATATGATTAAATTACGGGATATCGAGGCTACTTCGTCCACCAACGTGATGAATATAACTTTAAAAGAGTAGTATATAATTTAGGGATCTAAGATATTTTAGAAATACAAAGCATAGATTACAAAAAAAAATTGATCAAATTTTAAAAAGAAGAAATAAAATAACAATAAAAAATTCTATGAAGTTCTTGTAAATGAAGCGCTCGCTGCAAATTACAGTATACGAGCAACAAGAGTAAGATCCCCGACGGCACCAATTAAATTGTTAAGTGCACGGCAGTGTAGGAAAACATCTTGAGGAAGTGCGCATATATGAAAAAAGCAAAAAAAAATTTATAGACATTTTGTAATGTCCTCTAACAAGCATTGGGGCAGCGCAACAGACAATTCCTTGCCCTAAAACCCTTTTAGAAATAGGAAACAGCCTGTTACTTTCCTTCAAGAAATAGCAATATTAATTAACATTATTAATAGAATATTCAATATGGATTATAAATAATACTTATTGAAAGTCACTCTCATGTTTAATTTACCACTGGTTCGGTAAATACCTCTGCCCTGGGAAGAAGCAGCAAGAAACCTAGCGGTACATTTTTATACGAAAATAAATTTAATATTATTTATTACGTTACGCAATAATTAACATCTCAAAGAAGATCTTAATTCACCTCAGAAAAGAGAGAATATTTTTTTTGTTAGAAACGGAAAGTGCAACGTAAGCCTTACACTGGGTGGAAATTTATGTGTAAAAGCCACGCTGCAGCTATATTATGGCTCTTCTCGTTGTGATTAAATCAACCAGAGAAGGACGACACTATCACAGAACACCAATATTATGTATTAGCTGCACAGCAGTTTTAATATAAAAATATTCGAACACTTCATTTGAAACTATACTCTGAAACCAACTAACAAAGATGTACCTAAATGTAACTGTGAAACATAGATGAAACCCGTTTTTAAAAATCAAGAAAATAATAAATTCACCTTCATTCATTGTATAATAGTCCCACTCGCTAAAGTTTTAAGGTTGTAAATCGTTCGATAATTCAAATGTGACTTTGATATTACGTACATAAAGCTCATAATGTGTAATCAGCGTAAATTGGATTAAACATACATGTTTAAAAAAGATTTTTCATTTTTTTGAAAACAAAAGCATCATGTTTTTATTTTATAGAAGAGGGGGCAAACGAGCATGCGGCTCACCTGATGGTAAGTGACTACCGCCGTCCATGAACAACCGCAATACCAGGGGAATTACAGATGCGTTGCCGGCCTTTTAAAAAGGTGTAAGCTCTTTTCTTGAAGGTCCCTCAAGGTGGCTACTGACCTGCCTGCGGTAGGAGCAATTTAGGGTGTAGGAGTGGGGATGACCCTTAATTGCCTCCTTAATTGTGATGTGTGTAGGCAAACAGGGGCAATTTTTTAAGTCGGCCCTGCGACCTTCGATATTGCTCCGATCGCTGTGCTTCCTAGATTGCCCATGCGGCGGGCAGGTCAGTAGCCGGCTTAAGTCGTATCGGTCCGGAAAAATCGCCGGTGATAAATAATTCCACAGAGAAGTTGTACGAGGAAGAAAACTCCTAGTAAAACGCACAGTCGTGGACCACCAAGCATCCAGATGGTGAGGACGGTATCGTCAATTTTGACGCGATGTGCGTTCGTGAAATTTGGCGGATGGAATTAATCCGAACGATTTCTCAGAGCATGCCCCGTGGTTAATTCGAGATAGAAAATGCAAAGGGATGAAACATCCCTACGCAGTGCCAGTGTATCGAGCCTATCAGAAAGAACTCGGTCGTCGACGATTCAAACCGCTCTGCGCTGGATCCGGCAAGTGGAAAGAGGCACTGGGGTGCCCCGGCCCAGAGATGAGAACAGTATTCCATGTGAGGCCGAACTTGCGCTTTGTAAATTTGCTCCGTTGAGCACGCTAAGCTTTTTAGAGGCCAATTAGGCCCTCTCTTCCAAGTGACCACGAAACTGCACACTATTCTATATGTCGACACTGAAGACTCCGATGCTAGCTGAGGCAGCAAGGTGAGTGCCTTAAAACTGAGGAGATACGACAAAGGGGTTCTTTTTAGCAGTAATTGCGAAAATGTGTCTTCTTGGGATTTTACTAGACTATATTTAGTCGCCCCCAATTCGAGACTTTGTTCAGCAAAGAGTCGACTTCAGACACAAGTTTGTCTCGGTACTCGGCTACATTTTCCCGAAAAATATTGGCACGGCCGGTATATAAGGCATCACCAGTGCTGTCGTCTGCATAGCAATGAATATTACCAGTTTGCAACATATAATTGATATGCAGGAGAAACAGCGTTGGTGATAGCATGCAGTCTTGTAAAACACCAGCGTTGATAGGCTTGAAATCAGGGCATGCACCGTCTACTACGACCTTGATGCTCCGATCAGCAAGAAAACTGGTGATCGATTTGCACAAATTTCTCGGAAAGCCCATAGGAAGGAAGCTTCGAAAGAAGCGCTTTGTGCCAGACCCGATCGAAGGCCTTCATTATGTCCAAACTAAGGCCAATGCCTTCCTCTTGGGCTGTACTGCCTCCACCCATCTATAAGTCAGGTAGACTAGATGATCACCAGCTAATCGACCCCTACGAAAACCGTACTAGCGGTCACTAATCAGCTGGTGATCCTCAAGGTACCTCATGAGCTAGCAGTTTATAATGGATTCCATTATTTTGAAGAACAAGGAAGTGATGGCGATAGGCCTATAGTTATCTGAGCAGTCGCCTTTTTAGGGTTCGGGGGGACCAAAGCTGTCTTCTATGAATTTGGAACTACGCCTTAAGAGTAAGAGTACCGAAAAAGACAACACAACACAACAACGACAACTGGATTTAGGTGGACCCGTAGGTTTTAAGTATGGTCGAGGCAGCGCTTGAGCTTACTATACACATGCCTGCGTGATTATCGCTGTCTTCTTAATAATTACGTACAGACGCTAAACTACAATCCCACCTGATGGTGAGTGGGTAATATAGTAAGGACTCCTTTGAGCCTAGGATTCAAATTCAAATTAAAATTTTATTTATTTGTGAATACAGGTAATGAGACAGATTAGATCTTAAAAAAATGATGTTCGCTGCATTCAAACCTTAGCTGTACAAATATTATAGCTACAATTTTATTTAATACATTTCCACATTTAAATTATTTCAGTATATTACTTACATCATAATCATATAAGAATATGCAACAATGATGTAATTATTAAGTAGAATAAGATATTTACAATATATAGTCATACAACATACAAACATATAGTCTAATCGAATTTCAAAAAATTATATTTTATGCAATGCCATTATAATACGCCTACTCATGCGTCGCTTTAATATTTGACGGCATATGCACCATTGCACGTGCAGCGGCGTCGGTGTAGCTAGACAGAATTCTTGTAAAAAAACACGTGCACAGCACATCTGCGCCATTGCACCTGCGGTGGCGCATGTTTTGCTTGTATAAAATGGACGGGGCGACCGCCGTTAAGACAGTCTTGGCTCTGACGTGGAACGGTACGCTTGTCGTATTCCGTTACTAGTTTATCCTCGATTCGTTGGATAATTAATTCGTGTAAACGAATTAATTAATATTCCTAACTACAAAATTAGTCTCTGTACTATACTCGATTACCCTTTCTACATAAGAAGTGAGATAAAACTTTCCATTTAAGTTCTCTATCTTCATGACATTCTACATATTCATCAATTGAATAGCATTTGTTCCTTTATGCCTAGAGCTCCGGCTGGGTAGGTACCACACTCTTACTCATTTCCGCCAACAAATAGCAGTGGTTGCAATGCTGTGATCCGGATTGAAGGGTCAGTATAATTAGAGGCTTTCATAAATACCACCTTAGTACTCACAGGTGACAACAGCATATAAATGCCTTAGCCAACTTCTAAGAAATTAAGATATATCCTACTTTAATATACGTTCATTGGCTGGGCGCCAGCAAGCCGGTACCTTCTTCTAGCGTACATTTTGTGTCATAACCGAGGAAAGATTTAGGTGTCTATGGGCCACTGCATTTACTTACCCACCGGATGGATTGTGTAATTGACTTTTAGGGTTCCGTACCTCAAAAGGAAAAAATGGAACCCTTATAGGATCACTTTGTTGTCCGTCTGTCTGTCTGTCTGTCTGTCAAGACCCTTTTTCTCAGGAAAGCGTGGAGGCATCAAGCTGAAATTCATATCAATTGCTCAAGTCTACTGTCCCTTGGAGCTATGAAAAAAAACTTCTAAGCCAACTCAATCAAAAGATACAGCCGTTTATGCCGCAAACTTTCGACATTCGCAAGGGAATCAAAACCTACAGGGTACTTCCCGTTAACTCAGGATCTTGAAATTTGGTACAAAGCAACGTTTTATAGCACAGATAAAGGAAAAATTGCGAAAAGCATAAATTTTTAGTTACATCATATAATAAAAATAATTTTAAACTTATATACCTACGTATTTGTTCGGAACCCTCGGTGCGCGAGTCCGACTCGCACTTGGCCGGTTTTTTTTAACTTATTTATGTACACACAACAAGATACAGAAACAGTCTTATAATGAGTTTGTACAAAGGTTCTACTTATTCCATAATTTGATGAAATATCTACCAGTAGACACAAAAGGAAAATATATTTAAAAAGGCAAACTTAGTGCGTACAACACTAATACTACTATAAATAATATACAAAAACATACGTAAATTATATTAAATGATACTATAAATAAAAATAAATTAATACCATAAATAAATATAATACATACAATAGCTACATATAATATGTATAACCTAACTCTAATATATATATTAATTAACAGGATGCAAAGAAATTATCTCTAACACGTTTCTAAATACCAATAATGTTTCAGAATTTCTTATATTAGGCGATATTGAGTTCCACAACATAACCGCATGAACAGAAAAGGAGTAGTATGGTTTGTTTGTAAATGTAAATAATTTCGTAAGCTTCAAACAAAGCGCTACCACTTAATCAAACATTTTGATAAATCTGGTTGGTGATCACAACATAGGCAGTTAGGTGCTGAAATAGATAGTTCCGAATCAATAAGACGAAACAGAATAGCATGCCAGATGCAGCGAGTGTGGGGGTAGCTTCAATTCTCACATAAAACTGATTGTTAGACACCGGATCATTACATTGGACCACACTGCACCATCATTACGATTTATTGAAAATCCACTGCTGAACAGGCCTCCCATAGATTGCCTATATGGAGAATATTTGCATAGTTGCCATGCCAGAGGGTTGGCAATCGCAATGTTTTGTTTTTTATTTATTAGTAGGAAGGCGTTGCTGCCTACTCCCTGTTTGGTTTACTCTACAGCGCCTGGTTAGACAGTTAAATTTTCACACAATCCTCCTGATGATAAGTGGTTACTGTGGGCCATGGAAATCCACATTTATCGTCGTTTGCGAATCAAAATGCAGATGCGTTGTCATCAGTGAGGACTAAGATGGAATGCCTCTTTTCCAGTAAGAAGGGTCTCTGGTTCTCTACACTCAACATACGAAACACAGCAGTGTTAAGCTGCTATTTTACGCCAGTATTCTGTGAAAGCGTGGTCCTTCCCCGGTTGAGCCGACCCATTCGTGCTACAACTATACTACTAATATAGCTGCAGCATGGCTCTACCACGTACATTCACATTGGCTACAATTTATGTCGCGTAGTTTAGATTTAAGGTAATTATCAATGATCATTTATTTTATCAACTTTTCGCTGGCGCAACAAAAAGTCTACAAGTTTTTCAGATAAAACTTAGCCTTGATCACGCCTGGAATTGCTCTCTATCTGTTCATCTATGTGTTTTATCAAGCGAAGCCATGAATTAAAATCATTTAAAATTAAAAAGTTTGTACAAACGACTTTAATATAATTTTTTAAGAATAACTTGAAAACCGATTAGACCTTGATCAAATTTATATGGGTCCACATGAGAAGCACCAGCTTTCAAATAAAAGAAGAATCATCGAAATTGGTTCACCCAGAAAAACATTTATGAGGTAACACACATAAAAAACATACAGTCGAAATGAGTACCGTCCTCTTTTTGAAGTCCGTAGAAAAGAAAAAAATTACATTTGTTTGTCAACGTTTTTCATGTTTAAAAGAGTGCAGGTGGCCGGAGGCCCTTTTTACTGGAAATGAGGCATTCCATCTTAGTCCTCACGGGTGACAACGCATCTGCATTTTGATTCGCAAACGAGGATAGATGTAGATGTCTATGGGCCGCAGCAACCACTTACCATCAGGTGGACTGTGTGCTCGTTTGTCACCCTAATCCTATAAAAAAAAAAAGATTTTGTGAAATTGATTCATATTTATTTAATAGATTTAAATTTTAATATTTGTTATTGCGTTTTACTTAAATTCAGTTATTATCGGTTCAGAATAATTCATTTTCCTTTGTAGGCATTTCTTCGTGACTGTTTGTGTAAAGATTTATGTGAGACGTTGACTCTGTATGAGATATTGACTATAAATTTATTTATTATTTAAAAATTTATGCACGATATGTGATCAGAATCTAAAGCAAAATTAGCGTTGTGCAAACAAAAAGCACAAAATAATCTGATCACTTTCTGCAGGTTTCTTACAATAAAAGAAGAAAAACTTTTGACCGTGTTGTGTAGTAAGTGTTAAAGTATTTTGAATTTATTGACTGTTATTTGTAGGGATTATTGCTATATTAATTCGAATTTTATCTGTTTCAGATAATGAATTTGAGTTCTGATAGTTACGCGAACACTAAATATTTAAATAAAACTAATTTGACGGACTTTGTCACGTATATTAATTTATTTTATATTCCTGACGTTTCAAGCACTTTAAAGCACCCATGGTCACAGGGGGACTAAGGTGTATGGCGTCCCAATGTCATAGTTAACCACGGCTACCTCCAGATTAAAAATTATTAATTTTTGTTCCGATCTACGCAATATGAACTTACAGTATCTTGAAGTCTTGCAGTTGTATGCTTGGGTTGTGATTTAATTTTATTAATTATGGGATCCCAAGCAGATGGTAGCACCCAGCCATCTTCTCCGTTGAAATAAGGATGTTTTTTTGACTTCAATAGCCTCGCGAATCATCCTTGGAAGAAATCGGTGTGCTTAAGCGAGGATTTGTGGTCTATCAAATCTAATGTAGTAACGGGGGCGATCCTGTACGTGTTCACAGACTGCAGACTTCCCGGAGCGTTAATTCTTAACATCAGCTATGTGTTCTTTAACACGGGTTTTTATGAATCTTTTAGTTTGTCCTATATAACAGAGACCGCATTCACAATCAAGCTTGTACACTCCTGCATCTTGCAAAGGGACATTACACTTGACTGAGGGTAAAAACTGACTAATCTTCTTCGGCGGCTTGAAATATGTTTTAATGGAAGCAGGATTCAAGATGTAGTCAATCTTGTCAGTGACACCTCTGACATATGGCAGTACAGCAGGAACTCGCTCGACTGTGACCGGCTTCACTCGTTCACTGTGACGTAGGCGCGGGACCCGAAGCTTATTGTCGTGCAAAACTTGCTTGACGTGTTAGAGCTCAGCGGCCAGGTGTTTACTGTCACAGATCCCTCGTGCTCTCTAAAACAAAGACTTACCCACGGTAGCTAACTGGGAAGGATGGTGATGAGAATCACCGTTTAAATATCTATCTGTATGGGTCTTTTTTCTATACACAGTGTGGCTCAAGGTGTTATCAGGATTCCGAATTACTAACACATCTAGAAAAGCTGAAGAATTGTTTGTCTCTTATGTCCATTTTGAAGTGAATTTTAGAATTTATGGAGTTAATATGGTCTAAAAATGCAGTTACTTTATCTAATGATATAATTGCGAAAATTTGTCTACGTACCGCTTGTAGAATTTTTTTACAATTAGGTTTGCGGGAGAAGTAAGCAGGGCTTTCTCCTCAAAGTCTTCCATGAATATATCGGCGACAATGAGAGATATAGGTGAGCCCGTCGCTCTCCATCTACTTACTTGTAGAACTCTGCCTTCTGCAATAGGTAACTAGATGTAAGGCAGTGTCTGAGTAATACTGCATATTCTACGGGCATGTTGTTTTCCTCCAGCCTTCTAGTAACAATCGAGATGCAGTCTTCAACAGGTAAGCATGTGATCAGAGACTGCACATCAAAACTGACCATAGTTTCATTGTCTGCCAGATATAAGTATTTTATCTCACCATGGGTGATGTAAAGTGCTTTAAACGTCGGGAATATAAAATAAGTTAATATACGCGATAAAATCCGTAAAAATAGTTTAAATAAAAGTTAAGTTTTCACCTTGAGAATTTTGCTGATTTAAATTTACGTTAATATTCTGCAAAGACTCTTGCGATAACATATGTTATAAATCAATATTACGCGTGGAAATATTATCTGCAAAAGCAATAAAAACATTAATAAAAATATATAGTGTATAAAAAAAATCTCTTCCAAATAATAACAATAAAACTACATAATCATAACTATTTTTAGTTTTATTTTATCCCACACACTCCTCTTAAGTAAATTCAAGTAATTTTGTTGCAACCTCTCAAATGTATCGGAATTCACGCAATAGGTTTGTGAGGCTCGACCCCAAAATACTCAAGTGAACAAAAAGTTTAAAAGTTACAGAATACAAGGTTTCAAATTCCTACCAAAATATTTTATATGGGCATACACCGAGGCGCTTTTAGTGTACACTCATAAACACATCTATCCTTTTTAGTATGAAGTTGGCATTCTTCTCTCGGTAGAGAGTAATTGTGTTCTGTAAACATAACAATTGTTTGAAGTATTCTGTGTGGAACTTGTCGATTTACAAATGACCATGCGTTTATTAATGTAATTTTAAACTGTATAATACGCTAATCTAATCGAAATGTTTTTACATGCTTTTCTAGTTTTAAATCTTAATAATAAATAAGTATTGTAAAATCGAATTCCTAATTAAGCAAAATTAATAAATGCCAAATTTAAAATTATATTTCCACAAATATTTCATCTGCGGCAGCAATGCTCTGGGTACCAGCTAGAACCTAATAAAATTTTAGTTTGCATGAGTCAGTATTTTTGTATATATGTATATGTAAATAAACTATTGGTAAATCCAATTGTGCATGCCCTAAGTGCATTAAAATACGTATAACATGACTGTACCTACATTTTTAAAGTTGATTAAATACAAACAAGTTTTCACTAGTAACCTTATTACTATACGTCCAATTTTCCGATAATTTTATGTCAAAATTCAAATTAAAAAACGTTTGGAAAATCCAAAAATACGCATCTCATGCTCATATGATAGTGAAAAATAAATAAATAAGTGTAGTTAAAGTTCCAGTAGCAGTCACCGAAGTACACTTTACAATACAATACAATACTCTTTATTGTACACCAAGAAAAGATAACAACGTCAAAAATACACTTTCAAGTCACTCCGTTAATTCCGGAGGTAAGGTCTATTCATAAGTCACAAAACGAGCCCAAACTCGTCACTTCTAGTTTTTCTCGTCGTGGATTTCCAGTAGCAGTCATCAAAGTCCACCTTCAAGTTACTCTATCAAGTCCGGAGGTAAGTCTCATCACATAACTAACACAACAAGGCAGAACTCAGCACAACTATTTCTTTTTCTTCGAGGAGTTCCAGTAGTATTCATCGAAGCCCACTTTCAGATCACTGTATCCGGAACCGGTTTGTATGAAAAAATAGCAAATGACCGATTTAAAAGAAATAATAATAAGTTCAACAATAATTTTTCTTTCTGATAATGTCCTTTTTATATCATTTATATGTTCAATGTGATTATTAGATGCGATTTCATGCGTCAAAACGTTGGAATTTTGATTTTAGGCGCTAGTAGACCTAGTAATGCTAGTAGTGCAATATGATACTAAAGTATTATTATGATTTACTATCACATTATCACTACATAATTACAAAGGCCACCCCATAGCCGAAAAGTATGTGAATACCAACAACTATCGGCTGTGTTTTATGAAGTTGACACTCCATCAAGTGAGTGGTCACCCAACACTGCACTTACTAGTACAAAGCTGCCACTCGATAACCTTACTTCTCCTACTATGTCAGTTATCTTTATATCGTTATTATTATGATAGATGGTTGCGTGTCACATCACGTTGCACGAGATCGTTCTTGAATATAAGTTGAAGAACTACAGTGTTCTACATTCCTATCATTGGATATAAATGATTCGGATAGTTAATTATTTTGGGAACGCAAAGTAAACTTTACATCGGGAAGCAGCTACGAGCAGACGACCTACGACATTTGCCATTATAAAGGACCTCACCGAAGAAGATTATCAATTTTGGAAGATGTCTTTGTACTTGCTATGTGTAAGTCAGATTTTAAAATAAATGATTCCATTGAGTACCGAGGTCGACGAATACATCAGTATTAGAAAATAGAATAGGAGTAACAAACGAGCACACAACCCACTTGATGGCAAGTGGATGATGTGGCCCATAGACATTTACATCTATCCTCGAACAAAATCAAAATACAGATGCGTTGTCACCCCTGAGGACTAAGATCGAACACCTCGTTTACAGTTAAAAGAATCTCCAGTTCTCTACACTCAGCATATTGGTATTCTGCGAGAGCGTGATCCTTCCCCGGTCGAGACGACCTATTGGATCTGCCACGTAAAAATACATCCATTTCTCATCTTAATCTGCATTATTACTCACTCCGTGCGTAAAATTATTATTAATTAATTCTAACATATTTTAGTGGAATAATTTTCCATATCATAACAAAACGCGTTATGGTACTTAATATCGCAAACTAATTTCTCGAATACAGCTTATTCAACAAGTCTCAGGTCTGGTCTGGCGCTAAACGCGTCAGCAGCATTAATATTCGTCTAAACTTTGAGTTTGGAACTACATATGTTGAATACATCTCCGACGTTGGATGCAGACGCCCGTATGTAAATTAAATGCAAGTTATAAGCGGCTAGCGACGTTCATAAGCGATGAAAGTTGCCCCATTGAAGCTGAAAGACCGAAATTAATTGAATCTACGGTTTCTTGTCGTGAAATGCTTTTCTAATTTCAAACTGATTTGAAATGTTAAGAATTTGAGTATGTGTAAATGTAGGCTACAAATTAATTGAATGATTTTTTTTAATAAAAGAAAATCAATTTTATTACACTGTTATTTCAGTAAAAAGACAAGTATTATAACAAAGCGTTAAAAAGAAAAAAATATAGCTTCTGAAGTTCGTTCGACGACATAGTGTCTTGAAGAATGATAGCTCAGACTTTTCAATTATGTGGAATTTTTGTTTTTGTTTTTGGAGTTGTTTTTACTATTTTCTAAAGTTTATTTATTTAACCCTTTTGAGTTTTTCCTACAGTATTGGCGTATTTATTAAAGTCTGCGACGATTTTTAAAGACTTCACCGCCACCTCGTCACGTCTTAAGCATATGTGTAATATTTATTACACATATGTCGTAAGCACGACTGATGATAATATGATTAATCATGTAGTCCTGGGTACGAATCCCGGGACGGATTAAAATCAGTTAATGGGTCTCTTATTAAGAAATTCTCAATAGCAAGTCAGAGTAAAGACGCGGGGTATCAACCTCGTTTCCCCTATCTCCCGTATCCGATTGCTTTTATAAGGGCAGTGAAAGTGATAAAATAAGAAGTGCACCTGTGCTTGCGCACCCACTCTTGCACTATAATCGTTGACTAGTATCCGTTAAGACTCGATGCCGTGGCTGAAATTCGGTCTGGAGGACATTATTCATTCAACGCGATGTCACAGTGAGTAATACAACTAAGCATTGAATTGCAGCACTGAGGGCGACGGGAGCCAATCCCGCATGGTACAAGTGTACTATACAGGGTATTTTTGAAACGCTCCCGAAAACAAAGACAGATGATAGAAGATACTACACTTTAGCACATGGGTCACAAATAAATTTGATCCCGGCGAAAAAAAAATCATCTTTTCACAACGTTTTATTAACTTTATTCACGCTCCATCATGTTAGTACATCTAAATGAAACGATAATTTCATAAAAAAAATCATGAAAATACTTAAACAGAAAACCAGCAGTGAAACTTAAAAATTACATCAGCTGATAATAGGGTCAATATCCTCGCGGACGTCGAACGCTTATAGATCCCGTCACGTAAAAACGCTGGCCTTGAACCTGGGCACTGAGCGATTTATCGAAGTTTCATTTTTTAGTTTAATTTTTCATTTCTTATACAAAATCAAAGATAACGATGAGATAGTGTTTATAGTTGTGTGAGTACTGAGTACCCAATTAGGTACGTTTATTAATTTCAATATTTTTTTGTAGTAAAGATAATGTAATAAAATGTACAAAATCAGGAAGGAGAGTAAAATTCCCTGAGTATTATCGCCCGTATCACGGTCTCTAGAGGGGGGTGATGTGGAGGCATATCGAACCTGGAACTTCAAAGCGCGGCAGCGAGTGAGCGTACAGCTGTCTTTATACTATGGTACAGCTACTACTGCTAGCGTGCTAGCTAACATATGGCACGACTGTATCTAGGTCAAACGGCCACGCCTCAATCGACTTGAGCGTTAGCGGGTTCCCCCCGCCAGTCTGCAACTGCTACCGACGTAGAATGCATGTCACTCTTGCGTTTGTCCGGGATATCGTATTCATTAATATAATTATTGTAGTCGCGAGGTACATATCGAGTTGTGTATAAGTTCTATTGTTTGTGTTAAATTGTCTTTCCTTTGTTTTCACTGTGTACATTATCCGCCTTCTTAAATGTTCTGTGTACTTGTAGACAATAAACGTTTTGTGCGTTATATGTGGTGACTTTTATTGACACTCTAAACACCCATACAACCATAACTTTTAAATTCCATATGAAAATTAGTCGTAGGGATAAAACTTATAAATAATAAACGTTGACGATGTCTTAACATACATAACGCTTTAACGGTGTGTGGAAGGTTCTCCAGTGCGTCAAGGACTTTACATTGTGCGCATTTGTTTTAGCGTATTTGATTAATAATTTTAGTTTTTAAAACAGTTCCGTGTTGACTATCTAAAGAAATGTTTATTAAATGATTGTTGTTATTACTTGCTATTTATTACTTAATGATATTATCCTTGTTGTAACGTGTTAAGTTTCTTGTTTTATTTTTATAATGCCTAACGCGTACGTTTATAGAAGCTCGCAGGAATGTTTCGCATGCATTGCGAATTTACCGAGAGAAATTCCCGACCGCTCGACATCCAGCTGACTGATAACAGCAGCATTTTAGCGAGTGTTGGAAAATCGGCCCATTGCTCTGGTAGCGGCAGGAGGTGGAAGTCAAGTGGCTGTTCACTCGGAGGAGCGCATTTTAAATGTCGTTCGCCGGAATCCGAACCTAGGTACACGAAGTATCGCTAAATTGTTAAGGCGTCGGGATGGAACAAGTGTGTCATACTGTACAGTTCACAAAGTGTTAAATTGTAACCGAATGCGCCCAAACAAAGTGTACAAAGTGCAAGCTTTAGTTCCCGGCGATCACGACCGCCGGCGAGTTTTCTGCCGTTGGTTATTAGACCAGCAACAACGTGTGCCTGGTTTCATTGAGCACGTCACCACGGAGGATTTAGAGCGGTAAGCTGTTTCATACCCAATTTTTTTAAATAACTTAGTACTGAACTGATTTGAATAGGTACATAACTGAATACATCGAATAATAAACATACCTACACGATGAATAAAACACATGGTGCACCTTGGTTACATATCATTTAAGTATTTTTTTCATTAGCGGGGAATCGAACCAGTTATTTGGGTTATTTTACCTGTGAATTCGAATTAAAGTGGCTACGAGGAGACAAGCACAGTGGCAAAATATTAGGTTAAGTAGATAAGTTAGGTATTTAGACAAGTGTTGTAAATTATTAGGTAATGTGATATGGTATGGCCCATTAGGCTAGTGGGCGCGCGGCCTCTGCGAATTCTGCGTTCTCGCGTACATTAACCCTTAATCAGCTGATTGTAATTCAGTAATTCCACTGATGGTTTTATGTTTAAGTATTTTCATGATTTTTTTTATGATATTATCATTTCATTTAGATGTACTAACATGATGGAGCGTGAATAAAGTTAATAAAACGTTGTGAAAAGATGATTTTTTTTTCGTCGGGATCAAATTTATTTGTGACCCATGTGCTAAGGTGTAGTATCTACTATCATTTGTCTTTGTTTTCGGGAGCGTTTCAAAAACACCCTGTATATGTAAATAATCGTTCCGGATTTGGATGTTTGTGCTTGCACAAATTTTTCATGTAAAACGTTTTAACGATGCAGAAGAAAATCGTAGTGCGAGGATACTAAAATAAAAACATAAATAAAGCAATAGCGTATTATCGCCGTAATTTGAGAAGAACATGCGAGGTTTTGGAAGTCTACAAATTTGTTTTCCAAAACATAGGAAAGGAAACACATACTTGCTGACAAACATAAAAAGTTTAAGATAATAAACTCATAATATCATTGGGTTAAAGTTAAGTTTTTTTTATAGAATAAGGGTGACAAACGAGCACACATTCAACCTGATGGTAAATGGATGCTATGGCCCACAGACACCCACATTTATTCTTAATTAAGAATCAAAGTGCAGATGCGTTGTTACCCCTGAGGTATAAATATATACGTAGGTAGAAAAGACCTGATATTTTTTTTTGATTTCTAGTGTATATATTGTTAAAAATTATTCTCAAAATGATTTTAATAAAAGAACGCTACTCAGTAACAAACCATCCTTACTATCAAAAACCAATCAACCGATCATTATCAGCGACAAAACAGCGCACTGCACCATACATTCAGTATAGAGCAATACAGTTCGATCAACTGTAAAGTGTTCCCGTCACAAACATACACCGTTGTAACGTGAAGGACGCAATTACATGATAACACCAAAGTATGCAAACCAATAGCAAAACTGCAAAACCACCCAAATCAAATGTAACACAGGGCAGCCTCTCAGTAACACAATCGTCATTGCATACACTAGTAGACTCGTAAAATGACCGACAGATCTGTCTTACGGCGGCTCTTGACGTTGGCCAAGTGGCGAATGTGTTGGCAAAGATATTGGCCAAGAATTTGTGATCGCGTCCACACGTTGGAAGGTCGTTCAGTTTCCTTCGGTTCAGGCCAATGTGCGGACGAATTTATTTAAATGATTATTGAGGCGCTAACGGCTGCTGCGGTTTATTTATTCACAGCATACCACTACAACGTGAATGTGTTTAAGAAAAGGGTGATCAAAAAGAAACGGAGAAAAATATTTCTTGACGACTCCGTCGCGTAGTGACTTAGCAACGAATTGCAGTGCTGGGGGCCGCGGGTTCGAATCCCGCACGGAACAAGTATTTGTATGGCCTGCAAATAATTGCTCCGGGTCTGGATGTTTGTCTTTATGCAATTTATGTTTGTAAACTGCCTCCACGATACAGGACAAAATGTCTTTCTCACACAATTTTCGGCTTGGTAGGGCTCTATAAAGCGAAAAATTTTTTCATTGGTCATTGTTACTGCCATTATGTAGACACTAGTTACGATGCGAGCATATAAAATTTAAATCAGGTGCGTGCGATCACTCTGGGAGCTCGTAGTAAACTGAACCTGCGGCCAACGTGTGGACGCGGTGGCTAATACTCTGCCACAACCCTTTGATCTTTTGTAAAAAAACTGACACCACACGGATCTCGCACCAACTTGTGGGCCATCATTCCAATACATACCCACGTAAGCATACACACCCGCTCTACACGATGGCCATCGTTATTGGCCAACACATTCGCCAGTATGTTAGTCAACTTGAAGAGCCGCCTCTAGTTGCCAACGCGATACTTTATACTGCCAGACCGAGTGGAAGAATACAGTTCTACCCTGAATTTTCCATATTTTCTTTTAATTGTTTACCCTCATTCCTAACACAGTATGTACACGAAACAATTCATCCGTGCTGCATTGAGACATTTCATCTTAGTTTTCCGAAGTAACAACCCATCTGTAGCCTTTTGTTGTTTGAACTTGTCTGCAAGGTTTTCTTTGCCTGAAGTAGCTACTTAACACTAGATGAACTGGTTTGTTTATCACTTCAGTTAATAAATAACAAACCAGAATAGGACATAGGCTATATTTTTCTACCGATTTCAAACAGGAAGAGGTACTCAATTCGATTGTATGTTTTTTTTGTATGTTACCTCATAACTTCTTTCTGGGTGAACCGATTTCGATGATTATTTTTTTATTTAAAAGCTGGTGCTTCACATGTGGTCCCATTATCAAGGTCTGAAGCTTAAAGTTATTTTTAATTATTTATATTGAAGTGGGTTCTACAAAATTTTTAATTTTATATTATATTATTGTATAAAAAAGTTTAAGTATATCCCAAACTAAAGTCTATTAATCCATGATGCAGCAAAAAAATCGTCGCTTTTTTAAACACGAGCGGAGCCGCTGGTAAAAGCTAGTATGTAATATTTTTAATTATTTTATAATGTAAAAATCGTCGCATTTTTTCAAACACAAATGAAGCCGCTGGTAAAAGCTAGTATGTAATATGTTACATTATTTTATAATGTAATGTGTAGCACCGACACCATTCATACCATCTGGATCATTGGCAATCCACCACTGTGTGGTTTACCAGGAGTTTTATTTCTAGCACAACTTGTTTCTGGAATCGGCTATCATCAGAAATTATTCCGGACCGATTCGACGTATGTACTAAAGAGCCTATTCTTTTAAAAAGGCCGGTATATCACTTGCATTTCTCTTGTTGCAGTTGTTCATAGTCGGCGGTAGTCACTTATCATTAGGCGAACGTATGCTCGTTTGCCTCCTCTATATAAAAATAATTAATAAAAAAGTTTCATTAATATACTATAATTATTATACTTATATGAGCGTATTTACGTTTACATATAATAGAAATGGTTTTAACCTAATTTTCAAATCCTTAAATAAAAATCTTCCCGTAAATTTGTTTTACATTAAGTCAGAATTTAACGCGTCGACTGCGTTTATATCGGAATGCGAAATTTGAGTCTGCTTCCACGTATGTAAACTACATTTCCGACATCAGATGCAGATATCCATTTGGTTCAAGTAACAAGAATTGAGCGACATATTTAGATATACACAATTTTAATTCAACTAGTGGCGACGTCATTCTTGAACAGATTCCATCACCCCATTTAGTGTCATGTGTGTCGTAAGAGGTTTGTTGAACTGTTTGAAAATACCAGAAAACTCTTTAAGCTTCGAATAGATGGCGGTATAAGTACTTCGTTTTCACAAGGTGCATAATAATAAGGAGGAGCCAGCAGTGACACGTGTATAGGACATCTGGTAAGCAAGAGTCCTCGCAAGCGTTACGATTAAGCCTAATCCTACCTACAACAGTCCATGTTCAGCAGGGTTTTTACAGACCAATAAAAAAATAATCTACGAAAATGTGATCTACTAATATCTTGATAGTAATCTCATGATTTTCATGCATTAATATAACTCGTTTATTTTATATATAAAATATCCAAAGTTTTGGAGATATTCAGCGTTATAAGTGATAGCAACCGTGGTAATTACGTTTAGTCCTCTTCAGGTTAAATTTTATTTTATAATTTATTCTTAGAAAGAATGTTACATTATTTACATTTTAAATTTTGCCAAACTGTAAGCCAGTTTTTTTTTATATAGAATAGGGGGCAAACGAGCATGCGGCTCACCTGATGGTAAGTGACTACCGCCGCCCATGAACAACCGCAACACCAGGGGAATTGCAGATGCGTTGCCGACCTTTTAGAAAGGTGTAAGCTCTTTTCTTGAAGGTTCCTAAGTCGTATCGGTCCGGAAAATTCGCTGGTGGTAATTGATTCCACAAGGAAAACGTGCGAGGGAGAAAACTTCTTCTAAATCGCACAGTCGTGGACCGCCAATCATCCAGATGGTATGGATGGTAACGCGAGTTTTGTCGCGATGTGCGATGGTGAAATTGAGCGGCTGGAATTAGTCCGAACAATTCCTCAGAGCACTCCCCGTGATAAATGCGATAAAATACGCAAAGAGATGCAACATCTCTACGCAGTGCCAGTGTATCGAGCCGATCAGAAATAACTCGGTCGTCGACGATTCGAACCGCTCTGCGCTGGATGCGGTCAAGTGGAAGGAGCTGGCACTGGGGTGCCCCGGCCCAGAGATGAGAACAGTATTCCATGTGGGGCCGAACTTGCGCTTTGTAAAGTTGCAAGCGATGTGCCGGCATGAAATACTGTCTCGCTCTGCTGAGCACGCCAAGCTTTTTAGAGGCCAATTTGGCCTTCCCTTCCAAGTGACCACAAAACTGCACACTATTCGATATGTCGACGCCAAGGATTCCGATACTGGCTGAGACAGAAGTTCCCTTGGACAGCCTTGGCGAGAGACCAGAATGCACGGGTTCCCGAAGGAAGGCGAACTAGCTTCTCGCCAATTCTGCCGATGTGCTCAGACCTTGCCTTGGCAATGACGCTTTTGAAGGACCTGGAGGCGGAATTATACTTCTTTTTTAATGCGCTGGTGTTTACATCCCGAGACGTTGATGCGTCAGCCCAGGCCTGGTAGCACTCCTGCTTATAGCGTGATGCTATTTTACAGGAGCGACCAAACCATGGCTGAGATCTGCCTCCGATGGGCACCACAGAAGATGGAATAAAAAGTTCCATTCCCTGAAGCACCACATCGGCAACAGAATCGGCAACAACGCTGGGATCTTCCGGCGAGAAGCAAACCCGCCCCCAAGGGTAGGATGCAAAAAAAGACCGCATCCCGTCCCAATCAGCTGACCTATAGTGCCAAACACGGCGGCAAGCTGTAGATCGCAACTGCGATTGGAGCGTGAGTGGCACCGTACTCCGGATCAGACAATGGTCCGAAGAGCCCAGAGGGGCATCGACGGAGACCTGATATCCGTCCGGATGAGAGGTCAGCAGAAGGTCCAACAGGGAAGGTGCATGGTCTTCCACATCTGGGATCCGCGTAGGCGAAGTAACCAGTTGTGTTAGACCATATGCCAAAGCAAAGTCATAGACAGATCTACCCGCATGATCGGTTAAACGAGAACCAAGCCATTCAGCGTGGTGGGCGTTGAAATCACCGAGTATCACGATCTCTGCGGATGGGACCTGTTGTAGCACGGAGTCTGCAGCCATTTGGACGTGGTCTATGAGTCGGTCTGTGTCGGCATTACCGCTATGGGACCTATAGAGGCACCCGTAGACGCGGGGATGGTCGTCGCTGTCTACGCGCAGCCATAGGATGGACAGATCCGTACCTTCAAGGCTGCCGAGGCGTCGAAAACAGATGTCCTCTCTGACATACACGCAAACTCCAGCCCGGGGCACAAACGAGTATTCTTATTTGTACCCCGGGCAGGAGAGATACGAAGTATCAGCCGGAGAGGACACCTGTGTCTCGGTAAGAAAGAGCAAGGCCGGCTTAGCTATCTCCAGATGGTAGTGGACGGCGTTAAGGTTTGAATGAAGTCCCCTGATATTGCAGAAATCCACGGTAAGCGTGGCAGGGGTTGCCTTTGTCTTCTTGCTCCGCTTGCCCCGAGCAGGTTTCGTCTTGAGCGGAATTTCGCCCCCCCCAGAATACGCGGGGCAGCTTGAGCACCCACGCCCAGGAGTGGAGTAGTTTGGTCGTGGATGCTCAGCGAGGGATTCTCCAGGGAAGCTGGTACCCTCCTGGGGTAGTCTTTTATTTAATTCCACTACCATGTTGATGGGGGGGGGGGGAGGGGGGGAATTGGGCCTCCGGCCACCTGCACTCACCAAGCGCAACGCAGAGGTAAACCTCTACTTCACGCTGGTATTCTGTGAGGTCGTGGTACCATCCCGGTTCGAGCTGGCCCATCCGAGCGACAGCAAAAGCCACCGCTTAGCTCTACCACTGTTTAACAGTTTGTCGGCAACGCAACATAACAGTTGTGGTTGTTCTGTACAGGAGGAGACAAAGTAATGGAAATTGATGTGTGGCTAAGTGTATGTATACAGAATTAAAATTTCTATAAAAAAACTTCGTGAAATAAATCATTGGAAGAAGCCCATTCGAGCAATGTGAATATTTAATGAATATTCGAAGGTCATCGTGCAAAATTTAAACAAAAGACCAAATTCGAATTAAGAAGGAAAACTTTTTTGATCATATGGTTCATGAAATAAAAATGGAATTCCCTTAACACCGCATAACTTCACTGTTCTTTTGAAAAATAACTGGGAAATTCTCGATAATGATAATTATCACTAAGTGACGAATAATCGCCGCGGCCAATGAGTTAAAACCAACATTTCGTTATGATGCCAACAGTTTTAACGACTTAAGAAAGGTAGAAGTTCTCAATCAACTGTATTATTTGTATCTCTATTATTCGATATCACCTTTAATTGTAAATCCATTTTATTAACTCTCTTTTAATTTAGTGGGTGGATTGTTTTTCATGTAACTATTTAAATAAAATTTTATTTATTACCCTTGAGCTTGTGACAGAACTTAATCAAATAAAATGAGTTGTGTTTTTTGAAAATTAAAGTGACCAACGAATTTACAGTTTACCTGATGGTAAGTGGCTTCTGCAGACCATGGAATCCTGCCACCAACCTCAAACAAAGAAGGTTACAGAAGTGTCGTCACCTTTGAAGATTAAGATGGTATACCTCACACCCTGTAATTACACTGGCTCTCATATGCGCTTCACACTGGAACACAGCATTGCATGCGCTGCTGTTTGCAGCAGAAATAGGAAAGAGAGTGGTACCAACCCAGAAGGAATCTTAAACGGAGTCCCACCTTCTCGTTAATAACCTAACTTTTCAAAAATTAAAATCAAATTTAAAATAAAAAGCATAAATATACTTTCCACATAAGTAATTAGCTCCCGAATTCGGTGTAAGACAAAGTGTTTCAAAGAAATAAATTCACAGCTTCGGAAACTTTTTTGTTATTTTATTTATTCAAAACATAAAAAAAACATATTGATACACAAAATTGAAAATTTTTAGCACTCCAACAGAAACCACACACGGTTTTATTGGTGTGGTCTATCAACTATAAATTACTAATGATACTAATTGGTACTAATGGTCTTATAATCTAATATACTATTAATATGTTATACTAAGCTATAATAATACAACATATTACAGTATATACACATAACATTCTATACCGACCACCTATTATTTGATTAGAAACTGTTTTAATGCTCTTTTAACTATTTTTACTTTATTTTCAACGTGGTAGAGCCATGCTGCTGCTATATTAGTAGTATAGTTGTAGCACGAATGGATCGGCTCGACCGGGGAAGGACCATGCTCTCACAGAAAACCAGCGTAAAATAGCAGCTTAGCTCTGCTGTGTTTCGTATGGTGAGTGTAGAGAATCGGAGACCCATTTTACTGGTAAAGAAGCATTCCATTTTAGTCCTCACGGGTAACGACGCATCTGCATTTTTATTCTTTATTGAGGATAAATGTGGAGGTCTATGGGTCACAGCAACCACTTACCATCAGGTGGACTGTGTGCTCGTTTGTCACTCTATTCTATAAAAAGTATATAATATTTTATTTTATTTACCTACTAAATTATTTGAAAACTATTTTATTATTTTTAATTTTTGTCGTCAGTTTTATTATTTAGATAAACATGAACATAAAAGTTCTTCCGCTTCCGTATATACGTTTGAACCACAACCACTAGCGTGTATTGATATGTTAATAGCTTCACAAGTTATACGAAGTCAGAATATAGTACGGAAGTAAATAAAGGAAAGCAATGAATTAAATTACATGACGTATACGTATCAAAGGCCGTGTAGACGCGGTGAGAGAAATTCCATATTATGTTGCGGGTGTCTTAAGAGACAACAAAGAGAACTGACACAGAATAGCGGTAGCATGATCTTCTTGATAACAACTTAATGTTAAAAATCTATGGTTGCCACACTAACTTAGCGTGGCAACATACAGCAGCATTAAGCTGCTATTTTAAGCTGGTATTCTGTGAGAACGTGGCCCTTCCCCGGTCGAGCCGACCTATTCGTGCCACAATCATAATATAGTTTCAGCATGGCTCTACCAAGTAAATAAAAAATTATTTATCCCATCAAATTGTTTACTTTGGTGACAACGCATCTGTAGCTTGTTTTCTCTGTTTGATGTTGATTGCTGTTGTCCATTATCTTCAGAAGCCACTTACCGTCAGGTGGACTGTCATTTTGTTTACTTTTCTTTACTTGAATTTTAAAAATAAAATAAATAACCTATACGTTCGTCGTTTCTTTTTAGTTTTTCTTCTTTTTTATATATTTTCTCTAGCGTGCAATTTCTTGTCAGCCAGTATAGATATACAATAAAATTTTCAAAAACTAATTTGCAATCCCAAGCGGTAACACAGGTAATGTGATATATAGAATATGAATTAAAAGAAATAATAATTTAAGTAGTAGATACATGATATTATTGAGAAGAAAACAATCACAACGTACAAGAAATAATGGCAATTCAAATGAAAACAAAGAATCTGGTTTAAAATTACGAGCTCAACAATAAATTTTATTACCATACACCCATCAAGAATAAATGTTAAGATATATACTAAAGATCGCTGGGGCTAGCGCTTGCCTTAAACTACACAGTATGGATTCGATCTTGAAATCAATGAAATATTTAATTTTAGCCGCCGTTTTACGACGTGCACATTGGTAAATGAAACCATTGTTAAGAAACCTGCATGTTTTTAAAATAAAATTATATTTGTAAGACATGTGTAGTACGCCGACTCTTATTGCGGCAGCGTGGTGGAGACATTCCTGTCCTTAAACCGCAAACAAGTGTAACCAGGATCTCAGAAACGAGAGAAGGCCTGACCCAGTAGAGGGACGAGAATATACTTTTTCATACATCTGAAGTGAAATATGTCCTTAGACATACATACTTACAGTCGATCTGATAGTATGTGGCTACTTCAGTATATGGAAGACTGCAACTAAAATCAACCAATATAAGGCTACAAAAAACACTGTCACCTCTAGATGACTAAGATGGTATCCCTCTCAGTCTGTATCATGCATGCATCAGTGTAAATATGCTAGCTCTGCATACCCTTCAGGCTGGAACAAAGCATTGCAAGCACTAGTATTTAGCAACAGAAATAGGTAAAACGTTGGTAGCATGTAGACGAACTACCAGGCAAAAAATGGAGCACTACCACTTAGTAGTACAATCATGTATTTGCGGTGTAGGAATATCGTTTCGTGGATGCAGAAAGAGGCGACAGAGGAAACAAAACCAGGTAATGGGCACTATCTGATATAATAACTAAAAACGCGGTTGCCAACCTGCCTGCATTTAGTGGGGCGAATGGTATAGTTGCTGACAAAACAAAACCGTTATCCTTAAAAAAAAAGGATAACGGAATCCGTCCTATTGCCGTTGGTTCCACATTTCGACGCTTAACTTCAAAATTAGCTTGCAGGCACATAATCTCTAACCTTAAGACCAAATTTCAGCCTACTCAACTAGGTTTTGGCACTAGAGGTGGCTGTGAGGCGGCGGTACATTCAGTGCGTACTTTTTTAACAAACTCTGATGCAGATGTTCTTGTGAAGGTTGACCTAAGGAATGCTTTAAACTCTATCGATAGGGTAACCTTGCTGAAAGAAGTGGCTAACAATACCCCCAAAATTTATCATTATGTTTGGCAATGTTATGGTCAAAATACTATGATCTTACTCATATTTTTCAAAATTTTAAAAATATTGGTCTTGAACCAAATAGCAATAAATGTGAAATATTTTTTTCCAATAATTTATCTACTTACACTAATTTAAAATTTTAATCATATTTGTCCAGGAATAAAAACTGTCAGTACGGAATCACTATACCTGATAGGTGCCCCGTTGTTATTTGATAGTATTAAACCTGTTTTAAAAACAAAATTGGATCAGTTTTTAAACCACGTTGATAAATTGTATTAATTAAACCCCTACATAGCTCTAACTATTTTAAAATATTGTCTTCTTGTACCTAGATTTACATACTTCCTCCGCTCGAGTCCAGTCTGGAAATGTTCGGATATTTTACAAGATATTGATAATAATCTTAAAATAGCTTTAGAAAAAATTCTAAATTTAACTTTAAATACAACAGCCTTGACTCAAGCTACTTTACCTATAAAATTTGGTGGCATTGGTGTGAGAAATCTTTCTAGCATTGCATTGCCTGCTTCCCTTGCTTCCGTGCATAGTGCCAGTGACTTACGTAACATAATTTTAAATAATAAAGTAGACCTATGCTTTGCTACGTAGGCAGGGCAGATATGGCAAACGCTCTTTCCTGGTCAAAATGTTCCACTGGAAGTTAACCAACAAAAACAGTGGGATATTCCGTTGGTACAGGGCATATAGAAGGATTTGTTTCATAATTTCCATAGTGACCAAGATAAGGCACGCCTTCTAGCTGTTTCGACTAAGGAATCTAGTCACTGGTTACACGCTATACCATCAAGTATTCTAGGCACATTACATGATGGAGAAAGCTTACGTATTGCCGTAGGAATCCAACTAGGAGCGGCGATTTGTCAACCCCATCAGTGTCCCTGTGGTAGTAGCGTCGACAAGTTTGGGCTCCACGGACTTTCATGTAAGAAAAGCGCTGGTAGGTTTTCACGACACAGTTCTTTGAACGATGTCATCCGAAGGGCTCTAGCCTCTATAAATGTTCCCTCGGTTTTAGAGCCTTGTGGAATATTTAGAGATGATGGCAAAAGACCCGACGATATGACTTTGGTCCCTTGGGAGAGAGGTAAAGCCCTAGTGTGGGATGCTACTTGCGTAGACACTCTGGCGGCCTCTCATCTTAGGGGTATCTCGTTTAGAGCCGAGGCGGCATCAGAGGCAGCTGAACTGAGTAAGTGGCGCAAGTATGAGTCTCTGAGAGATGACTACATATTTGTGCCATTTGCTGTACAGACTACCGGTTCGTGGGGTCCACGTGCGGTGAATTTCCTAAAGGAACTCAATCCGCGGCTGGTCGTTGCTGCTGGTGATAAGATGGCTGGTTTTTTCCTCGCTCAAAGGCTAAGTATAGATACCGCGGGGAGTAGGACTATATGATATTTAAGTTTCTAGTTTAAGTTTTTTTTATTTTATTATTATTATTATTATAGTTTTTAATATTATTTAGGTTAATATTTATTTCGTAAATGGTTTCTCTTACCAGTCATTTATTTTGTTCATGTATGAGAACATCTGGCCGATGTTCTATTAGTTGCGTGTTATAATTTATTCTCATGAAAGAACAATTAGCGTTAATAACTACTTGTCTTTTTTAAGATTGTAGACTGGAGAATTTAAAGAATTGCTAAACGATGCGGATTTGGAATATTTTTCATCTTTGGACGAAGACATTAAGAAAATTGGATGTCAAGCTCAAGCGAAACGGATTCAGACGAAGATGCACATGTCAGATCAGTAAACGATGGAAGCCGACCACCACAAGTTCTTCCTATTCTTTAACTACAAATAGGAAGAACTTCCGTTGTTTGAAGCATCTGTCTAAGAAACTAAACATTCCTATGAATAAGATCCCTCAAATGCAGGCATTCAAAAATAATCTTCGCGAACTCCGAATTGAGACCGGAGACTATTAAAATTTATAATTCTAACTTTGAATAAAATGAGTCTGTGCAACGCAAAAGAGGAAAATCGACTGCTCCATTTACGTCCAAAAATCGACGTACGCAAAGTGCCAATGTCACGCCCGTATTTTCTGACAAACAACCTAGATGCCAACTATGCTACTATAAAAAATCTTGCATCTCTTTTAGATCATATAATGTCAAAATTCAAGGTAGAATGTGATTTTAACCAATTTATTTACCACTGATTATTAAGTTTTAATCTCTCATTTTTTTTAAGTTTTCATTATTTACCTTAATTTGAATGAAGAAGTTATTTTTATTGATTTACGCCCTCGAAAAAATTTTACGAGTTTTTTATTTTTTTAGTTGTGAAAAAAGTGATAAATTATTTTAATATAAGTGTTAAGGTTTTTAAGTAAAAAACATGTTAATTCTATTTCCGTAATTGTAACTAAAGTGATGAAGAACAATTTATGAGACAAAATAAAAACACTTTTTTTATTGTTCAATAGCCCAATGACATTCACAGAGAACATAAAACATATACCTAATTATTACGTAATGGCCCATTGTTCTTAGACATGAACCAAATGTTTTGAATATTTGTGAGGCTAAATTTATTCATTCTTATATAATTAAAGCTAAGGAGAATCAAAAAAATACTTTAATAAAGTTATTTTTTAAATTTTCGGTCTGGGCGCAATATGTTCACGTAGAAGGACATTGGTAGAAGGCAAATTTTGCTTGGGCCTTAGGAGGCTAGACTGGAAGGTTGGTTTTGTCAAGTTTTTCTTTAAGTCTATAAAACGACAATTAATTTAGTAAAAATTATGTAAAAATTCGAATTTGGGGTGACACTGCTTTAAACCATTTTTAAAATTCAAAATTTTTATTAAACGAGTAGAATGTTGACCTGTATGCATGAAATGGAATCTTACACTTTAGTTATTATTCATAATCAAACCTTTTATAATCTGATGATGTATTGAGAACAGATGGCAATACAATCATTTTATGAAAATTACATAGTATTCACCAGCTAACGATCAATGCGTGTTATTTTAGTCTTTTTTTCTAATTTAATTTCAACTTTTACTCGAATTGTATTTACTGCTCTTGTGATTATTTAAATTTGTAAGTTATAATTCTCACATCCAACTGTGGACTTCTTAGTGGCGGAAGAAGATACAGTTTTTGTTCTGGTTGTTATTTAATAAAATGTAACTTATGTCTTGAATTTAATATTTTAAATATACTTCTCCTTAACATAGACCACACACTAACAAGCGAATATTATCTGCATCTGGCTTCTGACATGTACTTAGCATATGCAACGCCAACATCTAATCTTAGACTTGAATACCAACAACCAACAAGATATTTGTGTACTGGTGTTGATCTGTTTTGTGAAAGATATATTTATATGTGTACTGTAGATACTGAGGATAAAAAATGTAGACACTGAGGATAAAAATAAAAAGTAAGGTAAACGATTGATGCGATTAGAAACGCGGACTTAAATCCTACTTGGAACAAGTGTTTGCATGACCAATGTTAACACCTAGATAACATATAATAGCATCACTTTGCAAGATCAAGAGGAGTTTAACTAGAGGAGGGAACAGACCGCGGCAATGTGATACGAAGATTACCGAGCTTCAATTACGAACATTAATATATAGATCATCACATAAATCACGTCATGCATTTTACTTCATAATTCATTTTTATTAAAATATTCTCTTCTTAAATACATAATTAATATATAATAACGTATTGTTATTCATTAAATACAAACCACTTTCGAAAATATTGAAAGAAAATGAATCAAGCAAGAGACCATAGAACTTTTTAGGTTTAATTGAAACCGTCTGCTGATCTAAACCGTGATGGTGGCCCGCAGTGTCACAACCAAATGTTTAGCGACTAAGCATTTCTGAACATAGGACTCCCACACATAGGGTAATATTTGCCAAAGTTTCTACGTGAGGCCGGGGGGTAGGCGTTTTTTTATTCTAGTTTTTATTAGGAAGACGCTTCTGTTCATCTCCTGGTTTTTTATTCTCTGTCGCTTCCTACGACAACTATGAAACAATAACTACTGTAATATCCTTCGAAGAGATTTTCTTCTTCTGGTCGATTTTATTTTTAACTATCGGAAATTTTTCCAAAAATATCGAAACCTATTTCCCTGCACAGCAATTCCAGCCCTCTTTGTGTCCGAAAACGCGTCCAACAAGGTCCGTGAGGAGGTAGACAAGGACAGTAGCGATACTTCTATATAATGTTTTAAAAAAAATATATAAGCCAGTATTTTAAAATTAAATGTTTTGTACAACCGACTTCAATATAAATTATTAAGAATAACTCAAATACTATTCGTCAGACCTTGATCAAATTTATATTGGACCACATGTGAAGCACCAGCTTTAAAATAAAAAAAATAATCATCGAACACACGTTAAAAAAACATACAGTCGAATTGAGTACCGGCTCCTTTTTGAAGTCGGTAGAAAAGCCTAGTGTTTATGTTAAATATCCCTAAAACCAAACACAAAACATCAAATTGATTGTTGAAAAAATAACCATATCTTCGCCATAACCTGCGCCTGATTTTGTATTTTAAATTTGTAAAACCCATAAAAAGCAATTTATTAGTGTGTAAACCGTAACCCTACCGAGTATATTCATTGGATTGTTCATTGGTCACCTTTTAATGAAATGAAATAAACTGTTTTGGCTCTACAAAAATGCTTGGCCTACAAAAGGCCTAGAATGGTAGCAGATATTCTTACACCACCAATACTCGGTTTATAGAAATGGCCAATTTGACAGGAGTTTCCTCATTTTATTTTTAACTAGCTGTACCCCGCGACTTCGCTCGCATGTACTTTCGTTTTAATTTTTTCCGCGGAACCCTATATATTTTTCTAAAATAAAAGTAGCCTAAGTTACTCCTTATAACATCAGCCATCTGCCATTAAAATTCACGTTAAAATTGGTCCATCTGTTTCAGAAATTAGCCGGAACAAACAAACAGACAGACAGACAGACAGTGACGGATAGACAGTGAGAAAAAAATTTAAAAATTGTGTTTTTGTTATAAGTGCTGTATATACTTTCATAAGCATTTAGTAAAAAGCTGTTATTTTGAAATTACAAACAGACACTTCAATTTTATTTATTTGTGTAGATAACTATAATGTTAATAAATATAATATGGTTGATAATAATCCTTGCGAATGAGGTGGTCGCTTCTAAGCTGTTTCTAAAATAATTTTTGTAGATAGTTTGTACAGCCTTTCATATTATATAATTAACTTTTTAATAAGCCTCGCTGGGTTGCTTGCTGGTTCTTCCTAGGTCTATGTTTTTTCTGAGCCAGTGTTAAAAGTAAAAAGTGACTTTCTATAACAATTACATGTTCTCTATTCTGAATAATTAAATCTTATATTCTATTGTATTCTACTGACCATAAGACGAGATTCAATACTAATTTAAATATTACACATAAATATTAACGGCAACTCCGAATACGTCAAATTAAATTGAAACTCATCCACTTAAAGATTAGCATTTAGCTATTTTGTGGAAATTAAAAATTAAATTTTAATTTTAAAAGCAGAGACGATATCATTCTTAGTTAAGTTACGTCGTTTCAACTTTGAACTTAAATATCAAGAACCTCAGAACGTCACTGATTGAGAAGTCAAACACGTTTCCTTAGCTCTCAAACTGTAAAGTATAATAACAAAGATAGACGATATATTTTAACATTATTCTTGAATAAGTCTCATTGTTCTCTTCCATTCGACTATCTTCTATCGTTACCTTTACTCATGTAGCAGGAATGATTGTGTTTTAAGAATCCTGAAATAACAAATTAAACTTACAGCATGTAGCCCATTTGCAACAATGGCTTAAATAGGCAGACCACTTGGATAGCATGGATAACAGCAGAGCTTACAAACGATCTTTTTTTGAATGCCGCAACAAAAAAGACCTAGAAGAAACCCAGATAGTAGACGAAAGATTGTATCGAAGAAGATCAGTTGAATATAAGCAAGGAAACACATAAAAGAAGAGATTGCCAGAGACAGTGAAAATTTTGAGGCGCTACAGGATAATGATGATGGTAGTGAACGCAAATAAAACATAAAAGTATTTTAGACACAAAAACAAGAAATTCACATATTGAAACTCCATCCATTCACTCGAGACGCATAGTTAAAAGATACTTTACATCCTCATAATTTTTGTTTTTAATTGCGATATATCATATACGTTGCTTACAACGTTTATTATAAAACAAGTATAAAAAGGCCAGCGTGGGCTTAGCCCACTCCACACATGTTATCTTTAAAATGAGTACAAATACTAAAAGTAAATAAGATATTATATGCGTTTCGGCCTAGTCTCGTCTTAGCGGGCGATCCAGGCAGCCAGCTTCACTTGTCAATTATATTAAGATAATGCCATTGTGCTCATCACTCGTCACCAGGGACGTGACGATATTCAAACTAAGCTCGCTCAAAGCACTATTGATAAGCCACGCCTACTGAAGCTGGATTTGCGTTGGGTCACTGTTTGAAGTGAATTTTTTTTAAGTGAAAACTTTTTTAGGCACGTCGGGCACTTTTAAAATGGGAAAAATACTGAAATCACGTGAACGCACGCTCAGAGACATAAAATTGATAAATTTAATATTAAAAATCCAATTGATTAAATTTTATAAAATTGATAGTAAGTTTTTAATACATTTGTTTGTATTATATATGTAGATAACAGTCATTCTTTTTTATGTTAAACAGCGCAATAACTGAAAATTTTATTACTTTATTAATACGTTGATAAAAATAATTTCTAACAAAAACTACTTTCTAAAAATATTTCTTAACAACGCAAAAATAATTTTTACAAGTTTATGAAGCTGATGCACTTCTGACTTGCAGTCCTACTACTGACAGTTTTTTGAGCTATATATACTTGCATGTTTTTTCATTCCCTGGCTGCTGCTCATGTCCTCTGTCGCCACTTACATTATTAGCTAACAAAAATTTTAATCCGCGTCAAAAATTGGCAATACCCTTTTCCAACCAACTTTGAGAAAATTTCGAATACATTCATTTTGTGACCAAAATTCAAATAAGTTTTTTCATTAGGCTATTTCGTCGCTCAGCGGTACTTCCAGTAGGTCCACTGAAAATATAATTGGCAAATCCTTTGTTTACACTCCCCAGGCAATACCTATAAGCTCTCAGTATGATAATGAGAAAACCGCAAAAACCTATTAACTTTACCGATGCCGCTTTGTGTTTATTTAGTCTAAAATTTATAGGAGCTGTATTGAGATATTGTTACGGTGGAACTGTTCGCAGACTTGTAAGTTGTTTTCTTTCGGAATACGAGTATTTATATTTATTTGTTTTAAGATAAAACATAGCTATATATGGCCTGCGCGCTATCATGGTGCAACAAATTAAAGGTTTCTTAACAAGATATATATGTGAAAAGGGGGCCAAAGAGGAATGCCCACCGTTAATAGACACTTTGGCCATGGGTGCCCACATATAAAAGCATATGGAAATTATATGCAATTAAAAGAATGAAATGGTTAAGGAATTGGTTTTAAAAAAGTCCGGATTTTTAAGAAATAAAGGTTTTTTATTTTCACAAGAACAGTTTTTTAACAACAAATGACTTTGTATTTTCGTGACATTTAACCACAATTGATACAGCGTAAATGTCCTCTTGAATGAGTTATTGAGTGCTGGGAAGAACTCTGAACACAATTTCTCTCTACCAAGAGAAGAACGCCAACTTCATAGTAAAAAACGGAAACACATGTTTATGAGTGTACACGAAAAGCGCTACGGTGGACGCCCATATAAAGCTTTTTAGCGGGAATTTCAAACCTTTGTATTCTGTAACTTTAAACTTTTTATTTAAGGTTTATTCGAGTAATTTTGGCTCAAGCCTCACAAACCTATGGGGTAAATCCCATATTTTTGAGAGGTTGCACCAAAATTACCCGAATATACTTTATATTAGTATGTGGGATTAAATAAAACTATAAATAAGTATAGTTATGTAATTTTATTTTCTGGAAGACAGATTGTTTTATAAACGACACATTATTATTGATGTTTTTTATTGTTTTTGTACATAATATTTCCACGCTGGTTACTGATGTATAACACATCTTATTGTCAGAGAGTTATTCTTCACAGAACATTAAAGTAAATTTAAATCAGCAAAATTATCATGGTGAAAACTTAACTCAGCCCAAATACATGATCTGAAACAGATAAAATTCGAGTTAATATAGTAATAATCCCTACAAATAACTAATCAATGCATTTAAAATGCTTAAATACTTACCACAATATTGTTAAAAGTCAAAGATATTTAAAATATATATATACTATAGAGCGGGCATTGGGAAAATTTCTATACAAAAACTTTAAGCTCGTGCATGTGTGACGCCCTCTAGCTAAAAATAGCAAAACTACACTATCATTTATTAAGACAACATTTTAGCTATTCCCCAGTAGGTGACGCTTAAAATATAAGATCGTTTTAGGAATGTTACCCTTTCGATACCAAAGTATCGATAATGTTGTTGAAGGTTACTAAGCTTGAAATGCTTTAAAATATAATAATAGGGAGTAAAATGATTGTTTCATTGTATAAATCTATTTATCATGACTTCCATCACACGAAAAAAATCACTTTAACTTTTTATGCCTCTATTTTATACTGATCCTGCTTTTATATCTTTAAGTAATTATAGTGAAAAATAACCTGTTACAATGTAATAACAGTGAAGAATCACCTGTTACAGTGTAGGTAATAGATAATCTCTATTTTACTTATTCGACCATAACTCAGCTTCTAGATTGACATATCTTTTCAGCTATTAATTGTTTATATATACGCTTTTAAATGGTACTTTCATCTTGTTAACACTTGGGCCCAAGAATGTATGGAGACGTCTTCCTCTCCTTTCTGGGGGCACGGCCCGCCAAGTCGAGCAAAAAAGCGGCACGGCCGTACCATCCTTTTCTCGAAGCAGTTCAGGCCATTTCCGAAACCCTATAACTTTGTTATGGATAAAACTAGAAGCCTGAATTTTTACTAACCAAGTAGGCATTGTATGAACGCACGCAGCTTGGTGAACGCCACGTCCATCTGAGCAAGCTTTGGCACTTCCCGCGCAGTTGCCCTAAGCAACGTATGCGGTACACATATAACGCTCCTACTTAGTACGATTAATATATAATTAATCGTACCATGTAATAAAATATAATTTAAAAAAAAATCAAGCATTGCATTATTGAAGAGCATCAACTTAGGCAGCTTTCGGTAGAAACAAATCACTTCCAACTTTTTCTAACCTTCATACGTTGCTATGATAGTATAGTATTATCTAACCTCTAAGCAGAGTTCCTGCTTTTAGATGAAATATTGTATTTACATAATGTTTTACTTTTTCCAAGGTTCTAGTATATATAGCAGCTTAATGCTGCTGTGTTTCATAATAATGAGTGTAGAGAAGCGGAGCCCCTTTTAACTGGATACGAGGCATTTCATCTTAGTCCTAAGGGATGACAACGCGTCTGCATTTATTTTTTTTTTTTTATATATGATAAGGGTGACAAACGAGCACACAGTCCACCTGATGGTAAGAGGTTGCTGTGGCCCATAGACATCTACATCTATCCTCGTTTGTGAATCAAAATGTAGATGCGTTGTCACCCGTTAGGACTAAGATGCAATGCCTCATTTCCACTAAAAAGGGCGTCCGGCCACCTGCACTCACCAAGCGAAACGCAGAGGTAAACCTCTACTTCACGCTGGTTTTCTGTGAGGTCGTGGTACCACCCCGGTTCGAGCCGGCCCATCCGTGCGACAGCAAAAGCAGCTGCGTGGCTCTACCACTGTTAAAATATAATAATAATATAATAATAATAAATCTTAATTGACACTTTTATAGTTTACATACTTTTTACAAATATATGCAATACATCAAGAGGACTAATTTGAAAATGGGTAGAACCCTGAGTCTCCTAGCTAGGTTACTTAGTAACCTGTATTTAGGAGATACAGACCTATCCCCCCCTTTTGATTAGGAATACATAGTTGTATTGTTTAAATTTTTGCATGTAAAGAAATAAATTTTTAAAAAGACAATAAACTGATCTCTGAGTGTGTGTGTGTATGTATGTGTGTGTGTGTGTGTGTGTGTGTGTGTGTGTTGTGGTGTGTGTGTTTTTGTGTGTGTGTGCTCGTGCATGTGTATGTATTAAGTAGAAAATTATATAAAATAAATATACCACAATGCGTAGTAATATTTTTTTTTTATAACAATGTTAACAAGTTTTGATCCGTATCATCATACGACTTATTTAGGAGGAAAGAGCGGACATTAGTTTTACAATTAAATGTTGACATTTCATAAATCTCTATTTTCGCATTCATTTTGTTATAAAGTAAAGGACCTAAGTAATAAAAAAATATTTTTATAAATGAAAAAATGACTAGTAGAAGTGTGCACACTTTGTCTTTACGACGTTTTGTAATTTCAATGTAAGCAGTCTTAATATGCTGAAGTAATACTGTGTGCAGTATAAAGAGCTGCCTCACACTAAGAACAGCGCAATTTTGATATAGTTGAATAGTTGGAAATAACATTGCTTTAAAAGTAGCAACCTATAAGATAGCTCTTTGCGCAACTTCAAGTGGTTTTAATATTGTTCTTGCAACACCACCCCAGCAAGAAATGCAATACGTGATTATAGACTGACATAAAGCGTAATAAACGTTGCGTATAATTACGGAGTTGGCGACATATCGGAGTGTTTTAAAAACATATATTAATTTGCGAACCTTACATATTAAGAGATTTATATGCATTTTAAAATTAAGGTGTTTATCTAGTATAATACCGAGATACTTTATATTATCTACAGAATTTATGTGGGGACACAGACAAGAGGAAGACTGAAGAGTACAAGAGTGAGCTTTCAGCTTGATGGGAATATTTGATTGCGAGGTGGGATTGATAGAGAAAGTTATATATTTTGTTTTGGAAGTATTAAGAGTAAGAGTGTGAGATAAAAGCCAATTATATATGTGATTGAAACTGCTTTGGGATTTACTTTCAAGATCTTTCCAAGATGTTGCATATAAAGTAATAGCTGTGTCGTCTGCAAAAGAGACGATTTTTGCGTTATCAATGTGAATATTGCACAAGTCATTGATGAAGTCTAGAAATAGAGTCGGGCCAAGAATACTTCCCTGGGGGACACCATAGTATACAGGAAGTCCGTCACCGACGCAGTCAGATATTTTGACCATTTGGGTGCGATTTGTAAGATAACTTCTGAAAAAGTCTAACTGTAAACCTCTGACACCCATTTTTTCTAACTTGGATAAAAGAGTGGAAACAGGAATTGTGTCAAAGGCTTTTGCTAGATCTAAAAATATTGTTAGGACCTTCTTATGATTATTTACATTACTGATTGTAAAATTTATTAATTCATGAACTGCATCAGAAGTTGATTTATTTTTACGAAATCCGAATTGTTGAGGTGAAATTAACTTAAAATGTTCAAGATAATGGACTAGTCTATTGTTCACTAGACGTTCAAGGACTTTAGATAAGGCAGGTAGAATAGCAATAGGGCGGTAATTAGTAACTAAAGTCCCGTCACCACCCTTGAAGATAGGATGTATTATAGACTTTTTTTAAAGAATTTGGAAAAATAGCATTTTCAAAACAGAGATTAAATATATGGCTTAGCACAGGTGCTAGTGTAGCAGAATATCTTTTTATTATGGCGGGAGATATGCCATCCCAACCGGTAGCGACATTAGTCTTTAAACTTTTTATTATTGAAATTATTTCATCCGTACTAGGTTTTTCAAGAACAAAAGAAGAAATACATGTAAAAGATTGTGAAGAAGTAAACTGAGGTAAATTATTAGATTTGATTATATTGTTCGCAAGTTCCTTTCCAACGTCAACAAAAAATTTGTTAACATTATTACATGATTGCTTTAGAGACATTGCTTGTGCAACTAACTGACATGATGATTGTTTATTGTGGTATGTATTTGTTATTTTTTGATAGTATCCCATAGTGCTTTAGGGTTTTTACCTGCTTTCCTTATTTCTTGAGCATCATAATATCTTTTTGCTTTCTTTAAAAATTTTGTGCAGAAGTTTCTATACCGCTTATAAGCGTTAAGTTATTAGGAGACTTTTTTTTTCTTTTTCATTTTGATTCTTAATCGAGGATAGATGAAGATGTCTATGGGCCAAATCATTCACATACTATCAGGTGGGCTGTTTGCTCGCTTGATAGCATAATTGAATAAAAAAACCCTATTTTTTTTTGAATATTAGGAAGCTGCTGCCAACATACCGATTTGTTTAAATCTGTCGCCTCTTACGATACCCGCAGAATGATATGAGGTAGTGGATACTCTTATACCACCTCTGCACGGTAAACAGCACATTAAACGGTGTACGCATAATTATTTCATAAAATACATTGACTTTAAATAGGTTTGCAACTAAATAAATATAGTGGCATTGACTAATATGTTGTGGTAATGTGACATAAATTAGACGTTGATTTGTCTAGTCTAGTCTATCATATTATGTAACGAGGATTTACAACTCTTTTGCAATATCAATAACATTTTATTCCACTGTAAATTACGCGGCCAAATTCAGTCCATTTAATTTTGGCAAACCGCCAACAGTAATCTTAGTTCGATAGTTCATTTTATTTTCGAGAATTTTTTCAGCGTTGTACGACTGGAAACTTAAATTGATACCTAATCAATAAAATGCATATTTATTGTTAAAATTCATAAAATCAATTTTGTTTTAATTTTTATATTTATGATTCTCCTAATCTCGTCTTCTGTTGTATTCGTTGTCACGTTTTCTATACTTGATGTTTTTATTTTAATTACAATTAAGGGTATTTTCTTATATCGTTATAGGCGTTTATAAGCGTTATCTCTTAAGTTTAGTTTCAGTCGAAAATTATTTTTAATTTTTCCTCTAGAAATACACTTAACACATACTGACTACGGTTGAACTACTGACTTGCATTTGACATGATCTTGACACAAATCCCTAGTTTCATTCACATCCATAAAATATTTATGGATACATGCTCGTTGGTCAAGCCTACACTTGATTTAGCCCATCTTCAGTATATCGCCAATGTGGTCCGTCTAGGGCGACCCTTGCGATTCTACTATTTTCTTCTGCAGCATAAATTTGCTATTTAACTTTTTCCTTAATCGTTATTTATACTTACCTACTTTAAACACTAGAAACAAACATAAGCTTTGTAATGCCAGTTACTAGACTCCACAGAATCAGTAATTCATTTATGGGGCAATGTATACGCTTTTACAACAAAATCCCAGAACATATTCAAAGTTTGTCAATAAACAAGTTTGAAAGTTTTATTAAAGAAAAACTGTACAAAAAGGGTTATTATAATATCAAGGAATACATGAATGAAAATAACCGCTGGGAGTAAGGTGATCGCCACCATGCTGGTTCTATTAAAAATCATTTAAAAATTGTATAAACGAAGTTACTGTTAAGTGAAATATGTTGGAAAAAAAGTCCCGCTGGGTTTCTTGCTAGTTCTTCCCAGGACTGGGGTGTTTTCCGAACCAGTGGTAAATAAAAAATGACTTCCAATAAGTATTATCTAATAATCAATATTGAATAAAAAAAATCTATTCTATTCTATTCTATAAGTGTCTAAACCACCGAAACATTCCTTTCTTAATCCTGGGCACAATATTTTATTGCGAACAACTTTTTCCTTCTTTTATTTTATATTAAATTATATCAAATAAATATTAAAAAACTAAAGTTATACAGTATCCATTGACTCATATTATCGTTTTGTGTAATCGTAAGAGACGACAGAGGGATACTGAAACAGGAGGTGGGCAGCAGCATCTTCCTGATAACCTCGGCAATTTTGACATACATCGCTCGATGAGATCGAGGAAATCTATGGCGAAGGCCTATGTTCAGCATCGGACTTTCATAGGCTTAATGATGATGACAACTGATGCTTTACAGTATAATACATAATTAAATTGTTTTCGTATTTTTATGAATGGAGTTGATTATAAATCGACAACTTTGCAACTGAATTAATACATCAAATAAAACCGTAAAACAGATAAATGTTTTCAAACAATGTGCGTTGTTAATTTAGTTTTAGATTTATTAGGAGCCAATTGCGAATAAACTGCGTGACGCTCGTCCGCGGTTCTAATTTATGTGTTGTATTTGTTTTCGGAAAAAGTACGGCGGCCATGTTTACTACATGTAGACGTTTTACGAGTTTATTAACCGTGATTTTCTAAATGGTAATGCTATTGGATTCAAGAGCAATTTTTTTCACGACTACAACGGAAGAAGGGTAATGTTTTTAAATTGTATGTATGTATGTCTATTTCATTGGTACGCTGAGAAGCCTCTGTAGACATCATATGGGGTATCTTTAGATTTGTCAAAGTTATGGAAGTGACATGGGGTAAAAAAAATCTGTTTTCAGTAAACTTTTTAACGACTGTAGCATATTAATTAATGTGGAATAGTAGAAAAATCCAACTAAATTTTTTTTACTATTTTTAACATTGGAATTGTGTATAATATCTTCGCCAATAGTAAACTGATTTTAATGATTATTATTATATACATGATGGCTTAAGATTTACTCCACTGCAGTAACAAGTTAAAAAAAACACGTTTCATATTATTTTCATGAAAAAAATAAATTGTATTCTTAACTTTTAAAATATATTATTTAAGTGTTTTAAACTTAGCGCTCTCTTTTTTAACAGATAGTGCCATCTACAGTAAAGAAATTATTACAATTTATGCAAATAAATCAATTACACAAGTTATAAAATCGATATAGGCTGTATGGTATATTTGTCCTTTGTCTATCAAGGGCTAAAAAATATGAAAGAGCCTTTGAATTTTTAATAGCAATATAAGGAATAAAAGTTGAAAATAATTTTATTAACAAATTACGCATAGGCTATTGATATGAAATAGGGAACCATTTGATGTAATTCTGAAGCTATCAACAAAAAAACTCGGTCTCAATACGTCAATTATTTCTGGAGTTATTGTGACCACATACGAAATAAGCATCGTAAAATTTTTTCAAACGTATTTTTTTTCAAAGTAGCAATATAAAATGATTGTTTAGAAAATACAATATGTACAAATTATGCTGTTTTCTTGATATACGGCTGCACATATTATGCAATATCGTTATGATAGTGGCATTTTAAGATCATAAAATTGCTTGACCTTGACGTGTCGAGAGTAAAGCACTACTTAACAGTGGTAGAGCCACGCGGCAGCTTTTGCTGTCGCACGGATGGGCCGCCTCGAACCGGGGTGGTACCACGACCTCACAGAAAACCAGCGTGAAGTAGAGGTTTAACTTTGCGTTTCGCTTGGTGAGTGCAGGTGGCCGGAGGCCCTTTTTACTGGAAATGAGGCATTCCATCTTAGTTCTTAGGGGTGACATCGCATCTACATTTTAATTTGTAATAGAGGATAGATGTAGATGTCTATGGGCCGCAGCAACCACTTACCATCAGGTGGACTGTGTGCTCGTTTGTCACCCTTATCCTATAAAAAAAAAACAATCTATGTTATAATATAATTTAAAATTAAAACTTTTGTACAACCGACTTCAATATAAATTATTAAGAATAACTCAAAAACCATTAGTCAAACCTTGATCAAATTTATATGGGACCACATGGGAAGCACCAGCTTTCAATTATAAAAAGAATTATCGAATTGTTCACCGAAAAAGAGGTTATGAGGTAACACACATAAAAAAACATAGTCGAATTGAGTACCGGCTCCTTTTCGAAGTCGGTAGAAAAGTAAATAGATTCAATATAATGATAAGAACATTCGATTGTCGAGCGAAAGTTAAGGGTTCGATTCCCCGGTCGAGAGTTCATTCCACAATAGTTTTTTTTATAGATTAACTTCGTGTTATATAGTAATCGGCTATGTAATACGAATAAAAGTTTTATATTAAACAAGTAAAAGGCCAGTTACGTGGGCTAAGCCCACTCAGGACATGTTATCTTTAAAATCACTGGTCAAAGACGTTTAGATTGATATAAAATAATAAGCAAAAAATCCAAAGTCCAAAAGTCGCATCTCAGCTACTCAGCTGTCATTGTCAATGATGTTTAGATTAGATACTTGATTTAGTTAAAAATATGTTATGTTCTTGTGATAACAGATGAGATACATAATGGCTAGATAAGAATAGCAAATGTAAATAAATAATGTTTTATAATGAACAGAGATAGCTGTAATTTAGGCGGAGAAATCAGTTGCCTCCTACCGTGGTGACAAGGATCGTGCAGACATTAGTTGTTCATTTTGTATGGGTCTTGTACAAAGTCTAAATAATGTATTAAAATATAAAAATAAAATTGTTAAGCATGTTTAATCAGTTTATAGAAATTTCAGTAATGTTTGTAAAAATTGGCAATAAATGTTTCAGGATTATTGTGTAGAACAATAAGGTAAGTGATGTGTTAAAAGTGTTTAGTTTTGTGCTTAGAATAGCGAAATAGTAATAAATTTATATACATAAGAAAATTAAATTTGAATTAAACTGTAGCTATGAATGCTCTATAAAGGGTTTAATTTGTGAAGTAAACTATTATATTAGTTAAGATATTCATGTTTATTAATAAAGATTGTTCTTTTGAACATGTGTAATATAAGATTTAGAACTTTAAAAATGTCTTGTAAAATTGGTGTCTTTTTCTGCCGACTTCCAAAAAGGAGACGGTACTCAATTCGACTGTATGTTTCTTTATGTGTGTTATCTCTTAACTTTTTACTAAGTGAACCGATTTCGATGATTCTTTTTTTATTTGAAAGCTGGTACTTCCCTTGTGGTCTCATATGAATTTGATCAAGGTCAGACCATTACTTTTTAAGTTATTCTTAACAACTTATATTGAAGTCGGTTATACAAAATTTTTAATTTAAAAATATATTAAATATCTTAATATGTGTTTATGTGATAGCGATGTAATGTATACCATAATAATAAAAGATTTGTGGTGTGGTATTAGTTTCTGTGAATAGAAGGTTACTAATTTGTTGATCTCTGCTGCAGGGCGGGTTATAGAATCTGCTGTTGCTTTTCAGGTATATTATAGACTGTAGCTTTTGTCAAACGTCATTTTAGTCATTCCAAAATGAAGTTCCTTTGACCAATGGAAAAAAGTCCGCAAGTATCGTTTTTAACCCACGAAGAAAAGAGAGGGGTGTTAAATGTTTCCAGAGTGTATATATGTATCTTTGTATCTATGTATCTGTTTGTCTGCCTGTAGCATCGTAGCTACTGAACGGATGAACCAATTTTGATTAATTTTTTTTCGTTTGAAAGGTGTCTTAATAAACACTGTTCTTAGATATGTTTCAAGAAAATCTGTTCGGCCGTTAGAACATCATCAGCTCTTTATATTTCGGGGATTACAAATTTTGACGTGACAACGTCTTATAAATCGATGAAGCTCGCTGCACGAACGAAAAAACATGACTCATGCGGCGTTACCTAGGCGTTCCATTTAAAGTGCAAGCGAGAGCGCGGAACGAGCGACTGTGCGAGCGAATGTGGTGTCAATTGTTTATAGCATCGATAATTGCGGCGATAATAATTATTCTTTCGATATTAAATATTTCTTATGACGTTGTCACGTTCCACTATCGTCAGTAACCCGACTTTACAGACAACCGATTTTTTTTTAATTTCAGATATTATTTGTCAATTTTTTTAAAGGTCAAATAAGTTAAAAGGTGCTCTAGAGTAATAACAAATATCTTAATCTTTTAGAGTAATGTTCGGTGCTTTCACAGTGTATGAATTGCAGTAGGTATTGTAGAATATTTTGGTAAAAGTTGCCGTAAAATAACGTCGAAGAAGGATCATACCGATCTATAAACGCCAAAACACTATCGCCTTAAAGGTACCGATGTTGCAGTTTCACGTGGCAAAGCCACGCTGTACCTTTATTATTGTTATAGGACGAATGGGTCGGCTCGATTGAGGAAGAACCACGTTCTCACGGCGAAGCAGCTTAATGCTGAATGTGTTTCGAGGACTATCTTCAGAGGCGACAAAGTATCTGCTTTTGCTTCTTAATAGAGGATAGGTGTAGATGTCTAAGGACTTGTATGTTACCATTAGTAGTCTGTGTGCTCGTATGTCATCCTTATTCTATAAATTATACCTGCCAAATTTGGTAACCATAGCAGTGGACTTTTGCTAGACTGTAACCGTAACAGTAAACCTACTAGTATCTGAAGCTTGCCAAGTGTTTTATGATGAAAATAAGGCATAAATATTTTGAATATCGTTAGTGAATAACAAACCTAAGGAGTACCATTTAATTTGATAGAGTGAAAGGAAGAAGTACTTTATTGCGGCTAATTCCGTACTACGTCACGTGTTAATCTGGTTCAGATTTATTAGGGGCCAATTGTAAATGAATTAGGCGGTGGGCAGTGTACGGAGTAGTCTCGTGATTTATGTGCTGCGGTTATTTTAAAAATAAAATAATGTTGTAGAAAAAGGGTAAGCTACTTTATTTTTCACAACTCTACTTTAGTCAGTTAATAGAATCAGGCGTTACTTTGCGGAAATCCATTATATTAAAGGTGCTAAAAATTCATTATCTAAGATCCGCGTTAAAAATAATTTAAAATTAAAAATTTTGTACAGCCGACTTCAATATAAGTTATTAAGAATAACTCAATAACCATTGGTCTGACCTTGATCAAATTCATATGGAACCACACGAGAACTATCAGCTTTCATATAAAAAAAGAATCATCGAAATCGGTTCGCCCAGTACAAATTTATGAGGTAACACACATAAAAAAAAACATACAGTCGAATTTAGTACCGTCTCCTTTTTGGAAGTCGGCAGATATAAATAGTATAATTTAAAATTAAAAATGTTGTACAGCCGACTTCAATATAGGTTATTTAAGAATAACTCAATAACCATTGGTCTGACCTTGATCAAATTCATATGGGACCACAAGAGAACTATCAGCTTTCATATAAAAAAAGAATCATCGAAATCGGTTCGCCCAGTACAAAGTTATGAGGTAACACACATAAAAAAAATACAGTCGAATTGAGTACCGTCTGCTTTTTGGATGTCGGCAGAAAATGGTGTGTCTTACCTAGTTTGAAGAGCACCGGCCGCGCTCCCTCAATTGCGTGTACTATTCCTGTTACCACTTACCCCACAACTACACACCAGACTTAGCGGGCGGTGGTTTATCTTGTCTAGTGTAGTGGTGTTGTTATATTAAATTTAATGAATAGAATCAGGCGTTACTTTGCGGAAATCCATTATATAATTTTTTTTAAAAAGTAACCTCGCGTACATCCGCTCAATAAAATAAAATCATATGTCTTACCTAGTTTGCACGCAATTGAGGGAAGGTGGGAGGTGCTCTTCAAGCTAGGTAAGACACATCATTTTATTTTATCGAGCGGATGTACGCGAGGTAACTTTTTAAAAACTTTCATATTTTTTTTTACTTTAGTTTTCAGCCAGTCATTTCGTGCTACAATTAGGTGGCGAATTAATATCTGCTATTCATTGAATTCTATTTAATATTGTTCACAAGAACTATGGACAACAAATATATTTTTGTAATGGCCTATTTTATAAATACGCAACAGGAAATGAGGCTAAGCCATAAATTTCATAGTACGCGACGAGCATTCCAAGTTTCATCCTCGCCGGCACAGATAAATTTGTTACAATTTTAAGTGTTGATTTACCATGTGTTCGGCGGAAAAGGCCTGGTTTGCTAGGTGTGCAACACATTTATTAACTTTTATTTTTTGTTGTAAAACTTCACTTAAGATTTTTATATTATTATACTTTGATTAACCATATTTATTTATATTCTTTTAAAATTTTATTTCAGAATATTATATCATTGGTCTTAAAAATAGCAACCAGCAATACGGGCCACCAGCCAACAGGACGGGAGTAGCCATAACATTTTTCCCCGACACAAAGCTGTAATTTTTGCGGAGGGAAATCTGCGCACACAAAAACAATCGTTTGCCGCTACGAAACTCACACATAACAGTTAAAATAACTAACTAATAATTTCACACATAACATAAATACATCATAACAGTATCACTCGGCGACAGCGACGACTCGGATACAGACAGATAATTAGCTCAATCGATCCGCATGTTGTATGAGCAACATGTGTGGATAAACAAATTCGAAACAACACGACCGTTATTATTGTATTTTAATGTTCAAAAAAAAATAAAGTAGCCATAATGTTCTTAAAAATTACTTATATTACTCATACGTGGTAGAGCCATGCTGCAGCTATATTAGTAGTACGAGTATAGTTGTAGCACGAATGGGTCGACTCGACCGGGGATGAACCACGCTCTCACAGAATACCAGCGTAAAATAACAGCTTAACACTGCTGTGTTTCGTGTGGTGAGTGTCGAGAACCGGAGACCCTTTTTACTGGAAAAGAGGCATTCCATCTTAGTCCTTACGGATGACAACGCATCTGCATTTTGATTCGCAAACCAGGGTAGATGTAGATGTATATAGGCCACAGCGACCACTTACAATCAGGTGGACTGCGTGCTAGTTTGTCACCCTATCCTATAAAAAAATATATAAAAGGCTTTAATTAAAGGTAATCTTTTTCTAAATTTGGCAAACAGCAAAAGACTGAAAAATTCGTCATGTTCTTAGGACGTCGATTCAGCTACGTAACTGGATTTAGTCTAGTGAGCAATGCGGTTACAACTACAGAGTTTGATTGCACGCATAGAACCCCGTGGTCTTTGACAGAGGAAAACGCCTACGTATGGCTACTCCACTTCGGTCCGCCAGTGCGGGCCACAGTGCAGTGTTGCTCTATGATAAAAACAAATGAAAAAGAAAGTTTATTTTACCGTTTTTTTCCAGACAGAGAAACTTCATTTTAAAACGTTAATACATTAAAAACAAATTTGAGGTTTGAGAAACATGAGATTATTTTCTTACGCCGAAGATTAAGCGATTTCATTTAATAAATTACTTCGGAAAATTATGAAATACGCTAATATGCACTGTAGTGTCGCTTAGGCCCACTGCTCCTAACCCTTTCAGAAATAAGAGATATATATGCTCATTTTTTTTTTTTTTTTATAGTAGAGGGGGCAAACGAGCATGCGGCTCACCTGATGGTAAGTGACTACCGCCGCCCATGAACAACTGCAACACCAGGGAGGGAATTACAGATGCGTTGCCGGCCTTTTAAAAAGGAGTACGCTCTTTTCTTGAAGGTCCCTAAGTCGTATCGGTCCGGAAAAATCGCTGATGGTAATCGATTCCACAAGGAAGTCGTGCGAGGAAGAAAATATCTTCTAAATCGCACAGTGGTGGACCGCCAATCATCCAGATGGTGTGGATGGTATCGGGAGTTCTGCCGCGATGTGCGTTCGTGAAATTTGGCGGCTGGGATTAATCCGAACAATTCCTCAGAGCACTCCCCATGGTAGATGCGAAAGAAAATGCAAAGAGATGCAACATCTCTTCGCAGCGCCAATGAGTCGAGCCGATCGGAAAGAACTCGGTCGTCGACGATTCGAGCCGCTCTGCGCTGGATGCGGTCAAGTGGAAGGAGCTGGCACTGGGGAGCCCCTGCCCAGAGATGGGAACAGTATTCCATGTGAGGCCGAACCTGCGCCTTGTAAAGTTGCAGGCGGTGTGCCGGCATGAAATACTGTCCCGCTCTGCTGAGCACGCCAAGCTTTTTAGAGGCCAATTTGGCCTTCTCTTCCAAATGACCACGAAACTGCACGTCACTCGATATGTCGACGCCGAGGATTCCGATACTGGCTGAGGCAACCAGGGGAGTGCCTTGAAACTGAGGAGATACGACAAAGGGGTTCTTTTTAGCGGTAAACGCGCAAACTTGTGTCTTCTGAGGATTAAACTGGACTAGATTTAGTCGCCCCCAGTTCGAGACTTTGTCCAGCAAAGACTCGACTTCAGACACAAGTTTGTTCCGGTACTCGGAGACGTTTTCCCGAGAAATATTAGCACGGCCGGTGTATAGAGCATCACCAGTGCTGTCATCCGCATAGCAATGAATGTTACCAGTTAGCAACATATCATTGATATGCAGAAGAAACAGCGTTGGTGATAGCACACAGCCTTGTGGAACACCAGCGTTAATAGGCTTGTAGTCAGAACATGCACCGTCTACAACAACCTTGATGCTCCGATCTGCAAGGAAGCTGGTGATCCAATTGCACAATTTCTCGGGAAGCCCATAGGAAGGGAGCTTCGAGAGAAGCGCTTTGTGCCAAACCCGATCGAAGGCCTTCGCAATGTCCAGACTAACGGCCAACGCCTCCCCCTTGGACTCTACTGCCTCCGCCCATCTATGGGTCAGGTAGACCAGAAGATCACCAGCTGATCGACCCCCACGAAAACCGTATTGGCGGTCACTAATCAGCTGGTGATCCTCAAGGTACCGGATGAGCTGGCAATTGATAATGGATTCCATTATTTTGGAGAACAAGGAGGTGATGGCGATAGGCCTATAGTTGGACGGGTCTGAGCGGTCGCCTTTTTTAGGGATCGGGTGGACAAAAGCTGTCTTCCATGAATTCGGGACTACGCCTTGGGAGTAGGAGTACCGAAAAAGACGCGTTAGGACCGGTGCCAACTCCGGAGCACACGTCCTCAGCACAATTGGGGGGATTCCGTCAGGCCCACTCGACTTCTGGATGTCCAGGGAGAGAAGTGCTTTGCGAACCGAGCGCTGTGAGAACAGCACATCCGGCATAGAGCACTCACACCGCGGGATGGTCGGCGGTGTTTTCCCCCCGTCATCAAGAGTCGAGTTGGACGCAAAAAGGGAGCCTAAAAGGTCGGCTTTGTCTTTTGCGTCATGGGCCAGTGAGTCGTCCTCCCTGTGCAGAGATGGTAGTGATGGCTTACAGAAATTCCCTTGGACAGCCTTGGCGAGAGACCAGAATGCACGGGTTCCCGAAGGAAGGCGAACTAGTTTCTCGCCAATTCTGCCTATGTGCTCTGACTTTGCCTTGGCAATAACTCTTTTGAATTATGCCTTAATGTACCGTTAAAAAGATTGTAACTTTTTAATGAAAATTTGGAATTATGTCTCTGTATGCAGAAAAACAAAGATTATCAAACCACGTCCTAAATTACCTATAATTTAAAATATAAACAAGAACAATTATTAATTCGCCTTTTAAAATTAAAAGTGTAGTACTCCGTTAAAGGGACTGAGTAGAACGAGGTCAATGAGTTTATAGAGTGGCCTCGAGAGAGAACCTTTGTTATTAAGCTAATCGCCTCTCAAGTTCCATTCGCGGTACGACATTCCTGTTCATTTTTCCTCTAAATAGGTACTCAAGTATGGCCGTAATATTAAATGACCTGTGTGTTGTCATACCTGCAGGGGAATGATATTTTAAGCGTACTTTATATAAGGACGTAGCTCTTAATTCAACTGTGTTGTTATTTTATTTTGTTTTTATTTTACGCGATATCTTGGTAAATGGTCAAATCATTTTAAAGTGAAGGTGGTTCCATATTAATTTTTTTATATAAGGGGAGCAAACGAGCATGCATATTACCTCAGAAAGTAAGTGAATACTGTCGCCCATGTACAATTGCAACACCAGGGAAATTGAAAGTGCATTGCCGGCGTTTTAAAAAAGAGTAGGCTGCTTTCTTGTAGGTCCCAAAACAGAATTGAAAAAAAAACATTGATAAATTCCAATATAAACTACACTATTATATACCTACACCCTAATATACTAATACTTATATTAATATACTCTAAAGTAGTGCGCAAAAGCGCACTACTTTAGATTGCGCTACAACGCACTACTTTAAAGTGTGTAAAAGCGCACTACTTTTGAGTGCGCAAAAGCGCACTTCTTTAGAGTGTAGTTATATAAAAATAAATGTGAAAAAAATTCACCAGCAAAGGTGGAAAAATAGAAATGAATTAGTTAATGCAACTATTCAACTATTTAGATAACATTCTAGTTGTTAAATTGAGCTTGTGATATTCTTTAGCATACTCAAGAGTCAAAAATTACCTTAAATAAAAAGTATAAGCCGACTAAGACTTCAAATAAAGAGAAATAAAAACTAAAATTAATAAACTATTTCCACACAATAGCTTCTGAACTACAGACAATATAATATCTTAGCGCCATCTTCAGAAGTTACTATGTAGCAATTACCTACTTTCTTTTTAGTTATTTCAAGTCGTTTTATTATTAAACGTTTTATTCTTTTATAACATTAGCACTTTAACAGTCTATGAAAGTCACGATGGAGATATGCAACAAACTTTAAATAAAAAATGCTAGGGAGCCATAAAATCATGTAATTCTTACGCAATATGTACCGCAATGTACGCTGGCACTGTCAAGCTAGCTACTCTGTACCTGTACTTGAGACCAACAAGACTGGCTTCAACCAAATCAAGGTCACCAAAAAGCCTTATAGTACGCATCTCCACTCAATCCATTGTTCCTAATTAGTTCTGAGTATCGATGTACAAAAGGATTTCAAGAGTAAAGAGCTGAGCACATTACGTCGTGAATAAATCTTACAATACTAAAGAATGTTCCTTCGTCGTTTACTGTACAAATAAGGGTGCGACGAAGGGTACGACATGGAGAGAGAGGCGGCGTCGCATTCCACGCGAGTTTCCATGTCATTGTGCACGTGTAATCTATCGTCAAATTTTTTAAACTCGAATAGAATTATCTTTCTATCTCCCTCTTTTGTTTAATTTTGTACTTCTATAATGAGGTGGGTAGTGAATCGCTTAGTGAGAGAACTAACGATCTGCCCTGTCTGCTGGCTATTGTTTAGGAATAATGATTTTCCAACAATAAAGTAATTCCCCGAACAATAGGAAATGGCATTGACTATTCCGGATGTGGGTATAATTTTCCAGCTATTGTGGTTATTATTTGTGGTTTTCGCAATGCGAGATAGTAATGCAGTGAAAATTAAAAATCAACTTTGTGAATTATTTATCATACTAATAAGATATATCTCATCATTATCATCATTACAGCCTTTCATAAGTCCACTGCTGAACATAGGCCTCCCCTAAGGTATGCCACAAAGCACGGTCCTGAGCCACCTTCATCCATCGACTTCCTGCATGTCTTACCAGGTCGTCATTCCACCTCGTGGGGGGTCGCCCTTCACTCGCCTACCGGTACGAGGCTTCCACTCGAGAACCTTTCTTTCCCATCGGTTGTCGGTTCATCGAGCTATATGGCCGGCCCACTGCCACTTCAGCTTACTAATCTGTTGGGCTATGTCGGTTACTCTGGTTCTACTGCGGATATCCTCATTCCTAAGTTTATCACGCAGAGAAACTCCTAGCATAGTCCTCTCCATAGCTCGCTGAGCGACCTTGAGCTTCCTCATACGGCAAGCAGTAAAGGATCACGTCTCAGATCCGTAAGTCATCACTGGCAACACGCACTGGTTGTACAATTTCGTTTTAAGGTTTTGAGGTATGTCTGACGAGACGATGTGTCGTAGTTTCCCGAACGCTGCCCAGCCGAGTTCAATCCGCCGATTGACCTCTCGGTCGAAGTTGGACTTACCTAGTCGGACTTTTTGTCCCAGGTAAACATACTTGTCAACAACTTCGAGCTTAGTGCTCCCAACAACTACCGGCATAGGTGTGATATGGACGTTAAACATGATTTTGGTTTTGCCCATGTTCATCTCAAGATCTATCCGTTGGGAAACACTATTGAGGTCATTGATCATGGTGCTTAATTCCTCCAGCAATTCTGCAATAAGGACTATATCGTCGGAAAATCGAAGGAAAGTGATGTACTCGCCATTGATGTTAATACTGTATGCTTTCCAGTCCAGAAGCTTGAAAACGTCTTCCAATGCAGCGGTGAAGAGTTTGGGGATATAACGTCACCCTGTCTTACACCTCTCTGCAATTGGATAGGTTTCGTACTCTGGTTCTGCACTCGGATAGCCATCTTTGCCCTACTGTACAAGCACTTCAGCACTTCGATATACCGACAGTCAACTTGGCACCGCTGAAGGGACTGCAGCACCGCCCAAATTTCGACGCAATCAAAGGCTTTCTCATAGTCCACATACGCCAGGCATAGTGGAAAATTGTACTCCTCGGATTTTTGTACAACTTGCCGAAGGGTATGTAAGTGGTCTATGGTGCTAAAGCCCTTTCGGAAACCGGCTTGTTCGGGAGGCTGGAAGTCGTCAAGTCTGCGCGCGAGACGATTCGTCGATTCGTTCGACTCTCGAAAACAGCACGAAGACGCGGCTCAGAAGGCTTATCGGTCTGTAGTTCTTCAAGAGAGCGTTGTCGCCTTTCTTGAAGAATACGAGTAAGACCACCGCACTTCTGCTTCACGCCACCGGTGTAATGCCACCATGATGGACGGAATTAAAGAGCTTCTGAAGGACTACAAGTACTGGTTTTCCACCCGCTTTCTGAAGTTTCGCTATAATTCCATCCTCGCCTGGGGTCTTGCCGTTTTTAAGGTGCTGGAGAGTCATTCTTATCTTGCTCAGACTTATGTCCGGGGATATCTTCGGAATAGTGTCGGATAAGACTCGCTCTGGGATCGTTACTCACACTTGCGTGTGGCTCCAACGATGATGTGTACAGCTGCCCATAGAACCTCTCAATCTCACTCAAAATCTCAGGTGCCCTGGAAACGATACTGCCACACTCGGTCTTCAGCTTTGAAAGTTGGCTCTTTCTGGCAGACAGATCTCTGGCAAAGACTTTGGAGCCTTGGTTCCGCTGGATCACTTCTTCAATACAAGCTGTATTGAAGTTTCCTAAGTCCCGCCGCATGCATTTGGAGATTTGTCTGTTCAGTTGCCTGTATGCTGTCAAATCTGTTGAAGAACGTAGCTTCATCTCCCGTCTAATAGCCATGAGATTAAGAGTGTGATCGGAGAGTTTTTGAGTTCTTCTGCGGCGGGTCTTGCAGAACTTAGCTCCAACGGCATGGACAGTTTCCACGAGCTTGTCATTCATATCTTCCACTTCATTGCAGTTTTCTAAGCACTGAAAACGGTTTTGTAATTCGAGCTGAAAGGTTTCGTTACTTTGGAACAGAGCACGAGGGGGACGGAGCGTTGACTTCATCAGACGAGACCTCTCCAATTTAACGTTTAGGTTCAGTGTGCCTCTCACCATTCGGTGATCGCTACCAGTTTTCACTCTCGCGATCACGGAGACATCACTGAACAGTTGTCGTCTGGTCGTCACAATGAAGTCAATCTCATTTTTGTCGAACCGTTGGGGCTCGACCAGGTCCACTTCCTGTGGGGCCGCCTTTGGAAGAAAGAGTTCATCATAAAGAGATCTTTCTCCATGAAGTCGGCCAGCTGCTGGCCTCTTGGTTTCCGTTGCCCGTTGTACTTTCAGCTCACCGTTCTCTCTTGTGCCTAGTTTTGCATTTAAATCTCCCATTTACACCGTATATTGGGTTTTGGAAGAATGCATGGCTCTAGAGATATCCTCATATATATCCTCCACCTCCTCATCGGGGTGTGCCGAGGCTGGTGGGTAAACCTGTATGACCTTTAGCGAATACCGTTTGGTGATTCTGAGTATAAGGTAAGCAACCCTCGTCGACAAACTCTCAATCTTTACAACGTTGTTTACGAGAGACTTGTGGACGATTAATCCGACACCTCCTTGGGACAGATGGCCCTCCCGGTGATAGAGCAAGTTTCCGGATTCGAGGATTACCGTGTCCTCCCCCTCTCTTCGGACTTCGGATAATCCTATAATATGGCAGCGTAACTTGTCCATCACTTCTTCCAGCTCCACAATCTTCTCGTCAGTCCTCAGGGTGCACGCGTTGTATGTTGCCAGGTCGAGTCATCTTAGATGGCAACCGAACCTCCACCGGGGATTCTTAACAACAACTGCCCCGCCGTTATCATGGTCGCCACCGTAGCCAGGAATAGCGGGGCCGCCGGGTACTGGGTGCTGTTTATTAATGTCATTGCTCATGGGGGGTATTTGCCATAGTTGCCACGCTTGGCGAGCGGGTTGGCAACCGCAGTTTTTTATTGTATTTTTGCTGTTATCAGGAATAGATGCTGCTGCCCATCCCCTGCCTGTTCCACTTTGTCGCCTTTTACGACACTCATGGGAAGATATTTATATATCTAATAAATAAAAATTCAGTTTTGATTGTTCGTATTTTATGTGCAGCCATACCGTTCATCCGATTGCGCTAAAACTTTGTCAAATTATTACTTGCACTTGCGCGAATGTTATAGGCATAGTACAAATTTATTTGAAAGTTATAATATATTATTCAATTTCAATGAATGTATTATCATTCGTAATAAAAAAATATAACTCTTCTTATATATTTTTTTCTGTGGCAGCCGGGTGCGACGGGTACCAACTAGTCAAATAGAAATGAAAATGTTTGTTTGTTTGTTCGTGTCTTATGCGCTTTGTGTGTTCATCATATTGTGTTAAAACTTTGTCAGCTTATTGCCTGGATTTGTGCGAAAGTACAAATAGTAAATGTACAGCAGGTGATGCGCGTATCGTTTCGGCAAATTTATATGTAAATATTTTCTTCAGCGGCAGCAACGCGTTACGTTTAATTTTTCCTCTAGAAATACACTTAACACATACTGACTACGGTTGTACTACTGACTTGCATTTGACATGATCTTGACACAAATCCCTAGTTTCATTCACATCCATAAAATATTTATGGATACATGCTCGTTGGTCAAGCCTACACTTGATTTAGCCCACCTTCAGTATATCGCCAATGTGGTCCGTCTAGGACGACCCTTACGATTCTGCTATTTTCTTCTGCAGCATAAATTTGCTATTTAACTTTTCCTTAATCGTTATTTATACTTACCTACTTTAAACACTAGAAACAAACATAAGCTTGTAATGCCAGTTACTAGAGTCCACAGAATCAGTAATTCATTTATGGGGCAATGTATACGCTTTTACAACAAAATCCCAGAACATATTCAAAGTTTGTCAATAAACAAGTTTAAAAGTTTTATTAAAGAAAAACTGTACAAAAAGGGTTATTATAATATCAAGGAATACATGAATGAAAATAACCGCTGGGACTAAGGTGATGCCACCATGCTGGTTCTATTAAAAATTGTATAAACGAAGTTATTGTTAAGTGAAATATGTTGGAAAAAAAGTCCCGCTGGGTTTTTTGCTAGTTCTTCCCAGGACTGGGGTGTTTTCCGAACCAGTGGTAAATAAAAAATGACTTCCAATAAGTATTATGTAATAATCAATATTCAATAAAAAAATTTGTTTGTCTGTAAAGTAAACCACTGACGATAGTTGAACGTGACAACGTCATAAGAAATATTTAATATCGAAAGAATCATTACCTTTATCGCCGCAATTTTCTTTGCTATAAACAATTGACACCACATTCACTTTTCACTGCACGTCATACTTGACGAAAACATGTAAATAAATTATTGTATAGCAGCTGTCCATGCGGACATGCCGAACGCGGAGGCCGATTGTGCCTCTTTGTCGCTCGTCCCGCGCTCTCGCTTGCACTTTAAACGGAACGCCTCAGAGCGAGGTAACGCCGCATGAGTCATATTTTTTTCATGCGTGCCAGCCAGCTTCTTCGATTTATAAGACGTTGTCACGTCAAAAAATCTATTCTATTCTATTCTATAAGTGTCTAAACCACCGAAACATTCCTTTCTTAATCCTGGGCACAATATTTTATTGCGAACAACACTTTCCTTCTTTTATTTTTTATTAAATTATATCAAATAAATATTAAAAAACTAAAGTTATACAGTATCCATTGACTCATATTATCGTTTTGTGTATTCGTAAGAGACGACAGAGGGATACTGAAACAGGAGGTGGGCAGCAGCATCTTCCTGATAACTTCGGCAATTATGACAAACATCGCTCGATGAGATCGAGGAAATCTATGGTGAAGGCCTATGTTCAGCATCGGACTTTCATAGGCTTAATGATGATGACAACTGATGCTTTACAGCATAATATATAATTGAATTGTTTATGTATTTTTATGAATGGAGTTGATTATAAATCGACAACTTTGCAACTGAATTAATACATCAAATAAAACCGTAAAACAGATAAATGTTTTCAAACAATGTGCGTTGTTAATTTAGTTTTAGATTTATTAGGAGCCAATTGCGAATATACTGCGTGGCGCTCGTCCGCGGTTCTAATTTATGTGTTGTATTTGTTTTCGGAAAAAGTACGGCGGCCATGTTTACTACATGTAGACGTTTTACGAGTTTATTAACCGTGATTTTCTAAATGGTAATGCTATTGGATTCAAGAGCAATTTTTTTCACGACTACAACGGAAGAAGGGTAATGTTTTTAAATTGTATGTATGTATGTCTATTTCATTGGTACGGTGAGAAGCCTCTGTAGACATCATATGGGGTATCTTTAGATTTGTCAAAGTTATGGAAATGACATGGGGTAAAAAAAAATCTGTTTTCAGTAAACTTTTTAACGACTGTAGCATATTAATTAATGTGGAATAGTAAAAAAAAATCAACTAAATTTTTTTTTACTATTTTTGACATTGGAATTGTGTATAATATCTTCGCCAATAGTAAACTGATTTTAATGATTATTATTATATACATGATGGCTTAAGATTTACTCCACTGCAGCAACAAATATAAAAAAACACGATTCATATTATTTTCATAAAAAAAAAATGTATTCATAACTTTTAAAATATATTATTTAAGTGTTTTAAACTTAGCGCTCTTTTTTTAACAGATAGTGCCATCTACAGTAAAGAAATCATTAAAATTTATCAAAATAAATCAATTACACAATGTATAAAATCGATATAGGCTGTATGGTATATTTGTCCTTTGTCTATCAAGGGCTAAAAAATATGAAAGCGCCTTTGAATTTTTAATAGCAATATAACTAATAAAAGTTGAAAATAATTTTATTAACAAATTACGCATAGGCTACTGATATGAAATAGGGAACCATTTGAAGTAATTCTGAAATAAATAAATAAAAAATCGGTTTCAATACGTCAATTTTTTCTGGAGTTATTTTACCACACACACCACACTACCACATACGAAATAAGCATCGTAAAATTTTTTTCAAACCGATTTTTTTCAAAGTAGCAATATAAAATGATTGTTTAGAAAATACAGTATGGATTAATTATACTGTTTTCTTGATGTACGGCTACTCATATTATGCAATATCGTTATGATAGTGGCATTTTAAGATCACAAAATTGCTTGACCTTGACGTGTTGAGAGTAAAGCACTACCTAATAACCCTTCGCTTTATGAGGCGTGCAAAAACAAATCGTTAGCAGTCTTAAGATAGAAAATTTAGAAAAAAAAACTTTGAAAACATGATGGCAGCCCGGCCGAATAATTGCTACATAATAATAATCATAATAATCAAAGATCAAAGAAAACAAAAAAATGAAAGTATTATCTCTGCACAAGATAAAATTAACAGCTGGTTGCAGAAGACGTTACATGGAAGACACCGTCGCGACTTGATGAACACAAACGTAGACAAGATAGCATCTAACATGTGGCTCAAGCGGGGAGAACTCTTCCCTGAAACGGAAGGCTTCATGTTAGCAATTCAGGACCAAACTAAACATACTCTAAACTACAGAAAACACATAATTAAAGACCACACTCTACAATCAGACCTTTGCAGACATTGTCATAATAGCTCAGAAACCATTCAGCATATCACTGGTGCCTGCAGCTCAATAACCCAGACCGACTATAAACACAGACACGACCAAGTAGCTGCCATTATTCATCAGTACCTCGCATATAAATATAAACTTATAGATGTAAAAATAGCATATTATAAATACAAGCCCGAAATCATACTCGACTCCCGTGAATTCAAACTCTACTGGGACAGAACTATATTAACTGATAAGACCGTGCATTATAATAGACCGGATATTACGCTACATGACAAAAAAAACGAATCAGTTTATCTTATAGATATTGCTATACCGAATACTCACAATTTGACTTCCACCTATAATGAAAAAATAGCCAAATACACTGATTTATCCATCGAAATAAAATCCCAGTGGAAAGTAAAAACTGTAAAAACTGTACCTATTATAATATCAGCAACTGGCGTCATTCCCCGTTCACTTTTTTCTAGCTTAAAGGATCTAGACATCCATAAACTTACCTTTATATTGCTGCAGAAAGCAGCAATATTGAATACGTGTAGAATAGTCCGTAAGTTTCTGTCTAAAGATTAAACATTCAACCGAGTTCGTTTGGCTAACAGCCCGCGAAAAAGGTATAATACCTCGGAAACGAGAGAATACTAAACAGAAAGTATAATAAAAATAATAATAATAATTCTTTATTTCAGATATCAAAGATCCATAAGTTGTTAGTATGACTTATATTAGGTTAGTAATTGATAACATTAAATAAATTTAATTAAATTAAATCAAAACTAAAATCAAATCTATACCCAAAATTAAATTACAATGAAATCAAAAATAAAATAAAATAATAATCGAATAATAGGAATGTCAAAATAAAATACAATGAAACAAAAAATCAAATAAAAATCAATCGAAATCAAATAACGTCTTAATTAAATTAGATTAAATACAATCAAAATAAAATCAGATGTCAATTTGGATTTAATTTAAATAACTGTGTTTTAAAATAACCCTCCTCACAAAGCAGGCCCAAAGCGGAGAAGTATACCTATCTGCCAGAGTTTGCAGAATGCTATTGGGACTGCCTCGCGCTCTAAATATCAGCGATGTGGTTTTTTGCGAATAATGGCTGCAAAGTCGTCAACTTGGTATTCTGCAAACATCGCTGATGTACTACAGAAACGAGGCAATCCCAACAACATCCTGAACACATTATTATATTGGACTCGTAGGGTGTCCAGCGACTTCTTGGTATAGCTGGTCCACAGATTTCCCGTGTACATGTTTTGGCAATACGCTTTAAAAAGGGTCACCTTTACGTCTTCGCTACAACGATAGAATCTGCGAGCCAACATATTGCCTCTTACTGAGAGAGCCCTACGTTCCCTTTCTATATCAGCGTCGTCTTTAAGGTCGTCAGTAATTATATGTCCCAGATATTTAAATTTTGATACACGTTGTATGTTCACGCCGTTCAGGGTAATGTTATTGACTTTATCGGGACATTTACCAGCGGCCTTAAACACCATGTATTCTGTCTTTTTTACATTGTATATGAGCCCGTGCACAGCAGCATATTTCTCACAAACCCTTAGCATCCCGTTAAGACCCCGCAATTGGACAGAGCAGTACACTGTCATCAGCGTAATTTATATTGTTGATGCTTACTCCGTCAATACGGCATCCGACACGCATACTGCTCAACCTGACAATGAGATCATTAATATATATGTTGAAGAGTGTGGGAGACGTCAAGCCTCCCTGTCTTATTAATACTCTAAGCTTACCCCACTCTCCAACACATATTCTTCCGAGAGAGAGTCGGCCCATTTTACACAAATTGTCTGGTTGGCATACCAGAACTTAAATACCTATATTTAGCAGTTCAACCGGTAGTCCTCTGTCCTCCAGCTTTGCCCACAATATGTTATAAGACACTAAGTCAAATGCCGTTGACAGGTCTAGGAAACAGCCATAAACCTGTGTCCCGCGATTAGTATAGTATTGAACAGTGTGCTTTAAACTTACAATTGCACTCTCAGTAGATAGCCCAGACCGAAACCCAAATTGTGCATCATGTAGCTTAGCTATTTTTTCAAGGTAAGAATTAAGCACACCGTCCAGCACCTTAGCAATCGTCGTTGCCAATGAAATTGGATGATAATTTTTCATGTCCGAGACGTCACCAGTCACAGTCACCAGTAATGGCGCGTCTCCACCAAAGTTTTCAACATTTGTCAACACGTGTTGCCGTCAAATGTTTCTGTCAGGCGCTTCTCCACCAAAAATGTTGACAACATTTATGTTTTCGACATGTTGACAAATCAACAAAATTTGTTTCAAAATGTTGCAAATCAAAGGAATACGCTTGTTGCCGACATTTGTTCCCTCGGTGGAGACGCTTCTTGCAACATTTTGAAACAAATGTCGTCGACTTTTGTTGATTTGTCAACATGTCGGAAACATAAATGTTGTCAACATTTTTGGTGGAGACGCTCCTTAACCCTCACTGCATTGAGAGAATCCCTGTGCCTACCTGTGTTCGGTATTGTTGGCGACGCGCTTTAAAAATCATTTTAATAATTTTCCACTTCGTAAGAACAAGCATATTTGCATGTATAATCATTTATGATTATAAGTAAAACAAACCCTAGAACAATGTATGTTATAATATAATTTAAAATTAAAACTTTTGTACAACCAACTTCAATATAAATTATTAAGAATAACTCATAAACCATTAGTCAGACCTTGATCAAATTTATATGGGACCACATGGAAAGCACTAGCTTTTAACTAAAAAAGGAATTATCGAATACGGTTCACCGAGTAAGAAGTTATGAGGTAACACACATAACAAAACATAGTCGAATTGAGTACCGGCTCCTTTTCGAAGTCGGTAGAAAAGTAAATAGATTCAATATAATGCTAAGAACATTCGATTGTCGAGCGAAAGTTAAGGGTTCGATTCCCCGGTCGAGAGTTAATTCCACAATAGTTTTTTTTTTTTTATAGATTAACTTCGTGTTATATAGTAATCGGCTATGTAATACGAATAAAAGTTTTATATTAAACAAGTAAAAGGCCAGTTACGTGGGCTAAGCCCACTCAGGACATGTTATCTTTAAAATCACTGGTCAAAGACGTTTAGATTGATATAAAATAATAAGCAAAAAATCCAAAGTCCAAAAGTCGCATCTCAGCTACTCAGCTGTCATTGTCAATTATGTTTAGATTAGATACTTGTTTTAGTTAAAAATATGTTATGTTCTTGTGATAACAGATGAGATACATAATGGCTAGATAAGAATAGCATATGTAAATAAATAATGTTTTATAATGAACAGAGGTAGCTGTAATTTAGGCAGAGAAAGCAGTTGCCTCCTACCGTGGTGACAAGGATCGTGCAGATATTAGTTGTTCATTTTGTATGGGTCTCAAAGTCTAAATAATGTATTAAAATATAAAAATAAAATTGTTAAGCATGTTTAATCAGTTTATAGAAATTTCAGTAATGTTTGTAAAAATAGGCAATAAATGTTTCAGGATTATTGTGTAGAACAATAAGGTAAGTGATGTGTTAAAAGTGTTTAATTTTGTGCTTAGAATAGCGAAATAGTAATAAATTTATATACATAAGAAAATTAAAGTTGAATTAAACTGTAGCTATGAATGCTCTATAAAGGGTTTAATTTGTGAAGTAAACTATTATATTAGTTAAGATATTCATGTTTATTAATAAAGATTGTTGTTTTGAACATGTGTAATATAAGATTTAGAACTTTAAAAATGTCTTGTAAAATTGGTGTCTTTTTCTGCCGACTTCCAAAAAGAAGACGGTACTCAATTCGACTGTATGTTTCTTTATGTGTGTTATCTCTTAACTTTTTACTAAGTGAACCGATTTCGATGACTCTTTTTTTATTTGAAAGCTGGTACTTCCCTTGTGGTCTCATATGAATTTGATCAAGGTCAGACCATTACTTTTTAAGTTATTCTTAACAACTTATATTGAAGTCGGTTATACAAAATTTTTAATTTTAAAATATATTAAATATCTTAATATGTCTTAATGTGATAGCGATGTAATGTATACCATAATAATAAAACTAGCAAGCTAACAGCATAGCAAAGTGGCGAAGCAATCAGCTTTGTAGCGGTTTGTAACGGTTGCCGTTGAGAAATAAGTTTCAAAATAGGAGGTTCAGATGCCTGGGTGATCAGTAATCGATTGCTGAAAACAGAATTTGAAAATTCGAAACAGTTCTCGAGATAATCGTGGGACAGACGGACAGACGGACAGACAGACGGACGAACGGACAGACGGACAGACGGACAGACATCGTGAAATCAATAAGTGACTTCGCAAGCTTCGCCACTTAATAAGAGTTTTGTGATGTGGTATTAGTTTCTGTGGATAGAAGGTCACTAATTGGTTGATCTCTGCTGCAGGGCGGGTCATAGAAGCCGCTGTTACTTTTCAGGTATAATATAGACCGTAACTTTTGTCAAACGTCATTTTAGTCATTCCAAAATGAAGTTCCTTTGACCAATGGAAAAAAGTCCACAAGTATCCTTTTTAACCCACGAAGAAAATAGAGGGGTGTTAAATGTTTCCAGAGTGTATATATGTATCTTTGTATCTATGTATCTGTGTGTCTGCCTGTAGCATCGTAGCTACTGAACGGATGAATCGATTTTGATTAAATTTTTTTCGTTTGAAAGGTGTCTTAATCAATACTGTTCTTAGATATGTTTCAAGAAAATCTGTTCGGCCGTTAGAACATCATCAGCTCTTTATATTTCGGGGATTACAAATTTTGACGTGACAACGTCTTATAAATCGATGAAGCTCGCTGCACGATCGAAAAAACATGACTCATGCGGCGTTACCTAGGCGTTCCATTTAAAGTGCAAGCGAGAGCGCGGAACGAGCGACTGTGCGAGCGAATGTGGTGTCAATTGTTTATAGCAACGATAATTGCGGCGATAATAATTATTCTTTCGATATTAAATATTTCTTATGACGTTGTCATGTTCAACTATCGTCAGTAACCCGACTTTACAGACAACCGATTTTTTTTTAATTTCAGATATTATTTGTCAATTTTTTTAAAGGTCAAATAAGTTAAAAGGTGCTCTAGAGTAATAACAAATATCTTAATCTTTTAGAGTAATGTTCGGTGCTTTCATAGTGTATGAATTGCAGTAGGTATTGTAGATTATTTTGGTAAAAGTTGCCGTAAAATAACGTCGAAGAAGGATCATACCGATCTATAAACGCCAAAACACTATCGCCTTAAAGATACCGATGTTGCAGTTTCGTATGGCAAAGCCACGCTGTACCTTTATTATTGTTATAGGACGAATGGGTCGGCTCGATTGAGGAAGAACCACGTTCTCACGGCGAAGCAGCTTAATGCTGAATGTGTTTCGAGGACTATCTTCAGAGGCGACAAAGTATCTGCTTTTGTTTCTTGATAAAGGATAGGTGTAGATGTCTAAGGACTTGTATGTTACCATTAGTAGTCTGTGTGCTCGTATGTCACCCTTATTCTATAAACTATACCTGTCAAATTTGGCAACCATAGCAGTGGACTTTTGCTAGACTGTAACCGTAACGGTAAACCTACTAGTATCTGAAGCTTGCCAAGTGTTTTATGATAAAAATTAGGCATAAATATTTTGAATATCGTTAGTGAATAACAAACCTAAGCAGTTCCATTTAATTTGATACAGTGAAAGGAAGAAGTGCTTTATTGCGGCTAATTCCGTACTACGTCACGTGTTAATCTGGTTCAGATTTATTAGGGGCCAATTGTAAATGAATTAGGCGGTGGGCAGTGTACGGAGTAGTCTCGTGATTTATGTGCTGCGGTTTTTTTTTAAATAAAATAATGTTGGAGAAAAAGGGTAAGCTACTTTATTTTTCACAACTCTACTTTAGTCAGTTAATAGAATCAGGCGTTACTTTGCGGAAATCCATTATATTAAAGGTGCTAAAAATTCATTATCTAAGATCCGCGGTAAAAATAATTTAAAATTAAAAATTTTGTGCAGCCGACTTCAATATAAGTTATTAAGAATAACTCAAATAACTCAAAACCTATTGGTCTGACCTTGATCAAATTCATATGGAACCACACGAGAACTATTAGCTTTCATATAAAAAAGAATCATCAAAATCGGTCCACTTAGTAAAAAGTTATGAGGTAACACACATAAAAAAAAACATACGCGTGGAATTGAGTACCGTCTCCTTTTTGGAAGTCGGCAGATATAAATAGTATAATTTAAAATTAAAAATTTTGTACAGCCAACTTCAATATAGGTTATTTAAGAATAACTCAATAACCATTGGTCTGACCTTGATCAAATTAATATGGGACCACACGAGAACTATCAGCTTTCATATTAAAAAAGAATCATCGAAATTGACAGATAAAGGACATTGCTCTGCGCCCATACATTGTTCGCCCTGGAAGCAAGAGCATCGGAAAATTATGTATTTTATTGTTGATCATTAGTAAATTACTATTTGATCTTATTTTTATAGCGGACTAGCTGCATAATAGATATATTTCAAAAAAAGTATCAGATTTTGAGGTTATAATCGAATCACGAATATTACGGTTTTTCATAGATCTGAGTGATTTTTAACCCTTAAATGGACGATTTTTGTTCCACGTTTAAAAAAAATATATTTGTGTAATAGACATATATTACTGTCTAGGAAAAATGAGTAAAAAAATCTAGACATGAATTTACTATACTTTTTTTGCAATAATGTGAGTGTTGTTTATAAACTACATTGCGCATTCATTGAGATTTTGCAAGTATGGGTAAAATAAGAGTGGATATTGTTTTTGAAATGTATTTATTTATTCTTCATTATGATATTTATAAAAACAATTGCTTTTTTTCGTATCACATAAAGATACACGACATTTTTGGCATATTTTGAATGTAAAGCCTGAACATTTTGGGAATTTGCATCTCTGCTGCTTATCCAGCCAAACTGTCCAATGATATGTCTGATCCAATCTGACGTCTTTCAAAGGAATTGCTTGAGCTGGTCCTCGGAACTTCTTCATTACAAGTTCTCTTTGTATTGTGCTCCCACTAGGTCGACCACGTTTAGCGCCATTTGCAGGTAGACCCAATTTGCAGAGGGTTTCAGCAAGCTCTAGTCTGAATGTACCCAAATTGAGAAGTTGAGTTTAGATCTGATGTAAAATAAAATGAAAAAAAAATCATACGTCGTGTTACAAGACATCAATACTTCCGTTATCTGAGTTTCCCCCCTAAAAATAAGGCTGTCTTCAGCAGTAACAAGATTCCGTTTTCGCCAAACCAGAGGTCGTTTAGAAATCCCTTGTGATCTACTCTGGGGTGCTGCTTCTTCGGCTTCCAAAATAGGAGGGTCTGGCATATTTTCATCGTTGTCGATTACGAGAGGAGGATCAGCATCCACTTCATCAGACTGGGCATTCTCACCTTCATCACTATTTTCAAGGTCTCGAAGAACATCTCGAGCTGTTTGATAATAGTGACCTTCATCCTCTACTTCGGAGTCTGACCCGTCTAAGCCATCTTCTGAATCTTCAAGAGTTTCTAAATACTTTGTAATTTCGCTTTCTAGTAATCGCGGCATGCTGAAAAGCAAAATAAAAATCCTTCACCAAACATGCATTTATTTAGCAGGCAATGCGCATTGTAGTTTTCCTACAACATACCAGATTTCGCCTAATTCGACAGTAGCATCAAGTGATTTTCAATGTTTTATAACATGAACATATAATTGAAGATAATATAATCAAGCAAATAAAAATATGTTATATACTTACATTATATTTTATCAAAGTCCGAACACAGCTACAAAACTTAGTTTCGCGCCACTAGAAAAGTTTTCTTCAAAGTGACATTTGCCATTAACTTATTTTCAATGCATAAAAATATTGGGTAGTGCCAACATTAAAAAAAGTACAAAATTCGTTAAGAAATAAGAACTAGTCGTCAAAATTAACAAAAAATTAAAAGAAGGTCAATTTTATCTGTGATGTTTAGTGTGTTGTTTAAAACAACATTGTCCATTTAAGGGACAAACTGAAAAAAGATGTCCTAAAACATATAGGTAGCTATTTTTAGTACCTATCTACATAATTAAGTATGCAATTTTTATTCTAAAGCCTAAATACGCTGGAAGTGCAACGTATAAATGCATAGAATCTAGTTAACAAACCTGCTTACTGAGCATTGGTTTTGAAATGAGAGATAATATTTGTGTGTATTAATGTAAATAGGCCATATAGCTCGAAGAACCGACAACCGATGGGGAAGAAAGGTTCTCGAGTGGCAGCCTCGTACCGGTAAGCGAAATGTAGGGCGTCCCCCCACGAGATGGAGTGACGACCTGGTAAGACATGCAGGAAGTCGATGGATGCAGGTGGCTCAGGACCGTGCTTTGTGGAATTCTTTGTGGAAGGCCTATGTTCAGCAGTGGGCTTGTGAAGGGCTGTAATGATGATGATGATGATGATGATTAATGTTAAAAAAATGTGTTTATAATGGCTGTTAGCATTTAGATGTTGTCATTAGCATATACGGTAGGGTAAGATAGCTAGTACCTAAATGTATAAGGATTTAGATTTAGGCTGTAATGATGATGATGATGATGAATAACCCCTGGGAATGAGGTGGTCGCTTACAAGCAGTTTCTAAAATAAATTTTGTAAATAGTTCGTAATCATTTATATTGTAAAATTTATTTTAAAAAAAAGTCCCGCTTGGTTTCTTACTGGTTCTTCCCAGGACAGAGGATTTTTTTCGAACCAGTGTTAAAGTACAAAATGACTTTCAATAAGAATTACACATGTAATGTATATTGAATAAAAATTATTCTATTCTATTCTATTCTACTGCTTCACAATATGTTGATGCGTCACATTGTGCAGCCCTTGGGAGATTTTGACGGCAACTTGAGCCAGCAGGCAGCTGACAGTTGGCGATGGTATCTAAAGGCGCCTATGCAAACAGCTTATCTTGACAATCCACCACCATCAGAGCACTTGTTTCACCGTTTCTACTAATAGTTCACATGCGTAGACAGTTAATACATAAAACCGCACCACTTTTACATATCAAAATCCACTTCAAACTATTAATTTAAACTATAATACAGGAGCAACAAACCACCGCCGATGAAGTTCCCGCCAAAACTCCAACTTTATATTCCGTTACGTTATACTAAAGATTAACTATTGACTTAGTTATTGGACTTCATTTCCGCGTAGAAGTTCGTCTTGGTAGGTACTACCCATTTAGCTATTTCTGATTCCAAGCAGTAGTGCACGCACTCCTATGTTCCGGTGTGAAGGACTTAGAGAGCCATTATAATTACACGCTCTAAGGCATTATTCTTAGTCCTCAGATGTGACAATGAATTTGTAACCAAAAAATACAAAGAATAATTGAAGTTGATTGCTGGATTGATAGGCCTTCTCTGAACGGGTTCCTGCCTTATCGTGGCGGGAAGGGGCTCAGTAGCCGTGGCTTGTTCAGCCATGGTGAGAGGAACCCATATAGCTGGCCCGAGGTGAAGGGTGTTTACAATGGATGTGTGTCGGTGGGTCGCGGCGAGGGGATTTGCCTCTCTTCCCCCTACCTCTGCAACCAAAGTGGAGGCGCTAGCAGAGAGGAGTGTTGGTATGGTGATGCGCCACTCGCCTCATCATGTTGCTGTGGTTCGAGTGGTGAGTGATGAGAACGGGAAACCTGTTTTATTAGAGAAGAAGTATTACATTTTTCGAATCAAAAATTAATAATTGTGAAATGAAGGTAGCTATGTTTATTATGACATTGGGACGTCAAACACCTCATACCCCTGGTCACAGGGGTATGAAAGTCCTCAGTAGCTTGCTCTTACGATACTTTTTGATACTAGTGCCACAGAATACCAGCATAAACTAGCAGCTTAATGGCGCCGTGTTTCATATGGTGAGTGTAGAGAACCGGAGACCCATTTTACTAAAAGAAAGGCATTCTATCTTAGTCCTCACGGCTGACAACGCATCTACGTTTCAATTTGTAAACGAAGATAGACGTAGATGTCTATGGGCCGCAGCAACCACTTACCACCAGGTTGACTGTGTGCTCGTTTGTCACCCTTATTCTATAAAAAATATCACAGTCATTAAAAGCACTACTTTCTACAATATATTTACACATTTAATTAAAAAGATGATGCAAGTTATTATTTATACTGAAGCCTAAATCACGCCGACAAAGTTTTGAAATACTGCGGTATATATAAATAAAATAACTCTAAAAATGAACGAAGCAATTTAAGTTCATGGTCATTTAAAACAAGGTACCTAAATGAAGGATAATAAAATACATTTCCTTTTGATTTTATGGAAATGTGTACGATGTAATACTGAATCTAGTTGAAAGCGCCCTCTAGTGCATTTTTCAGTAATTTATAAACCTAACTCCATATATGAGAGTGTAGATGAAACTTCCCTCGTTTCGTCACCTAATAATTTGTCAGAGTGGCTCATCTATGCCTTATATAGTATATTTTCTATGCCTGTGACCATGGGTGCTGTAAAGTACTCGAAACGGCGGCAATGTAAAATAAATTATTATACGAGGTAAAATCCGTAAAAAGTAGTTTCATCTATAAACAGTCCGTGTTAAACTATGGGACACAGCATTAACTTTTCTTCCATTGACTCACCATCATCAGTATATCACTCACTCATCTAACATCAGTTGGACTGTGTACTCATTTATCACACCTTTACTACAAAAAAAAATCACAGATCAATTAAAGTAAAGTAAAGTTGCAGCCTATTTACGTCCCACTGTTGGGCACAGGCCTCCTCTCATTTCTGAGAGGGTTTTTTAGGGCAAGGAAATGTCCGCCGCGCTTCAATTATAGATTAAGCTCCAACACTCACTTAAATATTATCGTCTTCAATATATCGCCAATTTAGTCGATAAACTTCCGTCTAAGGCCCTTGCCCCCCCCCCCCCCCGGTACCCAACTTGTTGGCGGGAAAGGGAGAAGGCTTAGTAGCCGTGGTTTGGTCACACGGTGAACTATGAGGAATCCACATGGCTGGTTCGAGGTGTTGAGCCAGCCCGAGCTAGCCACTCGGGCCTTTGAGGGCTTGGCTCCACTTCGGTTGTGTGTTGGAGGGCTGCGGCGAGAGGGACGCAGTCGCAAAGAAAAAGTAGTGTTGTTATGGTGACTTGTCCTATCCTCCTGAGAAACCTGAGAAGGAGATGGTGAGGAGTAGTCCTTCTCCGAGGATGGAGCACCATAGAGCGGCCAGCGTTGGAGGGGCCTCGGATATGTGCAGGAGCGTACCCGTGTCAGTGCGAGTTCGACCTAACCCGTCCTTGCCCCCGCAAGGTGAGTATGCGTAGGCATTTCCCCATGTAAAACAAAAAAGGCGTCCCTTGCCGCCTCTACCATTTTTTTCACAACATCATCTTGCAAACTACACTTTTCTTTCAAAGGCAATTTTTCCCTTTTTTTTAACAACATCATCATGCAAACTACACTTTGCTTTCAAAGGCAATTTGTGGTAGAGCCACGCGGCAGCTTTTGCTGTCGCACGGATGGGCCGGCTCGAACCGGGGTAGTACCACGACCTCACAGAATACCAGCGTGAAGTAGAGGTTTACCTCTGTGTTTCGCTTGGTGAGTGCAGGTGGCCGGAGGCCCTTGTTACTGGAAATGAGGCATTCCATCTTAGTCCTCACGGGTGACAACGCATCTGCATTTTGATTCGCAAACGAGGATAGATGTAGATGTCTATGGGCCGCAGCAACTACTTACCATCAGGTGGACTGTGAGCTCGTTTATCACCCTTATCCTATAAAAAAAATTCAGATTCAGCCCTTTACATACTCCTAAATGACCGCATTTCTACAGCACTTATTCTATCTTCTCGTGCTTCTTCTACACTCAACTTTCTTTACCATAATATAATAAGGGCCTGTGTATAGGTGGGCTGCGGAGAGAGGAGTGTTCTCGCCCCTACTGCTACAGCCGAGGTGTAGTCCCGTGAGGAGAGGAGTGTTAATATTGCGAGAAGCCCATCTTACTTCCCTCCACTGCCCAAACTGGCTGTAGGTGGTGCCATAGACCAGATCCGCCGCTAGGGTCAAGGAAGTGGTGCTGGCTTTATCTTGCCCCATGGCCTCCGTGTATGGTACTCGGGAGGGTCCGCTGCGCAAGTAGATTTAGAGGCCGCGGAGGAAGGTGCAACTTGTGTTTCTGGTGCGCCTTACCTTAGAAAGAAAAGGGAGAAAAGAAGTCCTCCCCTGAGCGGAGGTTGCCATAGGGCAGCCGGTGCTCATCCGACATAACCCGTCCTTATCCCCACGAGGCGGATATGCGTAGGCATTTCCCTATGTAAAAAAAATCTAATTTAAAAAGTCGTTAAAATTTAAAAAACAAAACTTCTATGAAAAAAACTAGATAAAATATAACAGAAATAAGATTTCCTTCTTAAAAGATTTACTTTGATTCATTTCTACGTACATAAGTATACATTAAGTCTACTGTATAAGTAGTCAAGAAACAAGAGTTACTTTCAAGTTAAATCAAACACAGTTATTAAATGCATGGAAGTTACAGGCGCGTCGTTTGTAAGCAAACTGTTAAGTCTATGAAACTCTTCAAGAGGAGAATGCTGTAGACATTTTCCTCTTGCATTTTCAGTTAAGCACCGGAGCTATTCTTAAAAGAATGTTTAATAAGTAAAGTATTAACTGATTTAATAGTCTTAATTTTAACTTGACTTCAAAAATATACAAAGTCCTCAATTCAACTGGATGTTTATAAGTAGTAGAGCCATGCTGCTGCTATATTAGTAGTATAGTTGTAGCACAAATGGGTCGGCCCGACCGGGGAAGGACCATGCTCTCACAGAATACCAGCGTTAAATAGTAGCTGTCACTGCTGTGTTTCGTATGGTGAGTGTAGAGAACCGGAGATACATTTTACTGGAAAAGAGGCATTCCATCTTAGTACTCACGGGTGACAACGCATCTGCATTTTGATTAGCAAACGAGAATAGATGTAGACATCTGTCTATGGGTATCTATATATAATATAATCTATCTATGTATATCATCCAGCCAGCTTTTTCAACTCCAGTCTTTTTTTCATTCATTCATTACAGCCCTTCACAAGTCCACAGCTGAACACAGGCCTCCCCCAGGGAATATCACAAAGCACGGTTTTGAGCCACCTGCATCCATCGACTTTCTATATGTCTTACTAGGTCGTTACTCCATCTAGTGGGGGGCTGCTATGCACTTTGGTTACCGGTATGAGGCAGCCACTCGAGAACCTTTCTCCCTTAGATGGTTGGTTATTCGAGCTATATGGCAGGCCCATTGTCATTTCTGCTTACTTATCCGTTGGGCTATATCAATAACTCGGGTTCTCATCATTTCTTAGTATAACATGCTGAAAAAATCCCAGCACAGCCCCCTCCATAGCTCACTGAGCGACCTTGAGCAGCATACTGCATATTTACGTGGCAGAGTCATGCTGCAGCTATATTAATAGTATAGTTGTAGCACGAATAGTTCGGCTCGACTGGGGTAGGACTACGTTCTCACAAAATTCCAGCGTAAAATAGCAGCTTAATGCTGCTGTGTTTCGTATGGTGAGTGTAGAGAACCGTAAACCTATTTTACTGGAAAAGAGGCATTCTATCTTAGTCCTCACGGCTGACAATGTATCTGCATTTTAATTCGCAAAGGAAGATAGATGTAGACATCTGTCTATGGGCCACAGCAACCACTTACCATCAGGTGGACTGTGTGCTCGTTTTTCAGCCTATCCTATAAAAAATGTTTTTGTTTACAGTGTAGTGGCGGTGTAAGAATATCCATTACCCCATATCATCCCGTGGGTGTCGTAAGACGTGACAGAGGGAAACAAATCAGGAGATGGGCAGCAGTGTCTTCCTAATAACGACTGAAAATAAGATATACTGCGGTTGTCAACTGTGCGTAGCAACTATGGCAAATAGTCTAATGTTATGGGAGCCTTATATTCAGCAGCGAACTTTACTCGTAATAGGCTCCAACGGTAACGGTTCTTGTTTGTATGTCTGTTACATGATTTCTCTGCCAATTAAGAAACAATTCAAATGATATTTTTCAGTTATTTAATAGTTTACACTTCAACAGTGCGCCCTTAAAAATAAAAAAATAAAACTCCACTAAGGGTAGAAAAATCATAAAGAAAACGTTTATTTAACTATTTATAAGACATTCTAATTGTAATCTCGAGCTTGATAAAAGGTCAAAAAATAAACTTTTTACGAAATGTTAAAGCCGACTTTCCGTATTTCAGCTGGTTAGTACCACTTTGTCACCGATTTTGTCGATCTTTCGTCTTAAATGCGTGTGAAATATCCTGCCCCTTGCCATTTCACCCTTTGGCCGTAATGGAGAACGTCTACAACGTCTGTTTTGTTCATTAACACGTTCATGCACACACTTCAATATAGTAGGTCTATGTGATATTGCACATAATTTTTTCATACAAACTAAAGCGACGTCTAATGACGCTGTGCAAATAACTGATAAAATTGGTATTGAAATATATTGCGCTGACGTCCTAAGACGTCACTACATTTTCGTTTATGAGAGTCAAAAATGCTTTCATAACTAGAATACTCTGAATCGTCTGTGGTGCTATAAGAATTTTCTGATGCGAAATCCGATGTAGATCTAACATCAGAAGCAGGTCGTAAATTGGAACAAGTACTCTTTTTGACATGCAATAATGACTTTTTGCGCTGTTTGCCCCGCTCAAACTGCAAATGCCAATGTCACAGGAGCTGTCGTCATCATTATCACCAATTGGGCCGTAATCAGCATCTGATCCAAACTCTCCATCGTTAACAAAAGGGACTGGCGTGGTTTCCCGGAATGAAGAAAGCTCATCGATTTTCATTGAAGATTCCTTTTTTTGGCTTATTTTAATATCTCTAACAAACAAAAAAATACAAAATATGTATTTTGAACATATTCAGACTTATTACAATAAAGTAAAATATATTTAATTCATTGATTAACCAATAATTATAATTAAAATTTAAGGTATAGTGTAATAAAAAAAATAATAATTTTATAATGGATCTGTGTTGTCTGTATCAAATTAATTATTATTATTATTATTTTATATCTTTATTTTTTCTAGCCTTGCGGCCGTTATTAATGCTAATTACGGGTGTTCACCAAGTAAAAAGCATATGGGCATTTTATTAAGTAGTGTGTTCTGGGATATTGGGCGTAACTTCGTTTTCATCTATTTGTAAAAATTTTCTCACAATACGGCACGTATTTAATATGGCGGCTTTCTGTAATTGTATGTATTTATTCTCTTTTATATTTAATAGTTTCAGGCTGTGGTGAAGATGTTTTGGGATAACACCTGTGGTTGATAACACGATCGGTACTATGTAGACTTTTTCTTGTTTCCAAATTCTGCTAACTTCGTCTTGGAGATCTGCATATTTGTGGATTTTTTCTGTAATTGTCTTTGTAATATTATGTGTGTTAGGTATAGCTATATCAATGAGGTATGTGATTTTATTAAGTTTATCTTGTAGCGTAATGTCTGGTCTATTATAATGTATTGTTTTGTCAGTTAGGATGGCGCGGTCGTAGTATAACTTATGTGTTTTATTTTCTAGAACTGTGCTTGGGATGTATTTATAATAAGGTGTAATAGTGTCTAGTATGAGGTTATGTTGAATAGCAAGAGTTTGGTGTATGATATTAGCTACCTGGTTATGTCTATGAGTGTAATCGGTTTGGGCGAGATGGGGGCATGCTCCAGTTATATGCTGAATGGTTTCAGAATGTATGTGGCACTTTCGACACTTATCATCTAATACAGTGGGGTCTTTAATGATATATTTCCTGTAATTTCGAGTATTTATTACTTGGTCTTGAATTGCGATAATAAAACCTTCTGTTTCAGGGAATAAAGAACCTATTTTTAACCATTGATTTGACGCAGCTTTATCAATCAAGGGTTGTTCCAGATCATGATAGTGTCGGCCGTGCAGTACTTTTTGTTTCCATGCTTCTTTTAAAATTTGCTCTGGGTCTGTAACTAAATTATGTGGTCTTTGTGAAGTAGTTTGATGTAAGTTTAGCGGTGTGTAATTGAGGTCATTACATTGGATTGCTTTGTGTATGTCACTCGTACCAGATTTTTGATAAAAGAAATTTTGCAATCCGTGTACTTGTTTTTGCCATAGGTTTTGTATATTTATGAGTCCTCTGCCTCCGTTGTATCTCTTTATTGTTAACCTTTCTATAGCCGATTTTGGGTGGTGGTAGTTGTGTTTTGTTAATATTGATCGTGTGGCTCTCTCTATAGAATAAATATTGGTTTTGCTCCATTTTACTATACCGAATGAGTAGGTAAGTACTGGTATGGCGTAAGTATTCACAGCTTTTATTAGGTGTTTGCCAGATAGTTTAGTTTTGCAGATGTTAGTTAATCTTCTTTTATATTCATTAATGAGGTTTTCTTTTATTGTTCTGTGATCTAAGCCTTTGAGCTGGTGAAATCCCAGATACTTATAAACGTCATTCGGTTCCATGGCTGTTATTATCTGATTTTCATTGTCATCTATTGCGTAATCTCCTGTACGTATCTTACCCTTTATTATATGGAGGGTTCTACATTTGTCTAATCCAAATTTCATATTGATATCTCGGCTAAATTCAGCAGTAACATTTATTAGTTTGTCCATTTCTTTGTAGGTTTTTGTATATAGTTTAATGTCGTCCATGTATATTAAGTGACTTATTAATGTATCGGTGTTATCATGTTTAAGGTGATATCCTGTGCTCTGAATGTTTAGAATATGAGACAGAGGGTTAAGAGCAAGACAAAACCATAAAGGGCTCAAAGAGTCACCTTGATAGATGCCTTTTTTTATCGATATTTCTCTGGTAGTTATAGTGTTAGGATGACTATTAAGATAAAGGGTAGTTTTCCAACGTGGCATTATGTATTTAAGGAATTCAATTAGACTGTTATTAATTTTATAAATTTTAAGTACTTCAATTAACCAGGGGTGAGGTATGCTATCGAACGCCTTTTGATAATCTATAAACGTACAATGTAAATTTCGTTTTTTGGCAGCTGCGTGTTTGTGAATAACTGAATCAATTATCAGTTGCTCTTTGCACCCCATGTGGCCGCGCCGACATCCTTTCTGTTCTTCAGCAATTATGTTATGTGTCTCTGCGTGTGTTCTGATTTTGTAAGTGATTGCTGATGTAAGTATTTTGTATATTGTAGGTAAGCATGTAATAGGTCTATATTGAGATGGTTGTAATGAATTTTGGCCTTTAGGAAGCATATATGTTATTCCTTTAGTTATAAACTGGGGTAAATCTTGTTTTCGAAATATAATTTCTGTTAAGTTTTTAGCTATACATTTATGTAAGACTTCTAATTTTTTGTACCAAAAGTTATGAATTTTATCTATACCAGGCGATTTCCAATTATGTAATTTGTATGTTATGTTTCTTATATCTTCAGCTGTAATTTCCTCAAATTTCATTTCCTCTATTGCTTCCCATCGGGCTTTTTCTTCTGATATCCATTTCGCGTCTGTATTGTGAGTGACTTGAGTCTCCCAAATATTTGACCAAAAGGATTCTAACTCCTCTTTGTTCGGTGTATCATGGTTTTGTCTATCTACGTTGTCTGCTGTTGTGTTTCTTAAGCCTGCATTTAAATTTCTGTAAAATATTTTTTCGTTATTTATGAATAAATTATTGTCCTGCTTTCTCTGTAGTGATTTTTTATATCTTTTGAGTCTATTACATTTAAGGGCTAATTTTTGTTTTAGGGTATCAAGGAATTCTTCCGGTCTGCTATTGTTGCTTTCATGTCTTGTGTGTAAAGTTGTGTTTTTAAATATCGCTGTAACTCTATCCACTATCTTCTTAGATCTTCTGTTCATAAAAATGTATTGTGTTAGTTTACCTATATCTGAGCGCAACTTATTTATATCTCTTTGTAATCGAATCTGCCAGATTGGTGTAGTTTCCTGTTTACGTTTTGTGAGCCTATCATTATTAGTAATTTTGTATCCTAATTCTTGAGATATTACAAATGCAGTACAGTAAATAGTTGTGTGAATATCAGTAATTTTAGAGGTCTCATGTATGTATTGACTCAAAATGTTGTTATTAAATATGTGTATTAGTTTTAAGAGTTGTCTGCTATATTTAAGCTTTGGGAGTTTAGGTCGCACTGTAGGGTCTATTCCAGCATATTGTAAGATAGCGGTTTGTAGTTTTTCCCTTTTATTATTATTATTATTTTATTATTATTATTATTATTATTTATATAATATATATATATCGTAGTAAGATAACGTTTAGCGTCAATATTCCATGTGAACATAAAATTGGCGCATGCACTAGCCCCGCGACGCGCACAAGTCGACTGATGTAATGAAACTTCTTTTGCGAAACGACGTATAGTGACGTTGTGCACTAACAAAGTGGGTACTTAGTATCAGGGAGGAACGCCATCTAAGAAGCCAAAAAGAATCGGTTCGATGTGGCACTACAATTTTGAGAATTCGATATGTTGTGGCACAGTAACCCAACTTTAAATCATTACTATGGCCAGACACCGTACCTTAACGTTGTGCTCAATAAATCGAGTTATTGCTGAACGTAATAATACGTTGTGCCATATCATATCTACAAATATGTGACGTACATATACGTTGTTCGCATGAACGTGTTAAGTTCCCTACTCTGCCTTTCAATATTATATTAAGATTTGTGCTTTCCATCCTCTGACATTTCGCGATCTCGTATTTGTTATGTTTTTTAAATATCCAGGTTTGGTATCCATAAGTGAGGCAGGGCAATATCTTCTTTTTGCGATGGATAGATAGAGTCGATTTCAGGATGTTACAAGTCCAGAATTTAAAGAACTACACAAAAGTCAATTATAAATAACTAAAAGCAATAAAATAATTTCAACATCATATTTTTGAAGCTAAGGATTTAAATTTTCTATAAACTTTGTCTTAGCACCAAATTCAGGAGCTGTTATGTGAAGATTATTTTATTATATAGATTTATTTGAAAAAGTTTAAGTATTAAAAGTTTAATTTCTACACTAAGTGATGTTTAAAATATATCATAGTTAGCTTATTATAAATATCTACACACAAATTATAATATAAAATTGCCTCAGTCAATTTACCAAGCTATTCATTCCAACTTTCCCGCTGACATAACAAGTTAGACAGCTCTGACAAGCAGAAGAATGAAATCCAATTCCTGCACGCCTTCGTACTAAATCAAAGTTTTAGCAGTCAACTTATAATTCGATGTTGCTCAAACTTTTTTATTTATATTACATAGAGTAATAAATGTCAGAGTTAGTAATCTATAATTTATGCCATTTTGTATGAGAGCCGTTGTAGCTTAGGAGATAAGCGCTCGTTGTATATTTCACAGTAGCCGAAATATACGGGTTCGATTATCGTCGGTACTAATAAAACTGTTTACAACAATTTTAAGTGCCAATTGAAGTGCTGGGCGGTGAAGGAAAACATCTCGAGGAACCTGCATGTGTGAGAAATAAAAAATATATTTCCAATACATGTAAAGTCCGTCACCACGGATTGGAGCAGCTTAAACCCCTCTCAGAAATTAGAGGTGGCCTGTCCTCAGCTGTGGGAGGTGTAAGGGCTGTAATCGTTATTTTTAATGTATATAAAGTTTCACTATCATTAATGCCATCCATCTATCCATTACAGCCCATAAAAGCGTCCATACGACGTCCAATTTTTTGACCAATTAATGTCCCCCAGACCGAATTTCGTTCACAGCGGCTGTTCAATCTCAACATAGACTATCCATCTGCGCAGGACAGGGTTATAGTACCCGAGTGTACGCACAAGCACAGCAGCACTCTTCATTTCCCTCTCTCTCAGACTATGAGAGAGAGGGAATAAAGAGTGATGGGATGGTAGTTCGACACAATCGGAAGGAGATTAGACACAGAAACTAAAGGTGATACTGAGCATTTCTTGACAAAAAAATAACTGATTTTGAAACGACCCGGGCTTCGAACCCGGGATCTCGCGATTGGCAATCGCGGTTTTGACTACTAAACCAATAAAGCAGATTGACCAATTAAAAATGAATAAACGCATAATAATATTTTTCCAAGAAACACAATAATAATAATATTACACTAGCTTAAAACTACATGCTAAAAATCACTTTTAAGTGCACAAAAGAGTTCCACTCCAATCAAATTCATGTTCGTTGTTTGTATTTCAATTTCAAACACGAACCATGAGTGGATATTTGTTGGTTTACACTATTTTTCTAACAAAACGTAAATATAAAAAATTCTGTATATTTTTTTAAAGAATAAGTGTGAAAAACGAGCACACAGTTTACTTGATGGTGAAAAGGATACTGTGATCCATGGATATCTACATTTATTCTCGATTACGAATGAAAATGCAGATGCGTTGTCACCCCTGAGGACTAACGGAATACCTCGGATCCAGTAAAAAGGGTATTCGGTTCTCTACACTTTCCACGATACATGTCAGCATTAAGCTGATATTTTACGCTAGTATTCTGTGAGAGCGTGGTCTTTCGGCGTGGCCGACCCATTTGTACTGCAACTTGCCTTGTGTGAAATCTCGAAATTATAAGCAACCAGTGCGTTTTCTTTTGTTTCAAACCTCCTGCCTATTTCATTAAGTTTTAATAACAATTGTTTCAGTCCACTTGAAGTTATTACTACAGTCCTTGGACACCTGCATTCAAACGAAATTCAAACGAAGAATGCTAAGATACTGGCTCCGTATACTCTTCAGACAGTAACGCAGCAGTTTCCGCCTTTGGATAAGCTTATTAACAGTATTATCTTCGTCTGCATCACCACTTACATTCAGGTGAGGTAGTGCTCAAGAATTGGCTCATAACAGTCAGACAATAAAATCTACATTTCGGACATTTTTTTTTAAATTTTTGAAAACAGGTAAAATCCACAGGGTGCTAAGTCACGGTAAAAAGGCTGGTAAGGCACAATAGTCTATTTTTTTTAACAAAAACGTGCAGTGTCCGGGAAACAGTTTTCGGTGCTCCATTTTCGTGGTGCCATAAATGATGCCGAACTTCTGACTTTGGTCACTTGCCACTTCAAACTGATGGTACCTTCGAGGCAAAAAATTGTCACATATCACTCAGGGTTAGTCTTTCTTTTATAATAGGTACTATAAAATATACCACAGTGGCAATTTTACCCTACTTGTAGAAAAACGAGTGTTGCTTCAGTGTGCTTGGCGTTAATTTTTTTGGCTATGGCTCATCTTCAAAACACCATACTATCGAGTGTCGGTTTTTCTCGGGAAAAGTCATAATATCATAGATTTTTTTTCTAATGGGATTCGAATTTCTCAATCATGAATTCGTACCAATCCACGAGACGATCTTTATCGGTAAGTTTGTGCGACAGACATTTTGAACAATGCCATTAATGATGGTTTGCATTGCTGTCGATCCATTGAGCAGTTCTCACTCAAACTCTTCATACTTAAGTTTCTTGAATGACCGCGGTTGGCGGCCAACCTGTCTTTGCTTCACCTCCAAAGATTCCGATTCCTCTTCTAAATTCAGCAAAGTAATCAAAAACTGTTTCTGTAAACCACTACCACCACCAGCGAGGCAGTACATGTGAAGTATGAAATCCCTGAATTAAGCATCTAACGTCACATTGCATCAAAAAATATTCGCGAAAAACAGAGAGCTGTTTAAATATCGCTGGGTTGGAAACGTGCATTATCAAAAACATTTTAATTTAATAAACTTATGTACCAGTATCATCCAGTTCAAATAAAACGTCCGAACCGACAACCACACTCACGAGTACAGTCGAGAGGAATTCAATCCCGGAAACGCTCTTATTTATTGTTTGTTTGCTACATACGAGTATGTTGAGGGCTTGTTTTTCGTTTGAGTTCCATTTTGATATACTTCACGTAGACTTTTTAAAATTATTAACAATTTTTGTCGTCGTAAAAAAGTTTAGTAATTTTTTCATACATGTAACTATGCAACTGAGAGCGAATAATGTTTTTAAAAATGCCACGATCCATCCAGCCAGCTTTTTCAACTCCAGTCTTTTTTTCATTAATTCATTGCAGCCCTTCACAAGTCCACAACTGAACACAGGCCTCCACCAGGGAATATCACAAAGCACGGTTTTGAGCCACCTGCATCCATCGACTTCCTATATGTCTTACCAGGTCGTTACTCCATCTAGTGGGGGGCTGCTATGCACTTTGGTTACCGGTACGAGGCTGCCACTTTTTCCTTAGATGGTTGGTTATTTGAGCTATGTGGCAGGTGTGTCATTTCAGCTTACTTATCCTTTGGGCTATATCAGTAACTCTGGTTTTCCTCATTTCTTAGTATACCATGCTGAGAAAATCCCAGCACAGACCTCTCCATAGCTCACTCAGCAACCTTGAGCAGCATACGGCATATTTACGTGGCAGAGTCATGCTGCAGCTATATTAATAGTATAGTTGTAGCATGAATAGTTCGGCTCGACTGGGGAAGGAGTACGTTCTCACAAAATACCAGCGTAAAATAGCAGCTTAATGCTGCTGTGTTTCGTATGGTGAGTGTAGAGAATTGGAGACCTATTTTACTGGAAAAGAGGCATTCTATCTTAGTCCTCACGGCTAACAATTTTAATTCGCAAAGGAAGATAGATGTAGACATCTGTCTATGGGCCACAGCAACCACTTACCATCAGGTGGACTGTGTGCTCGTTTGTCACCCTAATTCTATAAAAATAATAAATAAATAAAAATACGGCCAGCAGTGAAGAACCGCGTCTCAGATTCATATGCCATAACCAACAACTGGTTGTACAATCTTGTTTATAAGCTTGTCATAAATTCTATAAATGTATTGCTTAATTTTAAAAGTGATTTGGAAAGCGCTTGAAATGCGAAAGTGCTTTAATATTTCGCTCCGTCCCGCGGCATTGTCTCAGACTAATGAGTTTTCAACAATGATATTTAATGAATCCCGTATACAGTATGGCCAAGCGACTGTTGTCAATGGCAGAGATAATATAACTAAGTAAAGGTCGGAATTCAATGGCACAGATAAAATAATTAGATAATTCTTTATTGAATTTTAAAGCGACTTCTACCTGATAAGCCACTAGAAAAGGTATATTTAAACTTAATATTTAAAAGATTAAGTATAACAAATTAATTAATTAAAAACAAATGATGTCGGTAAAGCAATCAATGATAGAGGCCTATGTTCAGATAGGATTTGGATAGGGTGTAACGCATGACCATTACCGGTAACGGTAACGTAAAAAATATACATCAGCCGCAAACACAGTCTCGTTTTCTAGTTGTTATTTTTTTAATAGCTTAAACGTTACCCCTATGCTAGGATTTTCTCCTGTATAGTGGAGGCAGTTTACAAACACAAATTTCACAACGACAAATATTCAGACCCGGAACAAGTATTTGCAGGCCATATAAATACTTGTTCCATGCGGGATTCGAATCCGATTTGAGGATTAAGCTTGAGGCATACGAATCTGAAATTGAAACAGAAGTTCGTTTAAATATCAGACGCAAATACCTTAATAACGCATTTAAATCAAGGCTTAGTAATATTGAAAGGCACAGTGCGCCAACTGCCCATTGAGTTCAAAATTGAAAAAAAATATACCAACTTCAAAAATAATGTTAAAAAACTACTGATACAGAAATGTTATTTCCGTATCCACTACTACTTGAATGACAAGCAGTTATGATAATACAGCTGCCATTGTATTGTTAAATACTCCGTAAGAATGACCTAGATTATATTTTCAATATGTTAACATCTATCTCTTAAATTTGCCTGAATTTTTTTGTTTATAGGGTGTAAATTTCTTTTTAGAAAATGACTAAAAATGTTCATTTGACCACTTATTTTAATTTTACTTAAGTTTATTATTATCTTTTTCCATGTTTACGACACAATATATATTGTTTAAGTGATAAAAAAATAAATACATAATTATCTAGCATTTCCCACATTCGGTTCTTATGATACGCACGGGACGAAATGTCTTACGCGGCAATACCTTTTTTCTAATCAAGGATAAATGTAGGTGTCTCGACACCACAAGGTTGATTGTATGTTTATTTTTCACATCTACTTGCAAAACAATGAGTTGGGCTGTAGTCAAGCAGTAAAAGTAAAGTAAAGTAAAGTTGCAGCCTATTTACGTCCCACTGCTGGGCACAGGCCTCCTCTCATTTCTGAGATGGTTTTAGGGCAAGGAAATGTCCGCCGCGCTGCCCCAATGCGTGTTGGCGAACTTCACATGTCTTCGAAATTTTTTTTCTTATTTCTCAGACATGTAGGTTTCTTCACGATGTTTTCCTTCACCGACGAGCACGTGGTAAATCAGCACTTAAAATTGCAATTAACAATTTCATTGGTGCCGGCGGGGATCGAACCCAGGTTGCTCGAGTAGGTACTGTGAAGCTTACAGCGAGCGCTAACCATCTGAACATTTTTTTAAATAACTAGCCTCTATTAAATTCAGAGGGTTAATCAGACGTTATTAAGACAGAAATATCCATTTATAAAATTTTTGTTTTTCTTTCTGTCTGGGCCCGTCTTCAGAAAGGCCGAACCTATACGAACCGAACGGCTATATTTAACCGAAAAACTTGAATATTATATTTATAAAAACGAAAAAAAAATATTTTGATTATTGAATAAAACTGTTTTTACGGATTTTATCGCGTTTATTTTATTATTTTTATTCCCGACGTTTCGAGTGCTTTTCAGCAACCCATGGTCACGGGGGGACTAAAAAAATAATAATAAAATAAACGCGATAAAATCCGTAAAAAACAGTTTTATTCAATGTGTAGTGTTCGCGTAAATATAAGAAATCATTATTTTGATTATGTTTAATCTATTAATAGAATTAACAGAATTTGTACGTGGTAGTCTCGCGGCTGCTTTATTATGGTCATGGCACGAATGTTTCGGGGTAGGAATACTCTCACAGTATACCAGCGAAATTTATGCTGCTATGTTTCGTATAGTGAGAGTAGAGAACCGAATACCCTTTTAACTAGAAACGAAGTATTCCATCTTACTCCTCAAGGGTAACAACGCATCTACATTTTTATTCTAAATTGAGGATTAATGTCGATTGGTTGTGTGTGGTGGATTGTGTGTCCTCTTGTCACACTAATTCCACAAAAAGTTCTATCCAGCCGTAGTCAGGGCGTGTGGCTAGTAATTTATAAAAATTGCATATCTAAAATGAAAGACAATTATTTTAGCTCAGTTCTATAATTATTATTAAAAAGCTTGTTGTTATAAAAACGATGCAATATACCAATTAAAAGGAAAACACATTATTACAATGCGGACTCGCATGTGTAACGTTCAAACAATAAGCGAATGCTAGAATGGAGTGGAACTCTTCACAGTACTCGAAAGAGCAGTGCTGTTGTTTTTTGTTCCATGTAAACTTTTAGACGTAAGAGATTACAATGGCTTGAAAACTCAAAACATGAGTAAATACACTTTTATTTTTTAATTTGTTGTATTTAATTTTTTATTTTTTATTTTTCGGTAACTTATATCAAACCTGGTATATTTTAAAAACATGACATTGAAATATATACAATATTTAAAAGACATTTCGTAGACACTCACACTAGGGGTACCTCATTTAGATCCGGGGCGGCATCAGAGGCAGCTGAAATGAATAAGTGGCGCAAATATGAGTATCTGAGAGATGACTACATATTTGTGCCATTTGCTGTAGAGACTATCGGTCCGTGGGGTCCACGTGCGGTGGAGTTCCTAAAGAAACTCCATCCACGGCTGGTCGTTGCTGCTGGTGATAAGAGGGCTGGTTCTTTCCTTGCTCAAAGGCTAAGTATAGCCATTCAGCGGGGAAACGCAGCCAGCGTTCTTGGCACGATACCGCGGGGAGTAGGACTATATGATATTTAAGTTTCTAGTTTTAGTTTTTTTTATCATTATTATAGTTTTTAGTATTGTAGACAAAAATAAGTATTATATTTAAAACTATAATAAAATAACTAAAACTAAAAATCTAAATGATTATACGGCCCTAATCATACTCCCCGTGGTTTTGTGCCAATAACACTAGCTGCGTTTCCTCGCTGAATGGCTATACTTAGCCTATAACTATTAATATTAAGATAAAGTAAATACTGAGTATTGCAATTCAAATTCGAAATTAATTAATTCACGAATTTTCAATGACTCCTTACTTACATAGGTTTTTAAATGTCGTAGGGAGAGAAAAAGTAGTAAAAGCTCCAACTTAGTTACAACAAAATAATTTTTTTATACAATAACGGTGACAAACGAGCACACAATTCAACTGATAGTATATATCTTCTTTCAATGCTGGGCATGTGGTAGATTTAATTGCAAGTAGAAAGTAAAAAGTAAAAAGCTGAAAATTATGTTACTATTTTAAACGATTTCAACCGAAATTTTAATAGGGTATACAATACTGTCGATAAAGATGCCAAAACATTTTTTTTTTGGAAACAATCTGTTTGTTTGTCTGCACACGCATATTCAAAAACCTGTGAACGATTTTGGACGGGACTTTCACTATAGTGTTACTTAACTGTACATTATACTTGGATGGCGCAGGATAAGATTATGGATCACATTTTCTATTTCCTTACTCTCATAGTCCAATGGAACGATAATCCGATACAAAGAGAGGGAGATCGGACGAAGAACCAACGGCTTTACGTGCACAGGGATGAAATACTGCTAATCCTGACTCTGGCCTGCTATTGAGAATTTCTTAACAGAAAACCCAACTGATTTTGGGCCCGATCACATCTATAACTTAAAGGTCAAAATACTTTCCTCGGCTGAGTTTAGTTTTATTTTCCATGTGTTTGCAGGATAAGATAAAATATAGATACCTAATTTCAATTTTAGTGTAATTGTGATTTTTTTAACAATTAATTTTTTAGCGTAATTAACTGTGTGTGATACTTAACTTTAGGTAGACGTTGAATTGTAGTATCTATTTTAAATAATTTTAATATTAATAGCAATATGATTCCTCATATCATAGTAGCAATAATTGGTGATAGAGCTATCTTATTATGAGAGCAACGTCTTATCGATTGTATGGGAACCAAGTGTTGCAATTTGTGGATTAAGTTATCGCAGTCATATTATTATATACAATATTAAAAACTATAATAAAAAAAACTAAAACTAGAGACTTAATTATCATATAGTCCTACTCCCCGCGACATCGTGCCAAGAACGCTCGCTGCGTTTCCCCGCTGAATGGCTATATTTAGCCTTTGAGCGAGAAAAGAACCAGCCCTCTTATCACCAGCAGCAACGACCAGCCGCGGATGGAGTTTCTTTAGAACTTTACCGCACGTGGAACCCGCAGACCGATAGTCTCTACAGCAAATGGCACAAATATGTAGTCATTTCTCAGAGACTCATACTTGCGCCACTTACTCAGTTCAGCTGCCTCTGATGCCGCCCCGGATCTAAACGAGGTACCCCTGAGATGAGAGGCCGCAAGAGTGTCTACGCAAGTAGCATCCCACACTAGGGCTTTACCTCTCTCCCAAGGGATCAATGTTATACCGTCGGGTCTCCTGCCATCGTCTCTAAATATTCCACAAGGCTCTAAAACCGAGGGAACATTTATAGAGACAAGAGACCTTCGAATGACATCGTTCAAAGAACTGTGTCGTGAAAACCTACCAGCGCTTTTCTTACATGAAAGTCCGTGGAGCCCAAACTTGTCGACACTGCTACCACAGGGGCACTCATGTGGGTGACAAAGCGCCGCTCCTAGTCGAATTCCTACGGCAATACGCAAGCCTTCTCCATCAAGTAATATGCAGAGATTACTTGATGGTAAAGCAAGTAACCAGTGACTAGATTCCTTAGTTGAAACAGCTAGAAGGCGTGCCTTATCTTGGTCACTATGGAAATTATGAAACAAATCTTTCTGCACGCCCCGTACCAACGGAATATCCCACTGTTTTTGTTTGTTAAATTCCAGTGGAACAATTTCATCGGGACAGAGCGTTTACCATGTCTGCCCTGCCTCCGTAGCAAAGCATAGGTCTACTTTATTATTTAAAATTATGTTACATAAGTCACTGACACTATGCACGGAACCAAAAATTATTTATTGTTTATTTGCAAATGCTGATGAAATACAAATGTGTAATCAAGGAAATATAACAGAAGATCCCATTTACGATATAGGAAATACACAACAAGAGATCCCAGTCTTGTAACTGGGATCTCCTGTTGTGTATCACATACCAGTGTAACGTGAGGGACGCAATTATATGATAACACTGAAGTATACAAAAAAAAACAGCAACACTACATCGACCCCGACGTAACACAAGGCAGCCTCTCAGCAACACCATCCTGCACCAGGAGAACCACCACCATGGACCAAACCAAGAAACTATCTTAGCATTCGTAGAATGACTTCAGCGGAATTTTCACGCTGGTCACCTAAACTGAACTTTATACTGCACAAACGAGTGGGGATACCTCAATTTACCCTCAATTCTGCCCCACCATGTCGATAAGACGCTCCGCTAGAGTGACGCAACCTCTCCCTCACTCTTTCTCTATCCGGTATTTTATACACACCGACAAGTGTATAGTTTACCCAATTCGTTTCTTGGTTTGTTTGTGGGTCCGTCAATTAGTTCGTTTGTAGGCCCGTTTATTTGTCCGCTCGTTAGTTTGTCTGAGTTACTAACTAGATAAATGTTGTATATTTTATTACAGTCGTTGTTAATACTTTCTTTTCTTAAATGTATTTTTCCAATGTTTGTCAATAAACGTTAAGGCACTGTGTTAAAATTATACATTACGCAAAGTATTTTACATCATCGTCTACAGTAGTGAGGAAAGCGATCTGAATAACTTGAAATTGAAAGAAAGACCGCTCGTCTCAAGATTTGCTTATGTTAATTCAGATCTGTAGCCGAAAGAGAATTTTGCATTCTACTGAGATTTGTGAAGATTAGATAATGCATTTCTTTTGTGGACGATTCTGATTTGGCGTGTCCAATGGTGATTAGTATAGCCAAGTAGGACGATATAAAGGAGATTACTTGTTATTATTGTGTAATTTACATTTGTGATTTTAACCTTTAACCTTTTAACACACACAAAACACATGATGGTCAGTGGACATTTTAACGCACGGACAACATTTGTTCTTCCTGCATTGACCAAAAATGATTCATTGACTTTCCCGAAGTCTAAGATGGAGTGATTCATTACCAGAGGAAGCAAATAAAATGTGCTCAATATTTTTACAAAATCACACACTGAAACTCCAACGCTGATTAGCATTTCATTTTTCATTTTATTATTTCATTACAAAAAAAGAGACTAACTGTTCAATATTTGATATTATTAATAATAATAATAATAATAATTTATTTGACACAGACAACACAGATCCATTATAAAATTATTTTTTTTTTATTACACTATACCTTAAATTTTAATTATAATTATTGGTTAATCAATGATTATTATTTCTACTTATTTCCCAATAGTTTTGGTTTTAATTGCCATACATAATACTTGTCGCTTACAACTTATACAATATGGGTGCAATGCAAATAACAATTAATCCGTATTAGAATAGAGACGGTATTCGAAGTTCGGTCGTTGTGCAATAGGTAGGCCGGGCCTGACGCAGTACAATTTACATAATTTTTTTTGAATGATTCCATATTTTTTTCTTGTTTGATGTTCGTTATTAGAGAGGTATAAATATCCTTCTTCCTTATCTGGTGAAAATCTTCAGAATAAGTTTTGCATGGGGATATATACTAGAACGATTTACAATTGTCAAAGTTCTATTTATACCTAAGGCTGGTTAGAAATCACTACGCTTTATCAAAGTCATTTAGATCGTTGCTTGTTTGTCATCCTTATTCTATAATATATATAAACGACCTTATTAAAACAGTTTGTGATTAGCCTTAGCTTTAAACTAGATTTCACGAAAGAAGGCTCGTGGAAATATGCGAACTAAAATGAAGAGTTTGGAGTATGAGAGCAAATGTCAAAACTCGCTAAGATTGTGGCGGCTCAGCTAAGGGACTGTTGTAGTAAGAAGGACTTGTTTTCAACTATACTTTAAGTTTAACACTGTCGAACGATTAATTAATCGTTTTTAGGGTTCCGTACCTCAAAAGGAAAAAACGGAACCCTTATAGGATCACTTTGTTGTCCGTCTGTCTGTCTGCCTGTCAAGACCCTTTTTCTCAGGAACGCATGGATGTATCAAGCTGAAATTCATATGAAATATTAAAGTCTACGGTCCCTTAGAGCTGTAAAAAAATCAAAATTCTAAGCCAACGCAATCAAAAGATACAGCTGTTTATGCCGCAAAGAACAATGGCAGAATTTCATACATGAAATTAGTTGAGAAGAAATGGTAGCGTCTATATACTAAAAATATCTTAAAATGTTAAGCGTCAGCCCCATAATAACTCTGTCAAAGAATTTTGTACTGAGAAGGCGTCAAAAAAAAGATATTTACATTTGAACCTTTTTAGATTATGTCCTATGTCACTTGGAAAAACTCATACTTCCTGTGTTTGTTTGATGTTAGCTTAATACATAATACATAATTGAGAGTTTTTAGATTACTGTATCTCTATTATATATTTGCATACTATAAATGTATATTTCTGGCATGGCTCCAGGCCTTTTGTATCATAGTGACATTCTCAGAAGGGCTAGAACCCAGAGCCGTAAAGCCAGTAAAAAAAACAGTGACATTTTGTTTTAGCTAGTGTTGGCATAACATTAAATGGAATTGTTACATAGTACAATGATTGAGATAATGTATTATTGTAGTAAATTCTTTGTCAGAGACTTATTCTCAGCCATATCACTTTTATTTTTATTATTACTGATAGTACAGTTATTACTAATAATAACTTAATATAAAAATATTTTGTATGTTGTGTTGGTAGTCTTACAAAGTGTATACGAAAATAGTATGAATGTACTAAATGGCAATATTTGAATAAAAAAAAATGATTTAAGTCATTTGATTTTCCCAAAAATGTTTGCTTTTTTCTGTGGCTTTAATTAAAATAAATTTTTATTTGAAAAATCATAGAAAAATAATAAAACTCATTTTATATATAACCTATTTCTAGACGCTATAATTTTTGTCAACTATTTTTCTGCCATTGCTCTTTTCGACATTCGCAAGGGAATCAAAACCTACAGGGTACTTCCCGTGAACTCAGAATTTGAAATTTGGTACGAAGCAACATTTTATAGCACAGATAAAGGAAAAATTGCGAAAAGAATACATTTTTAGTTACATTATATAATAAAAATATTTTTAATAATTTTAAACTTATCTCTCTTACAAAGCAATAAGGACCGTGGCCGAGCTCACTTGACTACTCTAGCGCCATCTATTATCTATCTACGGAAGCGGTTGCGATGTATATCGATATGAAAATTTGACGCGCTAAATATATCGTTCTTTATTTAATACATTTCCATAGATGTCGCTACATGGTACCGCTAAGTAAGATTGACGAAGTCATTGGGCTCTAGTATACCTACAGATTTGTTCGTAAACCTCGCTGCGCGAGTCCGACTCGCACTTTTACTCGCAATTTTTTGTAATAAGATGAAAATAGTTTTAAATAAATACTAGCGGCCCGCCGCGGCTTTTCGTGGGTAGGATGTATTATTGTGACGATATTTGAGATAATCAAAGACTATTTTATCAACTTTTATTTTTATTTAAAAAAAATCTTTTAGTTTCTTTGTATAAAATATAACCTAAATTACTCCTGATATTGTTTAATATCCGTTTTAAGTCTCATCATCTAAATTTCGTTACAATCAGTTCAGCCATTTAAAAGATAAGTTCACTTAGTTCGACCCATTCGTGATACAACCATAATATAGCTGTAGCATGACTCTACCACGTACAAAAAGTAAATTAGGATGTATAAAGTCCTGGTTGGCATTTATAACAAGGCGCTACGAACTCGCCAATTAGTAACACACTGATCACTGAGCTACACTGTCTTATACAAGATGCCTTTGCCCAGCATTGGGATGAATATAGGTTTGTACTTTACTTATAAACATTGAATCAGTTTAAGAATATAAATAAATAAACCGCGCAAGGTTATCATCGATATATTTATATGTATTTATATGAAAGCACTGTGAAATGTTATGCTACGAGTAAGTGGCAAAATCGTGGTAACTGGTTTAAAGGCTAAGCGTTAGCCGAAAATTTTATAATACGCGAGCAAACGAAGGCTACGTTTAACCAGAGATGTGCGAGGATGCGTATTGAGATACGTGTTTGTTAAGAAGCAATAGAATCACTTCATTTACCTAGCCTCGCTCGACGCAGCTCTAGTGAAAACAGCTTAGTGAAGCGAGGTTATTGTATATACAAAACATGTGTGCGAGGATGTGTTGTTGTTGTGTGCAACAATGTGTTGCAAGGGATGTGTGCTAGGGAAGGACGCAAGAAGCAGCAGGCAGCGGCGCGCGCGCTCCGCTCCCACCACACCTCACCCCGCTCGCATCTGAAACGAGCCGGATACACATCCTTGCACCGCTCAGCGGCCTAGCACATCTCTGATGAAAACGCTCACACATTTCCACAGCCTCGTTACACATCCTCGCACCGCCCAGCTCTTTTTCTGCCTAGGATTACACAGGTAAGTCATATACCGCACAGGACGTCCGAGTCCCATGAAATTGTAAAAATCTACTGACTAAATACACTAACACCACAGATCATACATACATAAGTACAGATTACTATGTTATGCGATATTAAAAGACATTATTATAAACATTTAATAATTTAAAATTAAAAATTTTATACAGCCGACTTCAATATAAGCGACTTCAATATAGGTTATTTAAGAATAACTCAATAACCATTGGTCCGACCTTGATCAAATTCATATGGGACCACACGAGAACTATCAGCTTTCATATAAAAAAAGAATCATCGAAATCGGTTCGCCCAGTACAAAGTTGTGAGGTAACACACATAAAAAAAAGCAAAAAAAAAAATACACTCGAATTGAGTACCGTCTCCTTTTTGGAAGTCGGCAGAAAAATACACCATTTAACAGTTTGCTGCAAAATTAACAACAAACCGTCGCTAAACCCAAGCTCCAACTCCAACAACACAATCAATCGTAAACCACAATGAAGGTGGCAAACGATCATTTAAAAATAAGTTAAGTACTTGCCGAAATGTAAGTTGAAAATACGTATTATACTTGCTGTACATAGTTCGAAACAGAGATATAAAAAATTAAAACTAAACGCGATAAAATCCGTAAAATTAATTTTATTAAATATGTAGTATTCGCATTCATAAAAAATTATCAAATGTACTTTTTTTAATAGAATAAGGGTGAAAAACGAGCACACAGTTCACCTGACGGTAAGTGGATGCTATGGTCGACATACATCCATCCTCAATTAAGAATCAAAATGCAGATGTGTCATTCCTGAGGCTAATATGCAATGCCCAGTTTCCAGTAAAAAAGGTCTTCGGTACTTAACACTTACCACACGAAACACAACAGCACTGAGGTGCTATTTTAGGCTGGTAATAGAACAAATGGTTGGTTCTGTGAGAGCGTGGTCCGTCCCCGGTCGAACCGACCTCTTCGGGCAACATCCATAAAAAGCTGCAGCGTGGCTCCACCACGACTAAACTTTTATGTATAAAATGATATAATAATAATATATTTTATTTTACATTACATCTTAACAATAATTAGAGTTTAAAATAAGCCCAAATTTAAAAATGACACCAATAGTCGCTTGTATGTATTGTAGCACTACAATCACCTGCACGAGTAAGTACACAGTCCTTCAAATTGTGCGAGCGTCAAGGCATCAATTTGCGGCCCGCCACGGACTGAATAATGGGGCCAACATTAATCACAGTTGTTCCGTTCTCGATTGTTATTTTCCCTCGACGCATTTGGAATCTGTTTCACCATCGCTCTTCTAAATTATGGTAGAGCGCACTTTTAACCGACTTAAAAAAGTAGGTTGTCAATTCGAGTTTATTTTTTTGGTATGTATGTTACGCTATATCTTTGTTAGTTGTGAACGAATTTTAAATATTATTTTTTATTAAATTATTTATACTTCAGAAGTGGTTTCATCAAATTTGGAGATGGTGGCGTTATTTAGGTTTAAGGTAATCAAAGACCATTTAGTTTTTAAATTTTTTTCGGAGAATGTATAGCCTAGATTTCTCTTGGCATTTCTTCCTCCAGTTTTAATGATTATTTTTTATTAAATCGTTTTTACTTAATAAATCAATAATCTAAAATAATGAAACGGCCCCGGTTTCATTAATGATATGATGAATAAAATATAGTGGCGTTATTTAGATTTAATTTAATCATATACCATTTATTTTATAAAATTTCGTTTTTTTTTCGGAGTAAGTATAGCCTAGAAGGCATTGGCATTTCTCCCGCCAGCCTTTCCGAAGAAGAGCCGCGACAGACCGACAGGTATTTTTTAATGGTTGTTTATGTCATAATATCATGAAAATAACCCTATAAACTTAATTAAATAAATAAAATAAATAAAATAAAATCTCTTTATTTCGGACAAATATCCTATATATAAAATAATTAAATATATTAAAGCCAGTTATTCTAATATTACTGACAGATACTTTAATTTTATTATATGTGATTTACGAGGTATTTTTGTATTTTTTGAATGTGTATTTTTTACGTAGTAGAATCACTGTGCAGCTATATTATGGTTGTAACACAAAGGGGTCGGCTCGACCGGGGAAAAACTGCCAATTTCAAATAGCAGCTTAATGCTGCTGTGTTTCTTATGGTGAGCGTAGAGAATCGAAGACCCTTTTTATTGGAAACGTGGCATTCTATCTTAGTCCACAGAAGTGGCAACGCATCTGTATTTTAATTCTTAATTGAGTATAAATGTAGATGTCTTTGGGCAACAGCATCCACTTACTACCAGGTGGGATTGTAGTCAAGCACTGGCATATATTAATTAAAAAATATGTATAGAGGTATAAATAAAGCACTTAATTCAATCTAAGGCAAGTAAAGTATAACTCGTGCACATTTTGTGTGTGAGAGTGGCACCTTACACATCTAATATTTGCTGACGGTGTAGAGGCGGTGTGAGATATTCACTACGCACTCGCTGTAAATTTCACAATACGGAAACAACTGGCGTTCGATTACAATCAGTGTGAATTTAATAATTGCAGTCAGTATGAATTTAATTTTGCAATTATTCTGATCTCTCTTATTTGTAGTTTATTTTCTGAAATTATTGAACAGTAAGTGTTGAAGCGCCTGTCAAATTATATTAGCAGTTCTCATGCCAATATTAGTCCGTAAGCTATGTAGGTATGTTTAAAAAATGTTGTACCTGTCGTCGTTGTAAAAATTAGATATCAAGTAAAGGTCGATTGAGCAAATTACTGCATTTTATTATTAAAAAGAGATCAAATTCCTATCATGGTCCTTCGAGCCGGATTTGAAAAAACGTAATTGGACAAGATATTATTTAGTGGAATACGCTTGGGAAGTCTTAAATATTCGTTGTGGAAATACCACCGAGGGAGTGAAGATATTTAACCAAGAAATCTGGAGTCTTAGCCCCATAGATATTGGACTATTATTTAATTTATTTAACCCAGCACTCATTATCAGGTAGTATTTTGTGTAAATCGACTGCTAATTTATCAGGTTAGTACCAAATTACCTATAAAATAATTACGTATAACTTAAAGTATTTAATCGGCTAAAATTAATTTAATATTGTTTTATATAGTTTCTAATAACCGTCAAATCATAATTAAATTAAATTATAAAGCTTGGTTAAATTATATTGACGATATTATAATTTTTTTTTTCTTTATTGGTTTAAACTGTTTTTTAAAAAATAAGTCAAGAGAGTGTATAATTGAAAAAATTGCATAATATTATTTATTACATACTAAGGCATACCTGTGAAGCTGTTTGATTGTCTGAATTGTATTTGTTACCCTTAATTGTTGTTAATTATAAAGTTAAATATCAAGGTAGTACATGTACCATTTTGTTTAATTATTTAAGAGTTTGAAAAATAAGTAAAGGAATTAGTTTTCATTTCTTTATAACTGTAAGCAAAGTTGTATAAAACTACTTATGAATTATATTTTATAAAATATAAACTTCTTGTTTGTATAAATTTCAGGCATTTGCACTAGTCTCCCAATACCAGCCAACATTCCAGAAGATAAGGAGCAAATTAGGAAACGAGCTAGCTACAAGGGACAAATAACTGCTTTTTCAAATTATTTAAATTCACTGAAGGTATCTTCATTGGCTGCTACTGAGGTAAATGAGTTGCAATTACGTATTAGTAGGATTGAGTCAATGTATGAACGATATGATGAGGTACAATTATCCATCGAGTGTAATACTGATAATATAGACGCCCAGATATCAGAACGAACTGAGTTTGAATCCCTGTATTTTAAATCGCTTTCTCTTGCAAAAAGGATCTTAGCAGATTGCATTAAGTCAGATGACGTAAGCAGTGACGGTGGCTCTCATTCCGGCAATCATAAATTTGTTAAACTGCCCACTATTCAACTACCTAAATTTAATGGTTCTTATGATAATTGGTTAGAGTTTCATGACACGTTCATGAGCCTCATACATTCAAATGACGAGATAGATGACATAAATAAGTTTCACTATCTAAGAGCGTCGTTGGAAGGGCCCGCTGCTGTGGTAATACAGTCAATCGAATTCTCGGCAGCTAATTACACCGTCGCATGGACTATATTATGTGATAGATATGATAATAAAAGACTACTAATTCAAAATCACGTGACAGCCTTATTTAATATAGCACCAATTAATAAAGAATTGTCTGTCAACTTAAAACGTCTCATTGACCAAATAAATAAAAATTTACGTGCACTAGAATCTCTCGGTGAGCCAACTAAACAATGGGACACACTTCTCATTCATATTATTACTCAAAAATTAGATGCTAAGACATATCGTGAATGGGAAGAGTCTAAAGGTCGTTTGGAGAAAGATACACCTATTACGTTCGATATATTTTTGATGTTTTTAAAAAATCGAGCCGATTTAATCGAAACACTAGAAATGTCTAATTCTGGTGCTACTAACCGTTTAAATTCTTCTATAAAATATGCTCCAAAAGTTAAGGCAATGGTTTCAGTTCGGGATACCGGTAATAAACACGGTTCGGCCTTTTCCGCCAAACTGTGTCCTAAATGTAAGGGTGACCATAAGTTAAGCAGTTGTCCTCAGTTTCTTGGATTAAGTAACGATGTGCGTCTACAGTTACTGCCAGAGTATAAAGTATGTTTCAATTGTCTTAATTCAGGACATTATGCAAATCACTGCAAAAAGCCAGGATGCAAAATATGCCACCGAAAGCATAACACTCTCGTGCACGTCGCAAATTACCAGTCAAAACCAATTACAGATATTAATACATCTAACACGAGTAGTGGTAATAATAAGCCCGTTATGCAAGGTCATTTCGAACAAACAAACAGTTCGACAGGCTCACAGTTGTCATCCAATTCTAACGCACATCTGTCATTATCCGCAAAGGTAGGCACTGCATCGTGTAGTGAACAAGGCGACGTATTGTTATCGACGGCATTAATTAAAGTTATAGGTAAGAATGGTTGTCCATATATTGCTCGTGCTATTCTTGATAGTGGCAGTAACGCTTGTTTAATAACTGAAGAGTTATATCAAAGGCTAGGTTTGCCCGCTCGAAATGTAAATCAGTCGGTAGTCGGTATTAATAATGCTTCGGCACACATCAAGAAGATTTGTAAGGTATCGATAAAATCATTGAATGATAACTTCTCTAGTAATCTTCATTGTTTTGTCCTACCATCAATAACTGTCGTGAAGCGACAATTAAAAGAGAAGGAAAACCTAACCTACGATCAGCAAAACAACCAAATAGACCAAGACAATAATATATTTAAGTTTTTAAAAGAGTATTTACAATTTTATATATCAAAAATGGAGTATGAATGTGAGGATGGATGATGTGATTTACAAATTATTTTTTAAAAAAAAAGGTAATAAAAAAAAGATTTATGTCGTAGCTGAGTCCGAAGATCCCAAGCGTGCTCTCAGCGCCTGGAACGAGCACGCACGGCGTAGGTGGGTAGGCGTGGGCGTCTCTAGGGGACGACCTCAGGTGAATGCGGCGATTGCAGGATCGGCGACTTCAGCCCAGACAGGAGCTTGCAGGATCCTCAGCGACTTCAGACAGCGCAGTGGCCTGCAGGATCCGGTGACTGCAGGCGGAACAGAGGTTTGTAGGTTCCGGTGATTTCGGGCGGAACAGAGGTCTGTAGGTTCCGGCGACTCCAGGTAGAGTAGAGACTTGTGGGATCTCGGCGACTTCAGGCAGAGCAACGTTTTGTAGGATCCGGCGACTTCAGGCAGAGCAACGGATCGTAGAGTCCAGTGGCTTCAGGCAGGATAGAGGCTTGCAGGATCCCGGGGCTGAGCGGCCCCGGGATAAGGCCTTTAGAAGATGCTTCCGATACGAGAACTGAAGCAAGACTGAATTTCTTCACCGATTGTTCGGCTTTTATATCTTTCAAGAGAGAACGGAAAAATTATTTAAATTAAAAGGAAATTTATTGTAAATGACCTACAGCCAAAAAGTATTTATGAAGAAAGAACATCAAACCAGAGACGAATTTGAATAAAAGTTACCATGACAACTACAAAAACAATGGTTATCAAATATAAAATTTTTGGTTTTTAGGAATATAATTGGAAAATCTTTACCTTTAAGTAAGAAATGAGATATTATTCAAATAGGAAAAACTGATGCGCGACAGCGCACCGAAGCCTGAAATTGTAGAGTTACAGAGAATTCAATAAAAGACCAAAAAAAGGTAAGGCTTCGTTGACAGCTAGTTTAAAAGTACTAAATAGTGTGAAAATACGCAGTAAAATGATATGTTATTGTGTAAAAACGTTACAGGATCCTATATAAATAAAGGTGATGCAAAATATAAATGCAGAGAATCAAAAACAGAATGGAAAAATAGTATAAAGTGATGCAAAACATGAATGCAGAAAATCAAGAACAGAATGGAGAAATAGTATAAAGTGATGCAAAACATGAATGCAGAATATCAAAACAGAATGGAGAATTAGTGTACAATGAAATGTAAGTAGTATAACACTACATTTTCCCCCCGACCCTGGAAAATTTTTGACTCAGCAAAAATTTTGATATATACATTCTAAAATAAACCATAAAAACACAGCTTTGCAGAAACAGACATCACCAGTCAAAATCAGATACACTATCTCTTACATTCATCATCTGCATTCAGGTAAGGGTGGAGTTCACATTCAATGACTACCACTCTAAAAGTGTGTTTTCAAAACGACATTAAGGCTTATTTAAGGAGTAGTCAACCGCTCCTGTGTGGGAAAAAAAAAAATTAGTCGAAGAAACACCACTCTTAGAAGTGTGTTTTCAAAAGGACATTCAGGCTTATTTAAGGAGTTGTCAACCGCTCCTAAGTGAAGATAAAAATTAAGGGAGTAGTCAGCTGCTCCCAAGTGAAGATAAAGGTAAAGAAATACCTCAAGTAAGCTTTAGTCGCTATGACTTAAGTAAAGATTAAGAACGGCCAGAGCGGTAGGGCTCAAAGCCAGAGATCAGCAACATCACCAACGAGATGTGTCTGAAATAAAAATAAAAAGTGACGATTAACCAACGAAAGTTCGAGGTCCTAAAGTAAGATGTGTTGGAGAACACTGGATCATCAAACAAACAAACAAATTAAAAGAAAATAATAAGGTGAAAATGGTGATATTTATACATATATACAAATTAACAGTTATATTTATACATATATACAAATTAACAGTTAATAAATGTTTAGAAAAGTATTTAACAGTTAATAAATGTTTAGAAAAGTTATGGTTTGTTTTGCTTCAGCTTTCAAAAACAATTTTATATAAAGTGCAAAGTGTAAAGTTAAGTTTAAGAAATAAAAATATTATTAAAAATCGTACCTCTAAGTTATCTAGAATAAAAAATATTAGAGTGATGAATGTAACTTAGAGTGATGAATGTAAATGAAGTGTTATATGAAGGCCTAAATACAATCCAGATAAGTTGAAAAACTAGAAGAAGTTTTGTTTTAGAATTTTGAAGGTATGAAAAGGATGTGTAAATGAATGATGAATAGTAAGTTAAGAACAAAAGGGAAAGCAATTAAATCAAAAGGAACTAGACAAGGCGCAGTAAAGGTGAAGAATTAAGAGAGAAAGAGGACTTTTACGTTGGGCGCCAAACTGTCGTGAAGCGACAATTAAAAGAGAAGGAAAACCTAACCTACGATCAGCAAAACAACCAAATAGACCAAGAAAATAATATATTTAAGTTTTTAAAAGAGTATTTACAATTTTATATATCAAAAATGGAGTATGAATGTGAGGATGGATGATGTGATTTACAAATTATTTTTTTAAAAAAAAGGTAATAAAAAAAAGATTTATGTCGTAGCTGAGTCCGAAGATCCCAAGCGTGCTCTCAGCGCCTGGAACGAGCACGCACGGCGTAGGTGGGTAGGCGTGGGCGTCTCTAGGGGACGACCTCAGGTGAATGCGGCGATTGCAGGATCGGCGACTTCAGCCCAGACAGGAGCTTGCAGGATCCTCAGCGACTTCAGACAGCGCAGTGGCCTGCAGGATCCGGTGACTGCAGGCGGAACAGAGGTTTGTAGGTTCCGGTGATTTCGGGCGGAACAGAGGTCTGTAGGTTCCGGCGACTCCAGGTAGAGTAGAGACTTGTGGGATCTCGGCGACTTCAGGCAGAGCAACGTTTTGTATATTATTATTCATATGGGACCACACGAGAACTATCAGCTTTCATATAAAAAAAGAATCATCGAAATCGGTTCGCCCAGTACAAAGTTGTGAGGTAACACACATAAAAAAAAGCAAAAAAAAAAATACACTCGAATTGAGTACCGTCTCCTTTTTGGAAGTCGGCAGAAAAATACACCATTTAACAGTTTGCTGCAAAATTAACAACAAACCGTCGCTAAACCCAAGCTCCAACTCCAACCACACAATCAATCGTAAACCACAATGAAGGTGGCAAACGATCATTTAAAAATAAGTTAAGTACTTGCCGAAATGTAAGTTGAAAATACGTATTATACTTGCTGTACATAGTTCGAAACAGAGATATAAAAAATTAAAACTAAACGCGATAAAATCCGTAAAATTAATTTTATTAAATATGTAGTATTCGCATTCATAAAAAATTATCAAATGTACTTTTTTTAATAGAATAAGGGTGAAAAACGAGCACACAGTTCACCTGACGGTAAGTGGATGCTATGGTCGACATACATCCATCCTCAATTAAGAATCAAAATGCAGATGTGTCATTCCTGAGGCTAATATGCAATGCCCAGTTTCCAGTAAAAAAGGTCTTCGGTACTTAACACTTACCACATGAAACACAACAGCACTGAGGTGCTATTTTAGGCTGGTAATAGAACAAATGGTTGGTTCTGTGAGAGCGTGGTCCGTCCCCGGTCGAACCGACCTCTTCGGGCTACATCCATAAAAAGCTGCAGCGTGGCTCCACCACGACTAAACTTTTATGTATAAAATGATATAATAATAATATATTTTATTTTACATTACATCTTAACAATAATTAGAGTTTAAAATAAGCCCAAATTTAAAAATGACACCAATAGTCGCTTGTATGTATTGTAGCACTACAATCACCTGCACGAGTAAGTACACAGTCCTTCAAATTGTGCGAGCGTCAAGGCATCAATTTGCGGCCCGCCACGGACTGAATAATGGGGCCAACATTAATCACAGTTGTTCCGTTCTCGATTGTTATTTTCCCTCGACGCATTTGGAATCTGTTTCACCATCGCTCTTCTAAATTATGGTAGAGCGCACTTTTAACCGACTTAAAAAAGTAGGTTGTCAATTCGAGTTTATTTTTTTGGTATGTATGTTACGCTATATCTTTGTTAGTTGTGAACGAATTTTAAATATTATTTTTTATTAAATTATTTATACTTCAGAAGTGGTTTCATCAAATTTGGAGATGGTGGCGTTATTTAGGTTTAAGGTAATCAAAGACCATTTAGTTTTTAAATTTTTTTCGGAGAATGTATAGCCTAGATTTTTCTTGGCATTTCTTCCTCCAGTTTTAATGATTATTTTTTATTAAATCGTTTTTACTTAATAAATCAATAATCTAAAATAATGAAACCGCCCCGGTTTCATTAATGATATGATGAATAAAATATAGTGGCGTTATTTAGATTTAATTTAATCATATACCATTTATTTTATAAAATTTCGTTTTTTTTTCGGAGTAAGTATAGCCTAGAAGGCATTGGCATTTCTCCCGCCAGCCTTTCCGAAGAAGAGCCGCGACAGACCGACAGGTATTTTTTAATGGTTGTTTATGTCATAATATCATGAAAATAACCCTATAAACTTAATTAAATAAATAAAATAAATAAAATAAAATCTCTTTATTTCGGACAAATATCCTATATATAAAATAATTAAATATATTAAAGCCAGTTATTCTAATATTACTGACAGATACTTTAATTTTATTATATGTGATTTACGAGGTATTTTTGTATTTTTTGAATGTGTATTTTTTACGTAGTAGAATCACTGTGCAGCTATATTATGGTTGTAACACAAAGGGGTCGGCTCGACCGGGGAAAAACTGCCAATTTCAAATAGCAGCTTAATGCTGCTGTGTTTCTTATGGTGAGCGTAGAGAATCGAAGACCCTTTTTATTGGAAACGTGGCATTCTATCTTAGTCCACAGAAGTGGCAACGCATCTGTATTTTAATTCTTAATTGAGTATAAATGTAGATGTCTTTGGGCAACAGCATCCACTTACTACCAGGTGGGATTGTAGTCAAGCACTGGCATATATTAATTAAAAAATATGTATAGAGGTATAAATAAAGCACTTAATTCAATCTAAGGCAAGTAAAGTATAACTCGTGCACATTTTGTGTGTGAGAGTGGCACCTTACACATCTAATATTTGCTGACGGTGTAGAGGCGGTGTGAGATATTCACTACGCACTCGCTGTAAATTTCACAATACGGAAACAACTGGCGTTCGATTACAATCAGTGTGAATTTAATAATTGCAGTCAGTATGAATTTAATTTTGCAATTATTCTGATCTCTCTTATTTGTAGTTTATTTTCTGAAATTATTGAACAGTAAGTGTTGAAGCGCCTGTCAAATTATATTAGCAGTTCTCATGCCAATATTAGTCCGTAAGCTATGTAGGTATGTTTAAAAAATGTTGTACCTGTCGTCGTTGTAAAAATTAGATATCAAGTAAAGGTCGATTGAGCAAATTACTGCATTTTATTATTAAAAAGAGATCAAATTCCTATCATGGTCCTTCGAGCCGGATTTGAAAAAACGTAATTGGACAAGATATTATTTAGTGGAATACGCTTGGGAAGTCTTAAATATTCGTTGTGGAAATACCACCGAGGGAGTGAAGATATTTAACCAAGAAATCTGGAGTCTTAGCCCCATAGATATTGGACTATTATTTAATTTATTTAACCCAGCACTCATTATCAGGTAGTATTTTGTGTAAATCGACTGCTAATTTATCAGGTTAGTACCAAATTACCTATAAAATAATTACGTATAACTTAAAGTATTTAATCGGCTAAAATTCATTTAATATTGTTTTATATAGTTTCTAATAACCGTCAAATCATAATTAAATTAAATTATAAAGCTTGGTTAAATTATATTGATGATATTATAATTTTTTTTTCTTTATTGGTTTAAACTGTTTTTTAAAAAATAAGTCAAGAGAGTGTATAATTGAAAAAATTGCATAATATTATTTATTACATACTAAGGCATACCTGTGAAGCTGTTTGATTGTCTGAATTGTATTTGTTACCCTTAATTGTTGTTAATTATAAAGTTAAATATCAAGGTAGTACATGTACCATTTTGTTTAATTATTTAAGAGTTTGAAAAATAAGTAAGGGAATTAGTTTTCATTTCTTTATAACTGTAAGCAAAGTTGTATAAAACTACTTATGAATTATATTTTATAAAATATAAACTTCTTGTTTGTATAAATTTCAGGCATTTGCACTAGTCTCCCAATACCAGCCAACATGCCAGAAGATAAGGAGCAAATTAGGAAACGAGCTAGCTACAAGGGACAAATAACTGCTTTTTCAAATTATTTAAATTCACTGAAGGTATCTTCATTGGCTGCTACTGAGGTAAATGAGTTGCAATTACGTATTAGTAGGATTGAGTCAATGTATGAACGATATGATGAGGTACAATTATCCATCGAGTGTAATACTGATAATATAGACGCCCAGATATCAGAACGAACTGAGTTTGAATCCCTGTATTTTATATAGAAAGGATAGATCATGCTCAAGGAGTTCAAAGAAAGACGGAGGAGGTGTGATGGTTGCAGTGTCTAAAAATGTTCCTTCTTCTCGACAATCAAATTGGGAAAGTAATGCAGAAGATTTATGGGTATCTATTGATGTTAAAACTAACGACACACTCCAAAAAATTTCTATCTGTGCCGTTTACTTACCTCCTCCTGTTTCTTCTGAAACTTTATCTAGCTTTTTAGAAAACTCTACTGATATCATAGATATATCAGATAAAGTCATAATATTGGGCGACTTTAACTTAGGTTTTATTGATTGGTCCCGTAAGTCGGATAGTGACCCATGTATTGCAACAAATTATGGTTCGAAACTAGGACTCTCTCTTATTGACTTTATGGCTGTCAATAATTTATCGCAAATGAACGATGTCTCTAATGTTGATGGTAGAATACTAGATCTAGTTCTATCCAATGTTGATTGTTTAAATGTTACTAAATCTATAAGTATGCTTAGCAAAGTAGATCAAAAACATCCTCCAATTTTGATATCGATCCCAAAACTTACTTCCGAGTACCTCAAGCCGATAATAAGCCATCGTTACAACTACTTTAGAGCAGACTATGGCAATATTGTACCTTACTTGAAGAGCATTAACTGGCAAGTGGAGCTAGAAAAATGTCAAAATGTTAACGAAATGACTAATATATTTTACCACTTTTTAAATATAGCCGTAACATCCTATATTCCTAAAACAAGACCTAAACTAACTAAATTTCCTTCGTGGTTTAGCAATTCCCTAATTAAAATAATTTCCGAGAAAAGCAAAAAAAGATTAAAATATTTGAAATATAAGAACCCTCGTGATAAACTAGAATACGAGCTTCTTCGCGAACGTGCTCATAATGTAAGTAGTCAATGCCTTTTTAATTTTAAAAAAAGAATTGAAAGCGATATTTCTAAAAATCCAAAAGCTTTTGGCGTTTTGTGAAGGACAGGCGCAATGGTGTATCCAATATCCCAGCTATAATGTATCAAGCTGATCAGGTCGCAAACACCGGACCAGATATTGCCCAAATGTTTGCAAATAAATTTTCATCTGTTTTTAGTTATGTGGCTGCAAACGACGGCGGTGACGTATCTATGTTCAATAATTCATGTTTAAATTCTGTAAAATTAACTGAAAGAGACATTATAGGTGCAGTCAAAAAGCTTGACATTTTCAAGGGAGCTGGCCCAGATGAGATTCCCCCTGTGTTTGTCAAACGTTGTATCTCGGCCTTAGCGTTACCACTGGCTATTATTTTCATCAATCTTTGCGTGATGGAGTATTTCCTGATATTTGGAAAAATTCAAAGATCGTTCCGGTATTTAAAAAAGGTCATTAATGACGTTAGTAACTACAGACCGATTTCAATTATTTCATGTATTCCTAAATTGTTTGAATCCTTGATATGTCCAATTATTACGCGTCACTTAAGCACATGTATATCAGACCATCAACATGGGTTTAGGAAGGGCCATTCGATTGAAACTAACCTTGTATCATTTATGTCGTATCTCTGTAAAGAAATTGACAAAGGACAGGAAGTTGATGCTATATATATGGATTTTTCTAGTGCATTCGATAAAGTCTGTCACTCGCACTTAATAAACAAGCTAAAAAGATATGGGGTATGTGGATCTTTGCTAGAATGGTTCCAGTCTTATTTAGCAAAAAGACTCCAGTTTGTGGTAGTGAATGGTTACAAATCAGAAAGTTATATAGCGTTCTCAGGCGTCCCGCAAGGATCGCATCTGGGTCCAGTCCTTTTTGCTGCCTTTATCAATGATATAACTTTTGAAATACGCAACTCTGAATTCTGTCTTTTTGCTGACGATTTAAAAATATATAAAACAGTAAAATCTATTGTAGACGTGCAACTCATCCAAAGTGATTTAAGCAGAATTAGTACATGGTGTCAATTAAATGGTATGATACTTAATACTAAAAAATCATATCATATTAAATTCTCAAGAAAGTCTATACCTTTCATGTCCTCCTATAAGATGAACTCTGATACCTTGGAGCAGGTTAAAGAAGTTCGAGATTTAGGCGTAATAGTGGATAGCAAATTAAATTTTAAGTCTCACATTGACGCTACCGTCCAAAAAGCTGGAAGAATGCTTGGCTTCCTAAAACGAAACGCTAAAGGTTTTATGTCAGCCAAAACCAAAATAATTTTATATAACGCCTTGGTTCGAAGTCACCTAGAGTTTGCATCGGTGGTTTGGGGTCCTCAGTTTATCACTTATTCCCAACGCATTGAAAGCATACAGCGTTCATTTACTAGACATCTGCGTTCCATTCTTCGGGCATTTCCCACCGTAACACCTATAACGTTCGTCTCAAACATTTCGCATGATGTCACTTAATAACCGTCGTGTATTGTTGAAATATATTGTTTTTAAAAAAAAATAATTTCTGGTGCCGTAGATTGTAATAACCTACTTCAGTGCATTAATCTTAACATCCCATGCAACTATCCACGCCATCCTATCACTAAAATCTTTTACATCCCTGCCAGTAGAACAAACCTCTTAAAAAATTCGCCTATATCAAAAATTTGCGCCGAATACAACCGGGTATGTGTATTTGTTGACATTGACATTTTTCATGACTCATGCATTAGTTTGAGAAAGAAGTTATCTGTGTACCTGCTCTCTAAGCAGGTTCTTAAAATTTCTTAAAATTTTGTAAAATTATTTTGATAATCTGTGTACTATTTTTGTGCTTTTTTTTTTTGTTTGCTAATATTCGCATTTATAATAACATGTCTTAGATTTTAAGAGAATGTTGTACACGTCTTTATTGGCGTACATACCAGGCCTTTGTTTTATGTAAGATTTGCATATAAATGTATTGTGTGTTATGCTGTTGATGTGTCATAATAAATAAATAAATAAATAAATAAATAAATCGCTTTCTCTTGCAAAAAGGATCTTAGCAGATTGCATTAAGTCAGATGACGTAAGCAGTGACGGTGGCTCTCATTCCGGCAATCATAAATTTGTTAAACTGCCCACTATTCAACTACCTAAATTTAATGGTTCTTATGATAATTGGTTAGAGTTTCATGACACGTTCATGAGCCTCATACATTCAAATGACGAGATAGATGACATAAATAAGTTTCACTATCTAAGAGCGTCGTTGGAAGGGCCCGCTGCTGTGGTAATACAGTCAATCGAATTCTCGGCAGCTAATTACACCGTCGCATGGACTATATTATGTGATAGATATGATAATAAAAGACTACTAATTCAAAATCACGTGACAGCCTTATTTAATATAGCACCAATTAATAAAGAATTGTCTGTCAACTTAAAACGTCTCATTGACCAAATAAATAAAAATTTACGTGCACTAGAATCTCTCGGTGAGCCAACTAAACAATGGGACACACTTCTCATTCATATTATTACTCAAAAATTAGATGCTAAGACATATCGTGAATGGGAAGAGTCTAAAGGTCGTTTGGAGAAAGATACACCTATTACGTTCGATATATTTTTGATGTTTTTAAAAAATCGAGCCGATTTAATCGAAACACTAGAAATGTCTAATTCTGGTGCTACTAACCGTTTAAATTCTTCTATAAAATATGCTCCAAAAGTTAAGGCAATGGTTTCAGTTCGGGATACCGGTAATAAACACGGTTCGGCCTTTTCCGCCAAACTGTGTCCTAAATGTAAGGGTGACCATAAGTTAAGCAGTTGTCCTCAGTTTCTTGGATTAAGTAACGATGTGCGTCTACAGTTACTGCCAGAGTATAAAGTATGTTTCAATTGTCTTAATTCAGGACATTATGCAAATCACTGCAAAAAGCCAGGATGCAAAATATGCCACCGAAAGCATAACACTCTCGTGCACGTCGCAGATTACCAGTCAAAACCAATTACAGATATTAATACATCTAACACGAGTAGTGGTAATAATAAGCCCGTTATGCAAGGTCATTTCGAACAAACAAACAGTTCGACAGGCTCACAGTTGTCATCCAATTCTAACGCACATCTGTCATTATCCGCAAAGGTAGGCACTGCATCGTGTAGTGAACAAGGCGACGTATTGTTATCGACGGCATTAATTAAAGTTATAGGTAAGAATGGTTGTCCATATATTGCTCGTGCTATTCTTGATAGTGGCAGTAACGCTTGTTTAATAACTGAAGAGTTATATCAAAGGCTAGGTTTGCCCGCTCGAAATGTAAATCAGTCGGTAGTCGGTATTAATAATGCTTCGGCACACATCAAGAAGATTTGTAAGGTATCGATAAAATCATTGAATGATAACTTCTCTAGTAATCTTCATTGTTTTGTCCTACCATCAATAACTGTCGTGAAGCGACAATTAAAAGAGAAGGAAAACCTAACCTACGATCAGCAAAACAACCAAATAGACCAAGACAATAATATATTTAAGTTTTTAAAAGAGTATTTACAATTTTATATATCAAAAATGGAGTATGAATGTGAGGATGGATGATGTGATTTACAAATTATTTTTAAAAAAAAAAGGTAATAAAAAAAAGATTTATGTCGTAGCTGAGTCCGAAGATCCCAAGCGTGCTCTCAGCGCCTGGAACGAGCACGCACGGCGTAGGTGGGTAGGCGTGGGCGTCTCTAGGGGACGACCTCAGGTGAATGCGGCGATTGCAGGATCGGCGACTTCAGCCCAGACAGGAGCTTGCAGGATCCTCAGCGACTTCAGACAGCGCAGTGGCCTGCAGGATCCGGTGACTGCAGGCGGAACAGAGGTTTGTAGGTTCCGGTGATTTCGGGCGGAACAGAGGTCTGTAGGTTCCGGCGACTCCAGGTAGAGTAGAGACTTGTGGGATCTCGGCGACTTCAGGCAGAGCAACGTTTTGTAGGATCCGGCGACTTCAGGCAGAGCAACGGATCGTAGAGTCCAGTGGCTTCAGGCAGGATAGAGGCTTGCAGGATCCCGGGGCTGAGCGGCCCCGGGATAAGGCCTTTAGAAGATGCTTCCGATACGAGAACTGAAGCAAGACTGAGTTTCTTCACCGATTGTTCGGCTTTTATATCTTTCAAGAGAGAACGGAAAAATTATTTAAATTAAAAGGAAATTTATTGTAAATGACCTACAGCCAAAAAGTATTTATGAAGAAAGAACATCAAACCAGAGACGAATTTGAATAAAAGTTACCATGACAACTACAAAAACAATGGTTATCAAATATAAAATTTTTGGTTTTTAGGAATATAATTGGAAAATCTTTACCTTTAAGTAAGAAATGAGATATTATTCAAATAGGAAAAACTGATGCGCGACAGCGCACCGAAGCCTGAAATTGTAGAGTTACAGAGAATTCAATAAAAGACCAAAAAAAGGTAAGGCTTCGTTGACAGCTAGTTTAAAAGTACTAAATAGTGTGAAAATACGCAGTAAAATGATATGTTATTGTGTAAAAACGTTACAGGATCCTATATAAATAAAGGTGATGCAAAATATAAATGCAGAGAATCAAAAACAGAATGGAAAAATAGTATAAAGTGATGCAAAACATGAATGCAGAAAATCAAGAACAGAATGGAGAAATAGTATAAAGTGATGCAAAACATGAATGCAGAATATCAAAACAGAATGGAGAATTAGTGTACAATGAAATGTAAGTAGTATAACACTACATTTTCCCCCCGACCCTGGAAAATTTTTGACTCAGCAAAAATTTTGATATATACATTCTAAAATAAACCATAAAAACACAGCTTTGCAGAAACAGACATCACCAGTCAAAATCAGATATACTATCTCTTACATTCATCATCTGCATTCAGGTAAGGGTGGAGTTCACATTCAATGACTACCACTCTAAAAGTGTGTTTTCAAAACGACATTAAGGCTTATTTAAGGAGTAGTCAACCGCTCCTGTGTGGGAAAAAAAAATTAGTCGAAGAAACACCACTCTTAGAAGTGTGTTTTCAAAAGGACATTCAGGCTTATTTAAGGAGTTGTCAACCGCTCCTAAGTGAAGATAAAAATTAAGGGAGTAGTCAGCTGCTCCCAAGTGAAGATAAAGGTAAAGAAATACCTCAAGTAAGCTTTAGTCGCTATGACTTAAGTAAAGATTAAGAACGGCCAGAGCGGTAGGGCTCAAAGCCAGAGATCAGCAACATCACCAACGAGATGTGTCTGAAATAAAAATAAAAAGTGACGATTACGTGACCAACGAAAGTTCGAGGTCCTAAAGTAAGATGTGTTGGAGAACACTGGATCATCAAACAAACAAACAAATTAAAAGAAAATAATAAGGTGAAAATGGTGATATTTATACATATATACAAATTAACAGTTATATTTATACATATATACAAATTAACAGTTAATAAATGTTTAGAAAAGTATTTAACAGTTAATAAATGTTTAGAAAAGTTATGGTTTGTTTTGCTTCAGCTTTCAAAAACAATTTTATATAAAGTGCAAAGTGTAAAGTTAAGTTTAAGAAATAAAAATATTATTAAAAATCGTACCTCTAAGTTATCTAGAATAAAAAATATTAGAGTGATGAATGTAACTTAGAGTGATGAATGTAAATGAAGTGTTATATGAAGGCCTAAATACAATCCAGATAAGTTGAAAAACTAGAAGAAGTTTTGTTTTAGAATTTTGAAGGTATGAAAAGGATGTGTAAATGAATGATGAATAGTAAGTTAAGAACAAAAGGGAAAGCAATTAAATCAAAAGGAACTAGACAAGGCGCAGTAAAGGTGAAGAATTAAGAGAGAAAGAGGACTTTTACGTTGGGCGCCAAACTGTCGTGAAGCGACAATTAAAAGAGAAGGAAAACCTAACCTACGATCAGCAAAACAACCAAATAGACCAAGACAATAATATATTTAAGTTTTTAAAAGAGTATTTACAATTTTATATATCAAAAATGGAGTATGAATGTGAGGATGGATGATGTGATTTACAAATTATTTTTTTAAAAAAAAGGTAATAAAAAAAAGATTTATGTCGTAGCTGAGTCCGAAGATCCCAAGCGTGCTCTCAGCGCCTGGAACGAGCACGCACGGCGTAGGTGGGTAGGCGTGGGCGTCTCTAGGGGACGACCTCAGGTGAATGCGGCGATTGCAGGATCGGCGACTTCAGCCCAGACAGGAGCTTGCAGGATCCTCAGCGACTTCAGACAGCGCAGTGGCCTGCAGGATCCGGTGACTGCAGGCGGAACAGAGGTTTGTAGGTTCCGGTGATTTCGGGCGGAACAGAGGTCTGTAGGTTCCGGCGACTCCAGGTAGAGTAGAGACTTGTGGGATCTCGGCGACTTCAGGCAGAGCAACGTTTTGTATATTATTATTCATATGGGACCACACGAGAACTATCAGCTTTCATATAAAAAAAGAATCATCGAAATCGGTTCGCCCAGTACAAAGTTGTGAGGTAACACACATAAAAAAAAGCAAAAAAAAAATACACTCGAATTGAGTACCGTCTCCTTTTTGGAAGTCGGCAGAAAAATACACCATTTAACAGTTTGCTGCAAAATTAACAACAAACCGTCGCTAAACCCAAGCTCCAACTCCAACCACACAATCAATCGTAAACCACAATGAAGGTGGCAAACGATCATTTAAAAATAAGTTAAGTACTTGCCGAAATGTAAGTTGAAAATACGTATTATACTTGCTGTACATAGTTCGAAACAGAGATATAAAAAATTAAAACTAAACGCGATAAAATCGGTAAAATTAATTTTATTAAATATGTAGTATTCGCATTCATAAAAAATTATCAAATGTACTTTTTTTAATAGAATAAGGGTGAAAAACGAGCACACAGTTCACCTGACGGTAAGTGGATGCTATGGTCGACATACATCCATCCTCAATTAAGAATCAAAATGCAGATGTGTCATTCCTGAGGCTAATATGCAATGCCCAGTTTCCAGTAAAAAAGGTCTTCGGTACTTAACACTTACCACACGAAACACAACAGCACTGAGGTGCTATTTTAGGCTGGTAATAGAACAAATGGTTGGTTCTGTGAGAGCGTGGTCCGTCCCCGGTCGAACCGACCTCTTCGGGCTACATCCATAAAAAGCTGCAGCGTGGCTCCACCACGACTAAACTTTTATGTATAAAATGATATAATAATAATATATTTTATTTTACATTACATCTTAACAATAATTAGAGTTTAAAATAAGCCCAAATTTAAAAATGACACCAATAGTCGCTTGTATGTATTGTAGCACTACAATCACCTGCACGAGTAAGTACACAGTCCTTCAAATTGTGCGAGCGTCAAGGCATCAATTTGCGGCCCGCCACGGACTGAATAATGGGGCCAACATTAATCACAGTTGTTCCGTTCTCGATTGTTATTTTCCCTCGACGCATTTGGAATCTGTTTCACCATCGCTCTTCTAAATTATGGTAGAGCGCACTTTTAACCGACTTAAAAAAGTAGGTTGTCAATTCGAGTTTATTTTTTTGGTATGTATGTTACGCTATATCTTTGTTAGTTGTGAACGAATTTTAAATATTATTTTTTATTAAATTATATATACTTCAGAAGTGGTTTCATCAAATTTGGAGATGGTGGCGTTATTTAGGTTTAAGGTAATCAAAGACCATTTAGTTTTTAAATTTTTTTCGGAGAATGTATAGCCTAGATTTCTCTTGGCATTTCTTCCTCCAGTTTTAATGATTATTTTTTATTAAATCGTTTTTACTTAATAAATCAATAATCTAAAATAATGAAACCGCCCCGGTTTCATTAATGATATGATGAATAAAATATAGTGGCGTTATTTAGATTTAATTTAATCATATACCATTTATTTTATAAAATTTCGTTTTTTTTTCGGAGTAAGTATAGCCTAGAAGGCATTGGCATTTCTCCCGCCAGCCTTTCCGAAGAAGAGCCGCGACAGACCGACAGGTATTTTTTAATGGTTGTTTATGTCATAATATCATGAAAATAACCCTATAAACTTAATTAAATAAATAAAATAAAATCTCTTTATTTCGGACAAATATCCTATATATAAAATAATTAAATATATTAAAGCCAGTTATTCTAATATTACTGACAGATACTTTAATTTTATTATATGTGATTTACGAGGTATTTTTGTATTTTTTGAATGTGTATTTTTTACGTAGTAGAATCACTGTGCAGCTATATTATGGTTGTAACACAAAGGGGTCGGCTCGACCGGGGAAAAACTGCCAATTTCAAATAGCAGCTTAATGCTGCTGTGTTTCTTATGGTGAGCGTAGAGAATCGAAGACCCTTTTTATTGGAAACGTGGCATTATATCTTAGTCCACAGAAGTGGCAACGCATCTGTATTTTAATTCTTAATTGAGTATAAATGTAGATGTCTTTGGGCAACAGCATCCACTTACTACCAGGTGGGATTGTAGTCAAGCACTGGCATATATTAATTAAAAAATATGTATAGAGGTATAAATAAAGCACTTAATTCAATCTAAGGCAAGTAAAGTATAACTCGTGCACATTTTGTGTGTGAGAGTGGCACCTTACACATCTAATATTTGCTGACGGTGTAGAGGCGGTGTGAGATATTCACTACGCACTCGCTGTAAATTTCACAATACGGAAACAACTGGCGTTCGATTACAATCAGTGTGAATTTAATAATTGCAGTCAGTATGAATTTAATTTTGCAATTATTCTGATCTCTCTTATTTGTAGTTTATTTTCTGAAATTATTGAACAGTAAGTGTTGAAGCGCCTGTCAAATTATATTAGCAGTTCTCATGCCAATATTAGTCCGTAAGCTATGTAGGTATGTTTAAAAAATGTTGTACCTGTCGTCGTTGTAAAAATTAGATATCAAGTAAAGGTCGATTGAGCAAATTACTGCATTTTATTATTAAAAAGAGATCAAATTCCTATCATGGTCCTTCGAGCCGGATTTGAAAAAACGTAATTGGACAAGATATTATTTAGTGGAATACGCTTGGGAAGTCTTAAATATTCGTTGTGGAAATACCACCGAGGGAGTGAAGATATTTAACCAAGAAATCTGGAGTCTTAGCCCCATAGATATTGGACTATTATTTAATTTATTTAACCCGGCACTCATTATCAGGTAGTATTTTGTGTAAATCGACTGCTAATTTATCAGGTTAGTACCAAATTACCTATAAAATAATTACGTATAACTTAAAGTATTTAATCGGCTAAAATTCATTTAATATTGTTTTATATAGTTTCTAATAACCGTCAAATCATAATTAAATTAAATTATAAAGCTTGGTTAAATTATATTGACGATATTATAATTTTTTTTTCTTTATTGGTTTAAACTGTTTTTTAAAAAATAAGTCAAGAGAGTGTATAATTGAAAAAATTGCATAATATTATTTATTACATACTAAGGCATACCTGTGAAGCTGTTTGATTGTCTGAATTGTATTTGTTACCCTTAATTGTTGTTAATTATAAAGTTAAATATCAAGGTAGTACATGTACCATTTTGTTTAATTATTTAAGAGTTTGAAAAATAAGTAAGGGAATTAGTTTTCATTTCTTTATAACTGTAAGCAAAGTTGTATAAAACTACTTATGAATTATATTTTATAAAATATAAACTTCTTGTTTGTATAAATTTCAGGCATTTGCACTAGTCTCCCAATACCAGCCAACATGCCAGAAGATAAGGAGCAAATTAGGAAACGAGCTAGCTACAAGGGACAAATAACTGCTTTTTCAAATTATTTAAATTCACTGAAGGTATCTTCATTGGCTGCTACTGAGGTAAATGAGTTGCAATTACGTATTAGTAGGATTGAGTCAATGTATGAACGATATGATGAGGTACAATTATCCATCGAGTGTAATACTGATAATATAGACGCCCAGATATCAGAACGAACTGAGTTTGAATCCCTGTATTTTAAATCGCTTTCTCTTGCAAAAAGGATCTTAGCAGATTGCATTAAGTCAGATGACGTAAGCAGTGACGGTGGCTCTCATTCCGGCAATCATAAATTTGTTAAACTGCCCACTATTCAACTACCTAAATTTAATGGTTCTTATGATAATTGGTTAGAGTTTCATGACACGTTCATGAGCCTCATACATTCAAATGACGAGATAGATGACATAAATAAGTTTCACTATCTGAGAGCGTCGTTGGAAGGGCCCGCTGCTGTGGTAATACAGTCAATCGAATTCTCGGCAGCTAATTACACCGTCGCATGGACTATATTATGTGATAGATATGATAATAAAAGACTACTAATTCAAAATCACGTGACAGCCTTATTTAATATAGCACCAATTAATAAAGAATTGTCTGTCAACTTAAAACGTCTCATTGACCAAATAAATAAAAATTTACGTGCACTAGAATCTCTCGGTGAGCCAACTAAACAATGGGACACACTTCTCATTCATATTATTACTCAAAAATTAGATGCTAAGACATATCGTGAATGGGAAGAGTCTAAAGGTCGTTTGGAGAAAGATACACCTATTACGTTCGATATATTTTTGATGTTTTTAAAAAATCGAGCCGATTTAATCGAAACACTAGAAATGTCTAATTCTGGTGCTACTAACCGTTTAAATTCTTCTATAAAATATGCTCCAAAAGTTAAGGCAATGGTTTCAGTTCGGGATACCGGTAATAAACACAGTTCGGCCTTTTCCGCCAAACTGTGTCCTAAATGTAAGGGTGACCATAAGTTAAGCAGTTGTCCTCAGTTTCTTGGATTAAGTAACGATGTGCGTCTACAGTTACTGCCAGAGTATAAAGTATGTTTCAATTGTCTTAATTCAGGACATTATGCAAATCACTGCAAAAAGCCAGGATGCAAAATATGCCACCGAAAGCATAACACTCTCGTGCACGTCGCAGATTACCAGTCAAAACCAATTACAGATATTAATACATCTAACACGAGTAGTGGTAATAATAAGCCCGTTATGCAAGGTCATTTCGAACAAACAAACAGTTCGACAGGCTCACAGTTGTCATCCAATTCTAACGCACATCTGTCATTATCCGCAAAGGTAGGCGCTGCATCGTGTAGTGAACAAGGCGACGTATTGTTATCGACGGCATTAATTAAAGTTATAGGTAAGAATGGTTGTCCATATATTGCTCGTGCTATTCTTGATAGTGGCAGTAACGCTTTTTTAATAACTGAAGAGTTATATCAAAGGCTAGGTTTGCCCGCTCGAAATGTAAATCAGTCGGTAGTCGGTATTAATAATGCTTCGGCACACATCAAGAAGATTTGTAAGGTATCGATAAAATCATTGAATGATAACTTCTCTAGTAATCTTCATTGTTTTGTCCTACCATCAATAACTGTCGTGAAGCGACAATTAAAAGAGAAGGAAAACCTAACCTACGATCAGCAAAACAACCAAATAGACCAAGACAATAATATATTTAAGTTTTTAAAAGAGTATTTACAATTTTATATATCAAAAATGGAGTATGAATGTGAGGATGGATGATGTGATTTACAAATTATTTTTTAAAAAAAAAGGTAATAAAAAAAAGATTTATGTCGTAGCTGAGTCCGAAGATCCCAAGCGTGCTCTCATCGCCTGGAACGAGCACGCACGGCGTAGGTGGGTAGGCGTGGGCGTCTCTAGGGGACGACCTCAGGTGAATGCGGCGATTGCAGGATCGGCGACTTCAGCCCAGACAGGAGCTTGCAGGATCCTCAGCGACTTCAGACAGCGCAGTGGCCTGCAGGATCCGGTGACTGCAGGCGGAACAGAGGTTTGTAGGTTCCGGTGATTTCGGGCGGAACAGAGGTCTGTAGGTTCCGGCGACTCCAGGTAGAGTAGAGACTTGTGGGATCTCGGCGACTTCAGGCAGAGCAACGTTTTGTAGGATCCGGCGACTTCAGGCAGAGCAACGGATCGTAGAGTCCAGTGGCTTCAGGCAGGATAGAGGCTTGCAGGATCCCGGGGCTGAGCGGCCCCGGGATAAGGCCTTTAGAAGATGCTTCCGATACGAGAACTGAAGCAAGACTGAGTTTCTTCACCGATTGTTCGGCTTTTATATCTTTCAAGAGAGAACGGAAAAATTATTTAAATTAAAAGGAAATTTATTGTAAATGACCTACAGCCAAAAAGTATTTATGAAGAAAGAACATCAAACCAGAGACGAATTTGAATAAAAGTTACCATGACAACTACAAAAACAATGGTTATCAAATATAAAATTTTTGGTTTTTAGGAATATAATTGGAAAATCTTTACCTTTAAGTAAGAAATGAGATATTATTCAAATAGGAAAAACTGATGCGCGACAGCGCACCGAAGCCTGAAATTGTAGAGTTACAGAGAATTCAATAAAAGACCAAAAAAAGGTAAAGCTTCGTTGACAGCTAGTTTAAAAGTACTAAATAGTGTGAAAATACGCAGTAAAATGATATGTTATTGTGTAAAAACGTTACAGGATCCTATATAAATAAAGGTGATGCAACATATAAATGCAGAGAATCAAAAACAGAATGGAAAAATAGTATAAAGTGATGCAAAACATGAATGCAGAAAATCAAGAACAGAATGGAGAAATAGTATAAAGTGATGCAAAACATGAATGCAGAATATCAAAACAGAATGGAGAATTAGTGTACAATGAAATGTAAGTAGTATAACACTACATAACCCAAAATGTACCTACTAGATATGTTAATTTGTCAAACTTAAAAATTCCATCTAATATTTCTCTGGCAGATCCTAATTTTCATTCACCTGCTCCCGTTGACATGCTTATAGGTGCTGATGTCTTTTGGGACTTAATAGGAACGCAGAGATTAAATTAGGGGACGGTCAGCCGATTCTTTGTGAAACTAGCTTAGGATGGTTAGTATCAGGTCCGATTGATTATAGATATGTAAAGAAAGGGGTTAACTCTATTAAATGTAATTTTACAAGAATATTTCAAGATGAGGCTAGTAAAGATTTAGATGAAGATATACAAAAACAATTCGTACGCTTCTGGCACCTCGAAGAGGTAAGCCCTGCGTCTCTTTATTCAAACGAAGAAAAATTATGCGAAGAACACTTTTTAAAAAACACCACGCGACTGGCAAATGGTCGATTTTGCGTGAGGATACCCTTAAAACATAATCCTGACGTATTAGGTGATTCTTGGCCACGAGCTAAGAAGTGTTTACTATCGCTAGAGCGCAGGTTAGCAGGTCAATCTCAGGTCTATGAAATGTATAAAGAATTTATGTTAGAGTATGAAAGTCTGGGTCATATGGAGAAATGTGAGAATGATAATTTACCACGTAAGATGCATTTTATACCACATCACGGTGTGCTGCGGGAAAGTAGTACTACTACTAAATTAAGAGTCGTTTTCAATGCTAGCAGTCCGACTTCTTCGGGTGTTTCCTTGAATAATATACAGATGGTAGGTCCCGTGGTACAGGTTGACCTTTTGTCCATTCTTTTACGCTTTCGGCTACACAAATACGTTCTCACAGCTGATGTTGAGAAAATGTACCGGCAAATAGTCATTCATCCCGATGACCGCTATTTGCAACAAATTGTCTGGCGTGATAACCCTTCAGAACAGCTTCAAGCTTATCAACTTAACACCGTGACTTACGGCACCTCTAGTGCTCCCTTTTTGGCAACTAGGTGGCTCCAACAATTAGGCTTAGAGTGTACCGATGACAAGGTTGCTCAAGTGATCATTCACGATTTTTACGTTGATGACTTGCTAACGGGAGGGGATGATATTAACGAGGTTACAGATTTGCGCCGTAAAGTGACTTCCACACTTGCATCAGCTCATATGGTTTTGCGAAAGTGGAAGTCGAATGAATCTCAACTGGTTAGTGAAAATGATATTTCTCCGCTTGATTTAAATATTGGTGGCTTTGAACCGACTAAAACTTTAGGCCTTGGGTGGCAATCACATACTGACCAACTTTGTTTCCCTATAGGAGGGCTATTCTCAGGTAGAACAAAGCGTGATATGTTATCTGTGATTTCTCAGATTTTTGATCCACTAGGACTTCTATCTCCCTGTGTAATTAAGATGAAAATGCTTCTTCAACAGTTGTGGCTGCTCAAGCTGTCATGGGATGAGCAGTTGACGCCAGAAATCAGCAAGATGTGGGCTGAGATAATAGTCGATTTACCTAAATTAAATACTCTACGTATTCCACGTCGTGTTATTTGTGACTCGCCTAGTTTGTTTGAATTTCATATTTTCTCGGACGCTTCTGAGCGAGCATATGGCGCCTGTTTATATGTGCGTAGTGTTAATGATCAGGGTGAGGGTTTAATTCAATTATTGATGGCGAAAAGTCGTGTCGCGCCGCTTAAACCTATAACAATCCCAAGACTGGAACTTTGTGGTGCACTTGTTGGAGCTCGCCTTTACCAAAGGGTTGTAGCATCGCTGAGACAACAAGCTAAGCGCACTTTCTTTTGGACAGATTCGTCCATCGTGTTAGGATGGTTAAAGGTGTTGCCTAGCAAGCTACAACCCTTTGTTAGAAATAGGGTTGCTGAAATATTAGAGAAGACTGGAAATTGCGAGTGGAGGCATGTCCCAACAGAGTGTAATCCGGCCGATCATATTTCTCGCGGTGTGAGTTGTAAGGATATTTCATCCATGAGTAAGTGGTGGTCAGGACCTGAATTTTTAAAGAAAGAGGTCTCTCACTGGCCTGCAAATTTCTTAAGTATTAATCACGAGTTGCCTGAGATTAAATCGTCAAATGTTATCCTCCACGGAATACTTCATTCTAACAACAATGAAGATTTAGGCGGCAATAAATTAATTGAATTTAAACGCTTTTCTAAATATACTAGATTAAATCGGGCCGTTGCTTATGTGCTGCGTTTTATTAATAATTGTAGAAAGCAATCCGTTCACGGTCCTTTAAGCAATCAAGAGTTGCAAACCGCACTCAATGTTATTATAAGAATATCTCAGAGTGAATCATTTGAGGAATACACCATGTTAATTAAAAATAAAAGCTTACCCACTAAAAGTCCGTTGCATAAATTTAATGTATTTCTCGATGATAATAAAATAATGCGTGTTGGAGGGCGTCTTGAAAATTCCGATTACTGTTATGAGAAAAAACATCCCATACTTATACAGTCCACTCATTATTTTACCAAATTGCTCTTCAATTATGAGCACATAAGGTTAATGCACGCGGGACCACAGCTAATGTTGGCCACTATAAGAGAGATGTACTGGCCGATTAGAGGTCGTAATTTGGCCAGATCTTGTTATCGACAATGTGTAAGATGTAATAGAATGAAAGGAAAAACCATCTCTCCAATAATGGGCAACCTACCACACCAACGCATCCTTTCTGGTTTTCCATTTCAAAATATTGGACTAGACTATGCGGGACCAATTCAATCTGTTTCTCGCCATGGCCGTGGTTGTAAAATTGTAAAGGTGTATATAGCTATTTTTATTTGCTTCGCGACTAAGTCAATTCATCTTGAATTAGTGGGTGATTTAACTAGCAATACCTTCATATTAGCTTTGCGCAGATTTATGTCAAGAAGAGGGAAACCTCTTAATATTTATTCGGATAATGGTACCTCCTTTGTAGGCGCATACAATGACATTTCAAAATTTATTAGGACGTATTGTAATTCTTTATCTGAGGTAATGGCAAATGAAGGAATTAATTTCCATTTTATACCGCCTTATTCTCCCCATTTTGCTGGGCTTGCGGAGGCTGGTGTCAAATGCATTAAATATCATTTAGTTAGAGTGCTGGGCAATTGTAATTTGACTTACGAGGAACTAAATACCACATTAATACAAATTGAGGCTATACTTAACTCCAGACCACTCACACCTTTGTCAACGAATCCTGAAGACTTGCTACCACTAACGCCCGGTCATTTTTTGATTGGACGCCCCTTGACTTCCTTGCCGACACCAGACTATAAAGATCATTCCGTAAGCTCTTTAACCCGATTTCAATGAATAGAACAATTACGTCAACATTTTTGGGCTAGATGGAGCAAGGAATATATATCAGAGCTTCAACTGCGGATGAAATGGCGTTCCTGTAAAGGCTCTTTGAAGTTAAATTCACTGGTACTCCTAAAAGAGGAGAATTCACCGCCATTAAAGTGGAAGATGGGTCGCATCGTCGCAGTCCATCCAGGCTCGGACGGCGTATCAAGGGTGGCGGATATCAAAACATCGACTGGTATAGTTCGCCGATCATTTAGCAAAATTTGTCCGCTTCCTGAACCTGAAGAATCTGGTTGAAAAGTAGACTTTCAACGCCGGGGGGCATGCTGAAGCGCCTGTCAAATTATATTAGCAGTTCTCATGCCAATATTAGTCCGTAAGCTGTGTAGGTATGTTTAAAAAATGTTGTACCTGTCGTCGTTGTAAAAATTAGATATCAAGTAAAGGTCGATTGAGCAAATTACTGCATTTTATTATTAAAAAGAGATCAAATTCCTATCAGTAAGTATATTTTATTATTAAAACAAAGAAGTATGCCGCTTACCTGATAGTTAGTAAACACTGCCACCTATGGACATCCGTACAACTAAAAGAATCTCATGCTCTTTGCTGACCTATAAGAAAGGAGAAGGCTCTTTTTTGAATGTCCCTAACTCATATAGATCCGGAAAAACAGCCGGCGATAATAATTTCCGCAGTGTTTTTTTAATACAGTGGTAAAAGCACAATTAACATTTAATAAGTATTACTCGTAATACTATATTTTTTTTTATATTATTATAAAAAAATATTTTATCTTCTATTCTGAGGGCATACATAGAGAAACGCACAGTAATGTAGTTATTTTTTTTAAATACATAGAGAGGATGATGTTGGATCTTAGAAACTGAAATTAATCTGAACAACTTCCCGAAGTAACCGTGATAATTTGATAAAATATGCAAATACATGTGTCACAACGTGGTTATAGATGCAACAAGTCGATGGAAACAGGTGACGCAGGACAGGATTATAATGTCCGAGTGCACTCTTTATTCCCTCACTCTCATAGTCCGATGGGACGGCAATCCAACACGACAAGAGACAGTGTAGGATCATCGGCTCACCTGCTTTCCGAGGTACGGGCGTCAAACATTGCTAACTTCCAGACTCCAGGCTGCTATTCAGAATTTCTAGAAAGAAAAAGCCAATAACTAATTTTAGCCCGAACTGGGATTTGAAGCCGGGGCCTCATGATTAGCAATCGCGTTTACGACCACTAGACCGATGAGGTAGCAAATAATAAGCTATAAGTACACAATAATTGAATGGCGGATACGACCCTACGAAATTTTAGTTTCGTAGTGCATACGCTTAATTATTTCGCTACTATCGCTTTAGAATTGGTGCATTCTTGAAAAGACACAATATGTGTAATTATGTATTTATAAACGCTGTTAACGAAGAACATAGAAGTAAATATATTCGTACTAATGAATCGATTTTATTTCCGATTCATAATAACAATAGCAATCGAATAAATATCCCATCTAAATCTATAAGCCCCACAATAGCTTCTATTACGATATGAATAAGGTGCAGCGAAACTTCGAATTCATCCATATATCTTGCTATTCGTGTAACCGATAATAAGAAAAGTTAGCGGCAATTATATTAGTAGAGATCACACGAACAATCCGAATATCCGCTTATACTGCAGGAAATAGTTTATGTTGAACTAACGCGGAGAACATACGGGCAATTTTGTGATATTAACCGCTTTGTACTCTTCTTCACAAGCCCGTAGAAATCCATTGTTGGGCATGGGTCTTTCCTGCCGTGCCATACTGCAGCTGTACTAAGGTTTTAGCACGAAGGGGTCAGCTCGACTAAAGTAGAACCACGCTATCACAGAATACCAGCTTGAAATAGCAGCTCAATGTTGCTATGTTTCGTATGGTAAGTGTAGAGAATCGGCAACCCTTTTCAATGGAAAACGAGGCATTACATCTTAGTCCTTAGGGGTGACAACACATCTGTATTTTGATCCTTAGTCGAGGGTAAATGTAGATGTCTATGGGCCAGCATCCGCTTACCATCCGGCTCAAGGGGCTCCGGCCACCTGCACTCACCAAGCGAAACGCAGAGGTAAACCTGGTTTTCACTTCACGCTGGTTTTCTGTGAGGTCGTGGTACCACCCCGGTTCGAGCCGGCTCTTCCGTGCGACAGCAAAAGCTGCCGTGTGGCTCTACCACTTTTACGAAACTGTATGATGGTTTGTCACCCTTATACTAAAAAAAAGAAGTTGCATTAATTATCAAGCTTAGCAAGTGGATTGAATATCGCAGTATCTGGTACTGCGATATTGAGCATCCTTAACGCAGCTGCCCGTCGCTAATTTGGGTATTATAAGTCAGGAGTAAGCGAAATTGTTAGCACGATCTATTGGAATCCACGAAATCTTTCTAGTTTTTTGATATATTTGCCTCTCTTTGAAGTCACAAGATGAAACAGAAAGACAGACTTGCTTACACCACCATCAAACGCTATTATTGTTTTATTCTTTTTATATAAAAGTGAGGGTGTCAAACGAGCACATAGTCTATCTGCTGGTAAGACGATGATGTTAAATGGAACGGAATGTAACGAAATTAACGGAATTTCTATGATAATATCCTTAACAAGGTTATGTGCATTAACAACAGGCCTGTGTGCCTAGTGCGAGTTTTTTTTACGTGATCGATCCCGAGAAAGTTAACTACTATTTGTATGGAATAAAATCAGCGCCAACTAGTGGCAATAATCGGAATCACCATCGAGCATTGACTCGCATTCGGCAGTGAGAACGTTAACGCACGTGATTGGTTGGTAAAACAAAACTCGCACTAGGCACACTGTTCGCTTACTTTGTTGACATTGAAATGATAGTAACTTTAATACAGTATGATTTATGTTTTTTTGTGCCGTGGTAGCCCATATATAAAATCTATATAGCTTACATGCACGGAACATTTCGCTTCGTGAAATCGTATTCATAATTCAACTACTATGTTTTTTTTTATAGGATAAGGGTAACAAACGAGCACACAGTCCACCTGATGGTAAGTGGTTACTGTGGCCCATAGACATCTCATCATCATCATCATTTCATCATAACAGCCCTTCACAAGTCCACTGCTGAACATAGGCCTCCCCCAAAGAATGCCACAAAGCACGGTCCTGAGCCACCTGCATCCATCGACTTCCTGCATGTCTTACCAGGTCGTCACTCCATCTCGTGTGGGGACGCCTTACACTTCCCCTACCGGTACGTGGCTGCCACTCAAGAACCTTTCATCCCCATCGGTTGTCGGTTCTTCGAGCTATATGGCCGGCCCACTGCCACTTCAGCTTACTAATCCGTTGGGCTATGTCGGTTACTCTGTTTCTACTGCGGATATACTCATTCCTAAGTTTATCACGCAGAGAAACTCCGAGCATAGCCTTCTTCATAGCTCGCTGAGCGACCTTGAACTTCCTCATACGGCCAGCAGTGAAGAACCACGTCTCAGTTCCGTAAGTCATCACTGGCAACACGCACTGGTTGTACAATTTCGATTTAAGGTTTTGAGGTATGTCTGACGAGAAGATGCTTCGTAGCTTCCCGAACGCTGCCCAGCCGAGTTGAATTCGTCGATTGACCTCTCGGTTGAAGTTGGACTTCCCTAGTCGGACTATTTGTCCCAGGTAAACATACTCGTCAACAACTTCGAGCTTAGTGCTCCCAACAACTACCGGCATAGGTGTGACATGGACATTAAACATAATCTTTGTTTTGTCCATGTTCATCTTAAGACCTATCCGTTGGGAGACACTATTGAGGTCATTGAGCATAGTGCTTAGGTCCTCCAGCGATTCTGCCATAAGGACTATATCATCGGCAAATCGAAGGTGAGTGATGTACTCGCCATTGATGTTAATACCGTATCCTTTCCAGTCCAGAAGCTTGAAAACGTCTTACAATGCAGCGGTGAAGAGTTTCGGGGATATAACATCACCCTGTTTTACACCTCTCTGCAATTGGATAGACATCTACATCAAACAAAATGCAGATGCGTTCCAGTAAAAAGGGTCTCCGATTCTCTACACTCACCATACGAAACACAGCAGCGTGAGCTGCTATTTGACGCTGGTATTCTGTGAGAGCGTGGTCCTTCCCCGGTCGAGCCGACCCATTCCTGCTACAACTATACTACTAATCTACTATATGTCATTAAAGCATAGATAGAATGAATACCATTGGATGGAATGACTTGTTTGCCGCAACTTCTTCTATAAAAAAGCAATAAATAACCCACCCAATATACTATGCTCAAAAATGGCATAAAATAATTTAAAAAAATATATAAATCCAAATGTAATTCCAACCCGTACGTTCACAAAAGCCAATGACGAATACACAGTTCGCAACCCGTAAATTTCACAGACGCCTCGGCCGAATGAATTGTAACAGGTAATTTAGTACCACTGGCCTGGCAACGTGCGAGCGAGCCAGCTACAACAGCGCGAAAGTGCCGAGTTTTCCCATATCCGAAATGGATGCATACGACTTTATCCATATGTGGTTTTAAATTAATTATTTAATCGAATGTTTGAGGCTATAACGCATATATTTGGTTTAATATCATTTGTTTGTCCTCTAAGTGGGCCTCTAATATGGGATCACACCATTTTTTTCAATCTTCTGCAATGTCTTGTTAGTTTGAGCACAGACAAGAGAATAGGCATAGATGTATATTGGCGACAGCATCGACTTACCATATGGTGGACTGTGTGCTCGTTTGTCACCCATAATCTTTACAAATAAATAGTATTGTGTTTAGTAAGTGATAAAGTGATTCTAACGTAAAATTTACAACTTTTAAAGAAATTGTTATTTTTTACAATTTTATACGCTGATTTACCACGTGCTTACCATCGAAGGAAGACAGCTGAGTAAATGTGCTTGACGGAGTATTAAAATATTTGGAGAACATGCGAAGTCCGCCACCACGCACTAGAGCAGGGCAACGGAAAATTTTGCTCCATCCCCCTCTCAGAAATGACAGGAGGATAGTGTTCAGTGGGACGTATAGAAACTGTCAATTTACTTATACAGCATGTAACAAAGGCCCTTTGGTTTCCGTTAAGTTCGTTATCGGAATCAGTATTCAAACGTAGAGAATTAACTTTACTTCAGAAAACTTGACCATAGAAAAAAAATAACTTTTAAATAAAAATTTATTTGCAAATTTTATGTGGTTTTATTACCTCTGCATTGGCCGGAAAGTGAGTGTTGTCAAAGACCCCACTTATTCGATGCGCGTGTCAGTTAGAGGTAGTAAAACTGCATACATTTTGCAAATAAAATAATATTGAATTTATTTAAATTTTGCTATGGTTGAATTTTCTGAATTTAATTTATTTCTCTACGTTTAAATGTCAATTAGGATAACGCTTTTAACGGAAATCACCGGGTTTTTGTTTTATCTTGTATACTTAATCTAATTAACACGGAGCCGTGGTAGCTCAGATGGTTAGCGCTCGCTGTAAGCTACACAGTACTTGAGCAACCCGGGTTCGATCCCCGCCGGCACCAATGAAATTTTGAATTGCAATTTTAAGTGCTAATTTACCACGTGCTTGGCGGTGAAGGAAAACATCGTGAGGAAATCTGCATGTCTGAGGAATAACAAAAAAAATATTTCGAAGACATGTGAAGTTCGCCAACACGCATTGGGGCAGCGCGGCGGACATTTTCTTGCCCTAAAAACCCGCTCAGAAATGAGAGGAGGCCTGTGCCCAGCAGTGGGACGTAAATAGTCTGCAACATTACTTTTTTACTTTTACTTTTATATACTTAATTATTACATTGGATTAATTGCGTTGACATCTGTTAAAATCACGACAAATATTTTTACAGATTAACCCATTCTTCCGTGCCCGTACGTAATAGCGATCCACTGCCGGATTTCAGTAGCGCCTCCCTCATGTAGTAAAGAAGATTAACAATATTGCTATTCTCTTTATACGTATGGACGATCACAGTACCAGACACCCTGAACCATACTCGTAACTACATGTCTCTTGTTTTTGTCTTTACACTCGTTTTAATACGAGATATTAATAAATCCATTTTTTTTATAAAATAAGGGGACAAACGAGCACACAGTTCACCAGATGGTAAGTGAATGCTGTGGCCCAGAGACATCATCTTCATTTAAGAATCGAAATGCAGATGCGTTCTCACCTCTGAGGATTAAGGTGGAATGCCTCGTTTCCGTTTGGTATTCTGTGAGAGCGTGGTGCATCCCCGGTCGAGCCGACAAATTCATGCTACAATTATACTACTATAATATAATATAGTTGCTATAGATATATACTACTATAATACTATAGATACTATATAATATAGTTGAAGCATGGCTGTACCACATAAAAGTAGTACGAATGGCTCAGCTCGACTTGGAAAGACTACGTTCTCACAGAGTACCAGTGTGGAAAAGCACCTAATGCTAGTGTTTCATATGGTGAGTTTAGAGAACCTGATACCCTTTTTACTGGACACGACGCGTTGCAATCATCTTAGTTCTCATAGAATAGAATAGAATATTTTTTTATTCAATATTGATTATTACATAATACTTATTGAAAGTCATTTACCACTGGTTCGGAAAATACCTCAATCCTGGCAAGAACCAGCAAGAAACCCGGCGGGACTTTGTTTTTAAACATAATTTCACTTAACAGTAACTTCGTTTATACAATTTTTAAATGATTTTTCATAGAACCAGCATGGTGGCGATCACCCTATTTATTCCCAGAGGTTATTTTCATTAATGTATTCCTTGATATTATAATAAACCTTTTTGTACAGATTTTCTTTAATAAAACTTTTATACTTGTTTATTGACAAACTTTGAATATGTTCTGGGATTTTGTTGTAAAAGCGTATACATTGCCCCATAAATGAATTACTGAATTTGTGGAGTCTAGTAACTGACATTACAAGCTTATGTTTGTTCCTATTATTTAAAGTATGCACATCCTTATTCTTATTAAAGCTATTTATGTTTTTAAGCACATACATTAGGTACATTCTCATAAATATATTGCGATGCCAAAGTTAATACGTTTATTTCTTTAAATTTTTCATTGAGGGACTCTTTACAATTTAGGTTATAAATAGTCCGTACGGCTCTCTTTTGCAAAAAAAATAAAGCTTCAATATCAGTCGCATTACCCCATAGCAAAATTCCATAAGAGATTACGCTATGAAAGTAACTAAAATACACTAATATAGCTGTCTCAACATCTGTGAGACTTCTAATCTTTCTTACAGCATATGCTGCAGAACTAAGTCTGCTTACTAATTTAGATATATGGGGGCTCCATTGAAGTTTCGCGTCAATAGTAATACCAAGATGAGGTAACACACATAGAGGTAAAAAACATACACTCGAATTGAGTACCGTCTCCTTTTTGGAAGTCGGCAGAAAAACAGTGGTATCCACAAGACTCAACTCCTCCCCATTTAAAAGCACATTGGTATTCGAATGTTTTACATTAGGTATTGTAAATTAAATAAACTTTTTCTTATTGCCGTTTAAGAGCATATTGTTGGCGTTAAACCAATGTACCAATTTCGATAGAGCATTATTTACATCGTCATAATTAATTAACTGCCGTTTGAGTTTGAAAATTAAAGAGGTATCGTCAGCAAATAATACTATATCGTGATTGTCCCCTACAAGATAAGGTAAGTTATTAATATAGATTAAAGAAATCATTGATACTACCGATCCGGAGGAACCTTTACCATTAATCACTACTTTTTGAATTCTGTTACTTAAATATGAAGTAATAAGTCTAAGCGCTAATTTTTTTACACCGTAATGTTGCAGTTTCCTGATTAATGTTTCATGATGAACACAATCGAAAGCCTTGGAAAGATCACAGAAAATACCTAAGGCATCTTGTAAATTCTCCCAGGCATTAAAAATATATTTCATAAGCTCAAAACCAGCGTCAGACGTCGAGCGACCCCTTATAAAACCAAATTATTTTTTTATGAAGTAATTTATTTGTATTAAAAAAAGTTAACAAATGATCCAAAATTAATTTTTCAAAAATTTTACTGTGAGTCGGTAGTACAGAAATAGGTCTAAAATTAGCGGGGTCCAATGTTTTAGCAGATTTAAATAAAGGTATTACTTTACCATACTTCATTAAATCAGGAAACACACCAGAATCGATACAAGTATTAAAAATAATAGCAAGATGAGGTGCAATTAAATCTATTATGGACGCAATAACTGCAACGGAAATCCCCCACAAATCTGCGGTCTTCTTTACGTCAATGGTTTTGAAGTATTTTACAACATCTTGCGATAATACTTTTTCAAATCTAAATTCTTTTAAACAGGTGTTAACATTCTGTTTGAGTAATGATTAGGCGACAATTGGAGAAGTATTTAATGACTCGGTTGTCAACATAGGAATATCAGTTAAATATTTCTCAAACACCGCTGCGACTTCTTGATTTGATTAAGTCAATTCATTGTTAATTTTTAATTGATAGTTTCAGTTACGAGGTTTGTCTTTACCGGTTTCATTGTTAATTATACTCCACGTCATTTTAATTTTATTCTTAGCCGTCTTAATTTTGTTGCTAATATGTAACGATTTGGCTGTGTCGCAAACTCTTTTAAACATTTTAGAATAATTTTTAACATATTCTTTAAAAGCATCGGAAATATTATATGATCTTTCATGGTAAAATTCATATAACCTTCGTCTGCTTTTATGAATTCCTACTGTCGCCCACTCATTAAATGCCTTGCGACTGTTTCTGGAGAATGTTTTAGTAGTAAATGTTTTTTAAATTCATTGCTTATAAGGGCAAATAATTGTCCATATAAGTAGTCTGCATTGTTCTTATAAGAAAGTGATGGAAGGTTTTTTTACCACATTACTTCTAAATCTCTCCAGGCGTTTTGTATTAATAGGAACACCTTTTTCTCAATTACCTGTTTTTGTGCATATAAGGTAATGAAACCAGTTGTCCACAGTGATCTGAACTAAGTTTTTGAATTATTGATTTGTTGATTGGTACAACACCTGTAAAAATATTATCAATACAAGTTGCACTACACCCTGCTATACGTGTAACTTCATAGAATAAATTATCAAGATTATAGGATTTGAACAAAGAGCAAAATTTAATACTGATGGAAGAAGTTTCCAGAATATTGATATTAAAGTCTCCAGACACTACAAGAGATTTCTTCTGTTTATTAAGCTTAACCAAAACTTCTTCCATAACCTTTTCAAAGGTATCATAATTTGAACATGGGAGTCTGTAAACACTGACAACAATAAGGTGCTCAAGCTCAACGCATGCCATTTCTATAGTACGCTCAACAGAGAGGCTCACAATGTCTTTACGTTCTTTACATGATAAGGATTTATTAGCTAATATTAAGGAGCCACCACGTAACTTAGTATCTCTATTGAACGAACTGACCACCTGGTGATTACTGAAATTAAATATGGAGTTTTAATCTTTCAACCAATGTTCAGTTATACATAAAATATGTATACTGTTACTATTTAAAAATAATCCAATTTCTAATTCTTTGCCTAACATACCTTGTATATTTTGATGCACCAGGTTGATATAGTTTTTATTATTGTTATTTTGTGAAAATACATATAATATTAATATATAAATTAAATTAAATATTATAATAATACATACTAAACCTAAGTTTTTACCTATATCATCACTGTACACAATAATATTATTTTTGCTAACATTTAAATTATTCAAATTATTTATTGTTCTGGAACTGTTATGGAGTTTATAAGTAGGAGAGGGATTCTTTTTCTCCATATTATTAACACATACTGTCCCTGAAGTAACCGGTAATGAGCGCTGACACTCACACTGATGTTTTACTAATGACTTAAAACGTTCCTCATTATATAGGTGACAACACTCTGATATTTAATCAAGGATCCAAGTATATGGGCCACGTTTTCCACTTACCATCAGGTGGACTGTGTGTCCCTTTGTCACTCTTCTTCCAGTGAAAAAATAATAGTTTTTAATACGTGTAACTTATAGCTCACCACTGCACAGTCAAGTGGTTTAACTACTCTTTGATTATGTGATATAGTCGTTATGATTCCATTCGATGTGACGACGCGACCTGAAGCTTTCCAATCACCTCTCGACCCAGTTTACATGTGATAGCTAGCATTACACTCAAAGATTATAATTACATTAATTTCAAACTGTTGAACATAAAACATGGTATTTTGCTAAATTAAGTTAGATAATCACTATTCATTCACTCCAATGATTCAACAAAATCATCTTATGAGTTGTGACCCAAACTAATTTACGTTAATGAGCAAATGTTGTTTTAAGTTAAAAAAATTAAATAGCCAACAGAAATGTCCAAAGAAATTTGACTACCAAAATTAAAATAACGTAACTTTCCATATGATGGATTAAGACATTAATTTTTAACAAATGTTCATCCTAAAAGTGACTGATGACAAACAATATTTGCATGTTAGATGAATGAAGCAACTTAATGAAGTCTCATGGGGAGAGTTCATTAAAGTACCGGTAGGCAAAGTAGTCATCTACTAGACAATTTTGACATCTTTATTTTTTACAAAATAAGTTGACAAACAAGTCTGCTGATGGTATGTGGATGCTGTGGTCCATAGACATCTACATTTATCCTTAATTAATTATAAACATGCAGATGTGTTGTTACCCCTGAGGATAAAGATGGCTTCCCTCGTTTGCAGTAAAAAGGGTCCAAGGTTTTCTACACTCACCAGACTAAACACAGCAGGAATAAGCTTCTATTTTACGCAGATATTCTGTAGGCGCGTGAGCGTACCCCAGTCGACCTCCAATCGACCTGACTCATTTGTGCTACAACCATAATATAACTGCAACGTGGATCTCCCACGTATAAACCTTTTTATTTTGAACGATGCTTACCATCCATCTAAATATTTTTTGTGGTGAGAAACTAGCATGTGGCTTACCAGGCTCTTGAACAAGCTCTAATCATTATAAGTGATTGAGTCATATCAGCTAAGAGAAATCCCTGACGTAAAGAAAAAATTTCACTAATACTTATGATAGTAATGTAAATTTTTCTTGTCTACAACTCCTGATGGTTAGCGGATGCTTTACAAACACTTACGTTTATACGTTTATCTTTAATTAAAAATCAAAATGTAGATTGATGTCATCCCTAAGAACTTAGAATCAGTTTCGTTAATAGCTATACGAAATAAAGCAGCGTTATACTGCTATTTGATGTTGGTATTCGTCGCGTAGTGGCGGCGTTAGAGTCGTTATAGGTGACTGAGAGATTAAACCTAGCAAGCTAAGAGCATAACAAAGTGGCGAAGCAATCAGCTTTGTAGCGGTTTCTAACGGTTGCCGTTGAGCAATCAGTTTCAAAATAGGAGGTTCAGATGCCTGGGTGATCAGTAATCGATTGCTGAAAACAGATATTGAAAATTCGAAACCGTTCTCGAGATAATCGTGGGACAGACGGACAGACGGACAGACGGACAAACGGACAGACGGACAGATGGACAGACATCGTGAAATCAATAAGTGTCTTCGCAAGCTTCGCCACTTAATGAAATGGTCAAAGAAAGTTCTTGAGGTGCGGAGTCATTATAAAACTAAATTAATAAAATATGTGTCTCACATGCTTTTAAAAAAATAAACATAAAAATAAACGTAAAATATGACAAAGCTGTATCACTAGTATAAGTTATTATAATATAACTATATAAAGATAAGATAAAACTAAAATAATCGCAGTTCTCTTAATTGCTTATTAAGTGGCGAAGCTTGCGAAGTCACTTATTGATTTCACGATGTCTGTCCGTCTGTCCGTATGTCCCACGATTATCTCGAGAACGGTTTCGAATTTTCAATATCTGTTTTCAGCAATCGATTACTGATCACCCAGGCATCTGAACCTCCTATTTTGAAACTGATTGCTCAACGGCAACCGTTATAACCCGCTACAAAGCTGATTGATTCGCCACTTTGCTATGCTGTTAGCTTGCTAGGTTTATTAAAAATTAATTTAAACAGATTTTAATTAAGCAGAAAAAGTAAAATATGACAAAGCCATATCATAACTTACCTTTACCTATTAATTGACAATTTGTAACTATAAAAACAAATCGAAATGCTCGCATATTCTATTGTTAATTCCTGAATCACCACAGTTCTATATTAAAATAAATTTTGCAAAAGAGATAAAAGTTAAAAAAAAAGATTGAACGTTTCTTTGGGGATTTTCAAATATTAAAGTAATTAAGATACGGCTGTACATAATTAAGGCGACATCGTCGTCCTTTCTGTTTGATTGATTAGAGCGGTAATTATATTTTTCCATTTTTAAAATTACGTAGTGAGATGGAAATAAGAATGTTAATGTTCTAACATTTAACAGTGAACTTAAATGCTATGTATGCTAGCTTGCATACACAAACTGTAATTTTAAAACTTTATTAAACTAAGTTTGTATAAAAAGGGTTATTATAGTATTAAAGAATTTATAGATGATAATAACCCCTGGAAATGAGGTGATCGCTACCAAGCTATTTCTAATTTGTTGTGTTGTTAATTTGTGTAACATACATGATTGTAAGCTGTTATTTTAAAAAAAAAGTCCCGCTGGGTTTCTTGCTGGTTCTTCCCAGGACAGAGGTTTTTTTTTCGAACCAGTGGTAATTATACAAAGGAGTGACTTTCAATAAGCATTATTTATAATCTATATTGAATAAAAAAGTTTCTGTTTCTGTTTCTGTAATAAAAATAATTGTATTGTAATGCGTATAGTCACAGATTAAGTAATAGTCACACAGATCAACTAATAGTTAGTACGTAAGTATAGCCGTGTAATGGCGGTGTAAGACTATTACTCTATGTCGTCCCGTGGATATCGTGAGAGCCGACAGAGGGAAACGGAAACAGGGTATGGACAATAGCATCATCCTATTAAAAACTAAAAAAATCTGGGGTGCCAACCCGTCTGCCAAATGTGGCAATGGCAATATCCCTCCTACGAGGCAATCTATGGGGGAGGCGTTTGTTTAACAGGGGACTTTTTATCGGCTGTAACATGAACGGTATAAAGGAAATGAAAGCGCATGCATGGTAAAATCAAATCTATCAGGGACCATGAAATTAATTTCTGGCCTTTCCTATAAAAGTATCTTAATACACATACGAGACGAATTGGGGAGCTAAATGATTTTACGCTGCTTACGCACGACCATTAGTTACAGCCTTAATGCATTCCAATGCTGGCAACAAGTCACCATTCATTTCTGGGAGGTTTATGGAGAATAAGTGCGTGATGGTGTACTTCGCATGTACCCAAAATATTTCATTTCCTATATGGTGAGTTCCTCATGATGTTTTCTTTCACCAAAAAATTTGTTTTCAAACGAAGCGGCTATTACATTTCTTTATATTTATTTCATTATATTTCTTTCTTTGCAACAAAGAAATAAATATAATGAAATTTTTTAATTTCTGAAGTCGGTAAACATAGGTAGTATGAAGCTGGAATTTTTATGACTTTATATTGCCTTTTTTCATATTCCGGTCTTTTTACACGTAATGCTCGAACGAATTTGATCATTTGCTGTTGGTAGTCATCAGTGTTAACGGTTTCATGAAATTTTAGCGTGCTCATCATTTTAACGGTGGTAGAGCCATGCAGCAGTTTTTGCTGTTGCACGTATGGGCCGGCTCGAGCCGGGTTGGTACCACGACCTCACAGAATACCGGCGTGAAGTAGAAGCTCTGCTTCTGCGTTTCGTCTGGTGAGTGCAGGTGGCCGGAGGCCCAATTCCCCCCCCCCCCCCATCAACATGGTAGCGGAATTACACAAAAGACTACCCCAGGAGGGTACCAGTACCCCTAGAGAATCCCTCGCTGAGCATCCACGACCATGTTATTCCAATCCTGAGCGTGGGTGCTCAGGCTGCCCCGCGTATTCTGGGGGGGGGCAAAATTCCGCTCAAAAACATAACTGCTCGGGGCAAACTGAGCAACAATACCAAGGCGACCCCTGCCACGCTATACCATCCGCGCGTCTACGGGTGCCTCTATAGGTCCCATAGCGGTAATGCCGAAACAGACCGACTCATCGACCACGTCCAAATGGCTACAGATTCCTTGCTACAACAGGTCCCATCCGCAGAGATCGTGATCCTTGGCGATTTTAACGCCCACCATGCCGAATGGATCGGTTCACGTTTAACCGATCATGCGGAGAGATCTGTTTATGACTTTGCCTTGGCATATGGTCTGACACAACTGGTTACTTCGCCTACGCGGATTCCAGATGTGGAGGATCATACACCTTCCCTGTTGGACCTTCTGCTGACCTCTCATCCGGACGGATATCAGGTTTCCGTCGAAGCCCCTCTCGGCTCTTCGGACCACTGTCTGATCCGGAGTATGGTGCCACTCACGCTCCCTTCGCGGTTGCGTTCTGCAGGTTGCCGCCATGTTTGGCATTACAGGTCGGCAGATTGGGACGGAATGCGGTCTTTCTTTGCATCCTACCCATGGGGGCGGGTTTGCTTCTCGCCGGATGATCCCAGCACTGTTGCTGACTCTGTCACTGATGTGGTGCTACAGGGAATGGAACTATTTATTCCATCATCTGTGGTACCCATCGGAGGCAGATCTCAGCCTTGGTTTGGTCGCTCCTGTAAGATTGCATTACGCAGTAAGCAGGAGTGTTATCAAGCCTGGGCTGCGGCTTCGGCGACTCGGGATGTAAACACCAGCATACTAAAAAAGAAGTATAACTTTGCCTCCAGGTCCTTCAAAAGAGTTATTGCCAAGGCAAAGTCAGAGCACATAGGCAGAATTGGCGAGAAACTAGTTCGCCTTCCTTCGGGAACCCGTGCATTCTGGTCTCTCGCCAAGGCTGTCCAAGGGAATTTCTGTAAGCCATCACTACCATCTCTGCACAGGGAGGACGACTCACTGGCCCATGACGCAAAGGACAAAGCCGACCTTTTAGGCTCCCTTTTTGCGTCCAACTCGACTCTTGATGACGGGGGGAAAACACCGCCGACCATCCCGCGGTGTGAGTGCTCCATGCCGGATGTGCTGTTCTCACAGCGCTCGGTTCGCAAAGCACTTCTCTCCCTGGACATCCAGAAGTCGAGTGGGCCTGACGGAATCCCCCCAATTGTGCTGAGGACGTGTGCTCCGGATTTGGCACCGGTCCTAACGCGTCTTTTCCGGTACTCCTACTCCCAAGGCGTAGTCCCGAATTCATGGAAGACAGCTTTTGTCCACCCGATCCCTAAAAAAGGCGACCGCTCAGACCCGTCCAACTATAGGCCTATCGCGATCACCTCCTTGTTCTCCAAAATAATGGAATCCATTATCAACTGCCAGCTCATCCGGTACCTTGAGGATCACCAGCTGATTAGTGACCGCCAATACGGTTTTCGTCGGGGTCGATCAGCTGGTGATCTTCTGGTCTACCTGACCCATAGATGGGCGGAGGCAGTAGAGTCCAAGGGGGAGGCGTTGGCCGTTAGTCTGGACATTGCGAAGGCCTTCGATCGGGTTTGGCACAAAGCGCTTCTTTCGAAGCTCCCTTCCTATGGGCTTCCCGAGAAATTGTGCAATTGGATCACCAGCTTCCTTGCAGATCGGAGCATCAAGGTCGTTGTAGACGGTGCATGTTCTGACTACAAGCCTATTAACGCTGGTGTTCCACAAGGCTGTGTGCTATCACCAACGCTGTTTCTTCTGCATATCAATGATATGTTGCTAACTGGTAACATTCCATGCTATGCGGATGACAGCACTGGAGATGCTTTATACACCGGCCGTGCTAATATTTCTCGGGAAAACGTCTCCGAGTACCGGAACAAACTTGTGTCTGAAGTCGAGTCTTTGCTGGACAAAGTCTCGAACTGGGGGCGACTAAATCTAGTCCAGTTTAATCCTCAGAAGACACAAGTTTGCGCGTTTACCGCTAAAAAGAACCCCTTTGTCGTATCTCCTCAGTTTCAAGGCACTCCCCTGGTTGCCGCAGCCAGTATCGGAATTCTCGGCGTCGACATATCGAGTGACGTGCAGTTTCGTGGTCACTTGGAAGAGAAGGCCAAATTGGCCTCTAAAAAGCTTGGCGTGCTCAGCAGAGCGGGACAGTATTTCATGCCGGCACACCGCCTGCAACTTTACAAGGCGCAGGTTCGGCCTCACATGGAATACTGTTCCCATCTCTGGGCAGGGGCTCCCCAGTGCCAGCTCCTTCCACTTGACCGCATCCAGCGCAGAGCGGCTCGAATCGTCGACGACCGAGTCCTTTCCGATCGGCTCGACTCATTGGCGCTGCGAAGAGATGTTGCATCTCTTTGCATTTTCTTTCGCATCTACCATGGGGAGTGCTCTGAGGAATTGTTCGGATTAATCCCAGCCGCCAAATTTCACGAACGCACATCGCGGCAGAACTCCCGATACCATCCACACCATCTGGATGATTGGCGGTCCACCACTGTGCGATTTAGAAGATGTTTTCTTCCTCGCACGACTTCCTTGTGGAATCAATTACCATCAGCGATTTTTCCGAACCGATATGACTTAGGGACCTTCAAGAAAAGAGCGTACTCCTTTTTAAAAGGCCGGCAACGCATCTGCAATTCCCTCCTTGGTGTTGCAGTTGTTCATGGGCGGCGGTAGTCACTTACCATCAGGTGAGCCGCATGCTCGTTTGCCCCCTCTTTTATAAAAAAAAAAAAAAAAGATTACACACTTTTGATCCCGCCAAACACAGAGCATTGCCTTCTTTTCAAAGCGATTTGGTCTTGCAGTGGGTGTCAATAGTTTGTTGACATCATTTTACAATAATGCCTGAATTAACCCATGATTTAGAACGTTAAAGATTCTCGAAATATATCAATATTTCATCACTTGTCACGATTTGTCATCATTTCACAATGGGTTTCCCTATTTTCTTACTGGCTTTTATTCAGTTCATGCGGACTCATTTTTTTCTTTTTGAATATTCCCCATAGCTTTTAAATGAATGGAGACAGCTTTCTGGGTCACATTCAATTGATCTGCGAAATTTTGTTGAATTTAAATATCATCTTTATCTAATAAGGCTTGCAAAATGCGTTTGTGAACTTTTTCGGTAATTTTCCACGCTCTTCGTTTCCCTCGTCAAAATGACCACTTTAAAAGTGTTTGAACCAGTTGAAACTAGTAGCCAAACTATAGAACGAATGAGTCGACTCGACCAGGGAAAGACTACGCTCTAACAGAATACCAGCGTTAAATAGCAGCTAAATGCTGTGTTTCGTTTGGTGAGTGTAGAGAAACGACGACCCTTTTAACTGAAAATAGGCATAGCCCTCACGGCTAACAAAGCATCTTTTTTTATTAGCCCACTCAACGAAGACCAAAAACTGCCAAATAGGGGAAATAACTCGTGTAAAAGCGATTTTTAGCATAGTTGTAGGGAATGGTGTCTTAAATAACATACTCAAATTACTGATGAATGGGGGTGAAGCTAACGGGTAGGGAGGGGTGTAAAGGTCCCTTTTTTAAGTTTCTCTTAACTCGTAAACGGGGGCTCATAGCAAAAAAAAAATTCTTTTACTCAACTAATTTACATATAATTCTCTACAAAAATGGTTCTATACACTTATTCGCTGTGATCAATATTTAATGAGATATTAAAGGAGAAAAGTTAATTATAATCAATTCTCGCGTTTTAACGTTCGGGAATGGTTCAGTGAACATCCCCAATTTCCAAAGTTGAATTCGATAATATCCCTGTCAACGGGAATCCTGGGAATTTCCAAAGTAAACTACCACCAAGCCCTAGATATTGGCACCAAAACGATTCAAAATTTCATTGGCAGCAAATTCAGTGACATGAAGCAGTCTAAGAAGAATGTGGTTTTGTCAATAGATAGTATGAGCAGTAGCATTAAAGTCAATGTTGAGACAGTTACTGTTAACCCTTTAACGATTTTCCAAAGGACTGTCATAGCAAAAAAGAACGACGAAGATGTTAGAGACTGTTTAGGCAAAAATATTAAATTTTTGAAACGTGAATTTGTTAAACGTACGCGCGGGGTATAGCACAAGGTCGCCCGGCCCCACTCTCGGTCGCATTCCACGGACGGACTTCGAGTCGACGGACGTTTTTAGTTTTTAGCGCCTATTTCGTTACAAACGTAAAAACCCGCGAAAATCGTTGTACCACGAGAACCCGTGTGTTCTTAAAAGACTTATTAACTTCGGTTAAATTAATTGTGCAACTCTGATAGTGATTTTCTTCTGAACTTCTTCTTTGGCTGTACCGTCACGTGACTAGAGTGAAAGGGTGCCTCAAGAAGGGAATAGTTCCGGAGCGACCAGAGGATACCTTCCCCAGGACAGTATTGTGTCATCTAGCCCAGGCCACTTACAGACAGCTTCATACATTTAACACATACATTCACTACACTTCCATCAGCTGGGTAGACCAAGGTGAACCGTCTCCGCTCCAGAAGCAGGTGAGTGCCTTCCTATTAACGGGCTGTCGCCCCTTATAGTTCATTGCAATTAAGGACTTCCCACTTGAGGCCTGACTTGCCCCTGCTTGTAGGTTCGTCCTTCAGGGCCCGGGAGGAATCTACTCTTGTCAAGGCAGTTGCAAGCCGTAACATTTGGTAGCAGTAGCGTGGCTGATTGACTTTCAATCACGCCACGGCCGTGACATTAATAATACGTAAAAGTATTCCTTTGTTTTTTGTACGTAATAATAAAATTATTTTCCTCGCTGCTTTTGTTTATTAGCGGGTAGATTGGGGACGCCACGCCCGTAGGTTAACAAGCGGGAATTTGTTAAGGCTAAGTACTCACCGTAGTTCTTAAGGCGAAGTACCTTAACTAGGTAGATAAGGTTAATAATCGGATAATTGTTGATCGTACTAGGGTTGTTACTTGCTATTTTGATTTGTGTGTTTTCGTGTTAACTTGTATTTAATTTAATAATTGTGTAATTTCTACTTAACTTGATTGATAGGAACTGTATTTGCTATTTGCTAATTGATTTATATTTGAGCCGCGTAGTAATTGTATTTAGTAGGGATGCCGTCTCACAAGCTACTTATTCGTTGCTTGCGGACTGAGCTGCGCTGGGCTACCAGCGCACACGCTTTGATAGGTCGACCGGATAGGGTCTATAACATGAGAAAGAGGCTCGAGCAGGTCGATGCTCGAAGGGCTGCCGTGGAGGAGGCTTACGCTGAGCTCGAGGACTCGGAGGTGGAAAAGGGAGTCCTGGACTCCTGCCGTGCGGACCACGAGCAGTTCCTCGCGCTCACGGACGACTTGATCGAGGCGGGGGCCAAGGACGCGGAGAAGGAGCGCGAGGCTCGGCTGAGTGGTCTGCTCGAGTCCCCTCGGAAGCCGCCCACTCAGCCTGAGCAGTTAGGACGACTCCCCATGCTGGACCTGCCAAGGTTCTCCGGGGTCTTCTCGGAATGGCTGACCTTCGTCGGTATATTTGACAGCCTGGTGGACGCCCGGAGGGACTTGACCCCCTGCCAAAAAATGGGGTACCTCCTGGTATCACTGGAGGGGGAGGCCCTGAGCGTAGTCGGCCACCTTAAGCTGTCGGACGACGCCTAACAAAACGCCAGGGACCTCCTCACTGGAAGGTACGCCAACGTCCGGCGGATTGCTGACGAGCATATTCGGGGGCTGCTGAACCTCCCGCTGCTGAGGGAACGGACCAGACTACGGGAGAACATCGTGAATCCAGTCGTCGTAGCGTGCAACTCGTTGCGGCGGCTGGATTTACCGATGGACGAGTGGTCTTTTCTGTTACTCCATATTGTGCTGTCCCGCCTACCCCTCCACCTTCGGCTCCATTTTGAGGAGAGGTACGGAGGGGATGGCGCCTCGTATATCCCCCCTTTAGGGACCTGCTGTGGTTCCTGGAGGAGCAGTGTAGGCAGTTAGAGAACGCAGCAGGCGCCGTCGAGGGCCCCCCGGCTGCCGCCCGAGCGGTGCCCAGGGAGAGGCGGAATCGGACGGCCAAGGCGTCGCCCACCCCCCTGAGGTCGAGCGGAGCCCCCGCAGGAGGGCCTCTCCCCCTACCCTCCTATAGTGGCCTAGTGGCCCGGGAGGCACTTCCCTGCTCCTATTGTCGAGCGTCTGACCACCGAGTGACGCCGTGCCTTAGATCCCGAGGATCCCCGAATTTCCCCAGGTCGGCCCGTTCGGGGAATTCCAGTCGAGGGTCATCGGGATGCCGTCGGAGTGCCGCTCTCGGGGCCCCCGGTTCGGGTGCCGGTCCGACCGAGGCAGCTCCAGATAGGAGGCTGCCGCCCTAGCTCCCGCCATGGCCGCCTCCACTGAGCCTTTGAGCCGTCAGCAGTCCACCTGTCAAACTGTTCTATTGCCGACGGCCTCAGTGAAGTTGTTCAACCCGAGCGGCGACCGCTTAACGGTTCGAGCTCTATTGGATTCGGGTTCCCAGTGTAGTGTGGCCTCCACTTGGTTGGTGGGAAGACTGGGGCTCCCCTGGAGCTCTCAATCACGTCTGATGGTAGGTATTGGAGGTGCCGAGCCTCCTGCTCCTAGGGGACAAGCGGAGTTGGTGTTCAGCCCTGCCAGCGAACACCTTCGCATTTTAGTCAAGGTAAATGTCCTCGATGACATCGTAGGGCTTCTCCCTTACGTTCGTATAAATGACAGCGCGGTTCGCTGTGCGTCGGGTTTGAGACCGGCAGACCCTCGGTGGGCCCAACCGGGGCCTATAGATTTGTTACTGGGGGCCGACACGCTGGAGTTCATAATGTTAGGTGAGATACGAGCTCTACAGCCCGATGGCCTGTCAGCCATATCCACGATATTTGGGCACAGCTTCTTTGGACCGGTTATTTTTTTTTATAGGATAAGGGTGAAAAACGAGCACACAGTCCACCTGATGATGAGTGGTTGCTGCGGCCCATAGACATCTACATCTATCCTCTGTTACAGATCAAAATGCAGATGCGTTTTCACCCGTGAGGACTAGGATGGAATGCCTCATTTCCAGTAAAAAGGGCCTCCGGCCACCTGCACTCACCAAGCGAAACGCAGAGGTAAACCTCTACTTCACGCTGGTATTCTGTGAGGTCGTGTTACCACCCCGGTTCGAGCCGGCCCATCCATGCGACAGCAGAAGCTACCGCCTGGCTCTACCACTGTTGAAATGATTGGTTATGTGGTCTCCTCTCCCTTCGACGGCCGACCCGCTCTCCGTTGTGGGCCTGGCCCTTTTGGACGCCGTCCAGCGATTCTGGGAAATTGAGGAACCACCACATGCAGCTCGAATCAACCCTCTGGACCGTGAGTGCGAGTTGTTCTTCCAGAACAATACCAGCCGTCGGGTCGACGGTCGTTTCGTCACTCGCTTACCCTTTCTGGCCTCACTTTCTTCTTTGGGCCAATCTCGTGCACTAGCCGGGAAGAGGTTGCTGTCCATGGAGCGCCGCATGCGGCGCGACCCAGCCTTTCGCGACAAATATGTCAAGTTTATGCGCGAGTATCAGGAGCTGGGTCAAATGTCACCGTCCAACTTCGAATGGCGTTCATAGGAGCACTACTTCCTCCCTCACCATGCGGTCTTGAGGACCGCTGAGAGTAAGATTCGGGTGGTTTTTGACGGTTCCGCCCCCACATCAAATGGTGTGTCCCTGAACCAGTGTCTTCACTCTGGTCCTAAACTGATCAAGGACTTATCCTACATCTTGACCCAATTCCGTCGACACCAAGTGGTTTTTGTAGCGGACATTCGGATGATGTTTCGACAATCAGTGGTCCATCGTGATGACCGTCGATATCAGCTGATATTGTGGCGCGAGAAGCCCAGCGATCCTATGCAGGTGTTTGAGTTGAACACCACCACATATGGACTCCGGTCCAGCCCGTATATCGCCATGCGAATGCCTTGAACTCGCTGAGAGAGAGCGGCTGAGATACACTCGGGGAGCTTCTATTTTGGAGACTTCGGTCTACATGGACGACATTTGTACGGGCGTTTCCACCGTCGAGGAGGCCCTTGTCTTACGAGACGAATTAATTGCCATCCTGAAGTCCGGAGGCTATGAGTTGCGCAAGTGTTTGTGGAACTCCCCTTACACTTTGAAGGACCTCCCAGGAGAGGATCAACAAGAACCTCATCTGTTCGAGCACCCTGAGAATCCTAATTTGTTGACTGTGCTGGGCAATCAATATCAGCCTGTTCAGGACACCTTCACGTATCGAGTAAAACTTGACCCACCTCCCAAAGCATGGACCAAGCGCTCCGAGCTGTCTACCGTAGCTCGCACCTTCGACCCTAATGGATGGATCACCCCAGTCATCTTCTTGGCTAAGTGCTTTCTTCAAAAGCTCTGGATGTCCGGGTTGGGTTGGGACGAGCCTATTAGCGGGGTCCTCTTGGGAGAGTGGCTCTCCATGCTCTCCTCCCTTCCGGACATCAACCGGGTTTCCATGCCAAGGTGCTTCCTCCCTCCAGGGAAATGCAAGGCTACCCTACATGGGTTTTGCGACGCCTCTGAGAAGGGCTATGCTACTGTCGTATATTTGCGGACTGTGAGTTCCTCTGGTCATATTGCAGTCCATCTCGTACTCGCCAAAAGCAAGGTTGCCCCCATTAGGTCCCGCTAAACTATCCCTAAATTGGAACTGTCCGGTGCCCCTCTTCCATGCGACTCCTCAACCACGTTCACTCGTCCTTGAAGTCTGTAATCGACCTTACGGACGTCTACGCATGGTCGGACAGTGAGATAGTACTTTGTTGGCTCCGAGCCGCACCTCACAATCTTGAGGTCTTTGTGGCGAACCGCGTGTCTCAAATCCAGAGTTCTGAGACTTCTCTCAACTGGAGACATGTCCCAGGGGAGTTGAATCCCGCAGACTGCGCTTCTCGCGGCTGTGAGGCCCCCGCGCTGGTTGACCAGCCACCGTGGTGGGATCCCGGTTGGTTATCTGAGCCTCAGTCATTCTGGCCCCAGGGTAATTACTCCGAACCTACCGATTTGCCGGGCCTACGAGCCCGAGTAGGAGTAGGCAAGGATAAGCCCACTCGGGATCTCTCCCTTCTGGTACGGTACAGCTCTCTCGACAAGCTCTTAGGAGTGACTGCTTGGCTGCGCCGCTTTGTCCGCAATTCGAGAGATCCGTCCAACCGACTCGCTGATTGCGTTTTGTCCCCTAGCGAGCGTCGTGAAGCTTTGATGCATTGGACCCGTATGGTCCAAACGGAGCATTTTGAGCCCGTTATTGAAAACTTGAAGCGTGGCTCCGTTATCAAGGGCGCTCTGGTCCGCCTAAACCTCTTTCTGGACGACGCTGGGATGCTGCGCGTGGGCGAAAGTTTGAAAAACTCTCAACTGCCGTGCAGGGTTCGACACTCGTTGCTGCTCCCTAAGGACGGCGCCCTTGTCCGGTTGCTGGTAAACCACCACCATGTTAAGAATGCCCACGCTGGGTGTAACGCTCTTTCGGCTATTTTGCAGCGGGAGTTTTGGATTTTGGCTGGCACCACTGGACCATTCGGAGCGTCATCTTTAAGTGCATCCCCTGTTATAAACTGAAGGCCCCCATATCGCAGCCTCTGATGGGCGACTTGCCGCCCGACCGCGTCAGGGCCATCCGACCATTCGCTGGAGTCGGAACAGACTTTGCTGACCCCTTCCTCGTCAAGTCCTCTAACCTTCGTAACGCGCGTTCGCATAAGGCCTATCTTTGCGTCTTCGTGTGCCTCTCCACTAACTACCATTTATCTACCACTTGGAACTTGTAAGCGCCCTCAGCACGGAAGCCTTCTTGGCCACGCTTGGCTGTTCCGTGTCGCGGCGCGGTTTGCCGGACTTGATCCGGTCGGATTACGGAACGAATTATAAGGGCACGGATAGGTATCTAAAGGAGGTCGTCGAATTTCTGTCCAGCCACCGGACTTATTTAGGCAATGCTATGTCAAAAAGTGGCATCCAGTGGAAATTCGACCCTCCGGCGTGTCCCCACTGGGGCGGTATTTTCGAGGCGGTGGTTAAAGTTGCTAAAACGCATCTCCGTTGCGTTATTGGTGAAACTATTTTGACATTTGAGGAACTCGCCACTGTATTCTGTAAAATTGAGGCGGTACTCAACTCTCGGCCCCTCTGTCCCCTCTCCTCCGACCCGAATGATTTGGAGGTTATAACCCCGGGGCACTTTCTGATTGTCCAGCCGCTTAACGCCCTGCCCGAGTACCCCTTCAAGGAAATGAACACTTCGCGGTTGAACAGATTTAACCTGCTACAACAGATGACTCAGAGTTTTTGGCACCGATAGTTTCTGGAGTACCTACATCTTTTTCAGCAGTGCGTTAAGTGGTCTGACAAGACGGATCCTCCTCGGGTTGGAGACCTCATGTTGGTTAAAGAACCCAACGCTTTACCTTTGTATTGGCGCCGTGGGCGTATTGTTAAGTTGTCGTATGCATCGGATGGGGTGCCTAGAGTGGCCGAGGTTTTGGTCGGAGATTCGGTCTTGCAACTTGCCGTCGCGACCTTGTCCCGTTTGCCAATTTACTCGCGGACATAATTCCTTATGTCCGGGGCAGGGGTTTTTTTAGACAAAAATATTAAATTTTTGAAACGTGAATTTGTTAAACGTACGCGCGGTGTATAGGACAAGGTCGCCCGGCCTCACTCTCGGTCGCATTCCACGGACGGTCTTCGAGTCGACGGACGTTTTTAGTTTTTAGCACCTATTTTGTTACGAACGTAAAAACCCGCGAAAATCGTTGTGTCCACGAGAACCCGTGTGTTCTTAAAAGACTTATTAACTTCGGTTAAATTAATTGTGCAACTCTGATAGTGATTTTCTTCTGAACTTCTTCTTTGGCTGTACCGTCACGTGACTAGACTGAAATGGTGCCTCAAGAAGGGAATAGTTCCGGAGCGACCAGAGGATACCTTCCCCAGGACAGTATTGTGTCATCTAGCCCAGGTCACTTACACACAGCTTCATACAATTAACACATACGTTCACTACACTTCCATCAGCTGGGCAGACCAAGGTGAACCGTCTCCGCTCCAGAAGCAGGTGAGTGCCTTCCCATTAACGGGCTGTCGCCCCTTATAGTTCATTGCAATTAAGGACTTTCCACTTGGCTTAGTGAGGCCCGACTTGCCCCTGCTTGTTGGTTCGTCCTCCAGGGCCCGGGAGGAATCTACTCTTGTCAAGGCAGTTGCAAGCCGTAACAGAGACCTTTTGACATATGAACTAACCCCATTCTCCATGGCTCTGTTCCACAAAGGTGTAATGCGAAAAAGGAAGAAGTCATCCCTCTACAATGTTTTGCCAGTAGAGAACAACGCAGCTCTCGATCTAAACCAAACCACCAATGTGGTAGATGGTGGTTTCCTACTACACCGTATGAAATGGAAACCGTCCTCCAACGTTTCTTCTATTTGCCATGAGTACATTACCTACATACAGAAATACGTCAACTACAACGGTCCAAATTGTATGGTGGTTTTTGATGGTTACAGTGATGTCAACAGCACAAAACGAGCAGAGCAGAAGTGACGAGGTCTGACTAAAACGTCGGTTGACATTAATTGTAACGAAAATACGATCATCACTGTTCAACAAAAGCATTTCCTCGCCAATGAAAAGAATAGAACGAAGCTGATTCTGTTCTTCACAGAGAAAATGACAACAGCGGGGATTGAAACAACTGTTGCAACAGGAGATGCTGATTTTTTTATAGGATAAGGGTGACAAACGAGCACACAGTCCACCTGATGGTAAGTGGTTGCTGCGGCCCATAGACATCTACATCTATCCTCTATTACAAATCAAAATGTAGATGCGTTGTCACCCGTTAGGACTAAGATAGAATGCCTCATTTCCAGCAAAAAGGGCCACCGGCCACCTGCATTCACCAAACGAAACGCAGAGGTAAACCCTGTACTTCACACTGGTTTTCTGTAAGGTCGTGGTACCACCCCGGTTCGAGCCGGCCCATCCGTGCGACAGCAAAAGCTGCCGCGTGGCTCTACCACTGTTAAAAACGTTCATCCAACTGTTGTTATAGTTGCGGACGATGTCGACTTGATAGTCCTTCTCATGGGATTGGCTTCACCAAATATCAACGTATTCTTTATGAAACCAGAGCGTGGAAAGGTGGAGACCAAAATGTTTTCAGTGCGACAACTTCAACAGCTTCCATTTGCCAAGAAAATTATCCTTCTTTACAGCTTCTTCGGATGCGACACCACCTCCGCAATCCATGCAAGGAGCAAAGTGGGAATTGCTAAGCTGTTCACGACTAAACCAGACCTGACACAAAACATCTTTGACATTTTCAGTGGGATTTCAACATCACCTGAGAGTATTGAACACGCTGGAGAGAAACTGTTTCTGGCAATTTACCAAGCGCCTGTCCAGGAACAAGATCTCAATAAATACCGCTACTCAGTTTTATTGAAAGCATCGATGAAGCCGAAATCAGATCTGGACACTCTTCCTTTCATCAGAGGAGCTTCGAAGCAGCACTCATTGAGAGTGTACTTACAGGTATGATTAATCACAGAAGTTGTCAAATACTGTAATATAAATATATATTTGAGCTAAATACTTACGTTGATTTTATTACTTCTTTTACATATACAACAATGGCTCGGCAACCCCCTACCACCTACTTAATGGGGCTGGGCCAGAAGGGATGATGGCATCCTAAAGCCGATGACAACCAACGATCCAGTGACACCTGACTCCATTCTCAACACCATATTTTGCCGGTACACGACTGGGTGTAGAGTGCGATGCGGTTGCCGGGAAGCAGGAATTGCCTACTCCAGTGTCTACAGTGTATGCTCCGGCTCATGTACTAATGGAGCCCCCATCGAAAACACCGTCGACGATGATGTTAATGAGAATATTTTAGATTTAGAAGATGATTAGATTTTTTATTTTATTATTGTCCATCTTCTTTTCTTCATATCTTATTAAATATTGATCCCAGCGAAACTGTGCATAAAACTTTTTTGTTGATAATTTTATGTAGATTACTTGAGTAAAAGAAAGTTTTTTGCTATGAGCCACCGGTTACGAGTTATTTGAGAAAAACTTAAAAAAGGGACCTTTACACCCCTCCCTACCCGTTAGCTTCACCCCCATCCATCATTACTTTGAGTATGTTGTTTAAGACACCATTCCCTACAACTATCCCAAAAATCGCTTTTACACGAGTTATTTCCCCTATTTTTCCTTCATTGAGTGGGCATAGGGTGACAAACGAGCACACAGTCCACCTGATGGTAAGTGGTCGCTGTGACCCATAGACATCTACACCTATCCTCGATAAAGAAACAAAGTGCAGATGCGTTATCACCCGTGAGGACAAAGATGGAATGCCTCTTTTCCAGTAAAAAGGGTCCTCGTTTGCGAATCAAAATGCATCTGCATTTTGATTCGCAAACGAGAATCCTAGCTATCCACAGCTATCACTTAGCACTACCTTCGACAAGCATTCGATGCAATTCCGCGGCACTTGTCTTCAAATCTTCTAACAGAAAACCAATGCTTTACTCAAATCGTAGTTCGTAGACACAAAACGCGTCTAGTGTAAACTAGATGGTTAATACCTCCAGCTAAAGGTTACTAAAATTTAATGCCGTTACAGACTGTCATTAATTTTTTGACAGATCCATGGCGTAGTTGCTTAGCAACGGGTTGCAGCGGTAAGGGCCCCGAGTTCGTATTTCGCATGCACAAATATTTTTATGGACTACAAATAATTGTTTCGGTGCTGGATGTTTGTCCTTGTAAATTATGTATGTAAACTGCCCCCACGATACAGGAGAAATTCGAGTGTGGAGGGAACGTTTTATTTTATACTTTATTAGATTTACTTCTGTGGAATCTTAAGATACATACGAGACGATATGGGGTAGTGGATATTCTTCCACCGCCTCTATACCATAAATCAAAATTCATTTCGTAATCAATAATCCCCTTTATCAAACGAATTATTGTTTGTGATATTTGTACAGAGCGAAATTTGAATATTTAATTTGTATGCGTTTTATCGCAGCGCCGATAATTCAATTCAGCCAGTACCTTGATTTCATTCAACTAAAAGGTTAATAATGTATTACGAAGTACTTTTGTGTGTAAGCTATTTGATCGAAATATATGATCGTATATACCCACTAAGATTATACATGGTAATATATTATGCACTTTTATAGTTATAGTTAAAGCCCCTGGTGGGTATAGGGCTCCTCCAACAGCTTCCAGGTTTTTCTTGTTTTTGTTTCCTTTGTCCAGTCATTTGCAGCATAATTTTTGATCTCACCTACCTAGCGTTCCTTAGGACAGCCTCTAGGTCTCTTACCACTTGGACCTGCCTGCCTAATCTTAGTGTAAATCTTAGATTAATATCAATATATAATTTAGTTTAAAACTCTGTAAGTTAGGGAAAATAAAGACGCTTTATTTTAATTATTACTATTACATCCCCACTACCACTGTAACTGATAATTGCAGTTAAGTGGACACTTACCACCATTATATTATACCGTATTTAGACCACTTAAAAAGGAAGACATTTACAATTCAAGTGTGCGTGTGTGTGTGTGTGTGTGTGTGTGTGTGTGTGTGTGTGTGTGTTTGTGGGTGTATGTGTTTTTTTGTATGTACATAATATGTTCGATTACCCAATACCTTCTCAATTGTGAACCTGTTATGATGATTTCTTTTTAATTAAACAACTTATACTTCTTCAGAAGTAGTCGTATAAATTTGCAGAAAATTTTTCGCCTCAAGTGTGCTAAGAACAGGACACTTTTGTTTATAGGATAAGGGTGACAAGCGAGCACACAGTTCACCTGATGGTAAGTGGCTGCTGTGGCTCATAGACATCTACATCTATTCTCGTTCGCGAAAAAAACGCAGGAGCGTTATCAGCCGTGAGGACTAAGATGGAACGCCTCTTTTTCAGAAAAAAGGGCCTCCGGTTCTTTACACTCATCAAACGAAACACAGCAGCGTTAAGCTGCTATTTTCCGCTGGTATTCTGTGAGAACGTGGTCCTTCCCCGGTCGAGCCGACACATTCGTGCTACAACTGCACTACTGATATAGCTGTAGCAGTAGAGCTACCACATATACTTATAAATATTTTAATGTAACCACTTAAAGATATTTAAATTGTGATATTCCTAAATATACTCTTACCGCGAAGTGGCGGTGTAAGAATATCCACTATCCCATTTATCATCCCGTAGGTTTCGTAAGAGGCGACAGGGAGAAAAATCAGGAGATGGAAAGCAGCGTCTTCCTCATCATAATCATCATCATTACAGCCCTTCACAAGTCCACTGCTGAACATAGGCCTCCCCCAAGGAATGCCACAAAGCACGGTCCTGAGCCACCTGCATCCATCGACTTCCAGCACATCTCACCAGGTCGTCACTCCATCTAGTGGGGGGACGCCCAACACTTCGCCTGCCGATACGAGGCTGCCACTTCCTAATAACGACTAACGACTAACACACAGCGTCTTCCTAATAACGACTAAAATTAAAATAAATTGCGTTACCCAACATGTTTACCACGCGTGGCAACTATGGCAAATATCCCTCCTATCAGGGCAATTAACGGGAGGCCTATGTTCAGCAGTAGACTTTAATAGGCTGTAACTGTAACGGTAAGTCCACTCTAAGGGTTGAAAATTTAAATGTGATAAAAATGTAAAGCTGGTATTAAACAATTAAAATGAATAAAATTATTTGGCTTTCCGAAATGGGGTGATTTAATTTTTCTTTGTCACCTAGTGGGTGTAGAAGTATGTAAACCGGAATAAATGGTGCTGGCCATCAGTTTAGGGACCATAAGACCGCTTCTGCACCGCCATCATCTGCCTCTAACAGCTGACGAAGATTTTCAACACAACAACCCAAGCTCCATATACCGGTATATTTTTCTAAAACCTTAAATATTATGTCGAGTTTTGTACCTACAAACTACGATTTGCCGCAAGCATTGGTTTACTGTTATCATTAGAAGACAACTGCCGTGGAATCGCATCGAATGCTTGTTGAAGGTTACGTTGAACATGCTCTTGGTACAACACAATGTTTCTTTTATATAGAATGAGGGTGACAAACGAGCACACAGTTCACTTGATGATAAGTGGTTGCTGTGGTCCATAGAGATTTACAATTATCCTCGTTTGCGATTCAAAATGTAGATGCGTTGTCAGTCGTGAGGGCTAAGGTGGATTTTCTGATATTGATACATACTGATCTGAAGATTTTCTATAACCTAAAACATATCGAGTTCTGTGCCTATGAACTACGATTTGCGGATAGCATTTGTATTCTGTTATCATTTGAAGACAACTGCCGCAGTATTGCATCGATGCTTGTCGAAGGTGGTGCTAAGTGGTTGCTGCGGCCAATAGACATCTACAGCTGTCCTCGTTTGCGAATCAAAATACAGATGCGTTGTCACCCGTGAGGACTTATTGGATGAAGACCATATTCAAACTCAACAAAAACTTTCAGATCAATTGATTGTGACACAAGAAGCCGTCTCTATTCGTTTAAAATATATTTGAAATGTTCGAAAAGTGGAAAAATGGGTTCCGCATGAACTGAATAAAAGGCAGGAAGGAATCAAGTAACCAATTGTGAAATGATGCTCAGCACATAAAAAAGAAAGTCTTTTCTCGGTCAAATCGTGACAAGTAATGAAAAATGAATATAATATGATAATCCTAAGCGTACTAAATCATGGGTGAACCCAGGCAAAACATCGACATCCTCTGCAAGAGCAAATCGCTTTGGAAAGAAGACAATGCTCGGATCAGAAGAGTGTAGTCTATTATGAGCTGCTATATTCTCATGAAACCATTAACGTTTAATAATTTAATATAAATAAGCATAAACCGACTTCAATGTAAATTATTAAGTATAACTCAATAACTATTAATCAGATCTTGATCAAATTTATTTGGGACCACTTAAAAGCTGGTGCTTCACATGTGTGAAGCACCAGCTTTTAAATAAAAAAAGAATCATCGAAATAGGTTTACCCAGAAAGACGTTATGAGGTAACACACATAAATAAATACATTCGAATTGAGTAACTCCTCCTATTTGAAGACGGTAGAAAAAGACCGGATTATGGAAAAAGGCAACACGAAGTCATAAAAATTCCAATTTCATATTTCTACATTACTACCTACTAACTAATGGTCATGCGAAAGCAGTGTAAAAGAATCTATCTCTCCAATTCGTCTCGTAAGTGTAATAAGATGCGTTTATGGGAAAGGCCAGAAATTTACCTCATGGTCCCTGATAAATATCTTTATACCACACACGTGCTTTCATTTCCTTCATACCGTTCCTGTTACAGTCAATCAAAAGCCCACTGTTAAGCAAACGCCTATAGATTGCCTGGTAGGAGGCATTTTGCTATTGCCATGTTTGGCAGACGGGTTGGCACTGCAGGTTTTTTTAATTTTTATTAGGAAGATGCTACTGCCCATCTCCTGTTTTCGTTTACCTCTGTCGGCTCTTAGATACCCACGGAATGACATAGAGTAGTAGATAGTTTTACACCGCCACTACACGGCTATACTTACGTACTAACTATTAGTTGAGCTGTGTGACTATTACTTAATCTGTGATTATCTTATAATCTGCGCATTACGAAACAATTAATTTATTAGAGTTTGTGCATGCTCGCTAGCATCCATAGCATTTAAGTTCACTGTTAAATGTTAGAACATTCTTATTTCCACGTCATTACGTAATTTAAAAAAAAGAAAAATATAATTACCGCGTTAATCCATCAAACGGAAAGGACGACGATGTCGCCTTGATTATTTACTGCCGTATCTTAATTACTTTAACATAAAAAATCTCCAAAGAAATGTTCAATCTTTTTTTAACTTTTATCTTTCTTTTGCAGAATCAATTTTAATATAGAGTTGTCGTGATTCAGGAATTAACAATCGAAAACGCGAGCATTCCGATTTATTTTTATAGTTACAAATTGGCTTTGTCATATTTCACTTTTTCTGCTTTATTAAAATCTCTTTAAAGTTATTTTTTTAAAAGTATGTAAGAGAACTATGCTATTATTTTAGTTTTATCTTATCTTTATTAAGTTATATTATAATAGTAACTTATACCAGTGATACAACTTTGTCAGATTTAACGTTTTTTGTTTTATTATAATCTCTTTATGTCTTTTTTTTAAAGCATGTAAGACAAATTTGTGATTAATTTAGTTTTTTAATAAGTGTGCATCAAGAACTTTCTTTGAACACTTTGTTAATCTCTTACTCACGTATAACGACTATCACGGAATGATATGCGAGTGATTTTCGATTCTCTAACATCGCCACTACGCGGCAAATACCAGCATCAAATAGCAGCATAACGCTGCTATATTTCGTATGGCTATTAAAGAAACTGATTCTAAGTCCCCGGGATGACATGCATCAAAATTTTGATTCTTAATTAAAGATAAACATATAAACATAAGTGTTTAAAAGCATCCGTTAACCGTCAAGAGTTGTACACAAGAAAAATTTACATTACTATCATAAGTATGACTGTCATTTTTTCTTGACGCCAGGGATTTCTCCTAGCCGATATGACTTAATCGCTTATGAAGAATAGAGTTTGTTTTAGAGCCTGGTAAGCCACATGCTCGTTTATCCCATCATATGAGAATATTCAGATGAATGGGAAGCATCGTTCAAAATCGAAAGGTTTATATGTGGAGGCACGCTGCAGTTATATTATGGTTGTGGCTCAAATGAGTCGGGTCGACTGGAGGTCGACTGGGATACGATCACGCTCCCACAGAATACCTACGTAAAATAGCAGCTCATTCCTGCTGCGTTTAGTCTCGTGAGTGTTGAAAACCGTAGACCGTTTTTACTGGAAACGAGGGAAGCCATCTTTGTCCTCAGGGGGTGACAACACATCTGCACGTTTATTATTAATTAAGGATAAATATAGATATCTATGGGTCACATCATCCACATACCGTCAGCAGACTTGTTTGTCAACTTATTTTGTTAAAAATAAAGATGTAAAAATTATCTAGTAGATGACTACTTTGCCTATCCGTACTTTTATGAACTCTCATGGGACCACTTATTCTTTGGTATCACATTTACTTAATCATCTAACATGGAAAGATATTGTTAGTCATCAACCACTTTTAAGACGAAAAATTGTTAAAATTACTGTCTTAATCCATCAAATGGAAAGTTAAGCACGCCATTATGATAAAAATCGCGCGTATCTCAATTTTGTTAATCAAATTTCTTTGGACTTTTCTGTTGGCTATTTACATTTTTTTTAATTAAAACAACATTTTACTCATTAACGTAAATTAGTTTGAGTCACAACTCGTAAGATAGTTTTGTTGAATCATTGGGTTGAATGAATAATGATTATCTAACTTAATTTAGCAAAATACCATGTTTTATGTTCAACAGTTTGAAATTAATCTAATTAAAGTGGTTGAGTGTAATGCTATCTATCACCTGCAAACTGGGTCAAGAGGTGATTGGAAAGCTCCAGATCGCGTCGTCACATCGAATGGAATCATAACGACCAAATCAAACAATCAAGTGAAATTGAATAAAACTACTTTTACGGCTTTTATCGCGTTTAATAAACTTATTTTTCTTATTTTCATTAATTCTCATGGTCACGGGAGACTGGAAAGCATCCAAAACGTCGGGAATTAATAAAAATAAGAAAAATAGGTTTATTAAGCGCGACAAAATCCGTAAAAGTAGTTTTATTCAATCTGTAGTGTTCGCGTAAATATAAGAAATCATAATCAAGTGAAAGCTAAATCACTTGACTGTGCAGTGGTGAGATATAAGTTATACGTATTAAAAAGCTATTATTTTTTACTGGAAAAAGAGTGACCACAGGACACACAACCCACCTGATGGTAAGTAGATAACAAGCCCGTTATACTTTGACATCTATCCTTTATTAGGCCGCCTTCCGACGACACGCACCCGCTACGCGCAAACCACGCGCGTCAGCACCCGCGTCTAACTCGCTTTGAAATTTGTTGCATATAATTTGAGTCTTATGACAAATGCAAGTTCAGATTTATTGATTTGTCATAAGACTCAAATTATATGCAACAAATTTCAAAGCGAGTTAGACGCGGGTGCTAACGCGCGTGGCGTGCGCGTAGTGGGTGTGTGTCGTCGGAACGCGGCCTTATAAGAAATAAGATATTTGGAATGCGTCGTTTCCAGTAAAAAGGGTATTCGGTTCTCTAAACTCACCATACGAAACACAGCAGCATTTGATGCTTTTCCACACTGGTACTCTGTGTGAACGCAGTCTTTCCCAAGTTGAGCCGAGCCATAATAATAAAAATAATATCTAACATCCATTTTGAGCGCGAGAATCACTCAACACCTGAATTTAAATCAGGTGATGTCGCGCGCTCAAAATGGATGTCGGGGCGGTGGTCGTGGAACCAAGGAACCACTCCTCATTGACGCGGTCATTGGCAAGGTGGTTAAACGCAACCGTCGGAACCTCTCTGCCGCCTGGATAGACTACAAAAAGGCATTCGACTCGGTGCCTCATACATGGCTTAAGAGGGTCCTTGAGCTGTACAAGGTCGACTGTACAGTTCGAGACTTCCTCGGGCAATGTATGGGGCAGTGGAGTACGATCCTTTGTCATCTAGGCGAGCGAATGACGGCTGCCGAGAGCCACATAAGGATAAGAAGGGGTATCTTCCAGGGCGATTGTTTGAGTCCAATCTGGTTCTGCCTCTCTCTGAACCCTCTCAGTACCTTACTGGAGAGTTCCGGGAGGGGATTTCAGCTTCGGAAAGGAGGTACAAAAGTGACCCACCTTTTCTATATGGATGATCTCAAGTTATTCGCCTCCAGTCGCTCTCATCTTATGGAATTGCTAAACATCACTTGTGATTTTAGTAATTCTATTAGAATGGAGCTGGGGACGGATAAGTGTGCGGTCCTCCATGTCGAATGGGGAAGGGTTGCTAACTCTGAGGGCATGGACTTGTCTATGCCCATCAGCATAAGGACCGTTTCCGAGGCTGAAACATACCGATACCTGGGTATGTCACAGAACATCGGTGTAGATGAGGCGGGTATGAAACAGTCAGTTTGCGATGTGTTTTATGCACGCTTGACCAAAGTGCTTAACAGCCTTTTGTCCGGTGTGAATAAGACGCACGCATATAACGGTTGGATCATGCCTGTTCTCATGTATACCTTTGGCATGCTCAGGTGGACTCAGACCGAACTGAACGCTCTTGACAGAAAAGTCCGCACTATAATGACGTCCCACAGGATGCATCATCCGAGATCGTCAGTAATGAGGCTGTACTTGCCGCGGAAGCATGGTGGGCGCGGCTTTTTAAGCGCGCTTACCATGCATAATCGCAAAGTGTGCAGCCTCCGTAATTACTTTCTGACGAGAGCGGATGATCCATACTATAGGGACGTTATTTCTTGTGATAAAGGACTTACCCCTCTATCCTTAGCCAACGAGCAATGGCAAGACCCGGCAGTACAGAGCATTTCCGACCGGGAGACCGTATGGAAGGAGAAGGAGCTCCACGGGAGGTTCTACAAGGCTCTACATGAGCCTTTCGTGGACACAGTCGCCTCCCTCCACTGGCTACGTTTCGGTGACCTCTTTGGGGAAACCGAGGGTTTTGTCTGTGCGATACAAGATCAGGTTATTAAGACCAACAATTATCGGAGATACATCCTAAAGGATCGCACCGTTGACGTCTGTCGAGCTTGTCGCCATCCCGGTGAATCACTAAGGCATGTCATCTCCGGTTGTTCGGCGCTTTCTAACTCTGAGTATTTGCACAGGCACAACTTAGTAGCCAGGATTCTACACCAGGAGCTCGCTCTGAAATACGGTCTCGTGGATCGGAAACTGCCGTATTATAAGTACTTGCCGGAAGCCATGTTAGAAAATGACTGCGCCAGGCTCTACTGGGACCAGGCCATCATCACAGACAGGACTATTCTTGCGAATAAGCCTGATATTGTGCTGATGGACCGGGCACAGTCAACGATATTTTTGGTCGACATTACTATTCCTTATGACGAGAAACTCGTGAAAGCCGAAACAGATAAGCTTGTAGTGATAAGATAAGTGGACCTAGCACACTTCCCTGAGGGATACCACACGTGTTATTTTTTAAGGTAGAAGAACATGTTATCAGTTCGCTATTTATGATTTTATTAACAGTGACGCACTGACACCGATTCCTCAAGTAGGATGATAGCCACTGTACTATAGTGAGTCTAACGTAACATCTGGTTAATGTTTGGGTGTAAAGTGACATCTGGTTAGTAAAGGCGTTCTTATTAATAATCTCATGATGTAAATAAAAAAGTTCTTATTCTATACTCTAAAACGTAACCTTACTCAAAAAAAAAGCAATTAAAATAAAATAGTTGCGTTAAAATGGCGTCGACGAATCGCGATTCGCTGATCACTCCGTATTAGTTTTAAATAGGCACCCAGTGTTAATATAATCTTAACACTTAGAGAAGTAGGTATCTATATATAAACATTTGAGTTTTACACAGAGCGTTGCGATTAAATGTTTTAAACACAAATAGAAAATAAATATTTTTAAAAGAAAATTGTGATTTTTTCCCCACAACTAGCAACATCTGTATTATAAGAGATTAGGTAAGTATTTTTTTAGTTTTACGTATTTATAATGAATTAAACTTATATGTGAAATGTAATACCATCACTTCTTTTATGTTTATCATCACCGTTGTGACAATATTTTACAACACAAACGGTAATTTTTACAATTTTTCGTGAGCTCTTCTCCGTAAGACGTGACGTTGCGCACTGACGCGTCGCTGAGTCAACTTACGCGGTTTTGCGTTAGTTTTCCTTGCTTCACTTTCGGTGCGCGTACTAGTATTCTATGCGTAATAATTCTATGGATAGTGGCATTTTAAGATCACGAAATTGCTTGAACTTGACGTGTCGAGAGTAAAGCACTACCTAATAACCCTTCGCTTGATGAGGCGTGCAAAAACAAATCGTTAGCAGTCTTAAGATAGAAAATTTAGGAAAAAAACTTCGAAAAAATGATGGCAGCCCGGCCGAATAATTGCTACATAACCCTCCCTGCATTGAGAGATTTCCTGTGCCTACCTGTGTTCGGTATTGTTGGCGACGCGCTTTAAAGATCATTTTAATAATTTTCCACTACAAAGCAAGCATATTTGCATGTATAATCATTTATGATTATAAGTAAAACAAATCCTAGAACAATGTATGTTATACTATAATTTAAAGTTAAAGATTTTGTACAACCGACTTCAATATAAATTATTAAAAATAACTCATAAACCATTAGCCAGACCTTGATCAAATTTATATGGGACCACATGTAAAGCACCAGCTTTTAATTAAAAAAAGAATTATCGAATACGGTTCACCGAGTAAGAAGTTATGAGGTAACACACATAAAAAAACATACAGTCGAATTGAGTACCAGCTCCTTTTCGAAGTCGGTAAAAAATTAATAGATTCAATATAATGATAAGAACATTCGATTGTCGAGCGAAAGTTAAGGGTTCGATTCCCCAGTCTAGAGTTAATTCCACAATAGTTTGTTTATAGATTAACTTCGTGTTATATAGTAATCGGCTATGTAATACGAATAAAAGTTTTATATTAAATTAGATACTTGTTATAGTTAAAAATATGTTATGTTCTTGTGATAACAGATGAGATACATAATGGCTAGATAAAAATAGCATATGTAAATAAATAATGTTTTATAATGAACAGAGATAGCTGTAATTTAGGCAGAGAAAGCAGTTGCCTCCTACCGTGGTGACAAGGATCGTGCAGACATTAGTTGTTCATTTTGTATGGGTCTTGTACAAAGTCTAAATAATGTATTAAAATATAAAAATAAAATTGTTAAGCATGTTTAATCAGTTTATAGAAATTTCCGTAATGTTTGTAAAAATAGGCAATAAATGTTTCAGGATTATTGTGTAGAACAATAAGGTAAGTGATGTGTTAAAAGTGTTTAGTTTTGTGCTTAGAATAGCGAAATAGTAATAAATTTATTTACATAAGAAAATTAAATTTGAATTAAACTGTAGCTATGAATGTTCTATAAAGGGTTTAATTTGTGAAGTAAACTATTATATTAGTTAAGATATTCATGTTTATTAATAAAGATTGTTCTTTTGAACATGTGTAATATAAGATTTAGAACTTCAAAAATGTCTTGTAAAATTGGTGTCTATTTCTGCCGACTTCCAAAAAGGAGACGGTACTCAATTCGACTGTATGTTTCTATATGTTTGTTATCTCTTAACTTTTTACTTAATGAACCGATTTTGATGATTCTTTTTTATTTGAAAGCTGGTACTTCCCTTGTGATATCATATGAATTTGATCAAGGTCAGACCAAAACTTTTTGAGTTATTTTTAACAACTTATATTGAAGTCGGCTATACAAAATTATTAATTTTAAAATATATTAAATATCTTAATATATATGATTATGTGATAGCGATGTAATGTATACCATAATAATAAACCTATCAAGCTAACAGCATAGCAAAGTGGCGAAGCAATCAGCTTTGTAGCGGTTTCTAACGGTTGCCGTTGAGAAATAAGTTTCAAAATAGGAGGTTCAGATGCCTGGGTGATCAGTAATCGATTGCTGAAAACAGAATTTGAAAATTCGAAACCGTTCTCGAGATAATCGTGGGACAGACGGACAGACGGACAGACGGACAGACGGACAGACGGACAGACGGACGGACAGACGGACAGACGGACAGACATCGTGAAATCAATAAGTGACTTCGCAAGCTTCGCCACTTAATAAGAGTTTTGTGATGTGGTATTAGTTTCTGTGGATAGAAGGTCACTAATTGGTTGATCTCTGCTGCAGGGCGGGTCATAGAAGCCGCTGTTGCTTTTCAGGTATAATATAGACTGTAACTTTTGTGAAAAGTCATTTTAGTCATTCCAAAATGAAGTTCCTTTGACCAATGGAAAAAAGTCCGCAAGTATCCTTTTTAACCCACGAAGAAAACAGAGGGGTGTTATATGTCTGCAGAGTGTATATATGTATCTTTGTATCTATGTATCTGTGTGTCTGCCTGTAGCATCGTAGCTACTGAACGGATGAACCGATTTTTATTAATTTTTTTTCGTTTGAAAGGTGTCTTAATCAATACTGTTCTTAGATATGTTTCAAGAAAATCTGTTCGGCTGTTAGAACATCATCAGCTCTTTATATTTCGGGGATTACAAATTTTGAAGGGACAACGTCTTATAAATCGATGAAGCTCGCTGCACGATCGAAAAAACATGACTCATGCGGCGTTACCTAGGCTTTCCATTTAAAGTGCAAGCGAGAGCGCGGAACGAGCGACTGTGCGAGCGAATGTGGTGTCAATTGTTTATAGCAACGATAATTGCGGCGATAATAATTATTCTTTCGATATTAAATATTTCTTATGACGTTGTCACGTTCAACTATCGTCAGTAACCCGACTTTACAGACAACCGATTTTTTTTTAATTTCAGATATTATTTGTCAATTTTTTTAAAGGTCAAATAAGTTAAAAGGTGCTCTAGAGTAATAACAAATATCTTAATCTTTTAGAGTAATGTTCGGTGCTTTCATAGTGTATGAATTGCAGTAGGTATTGTAGATTATTTTGGTAAAAGTTGCCGTAAAATAACGTCGAACAAGGATCATACCGATCTATAAACGCCAAAACACTCTCGCCTTAAAGATACCGATGTTGCAGTTTCACGTGGCAAAGCCACGCTGTACCTTTATTATTGTTATAGCACGAATGGGTCGGCTCGATTGAGGAAGAACCACGTTCTCACGGCGAAGCAGCTTAATGCTGAATGTGTTTCGAGGACTATCTTCAGAGGCGACAAAGTATCTGCTTTTGCTTCTTAATAGAGGATAGGTGTAGATGTCTAAGGACTTGTATGTTACCATTAGTAGTCTGTGTGCTCGTATGTCACCCTTATTCTATAAATTATACCTGCCAAATTTGGTAACCATAGCAGTGGACTTTTGCTAGACTGTAACCGTAACAGTAAACCTACTAGTATCTGAAGCTTGCCAAGTGTTTTTGATAAAAATTAGGCATAAATATTTTGAATATCGTTAGTGAATAACATACCTAAGGAGTACCATTTAATTTCATATAGTGAAAGGAAGAAGTGCTTTATTGCGGATAATTCCGTACTACGTCACGTGTTAATCTGGTTCAGATTTATTAGGGACCAATTGTGAATGTATTAGGCGGTGGGCAGTGTACGGAGTAGTCTCGTGATTTATGTGCTGCGGTTTTTTAAAAATAAAATAATGTTGGAGAAAAAGGGTAAGCTACTTTATTTTTCACTACTCTACTTTAGTCAGTTAATAGAATCAGGCGTTACTTTGCGTAAATATATTATATTAAAGGTGCTAAAAATTCATTATCTAAGATCCGCGTTAAAAATAATTTAAAATTAAAAATTTTGTATAGCCGACTTCAATATAAGTTATTAAGAACAACTCAAATAACTCAAAAACTATTGGTCTGACCTTGATTAAATTCATATGGAACCACACGAGAACTATCAGCTTTCATATAAAAAAAGAATCATCGAAATCGGTTCGCCCAGTACAAAATAATGAGGTAACACACATAAAAAAAAAACATTCAGTCGAATTGAGTACCGTCTCCTTTTCGGATGTCGGCAGAAAATGGTGTGTCTTACCTAGTTTGAAGAGCACCGGCCGCGCTCCCTCAATTGCGTGTACTATTCCTGTTATCACTTACCCCACCACTACCCACCAGACTTAGCGGGCGGTGGTTTATCTTGTCTATAATGTAGTGTATATGTCTATAGTGTAGTGGTTTTGTTATATTAAATTTAATGAATAGAATCATGCGTTACTTTGCGGAAATCCATTATATTAAAGTTTATAAAAAGTAACCTCGCGTACATCCGCTCGATAAAATAAAATGATATGTCTTACCTAGTTTGCACGCAATTGAGGGAGGGTGGGAGGTGCTCTTCAAGCTAGGTAAGACACAACATTTTATTTTATCGAGCGGGTATACGCGAGGTAACTTTTTAAAAACTTTTATATTTTTTTTTACTTTAGTTTTCAGCCAGTCATTTCGTGCTACAATTAGCTGACGAATTAATATCTGCTATACATTGAATTCTATTTAATATTGTTCACAAGAACTATGGACAACAAATATATTTTTGTAATGGCCTATTTTATAAATACGCAACAGGAAATCAGGCTAAGCCATAAATTTCATAGTACGCGAGCATTCCAAGTTTCATCCTCGCCGGCACAGATAAATTTGTTACAATTTTAAGTGTTGATTTACCATGTGTTCGGCGGAAAAGGCCTGGTTTGCTAGGTGTGCAACACATTTATTAACTTTTATTTTTTGTTGTAAAACTTCACTTTATATTATACTTTGATTAGCCATATTTATTTATATTCCTTTAAAATTTCATTTCAGAATATTATATCATTGGTCTTAAAAATAGCATACAGTAATACGGGCCACCAGCCGACGGGAGGAGAGTAGCCATAACATTTTTCCCCGACACAAAGCTGTAATTTTTGCGGAGGGAAATCTGCTCACACAAAAACAATCTATTGCCGCTACGAAACTCACACATAACAGTTAAAATAATAAACTAATAATTTCACACACAACATAAATACATCATAACAATATCACTCGGTGACAGCGACGACTCGGATACAGACAGATAATTAGCTCAACCGATCCGCATGTTGTATGAGGGCGAGCGACATGTGTGGATAAACAAATTCGAAACAACACGACCGTTATTATTGTATTTTAACACTTTCACTGTCCGGATACCAGACACAATAGTAAGACAATAGCAGTGCCCTATATGTAGTGCACGGGACAGCGAAAGGGTTAATGTTCAAAAAAAAGAAAGTATACATAATGTTCTTTAAAATTACTTATATCACTCATACGTGGTAGAGCCATGCTGCAGCTATATTAGTAGTACGAGTATAGTTGTAGCACGAATGGGTCGACTCGACCGGGGATGAACCACGCTCTCACAGAATACCAGCGTAATTTAACAGCTTAACACTGCTGTGTTTCGTGTGGTGAGTATCAAGAACCGGAGACACTTTTTACTGGAAAAGAGGCATTCCATCTTAGTCCTTACGGATGACAACGCATCTGCATTTTGATTCGTAAACCAGGGTAGATGTAGATGTCTATGGGCCACAGCGACCACTTACCATCAGGTGGACTGCGTGCTCGTTTGTCACCCTATCCTATAAAAAAATATATAAAAGGCTATAATTAAAGGAAATCTTTTTCTAAATTTGACAAACAGCAAAAGACTGAAAAATTCGTCATGTTCTTAGGACGTCGATTCAGCTACGTAACTGGATTTAGTCTACGGAGCAGTGCGGTTGCAACTACAGAGTTTGATTGCACGCATAGAACCCCGTGGACTTATACTTTGACAGAGGAAAACGCCTACGTATGGCTACTCCACTTCGGTCCGCCAGTGCGGGCCACAGTGCAGTGTTGCTCTATGATAAAAACAAATGAAAAAAAAAGTTTATTTCACCGTTTTTTTCCAGACAGAGAAACTTCATTTTAAAATTTTAATACATTAAAAACAAATTTGAGGTTTGAGAAACATGAGATTATTTTCTTACGCCGAAGATTAAGCGATTTCATTTAATAAATTACTTCCGGAAATTATGAAATACGCTAATATGCACTGTAGTGTCGCTTGGGCCCACTGCTCCTAACCCTTTCAGAAATTAGAGATATATATGCTCATTATGTCATAATGTACCGTTAAAAAGATTGTAACTTTTTAATGAAAATTTGGAATTATGTCTCTGTATGCAGAACAACAAAGATTATCAAACCACGTCCTAAATGACCTATAATTTAAAAAATAAACAAGAACAATTATTAATTCGCCTTTTAAAATTAAAAGTGTAGTACTCCGTTAAAGGGACTGAGTAGAACGAGGTCAATGAGTTTATAGAGTGGCCTCGAGAGAGAACTTTTGTTATTAAGCTAATCGCCTCTCAAGTTCCATTCGCGGTACGACATTCCTGTTCATTTTTCCTCTAAATAGGTACTCAAGTATGGCCGTAATATTAAATGATCTGTATATTGTTATCCTGCAGGTGAATGATATTTTTAGCCGACTTTATATAAGGACGTAGCTTTTAATTCGACTATGTGTTTTTTTTTTACGCGATATCTTTGTAAATGGTCAACTCATTTTAAAGTGAAGGTGGTTCCATATTTATATATTTTTATATAAGGGGAGCGAACAAGCGTGCATATCACCTCAGAAAGTAAGTGAATACTGTCGCCCATGTACAATTGCAACACAACAGAATTGAAAAAAAATATTGATAAATTCCAATATAAACTACACTATATATATATATATATATATATATATATATATATATATATATATATATATATATATATATATATATGTATATATATATATATATATATATACCTACACCCTAATATACTAATACTAATATTAATTTACTTAAAGTAGTGCGCAAAAGCGCACTACTTTAAAGTGCACAAAAGCGCACTACTTTAGAGTTTAGTTATATAAAAATAAATGTGAAAAAAATTCACCAGCAAAGGTGGAAAAATAGAAATGAATTAGTTAATGCAACTATTCAACTATTTAGATAACATTCTAGTTGTTAAATTGAGCTTGTGATATTCTTTAGCATACTCAAGAGTCAAAAATTACCTTAAATAAAAAGTATAAGCCGACTAAGACTTCAAATAAAGAGGAATAAAAACTAAAATTAATAAAATATTTCCACACAATAGCTTCTGAACTACAGACAATATATCTTAGCGCCATCTTCAGAAGTTACTATGTAGCAATTACGTTTTATTCTTTTATAACATTAGCACTCTATGAAAGTCACGATGGACATATGCAACAAACTTTAAATAAAAAATGCTAGGGAGTCATAAAATCATGTAATTCTTACGCAATATGTACCGCAATGTACGCTATACGGCACTGTCAAGCTAGCTACTCTGTACCTGTACTTGAGACCAACAACACTAGTTTCAACCAAATCAAGGTCACCAAAAAGCCTCATAGTACGCATCTCCACTCAAACCATAGCTCCTAATTAGTTCTGAGTATCGATGTACAAAAGGATTTCAAGAGTAAAGAGCTGAGCGCATTACGTCGTGAATAAATCTTACAATACTAAAGAATGTTCCTTCGTCGCTCACTGTACAAATAAGGGTGCGACGAAGGGTACGACATGGAGAGAGAGGGGGCGTCGCATTCCACGCGAGTTTCCATGTCATTGTGCACGAGTAATCTGTCGTCAAATTTCTTAAACTCGAATAGAATTATCTTTCTATCTCCCTCTATTGTTTAATTTTGGACTTCTATAATGAGGTGGGTAGTGAATCGCTTAGTGAGAGAACTAACGATCTGCCCTGTCTGCTGGCTATTGTTTAGGAATAATGATTTTCCAACAATAAAGTAATTCCCCGAACAATAGGGAATGGCGTTGACTATTCCGGATGTGGGTATAATTTTGCAGCTATTGTGGTTATTATTTGTGGTTTTCGCAATGCGAGATAGTAATGCAGTGAAAATAAAAAATCCATTTTGTAAATTATTTATCATATTAATAAGATATATCTCATCATTATCATCATTACAGCATTTCATAAGTCCACTGCTGAACATAGGCCTCCCCTAAGGGATGCCACAAAGCACGGTCCTGAGCCACCTGCATCCATCGACTTCCTGCATGTCTTACCAGGTCATCATTCCATCTCGTGGGGGGTCGCCCTACACTTCGCCTACCGGTACGAGGCTGCCACTCGAGAACCTTTCTTCCCCATCGGTTGTCGGTTCTTCGAGCTATATGGCCGGTCCACGGCGACTTCAGCTAACTAATCCGTTGGGCTATGTCGGTTACTCTGGTTTTACTGCGGACATCCTCATTCCTAAGTTTATTACGCAGAGAAACTCCGAGCATAGCCCTCTCCATAGCTCGCTGAGTGACCTTGAGCTTCCCCATACGGCCAGCAGTTAAGGACCACGTCTCAGATCCGTAAGTCATCACTGGCAACACGCACTGGTTGTACAATTTCGTTTTAAGGTTTTGAGGTATGTCTGACGAGACAATGTGTCGTAGTTTCCCGAACGCTGCCCAGCCGAGTTCAATCCGCCGATTGACCTCTCGGTCGAAGTTAGACTTACCTAGTCGGACTATTTGTCCCAGGAAAACATACTCGTCAACAACTTCGAGCTTAGTGCTCCCAACAACTATCGGCAAAGGTATAACTTGGACGTTAAACATGATCTTTGTTTTGCCCATGTTCATCTTAAGACCTATCCGTTGGGAGACACTATTGAGGTCGTTGAGCATGGTGATTAGTTCCTCCAGCGATTCTGCAATACGAACTATATCGTTGGCAAATCGAAGGTAAGTGATGTACTCGACATTGATGTTAATACCGTATCCTTTCCAGTCCAGAAGCTTGAAAACGTCTTCCAATACAGCAGTGAAGAGTTTCGAGGATATAACGTAACCCTGTCTTACACCTCTCTGCAATTGGATAGGTTTCGTACTCTGGTTCTGTACTCGGATAGCCATTGTAGCCCTACTGTACAAGCACTTCAGCACTTCGATATACCGACAGTCACTTTGGCACCGCTGAAGGGACTGCAGCACCGCCCAAATTTACACGGAATCAAATGCTTTCTCATAGTCCACATACGCCAGGCATAGTGGAAAATTGTACTCCTCGTACTTCTGTACAACTTGCCGAAGGGTATGTATGTGGTCTATGGTGCTAAAGCCCTTTCGGAAACCAGCTTGTTCGGGAGGCTGGAAGTCGTCAAGTCTGCGCGCAAGACTATTCGTAAAGACTCTCAAAAACAGCACTTAGACGCAGCTCAGAAGGCATATCGGTCTGTAGTTCTTCAAGAGAGCGTTATCACCTTTCTTGAAGAATACGAGTAAGACCACCGCACTTCTGAAGGACTTCAAGTACCGGTTTTCCACCCGCTTTCAGAAGCTCCGCTGCAATTCCATCCTCGCCTGGGGCCTTAAAGTTTTAAAGGTGCTGGAGAGCCATTCTAATCTCGCTCAGACTGACGTCCGGGATATCTTCGGAATAGTGTTGGATAAAACTCGCTCTTGGATCGTCACTCACACTTGCGTGTGGCTCCAAGGATGATGTGTACAGCTGCCCATAGAATCTCTCAATCTCACTCAAAATCTCAGGTGCCCCGGAAACGATGCTGCCACACTCGGTCTTCAGCTTTGAAAGTTGGCTCTTTCTGGCAGACAGATCTCTGGCAAAGACTTTGGAGCCTTGGTTCCGCTTGATCACTTCTTCAATACAAGCTGTATTGAAGTTGCGTAAGTCCCACCGCATGCATTTGGAGATTTTGCTGTTCAGTTGCCTGTATGCTATCAAATCTGTTGAAGAATGTAGCTTCATCTCATGTCTAGTAGTAGCGTCATCTCATCATCAGCATTAATCTCATGGTCTAACAACCATGAGATTAATAGTGTGATCGGAAAGTTTTTGAGTTCTTCTGCGGCGGGTCTTGCAGAACTTAGCTCCGACCGCATGGACAGTTTCCACGAGCTTGTCATTCATATCGTCCACTTCATTGCAGTTTTCTAGGCACTGAAAACGGTTTTAAAACTCGAGCTGAAAGGTTTTGGGGCTTTGGAATGGAGCACGGCGCGTTGACTTCATCAGACGAGACCTCTCCAACTTAACGTTTAGGTTCAGTGTGCCTCTGACCATTCGGTGATCGCTACCAGTTTTCACCCTCGCAATCACGGAGACATCACTGAACAGTTGTCGTCTGGTCATCATAATGAAGTCAATCTCATTTTTTGTTGAACCGTTGGGGCTCGACCAGGTCCACTTCCTGTGGGGCCGCTTCTGGAAGAAAGAGTTCATAATAAAGAGTCCCCCTTCCTTCATGAAGTCGGCCAGCGGCTAGCCCCTTGAGTTCCGTTGTCCTATTCCAAATTTCCCTACTTTCAGCTCACCGTTCTCTCTTGTGCCTAGTTTTGCATTGAAGTCTCCTATTAACACCGTATATTGGGTTTAGGAGGATAGCATGGCTCTAGAGATATCCTCATACATATCCTCCACCTCCTCATCGGGGTGTGCCGAGGCTGGTGCGTAAACCTGTATGACCTTCAGCGAATACCGTTTGGTGATTCTGAGTATAAGATACGCAACCCTCGTCGACACACTCAATCTTTACAACGTTGTTTACGAGAGACTTGTGGACGATAAATCCGACACCTCCTTGGTACAGATGGTCGCCCTCCCGGTGATAGAGCAAGTTGCCGGATTCGAGGATTACCGTGTCCTCCCCTCTCTTCAGACTTCAGATAATCCTATAATATGCCAGCGTAACTTGCCCATCTTTTCTTCCATCTCCGCAATTTTCTCGTCAGTCCTCAGGGTGCGTGCATTTTATTTTGCCAGGTCGAGTCGTCTTAGGTGGCAACCGAACATCCACCGAAGATTCTTAGCAACACCTGCCCCCGCCGTTACCATGGTCGCCACCGTAGCCAGAAATAGCGGGGCCGCCGGGTACTGGATGCCGTTTATTAATGTCATTGCTTATGGAGGGTATTTGCCATAGTTGCCACGCTTGGCGAGCAGGTTGGCAACCGCAGTTTTTTTATTTTTGTTTTGCTGTTATCAGGAATCAATGCTGCTGCCCATCCCCTGCCTGTTCACCTTTGTTGCCTTTTACGTCACTCACGGAATATATTTATATATCTAACTAGCTGTTACCCGCGGCTTCGCCCGCATGGTCACTGGGAAATGAACTATCCATTGCTTTTTAAATTGAAAGAAAACTGAGGTTTATAGATTTGTCAGAGATGCAGCCATTAAAAGGAAACTCAGCAAAATTGATTCGTCAGCCTATTTAAATGTTTTGAAACGCAGCGTATAGGAAAGCTTGAAAATAGCCTGTTTACTCCAAATGGAAATGGGATATTTTTTTAATTTAAGGAAACTGAGCATAATTATCCGTTAGGGATGCAGACTTTTGAAAAGAAACTGAGCTAAATTGATTCGTCAGAGTTGCAGTTTTCTGACTTGAAGGAAACTGAGCTAAATATAAGATCCATCAGAGATGCAGCCTTTAGAGTTAAAAGGAAACTTAGCTTTATAGGTCCGTCAGAGGTGCAGCATTTTGAATTGAAAAGAAACTGAGCTAAATAGGAAATTTTGAATTGAAAGAAAAGATCTGTGGGAATTCTGATTAATTGATTGTGGGAATTTTGGGAAAAAAACTAACTGAACACTGTTTTAAGACGCTACTGTACACAATGTTATTTGTTTTTCCATTCGGGGAAAGAATGTGAAGATTCTGGGCATTTAACACACGCGAACATGCTACATACAGCTGACCATGAGAGAAGCTGAGTGACCTTGAGCTTCCTCATACGGCCAGCAGTTAAAGACCACGTCTCAGATCCGTAAGTCATCACTGGCAACACGCACTGGTTGTACAATTTCGTTTTAAGGTTTTGAGGTATGTCTGACGAGACAATGTGTCGTAGTTTCCCGAACGCTGCCCAGCCGAGTTCAATCCGCCGATTGACCTCTCGGTCGAAGTTAGACTTACCTAGTCGGACTATTTGTCCCAGGAAAACATACTCGTCAACAACTTCGAGCTTAGTGCTCCCAACAACTATCGGCAAAGGTGTAACTTGAACGTTAAACATGATCTTTGTTTTGCCCATGTTCATCTTAAGACCTATCCTTTGGGAGACACTATTGAGGTCGTTGAGCATGGTGATTAGTTCCTCCAGCGATTCTGCAATACGAACTATATCGTTGGCAAATCGAAGGTAAGTGATGTACTCGACATTGATGTTAATACCGTATCCTTTCCAGTCCAGAAGCTTGAAAACGTCTTCCAATACAGCAGTGAAGAGTTTCGAGGATATAACGTAACCCTGTCTTACACCTCTCTGCAATTGGATAGGTTTCACGTCACTCACGGAATATATTTATATATCTAACTAGCTGTTACCCGCGGCTTCGCCCGCATGGTCACTGGGAAATGAACTATCCATTGCTTTTTAAATTGAAAGAAAACTGAGGTTTATAGATTTGTCAGAGATGCAGCCATTAAAAGGAAACTCAGCAAAATTGATTCGTCAGCCTATTTAAATGTTTTGAAACGCAGCGTATAGGAAAGCTTGAAAATAGCCTGTTTACTCCAAATGGAAATGGGATATTTTTTTAATTTAAGGAAACTGAGCATAATTATCCGTTAGGGATGCAGACTTTTGAAAAGAAACTGAGCTAAATTGATTCGTCAGAGTTGCAGTTTTCTGACTTGAAGGAAACTGAGCTAAATATAAGATCCATCAGAGATGCAGCCTTTAGAGTTAAAAGGAAACTTAGCTTTATAGGTCCGTCAGAGGTGCAGCATTTTGAATTGAAAAGAAACTGAGCTAAATAGGAAATTTTGAATTGAAAGAAAAGATCTGTGGGAATTCTGATTAATTGATTGTGGGAATTTTGGGAAAAAAAACTAACTGAACACTGTTTTAAGACGCTACTGTACACAATGTTATTTGTTTTTCCATTCGGGGAAAGAATGTGAAGATTCTGGGCATTTAACACACGCGAACATGCTACATACAGCTGACCATGAGAGAAGCACTGTTTTTCTAAGTTGACCCCCGCTATCTGTAACGTTTGCCCTTGCGCTTTATTAATTGTCATTGCAAAACTGAGCTTAATAGGGAACTGCAACCTTTTGAATTCAAAAGGAAGATCTGTGGGAATTATAGGGATCCGTGGTATAATAACATTTTCACCTTTTCCTACGCCTGTCAAAGTTTTAGCACCGATTATGTTCCGTCCAAGATGTGTCACACGCAGCCTTTTCCCGTTACATAACCGAGGAGCATCTAAATTTCGCATCAGCATGACTGGGATGCCTAATTTTAATTGAAGCTTATGTGAGGGCACACCTGACAACTCTAGAGAATTTAGAAACTCTACGGGATATGAAGTGCTCTGTTCTGTGTCCATAACTGTGTCTACTGACAAACACTCTATTGTTTCTCCTGCTACTTTGCTTAATATATCTGAATTTATTTTGTTAACGCTCTCATTTTTTGTTGCAAGAATCGCCCTTTCACATAACCAGTTGTCTTCATGCATGTTGTTCGTTAAATCTGAATAAACGCTCGCAATTAATTTGGAATGACTCTGTACTAAATTACAAAAATCTCTCGTCAATTTAACGCAGCCTTCAGCATCCGTTTCCAACCGCCCATCGCCAATTTTTAATAGTGTGTCAGCATAGTTTCCAGCATTGATATCATTATACAAATGCACTCTCATATTCGTAGTTAAACTGAATTTTGTCACCTTGTTCAATAAAATAGACGACCTGAGGCATGCTTTAATATCATCTGCAGGTGTGCCCTTTTGAATGACAGGTAAACTTTGGCGAAAGTCACCAGCCAGTAAAACCACCATTCCTCCCATTACATCGGTATTGCTGTGCAAATCCTGGAGCGTTCGATTTAGTGCTTCTACAGTTTTTTTATGCGACATTGTACTTTCGTCCCACATTAAAAGTTTGCATTGTCGTAGCATTATACCTCGTGCACTATTTTTTGTAAATTTGCAGACCGGAGATTCTTCCTGGGCTATATTTATTAGGAGTTTTAAAACAGAATGTGCAGTGCGGCCCCCGCTTAGCAGCGTGGCGGCATTACCGGAGGAAGCTACGGCCACAGCAATGTTTTTATATTTCTGTACTTGCGCTAATAATAAATTTAACAAAAATGTTTTCCCAGTTCGTCCAGGGACATCTAAAAAGAAAAGTGTACCATTTCCAGATTCAATTTGTCCTAATACATTGTCAAAAACTCGTTTTTGTTCGGGAAGCAAGCGGGGTACAAATTCGGCTACTTGCTGCTGCAAAGCTGGTATATCGTAGTTTGTTTCACGGATAATTTCATCACTTAGTTCATTTTCGGTTGTTCGCTGAGGGCTTATCATTCCAAAGTCGCTTAATTTTTTGCCTACCATTGCTATTACTTTATCTTCAATTTTTCCAAGTGCTTCATTATAAATGTGTTCATTGTATGTCATGTTCGCGTGTGTCTGCTGTAACCTTCGCAAAATATCTTCCGCTATGTACTCTTTATATTTGTCCCACAATTCATGTGCATTAGATAGCCCGCAAGATGATATGATAGTTGCATAAAGATCCCTAATTTTGGCTGGTAACTGGCACTGCACAGCTTCCTCCATGGTTTCATCCCAGTGATTATCGTTTTCTAAAAGATGCAGAGCTTCACATGCTTCTCTATAAGTTGCGCATTCCTGACCGTTGACAGTTTTAAGGTCTTTATATCCTGTAGGACCCCAAACATGGTGCAGCAGCAATCGTAAATAGAAACATTCAAAATTAGTTACATGGACGGTATACACACGACCAAGGGCATCTGATGACTTTACACCGGGCCAATTTGCAACAGGCGCGCCTTAAATACGGCGTTTCCACTCCTTCCTAGATGTGTTCTAAGTATAATAGCGGGGGACTTCAGAATATAACAACGTTTTTGCAAAGAGGTCGGTTTGACAAAATTGAAAGAAGGCTGTTAGTGTAGTTTTTGGCTGTGATACAATTTCTTCTTGGAAATTTCTTTCGGTGAAATATACACGCTCTCCATTTTCTAAGTGCACAGCAAGGTGAGTAACTGTTGGGTGCCTTTCGTGTAAAGGGAAGCCAAGGAGACGCCACGATGCCTCATTAGTGCTGACATAACGCCCTGCTTGAAAGGTATGTACTTCATTAACGGGATTTGCCTCACTTTCACTCCTGAGATTAAATATTGCTTGGTCTCTTCCTTTATTTATGTACTTACAGATATACTTGATTGCGCGGACAGAGCTACATGCTTCTACATTAATGTGGACATTAAACATTTTTCATAGAATGGGCGAATACGGGACAATTCAGCTGTTATCTAAGGTTTCGAACACTCCAGAGCGAGATTTAATTGTAACTTTCCTGCCACCATCTTCGGGAGCTCTGCGTCTGTATAAAGGGTAGCCATTGTCATTGTGCAGTTTCATTTAATAGCTGTTTAGGGAATTTCTTTGTACATTTTCCTTCTTTCATACATGGCGATATTGAATTTCGTGCTCCACATGGACCGTGAATCACATTTCGGACGATGGTATCATACAATTCTTTATCTTGCTCAGGATCCGGAATCTCGGCGCTTATTATGTCGTCTATTTGGCTGAATCGCAACTTCTCTTTAAGCCATATTAGAATGTGGGCATGCGGTTATCCTCTTTTTTGCCATTCAAATGAATACATGAAGCACTGCACCTCTCCGAAAATTTTCCTTTTGTTAATTAGATACATTAAATTTTGTACTTTTAATCTAAATACTCTAGCAACTAAATCGTGTCTGTCAATACTTATATGGCCCGGCATTAGCTCCTCGGTTATTTCTTTCCATGTGGGATTGCAAGTAAAAGTAACAAAAAGATCAGGTCTTCCGTAAGTTCGTACATAGGCGAATGCGTCTTGTGTGTACTCATGTAGGTAGCGGGGACTGTTAACGACTGATGAGGGCAGAATTACCATTTTACCTAAATCTCTGGGGTTTACGTTGGCGTCGCTAGAAACTGCATCTTGTAAATTTATGTAATTCTCAACGCGCAGCTTTTTTTGATTTAAAGATATATAACGGAGACGTTCACTTTCTACCTTCACATACATGTCTACCAAAAATTGATGAAATAATTGTCTACACCGGGCTAAGAGGTTAAAATCATTTTCTCGCAACATCATTTGATACGCATAAAAATCCATACATGATAATTTTTTGTTCGGAGTATGCTCCTTTGTGAGCGGGTTAAGGAGTGGAATTTGAAAATGATAACCCTCTTGTCCTTTGCAATAAATCAATGGGTATTGCAGAGCGTCATAATTGAATTGAATTTTGAACACTGTGTATCTCTCAACTCCCTGGATAAATTGGCAGCGACGGTCTACCTCAATTTCTTCGTCACCCATAAAATATACTTGTAAAAATTTATGCTGTTCGTTTTCAGCTGGAAAAAGTCAACCTATTCTATGATAAATTTGCCCTTGCACCGTAAATGTAGGCGAAAATCCCGGCATTATTATTTCCCGGTCAACTCCGAAAGACGTCATTTGAAAGCATGAGTTATATTTCCGAATCCTGTTTAAAAATCGCCGTGACTCATTAGCATCATATAAAAAGAGAGTTTTCAATGGTTCTTCTTGTTCCCCAAGTAACGGAAGAGACACTTTGCCATTGGAACAAAACATGTCTGCGCTCTCATCTTTCCATTTTAAAGCGCTGCAAAATCGACACGCCTTGTCCATCAGTCCGATAACAACTAACCTGTGATTTTTATAATCAATCAACGGATCATAATTGAATGCTGCATCATTAAAAACCGACCAATTGTTTCTTTCAAAATTTTATCGACGTTCAGCTTGGAGCTGTGCATTTGCATCTCTTCGCGCCTGTGTCTGTTCTAATGTTTTAGTTGCCCTTATAGTAGATTGGGGGCCGCGATCAGCTTGCTCAATTAGTCTTTGTTGAGTTTCATCAGGTGTTTCCGCGGCTCTTAATGCGGCCTGACGTTCCGTTTGTTCGAATAGCCTTTGCACACTTTGAGCGCGTGTTTCAGTAGCTCTTAAAAAAGTCTTAAAAAAGTCTTAAAAAAGTTGACGCTCTGCCTGTTAAAAACCTCTTTGCTGACTTTGATCAGGTGCATCAGTAGCTCTTAAAGTAGCATGACGCTCTGCCTGTTCAAGACGCCTTTGCTGACTTTGAGCAGGTGTTTCAGTAGCTCTTAAAGTAGCTTGACGCTCTGCCTGTTCAAGACGCCTTCGCTGACTTTGAGAAGGTGTTTCAGAAGCTCTTAAATTAGCTTGACGCAATGCCTGTTCAAGACGCCTTTCCTGACTTTGAGAAGGTGTTTCGGAAGCTCTTAAAGCAGCCTGACGCTCTGTCTGTTCAAAACACCTTTGCTGACGTTGAGAAGGTGTCTCAGATGCTCTAAAAGCAGCCTGACGCTCTGCTCGTTCTTGCCTTCTCAGTTCAGCATCTTCTAAAGATTCTACCGATCGAGCTAATCTTTTCGCTTGTCTTTGAGAAGATACTCTTGAAAGGCTGGACTTACATTTGCGAGGCATTATGAAGGAACAAAAAACTTATTTATAAAAAAACGTTAAAGTACGTAAAAGGAACTAAATTTCCTTTTAAATATTTTTTTGAAAGCAAATCGAAAATATCTAAAAGGAATAAATATTCCTTTTAAATATTTTTTAAATAAAAACAACAAAACCAATTCAAGACACAACACGAATCCGAAAACGATAGCCAAAAAAAAACAAATCACAAAACAAATCGCAGAAAACCGAAATCGAAAGCAGTAGTCAATATAAATATAATCAACAAAAAAAGAAGTGTATAGGTACCGTATACACTATCTGTACTATTAATATTCCTTGGAAATATTGTTAAACAACCTAAAACAACGAAAACCAATTCACGATTCTAAATAAACAAAATCCAAAATCAAAGCCAGAGTCTAAATATGCATAAAGGAATACCAACTAAATCAACAAAACCGATCCAAGAAATACACAAATCCGAAAATGAAAGCCAATATAAATCCATTCAACCTTAACCAAATCACAAAGCAAATAACAAACAACCGAAATCGAAAGCAGGTAGTCGAATAAGCTACGAAAAAGAAACAATTTAAGCGTATAGGTACCGTATGCACTATAAGTTGACACGCGGCTCAACGACGGGAGTTAAATAGATGTCAGGAAACATTTCGTTACCGCGTTTTAAAAACCTAGTAACGACATCTAGCGGAATCAATTTAAACTATATATACGTTAGTTAATAAGACTCTCAAAAACTATTTTTCTTATAATTTTGCACAATTTTTCTTATTGAAATACCGATTCATTCATAATCACATATAAGAACTGTATTTATTTCCGTTCAATAAATATTACTAAGGCTTATTAATAAGGCTTACTAAGAACTGTTTCTACCACAGTTAAGTAATTGTTAAGGGTGAAAGCGTGATAGGTGGTGATAGTATTTCTGATCCATACTAACAATCACGCCTGTAACCCTTGCGGGGTAGGCAGAGCATCAACGGATTACTTAATATCGTCTGCGAGGTTATCGCCTATTCTGTGAATTACAATGCACCAAAACGTTCAAAATCAGCTGGTGAATTTTATGTTTTTTATCACTCTCTTCCCGGTCCTGCGTGGAAAATACAGATACATACATTTTTTATCTAAATTTTTGTAAAAAGACATAATAATCCAGATATTCTGACCTTCTGTGTTCGTCCATCGTACCGTCGTCCGTCTTGTAGAATCACGGTGGCGCCACCTAGCTGAATTTAATTTTGCAACATATTCCATTTTCCCACGGGAATGAGATGTTTTTCCGGGGAAAAAAAGTAACCTATGTCACTCTACAGCCACCGAACTATCCCCATACAAAAAATCATTCCATGCCGACGCTCTGTTGCGACGTGAAAGAAGGACAAACAAACAAACAAACAAACACACTTTCGCATTTATAATATTAGTATGGATAAATAAAAATTCAGTTTTGTTTGTTCGTATTTTATGTGCACCCATACCGTTCATCAGATTGCGCTAAAACTTTTTTTAAATTATTACTTGCACTTGCGCGAATGTTATAGGCATAGTACAAATTTATTTGAAAGTTATAATATATTATTCAATTTCAATGAATGTATTATCATTCGTAGTAAAAATATATAACTCTTCTTATATATATTACTATATTTTTTTCTGTGGCAGCCGGGTGCGACGGTTACCAACTAGTCAAATAGATATGAAAATGTTTGTTTGTTTGTTCGTGTCTTATGCGCTTTGTGTGTTCATCATATTGTGTTAAAACTTTGTCAGCTTATTGCCTGGATTTGTGCGAAAGTACAAATAGTATATGTACAGCAGGTGATGCGCGTATCGTACCGGCAAATTTATATGTAAATATTTTCTTCAGCGGCAGCAACGCGTTGAGTACCAGATAGAAGGATATAAAAAGTAAAGTACATACATACATAAACACTCACGCCTGTCACCCAGAGGGGTAGGCAGAGACTACGGACTTCCATTTGGCACGATCCTGACACACCTCTCTCGCTTCCTCCACATCCATATACCTACGCATACACGCATAAAGTAATCACATTTAAATATGTCATGAAGATATATGCAGTAGAACCACAACAACCGACATAACCCAACGCATCAGTAAGCTAAAGTGGCAATGACTCGATCATGTAGCTAGAAGAACCGAGAATAAATGAAGAAGGAAAATCCTAGAGTAGCAGCGGAGTGTAGTAAGCGCAGTGTGAGACGGTCCCCTACCAGATGAGGCAACCACATGTTTAGACATGCGGTAAGTCGATGGATGCAAGTAACTCTGAACCGCGTTTTGTGGCATTCCTAGTGGCGGCCTGTACTTAGTATTGAACTTGTGAATATAAGAATTGTTGTAATGATAAATGGCATTAAATGCATTGTTACCGATTACGAATGCAAATTTATTTTGTACATATGCTGTATAAACAAACTGGCCAAGTAGAAACTGCATGCTAAAAAATACGTAAAAAAAGAAAAACAAGAAAACAAATAAAGAACGACGGACGCTATCTGTTGACTAGTTAATTAGCCGTTCAATTAACAGGCTAGCCTTTTTACTAAACGGTGCCGTACAACTAGCGGTCCGAGTGATATTCGGCCAATTCTTCTTATCAATATTGCACATATCTTGTAATATCAGCGACAGTAGGCTTATGAGTGTTTTGATGATATGGACAAAATCCATATAAGGGTTAAGGTGCGGCTGCGTCAAAGGCCATCCTTAAGCCGTGTTTATTTATATAAGATAGTACATAATGCTAATTAAGCCATGACCAGCGACCGTCACGTTGAATTCAAATAATAGGGTGACCATGCAATGTAATGGCTAGGCTGTTTATTGATAAAGTAACTAAGCTAGTTGGCTGCGAAATCTACTTAATATTATAATATTGTCACGAAATCAACACTAAACGTAAAATTTTGTAAAAAAAAATTTACGCCACGCTGTTACAGTATACCAGCGTAAAATATTAGCTTAATGCTGATGTATTTCTTAAAGTGAGTGTAGAGAACCGGAGACCCTTTTAACTGGAAACGGTGCAGTCCATCTTAGGCCTAAGGGGTGACAACGCATCTGCCTTTTGACTGTTAATCAATGATCGATGTTTTTTTCAATATTTTATTTAGAGGAGAGTGTGTGTATATAGTCGCTCACTTGATGGTAAGTGACTACCGCCGCCCATGAACAACTGCAACACCAGGGGAATTGCAGATACATTGCCGGCCTTTTAGAAAGGAGTAGGCTCTTTTCCGGAAGATCCCTAAGACGTATCGGTCCGGAAAAATTGCTGGTGGTAATCGATTCCACAAGGAAGTTGTGCGAAGGTGAAAACATCTTCTAAATCGTACAGTGGTGGACCGCCAATCATCCAGATGGTATGGATGGTATCGCGAGTTTTGTCGCGATGTGCAATTGTGAAATTGAGCGACTGGAAATAATCTGGACAATTCCTCAGAGTACTCAACGTGATAGCTGCGATAAAATACGCAAAGAGATGCAACATCCCTACGCAGTGCCAGTGAGTCAAGCCGATCGGAAAGAACTCGGTCGTCGACGATTTGAACCGCTCAGCGCTGGATGCGGTCAATTGGAAGCAACTGGTACTGGGGAGCCACTGTCCAGAAATGGGAACAGTATTCGATGGCCGAACCTGCGCCTTGTAAAGTTGCAAGCGGTGTGCCGCCATGAATTACTGTCCCCCTCTGCTGAGCACGCCAAGCATTTTAGAGGCCAATTTGGCCTTCTTTTCCAAGTGACCACGAAACTGCAAGTCACTCGATATGTCGACACCGAGGATTCCGATACTGGTTGAGGCAACAAGAGGAGTGCCTTGAAACTGAGGAGATACGACAAAGGGATTCTTTTAGTGGTGAATGCGTAAACTTGTGTCGTCTGGGGATTGAACTGGACTAAATTTAGTCGCCCTCAGTCCGAGACTTTGTTCAACAAAATCTCGACTTCAGAGACAACTTTGTTGCGGTACTCGGCGAGATTTTCCGGAGAATTATTGGCACGGCCGGTGTATGAAGCGTCACCAATGCTGTCGTCTGCATAGCAATGAATGTTACTGGTTTGCAACATATCATTGATATGCAGAAGAAACAGCGTTGGTGATAGCAAGCAGCCTTGTGGAACACCAGCGTTAATGGGCTTGTAATCGGAGCATGCACAGTCTACTACAGCCTTGATACTCCGATCTGCAAGAAAACTGGTGATCCAATTGCATAATTTCTCGGGAAGCCCATGAGAAGGCAGCTTCGAAAGAAGCGCTTTGTGCCAAACCAGATCGAAAGCCTTCGCTATGTCCAAACTAACGGCCAACGCCTCCCCCTTGGACTCTACTTCCTCCGCCCATCTATGAGTCAGGTAACCCAAAAGATCAGCAGCTGAGCGACCTCAACGAAAACCGTACTGGCGGTCACTAATCAGCTGGTGATCCTCAAGGTAGCGCATGACCTGGCTGTTAATAATGGTTTTTATTACTTAGATGGGTCCCAGAATTTACTTACCATAACCTTATGGTAACATGCTCGTTTTTCACCCATATCATATTAAAAAATATCGCCACCCCGTCGTGTTTGTGGTTTTATTGAAGTGCATAAAGAATTCTTTCATTAATGTCCTTTTAGTATTTTAATTTCACGGCAAGTGATTAAAGTTGACGAAAATAATAATAATAATAATTGTTTATACACTCCACAAATTTTACATCGTGACTTACACTATTTAAATAAAAAGTACCATCAATTACATTGAGAGGTTAACGTCGGCGGGCGTTATAAATAAAGGGCGTTTGTACTTGATATGTATTTATGAATATATAAAGTAGACTACACTCGCTTTACGGTTCAGCACAAGCCTGCTCCTGCTGAAAGTGATCTGCGGAGCACGTGTTAAGGAATTGACTGCGAATGGGATACATTTGTGTACGTATTACACACAGCAGTGAATCCGGGTTTTTTTGAAGGAACCTGTAAGTAGTATCCAAGGAGCAAGGCTAGACTAGGCTTGGAAATTGGATATCCTGTGATATCTTGGGATATCCAAAGAACCGAAATGCAGATACGCTGTCACCCCAAAGGACTAAGCTGGAATGCCTTATTTCCAATGTAAAGGGTCTCCGGCTCTCTACACTCACCTTATGAATCAAAGCAGCATTATGTTGCTATTTCATTGTGGTATTCTCGTGAGCGTGGGACACCTTTTGAGTCGACTCATTCGTGCAACAGCTTTTTGATTGCTGTACCAGTCTGGTCTTGCACCTTTGGCACTACTCTAAGTAGGATAGAGTTGGGGCTTCTGCGTCAATCGCTCTCTCTTCGCTCGAGCTACATATGTGCCGCTTAGTTTTCTGTTTTATACTTTATTTATAAGATTATTGTACATCAAATTAATTATGAAGATATTTCCTTTGTATCATTACGACAATTCCAAAATATTTACATATAATAGTCTGGCTCGAAATTTTAATCGTTTATTGATTATATGTTGTTTAAAATGTATTCTAATCAGTTATTTGTGTTAAATGAATGCCATCAAAAACATAACTTGTAAAAAAACCAAGTCTCGCAAATCAGTTCTTCTACCGTAAGAAGTTGTGAGATCCATATAATTTCAAGTCGGTTAATTTATTCAGTCCCTACTTAAGGGTCCTTCTGTCTTAAGTTATTAAGTAATAGCTAACCTAACAACATCTAATAGTGACCATATCAATATTAAAAATCTTCTATATTTTAAATAAATAGATTGACTTGGGCATCGCATGAAAACGCAATGTATCTCTCAAGTAATTAGATTAAATAAGCTTGTTTAGTGCGATTGTCAAGTCAATTTATTTATTTAAAATATAAAAGATAACGTTTAAAACGGTTATAGATCAGATTTCATAACGGTTCCCTCTGGCGTTCGTCAAGACTCCCCTCTCTTTTGCAACGACCATGTTCACGATATATGTCAATATATATAAAAACTTCTCAACTTTTACTTTATACTGATGATTAAAGATATATCTGCATGTATGCACTATCAAGGAATGTAAACTAATTCAAAATTACTTAAATATATTATGCCATTACTATGCCGCTAATAAAATCACGGTAAATGTTTGTAAGTGTCAGAGTATTTCATTTACTAGTTTTTCCATATAAATATAATATCAATGGTGTTGTAATCTCGAAGGCCACGGCGGTGCACGATCTAGGCGTATATTTTGACTCCCGTATGAAAATGAATGAGCATATTGATGCTGTTTCCAGTAAAGCTTTTCCTAATTTTGGATTTGTAGCTAGAAATTGCCTTTCTCTACATTTAAATAAAAATAATTTCCTTTCTCTAATTTGCAGAGCCTAAAAGTAGTATATTTCGCATATGTCAGATCTATGTTAGAGTATGCGTCTCAGATATGGTCACCATTTTATGCTAAACATGTTCATAATATCGAAAGGAGTCTGTTAATGCTTGAAGAAAGACGTACTCTGCTGGATATGGGACTTTTATTCGATAAATAATTATTTAAGCCGCTTATTACTAAAACTACTTAATCGAGAATTCTCTAATATATAATAAATAAAAAAATCTAATTTTTTTAAATTTATTATAAGCCTGTGCTCGACCACAATCCTACCTGGTGGTAATAATTTATAATAAAAGTTTATTGTTTCCAACATATTCTTAAATTAATTTAAGTTTGATGATTTCTTTTAAGTATAAAAATAGTTATGGAAGAAGGTCCTTGGCCTTCCATTCAAAAAAAGAGAAACAGAGTGCGTACATGTGCACATGTGCGCGCGCGTGTTCATGTTTGGTAAGTGGTGATAAATCCCTAAATGATAAATCGCACTGTCTAAACGTAACAAAAGCCTTGAAGACGCCCAGATTGTATCGGTCGAAGAGACAGACGCCGGCAAATTATGTTATTTAGAACTTTATATTTTTTTTTGGAGTTTATGGCCTGGTATGTAGACCTTTAGGCCAAGTCTTGAGTATTATTATTCGGTTTATTATAATTTCCCCAACCCTTGTCTTTATGTATTATTATCCTTCATAGTCACACACACAACATTAAGTAAAATTTTTGAAAAAATTATTTTAGATCAGATGTTAAGTTTTTTTTTTTATAGGATAAGGGTGACAAACGAGCACACAGTCCACCTGATGGTAAGCGGTTACTGCGGCCCATAGACATCTACATCTATCCTCGTTTGCGAATCAAAATGCAGATTGCAAATTGTCACCCGTGAGGACTAACATGGAATGCCTCATTTCCAGTAAAAAGGGCCTCCGGCCACCTGCACTCACCAAGCGAAACGCAGAGGTAAACCTCTACTTCACGCTGGTATTCTGTGAGGTCGTGGTACCACCCCGGTTCGAGCCGGCCCATCCGTGCGACAGCAAAAGCTGCCGCGTGGCTCTACCACTGTTACAAGTTTCTTTAATATTAATAAATTGCTAATAATTTTAAATTTTTTAAATTAAAAAAAAATCAATTCGGTTTTACAAGGGGTCGCTCGACAACTGACGCTGGAGTTGAGCTTATTAAACATATTTTTTTGTGCATGGGAGAATACAGAGGGTGCTTTGGGTATATTTTGTGACCTTTCCAAGGACTTCGACTTTGTTCACCATGAGACATTAATCAGGAAGCTACAGTACTATGGTGTCAAGAACACAGCGCTTAAAATTATTATTTCATATTTAAGTAACAGAAAGCAGAAGGTTATTATCAATGGTAAAAGTTCTTCCGGGTCAGCTGTACTAATGGGTGTTCCTTAGGGCTCGATTCTCGGCCCATTCCTGTTTCTGGTGTATATCAATGATTTACCTCACCTTGTAGGGGATAGTCATAATATAGTATTATTTGCTGATGATACTTCCTTGATTTTTAAACTTAAACGTCAATCATTTAAATGTGACGTGACAAAGTGAATAATACTATATCAAAATTAGTGCATTGGTTTAACGTTAATAATCTGCATTTGAACGGAAATAAAACTAATTGTGTTAAATTTACAACAACGAATGTTAAAAATCTGAATACCAATGTGTTTTTAAATGGAGAGGAATTGAGCCCTGTTGTATCCACTGTTTTTCTTGGCATCACTCTTGACGCAAAGCTTCAGTGGGGCCCCCATATATCCAAATTAGCAAGCAGACTAAGTTCTGCAGCCTATGCTATAAAAAATATTAGTGGTCCCACTAGTGTCGAGACAGCTAGTTTAGTTTAGTTTAGTTATTTCCACGGCATAATGTCTTATGGGATTTTGCTATGGGGAAATGCGGCTGATTCAGAAACTATTTTTGTTTTACAGAAGAAGGCCATTAGAGCTATTTACAATCTAAAACCGAGAGAGTCTCTTAGAGATAAATTTAAAGAAATTAATATATAAACTTTGGCCTCTCAGTATATTTAAGAAAATTTAATGTATGTTCACAAAAACAAAGATAGTTTTAGTAAAAAACGTGATAAACATTCTATAAACACTAAGAACAAACACAAGCTAGTGATGCCAGTTTCTCAACTCCACAGAGTCAGTAATTCATTCTTGGGGCAATGTATACGCTATTAGAACAAGGTCCCGGAAAGTGTACAGGTTCTCTCTATTACCAAGTTTAAATGTTTTATTAAGCTGAAACTGTATAAAAAGGGTTATTATAGTATAAATGAATACATGGTTGATAATAACCCATGTATTCATTTTGCCGTGTAGTGGCGATTAAGAATATCCACTACCCCATATCTTCCCGTGGGTGTCGTAAAAGGCGACAAAGGGACACACGCAGGAGATGGGCAGCAGCATCTTCCTGGTAACGGCAAAATACAATAAAAAAGTGCGGTTGCCAACCCGCTCGCCAAGCGTGGCAACTATGGCAATATACCCCCCATAATGAAAGTTACGAAGAGACGGCCCCCAGTTCCCGGCGGCCCCGCTATTCCTGGCTACGGTGGCGACCATGGTAACGGCGGGGCAGGGGGTGCTAAGAATCTCCGGTGGAGGTTCGGTTGCCACCTACAACGACTCGACCTGGCAACATACAACGCACGCACCCTGAGGACTGACGAGAAGATTGTGGAGCTGGAAGAAGAGATAGACAAGTTACGCTGGCATATTATAGGATTATCCGAAGTCCGAAGAGAGGGGGAGGACACGGTAATCCTCAAATCCGGCAACTTGCTCTATTACCGGGAGGGCGACCATCTGTCCCAAGGAGGTGTCGGATTTATCGTCCACAAGTCTCTCGTTAACAACGTTGTAAAGATTGAGAGTGTGTCGAGGAGGGTTGCGTACCTTATACTCAGAATCACCAAACGGTATTCGCTGAAGGTCATACAGGTTTACACACCAACTTCGGCACACCCCGATGAAAAGGTGGAGGAAATGTATGAGGATATCTCTAGAGCCATGCATTCCTCCAAAACCCAATATACGGTGTTAATGGGAGACTTCAATGCAAAACTAGGCACAAGAGAGAACGGTGAGCTGAAGGTGGGGAAACTTAGAATAGGGCAAAGGAACCCAAGGGGCCAGCAGCTGGCCGACTTCATGGAGAAAGAGGGATTCTTTATGATGAACTCTTTCTTCCAGAAGCGGCCCTACAGGAAGTGGACCTGGTCGAGCCCCGACGGTTCGACAAAAAATGAGATTGACTTCATTATGACGACCAGACGACAACTGTTCAGTGATGTCTCAGTGATCGCGAGGGTGAAAACCGGCAGCGATCACCGAATGGTTAGAGGCACACTGAACCTAAACGTTAAGTTGGAGAGGTCTCGTGTAATGAAGTCAACGATCCGTCCCCCTCGTGCTCTAATCCAAAGTCCCGAAACCTTTCAGCTCGAGTTACAAAACCGTTTTCAGTGCCTAGAAGACTGCAATGAAGTGGACGATTTGAATGACAAGCTCGTGGAAACTGTCCATGCGGTCGGAGCTAAGTTCTGCAAGACCCGCCGCAGAAGAACACAAAAACTCTCCGATCACACTCTTAATCTCATGGCTGTTAGACGGGAGATGAAGCTACATTCTTCAACAGATTTGGCAGCATACAGGCAACTGAACAGACAGATCTCCAAATGCATGCGGCGGGACTTACGCAACTTCAATACAGCTCGTATTGAAGAAGCGATCAAGCGGAACCAAGGCTCCAAGGTCTTTGCCAGAGATCTGTCTGCCAGAAAGAGCCAACTGTCAAAGCTGAAGATCGAATATGGCAGCATCGTTTCCGGGGCACCTGAGATTTTGAGTGAGATTGAGAGGTTCTATGGGTTCTGTACACGTCATCGTTGGCGCCGCACGCAAGTGTGATTAACGATCCAAGAGCGAGTCTTATCCGACATTATTCCGATGATATCCCGGACGTCAGTCTGAGCGAGATTAGAATGGCTCTCCAGCACCTTGAAAACGGCAAGGCTCCCGGGCGAGGGTGGAATTACAGCGGAGCTTCTGAAAGCGGGTGGAAAACCGGTACTGGAAGTCCTTCAAAAGCTCTTTAATTCCGTCCTCCATGGTGGCATTACACCGAAGGCGTGGAGCAGAAGTGCGGTGGTCTTGTTCTTCAAGAAAGGCGACAACGCGCTCTTGAAGGACTACAGACCGATCTCCCTTCTGAGCCGCGTCTACTTGCTGTTTTCGAGAGTCATTACGAATACTCTCGCGCGCAGACTTGACGACTTCCAGCCTCCCGAACAAGCCGGTTTCCGAAAAGGCTTTAGCACCATAGACCACATTCATACCCTACGGCAAATTGTACAGAAGTCCGAGGAGTACAATTTGCCACTATGTCTGGCGTATGTGGACTATGAGAAAGCCTTTGATTCCGTCGAAATTTGGGCGGTGCTGCAGTCCATTCAGCGGTGCCAAGTTGACTGTCGGTATATCGAAGTGTTGAAGTGCTTGTAAAGTAGGGCTACGATGGCTATCCGAGTACAGAACCAGAGTACGAAACCTATCCAATTGCAGAGAGGTGTAAGACAGTGTGACGTCATATCTCCGAAACTCTTCACCGCTGCATTGGAAGACGTTTTCAAGCTTCTGGACTGGAAAGGATACGGTATCAACATCAATGGCGAGTGTATCACTCACCTTCTATTTGCCGACGATATAGTCCTTATGGCAGAATCGCTGGAGGACCTAAGCACTATGCTCAATGACCTCAATAGTATTTCCCAACGGATAGGTCTTAAGATGAACATGGACAAAACAAAGATCATGTTTAATGTCCATGTCACACCTATGCCGGTAGTTGTTGGGAATACTAAGCTCGAAGTTGTTGACGAGTATGTTTACCTGGGACAAATAGTCCGACTAGGTAAGTCCAACTTCGACCGAGAGGTCAATCGACGGATTCAACTCGGTTGGGCAGCGTTCGGGAAATTACGGCACATCTTCTCATCAGGTATACCTCAAAACTTGAAAACGAGACTGTACACCCAGTGCGTGTTGCCAGTGATGACATACGGAACTGAAACGTGGTCCTTCACTGCTGGCCGGATAAGTAAGCTCAAGGTCGCTCAGCGAGCTATGGAGAGTGCTATGCTCAGAGTTTATCTGCGTGATAAACTCAGAAATGAGGATATCCGCAGTAGAACCAGAGTGACCGACATAGCCCAACGGATTAGTAAGCTGAAGTGGCAATGGGCCGGCCATATAGCTCGAAGAACCGACAACCGATGGGGAAGAAAGGTTCTCGAGTGGCAGCCTCGTACCAGCAGGCGAAGTGTAGGGCGTCCCCTCACTAGATGGAGTGACGACCTGGTAAGATATGCAGGAAGTCGATAGATGCAGGTGGCTCAGGACCGTGCTTTGTAGCATTCTTTGGGGGAGGCCTATGTTCAGCAGTGGACTTGTGAAGGGCTGTAATGATGATGATGATGATGAATAACCCCTGGGAATGAGGTGGTCGCTTACAAGCAGTTTCTAAAATAAATTTTGTAAATAGTTCGTAATCATTTATATTGTAAAATTTATTTTAAAAAAAAGTCCCGCTTGGTTTCTTACTGGTTCTTCCCAGGACAGAGGATTTTTTTCGAACCAGTGTTAAAGTAAAAAATGACTTTCAATAAGAATTACACATGTAATGTATATTGAATAAAAATTATTCTATTCTATTCTATTCTACTGCTTCACAATATGTTGATGCGTCACATTGTGCAGCCCTTGGGAGATTTTGACGGCAACTTGAGCCAGCAGGCAGCTGACAGTTGGCGATGGTATCTAAAGGCGCCTATGCAAACAGCTTATCTTGACAATCCACCACCATCAGAGCACTTGTTTCACCGTTTCTACTAATAGTTCACATGCGTAGACAGTTAATACATAAAACCGCACTACTTTTACATATCAAAATCCACTTCAAACTATTAATTTAAACTATAATACAGGAGCAACAAACCACCGCCGATGAAGTTCCCGCCAAAACTCCAACTTTATATTCCGTTACGTTATACTAAAGATTAACTATTGACTAAGTTATTGGACTTCATTTCCGCGTAGAAGTTCGTCTTGGTAGGTACTACCCATTTAGCTATTTCTGATTCCAAGCAGTAGTGCACGCACTCCTATGTTCCGGTGTGAAGGACTTAGAGAGCCATTATAATTACACGCTCTAAGGCATTATTCTTAGTCCTCAGATGTGACAATGAATTTGTAACCAAAAAATACAAAGAATAATTGAAGTTGATTGCTGGATTGATAGGCCTTCTCTGAACGGGTTCCTGCCTTATCGTGGCGGGAAGGGGCTCAGTAGCCGTGGCTTGTTCAGCCATGGTGAGAGGAACCCATATAGCTGGCCCGAGGTGAAGGGTGTTTACAATGGATGTGTGTCGGTGGGTCGCGGCGAGGGGATTTGCCTCTCTTCCCTCTACCTCTGCAACCAAAGTGGAGGCGCTAGCAGAGAGGAGTGTTGGTATGGTGATGCGCCACTCGCCTCATCATGTTGCTGTGGTTCGAGTGGTGAGTGATGAGAACGGGAAACCTGTTTTATTAGAGAAGAAGTATTACATTTTTCGAATCAAAAATTAATAATTGTGAAATGAAGGTAGCTATGTTTATTATGACATTGGGACGTCAAACACCTCATACCCCTGATCACAGGGGTATGAAAGTCCTCAGTAGCTTGCTCTTACGATACTTTTTGATACTAGTGCCACAGAATACCAGCATAAACTAGCAGCTTAATGGCGCCGTGTTTCATATGGTGAGTGTAGAGAACCGGAGACCCATTTTACTAAAAGAAAGGCATTCTATCTTAGTCCTCACGGCTGACAACGCATCTACGTTTCAATTTGTAAACGAAGATAGACGTAGATGTCTATGGGCCGCAGCAACCACTTACCACCAGGTTGACTGTGTGCTCGTTTGTCACCCTTATTCTATAAAAAATATCACAGTCATTAAAAGCACTACTTTCTACAATATATTTACACATTTAATTAAAAAGATGATGCAAGTTATTATTTATACTGAAGCCTAAATCACGCCGACAAAGTTTTGAAATACTGCGGTATATATAAATAAAATAACTCTAAAAATGAACGAAGCAATTTAAGTTCATGGTCATTTAAAACAAGGTACCTAAATGAAGGATAATAAAATACATTTCCTTTTGATTTTATGGAAATGTGTAAGATGTAATACTGAATCTAGTTGAAAGCGCCCTCTAGTGCATTTTTCAGTAATTTATAAACCTAACTCCATATATGAGAGTGTAGATGAAACTTCCCTCGTTTCGTCACCTAATAATTTGTCAGAGTGGCTCGTCTATGCCTTATATAGTATATTTTCTATGCCTGTGACCATGGGTGCTGTAAAGTACTCGAAACGGCGGCAATGTAAAATAAATTATTATACGAGGTAAAATCCGTAAAAAGTAGTTTCATCTATAAACAGTCCGTGTTAAACTATGGGACACAGCATTCACTTTTCTTCCATTGACTCACCATCATCAGTATATCACTCACTCATCTAACATCAGTTGGACTGTGTACTCATTTATCACACCTTTACTACAAAAAAAAATCACAGATCAATTAAAGTAAAGTAAAGTTGCAGCCTATTTACGTCCCACTGTTGGGCACAGGCCTCCTCTCATTTCTGAGAGGGTTTTTTAGGGCAAGGAAATGTCCGCCGCGCTTCAATTATAGATTAAGCTCCAACACTCACTTAAATATTATCGTCTTCAATATATCGCCAATTTAGTCGATAAACTTCCGTCTAAGGCCCTTGCCCCCCCCCCCCCCCTCGGTACCCAACTTGTTGGCGGGAAAGGGAGAAGGCTTAGTAGCCGTGGTTTGGTCACACGGTGAACTATGAGGAATCCACATGGCTGGTTCGAGGTGTTGAGCCAGCCCGAGCTAGCCACTCGGGCCTTTGAGGGCTTGGCTCCACTTCGGCTGTGTGTTGGTGGGCTGCGGCGAGAGGGACGCAGTCGCAAAGGAAAAGTAGTGTTGTTATGGTGACTTGTCCTATCCTCCTGAGAAACCTGAGAAGGAGATGGTGAGGAGTAGTCCTTCTCCGAGGATGGAGCACCATAGAGCGGCCAGCGTTGGAGGGGCCTCGGATATGTGCAGGAGCGTACCCGTGTCAGTGCGAGTTCGACCTAACCCGTCCTTGCCCCCGCAAGGTGAGTATGCGTAGGCATTTCCCCATGTAAAACAAAAAAGGCGTCCCTTGCCGCCTCTACCATTTTTTTCACAACATCATCTTGCAAACTACACTTTTCTTTCAAAGGCAATTTTTCCCTTTTTTTTAACAACATCATCATGCAAACTACACTTTGCTTTCAAAGGCAATTTGTGGTAGAGCCACGCGGCAGCTTTTGCTGTCGCACGGATGGGCCGGCTCGAACCGGGGTGGTACCACGACCTCACAGAATACCAGCGTGAAGTAGAGGTTTACCTCTGTGTTTCGCTTGGTGAGTGCAGGTGGCCGGAGGCCCTTGTTACTGGAAATGAGGCATTCCATCTTAGTCCTCACGGGTGACAACGCATCTGCATTTTGATTCGCAAACGAGGATAGATGTAGATGTCTATGGGCCGCAGCAACTACTTACCATCAGGTGGACTGTGTGCTCGTTTATCACCCTTATCCTATAAAAAAAATTCAGATTCAGCCCTTTATATACTCCTAAATGACCGCATTTCTACAGCACTTATTCTATCTTCTCTTGCTTCTTCTACACCCAACTTTCTTTACCATAATATAATAAGGACCTGTGTATAGGTGGGCTGCGGAGAGAGGAGTGTTCTCGCCCCTACCGCTACAGCCGAGGTGTAGTCCCGTGAGGAGAGGAGTGTTAATATTGCGAGAAGCCCATCTTACTTCCCTCCACTGCTCAAACTGGTTGTAGGTGGTGCCATAGACCAGATCCGCCGCTAGGGTCAAGGAAGTGGTGCTGGCTTTATCTTGCCCCATGGCCTCTGTGTATAGTACTCGGAGGTCTGCTGCGCAAGTAGATTTAGAGGCCGCGGAGGAAGGCGCGCCTTGTGTTTCTGGTGCGCCTTACCTAAGAAAGAAAAGGGAGAAAAGAAGTCCTCCCCTGAGCGGAAGTTGCCATGAGGCGGCCGGTGCGCATCCGACATAACCCGTCCTTATCCCCACGAGGCGGATATGCGTAGGCATTTCCCTATGTAAAACAAAATCTTATTTAAAAAGTCGTTAAAATTTAAAAAAAAACTTCTATGAAAAAAACTAGATAAAATATAACAGAAATAAGATTTCCTTCTTAAAAGATTTTCTTTGTTTCATTTCTACGTACATAAGTATACATTTAGTCTACTGTATAAGTAGTCAAGAAACAAGAGTTACTTTCAAGTTAAATCAAACACAGTTATTAAATGCATGGAAGTTACCGCCGCGTCGTTTGTAAGCAAACTGTTAAGTCTATGAAACTCTTCAAGAGGAGAATGCTGTAGACATTTTCTCTTGCATTTTCAGTTAAACACCGAATCTATTCTTAAAAGAATGTTTAATAAGTAAAATTTTAACTGATTTAATAGCCTTAATTTTTACTTGACTTCAAAAATAGACAAAGTCCTCAATTCAACTGAATGTTTTATACGTGGTAGAGCCATGCTGCAGCTATATTAGTAGTATAGTTGTAGCAGGAATGGGTCGGCTCGAACGGGAAAGGACCACTCTCTCACAGAATACCAGCGTAAAATAGCAGCTTAACACTGCTGTGTTTCGTATGGTGAGTATAGAAAACCGGACACCCATTTTACTGGAAAATAGGCATTCCATTTTATTCCTCACGGGTAACAACGCATCTGCATTTTGATTCGCAAACGAGAATAGATGTAGATGTCAATGGGCTACAGCAGCGACTTACCATCAGGTGGATTGTGTGCTCGTTTGTCAGCCTATCCTATAAAAAATGTTTTTGTTTACAGTGTAGTGGCGGTGTAAGAATATCCATTACCCCAATTCATCCCGTGGGTGTCGTAAGTGACAGGAGGGAATCAAATCAGGAGACGGGCAGCAGTGTCTTCCTAATAACGACTGAAAATAAGATAGACCGCGGTTGTCAACTGTGCGTGGCAACTATGGCAAATAGTCCTAATGTTATGGGAGCCTTATATTGAGCAGCGAACTTTACTCGTAATAGGCTCTAACGGTAACGGTTCTTGTTTGTATGTCTGTTACATGATTTCTCTGCCAATTAAGAAACAATTCAAATGATATTTTTCAGTTATTTAATAGTTTACACTTCAACAGTGCGCCCTTAAAAATAAAAAAATAAAACTCCACTAAGGGTAGAAAAATCATAAAGAAAACGATCATTTAACTATTTATAAGGCATTCTGATTGTAATCTCGAACTTGATTCAAAAAGGTCAAAAAGTTAACTTTTATGAAATGTTAAAGCCGACTTCTCGTATTTCAGCTCGTTAGTACCACTTTGTCACCGATTTTGTCCAACTTTCGTCTTAAATGCGTGTGAAATATCCTGCCCCTCGCCATTTCGCCCTTTGGCCGTAATGGAGAACGTCTACAACGTCTGTTTTGTTCATTAAGTTCCCTACTCTGCCTTTCAATATTATATTAAGATTTGTGCTTTCCACCCTCTGACATTTTGCGACCTCATATTTGTAATGTTTTTTAAATATCCGGGTTTGGTATCCATAAGTGAGGCAGGGCAATATCTTCTTTTTGCGATGAATAGATAGAGTGGATTTCAGGATGTTCCAAGTTCAGAATTTAAAGAACTACACAAAAGTTAATTATAAATTACTAAAAGCAATAAAATAATTTCAACATCATATTTTTGAAGCTAAGGATTTAAATTTTCTATAAACTTTGTCTTAGCACCAAATTCAGGAGCTGTTATGTGAAAATTATTTTATTATATAAATTTATTTGAAAAAGACTTTTTCTTTTTATTAAAAGTTTAATTTCTACACTAAGTGATGTTTAAAATATATCATAGTTAGCTTATTATAAATATCTACACACAAATTATAATATAAAGATTGCCTCAGTCAATTTACCAAGCTATTCATTCCAACTTTCCCGCTGACATAACAACTTAGACAGCTCTGACGAGCAGAAGAATGAAATCCAATTCCTGCACGCCTTCGTACTAAATCAAAGTTTTAGCAGTCAACTTATAATTTGATGTTGCTCAAACTTTTTTATTTATATTACATAGAGTAATAAATGTCAGAGTTATTAATCTATAATTTGTGGCATTTTGTATGAGAGCCGTGGTAGCTTAGAGGCTACGCGCTTGTTGTAAATTCCACAGTACATGAAATACCCGGATTCGATCATCGTCGGTACTAATGAAGCAGTCAACTACAATTTTAAGTGACGATTGACGTGCTGGGCGGTGAAGGAAAACATCGCGAGGAACCTGCATGTGTGAGAAATAAAAAATATATTTCCAATACATGTAAAGTCCGTCACCACGGATTGGAGCAGCTTAAACCCCTCTCAGAAATTAGAGGTGGCCTGTCCTCAGCTGTGGGACGTGTAAGGGATTAAATCGTTATTTTTTATGTATATAAAGTTTCACTATCATTAATGCCATCCATCTATCCATTACAACCCATAAAAGCCTACTGCTGAACATAGGCCTCTCCCATAGATTGCCTCATAGGGAAGATAATCCATACGAAGTCCAATTGTTTGACCAATTAATGTCCCCCAGATCGAATTTCGTTCACAGGTCTTTTATTATTATTATTTATTTCTTAAAGGTCGGCAACGCATCTGCAATTCCCCGTGTGTTGCGGTTGGTCATGGGCGGCGGTAGTCACTTACCATCAGGTGAGCCGCATGCTCGTTTGCCCCCTATTCTATATAAAAAAAAGCGGCTGTTCAGTCTCAACGTAGACTAGCCATCTGCGCAGTACAGGATTATAGTGTCCCAGTGTACGCACAACCACAGCAGCACTCTTTATTTCCCTCTCTCTCAGACTATGAGAGAGAGGGAATAAAGAGTGATGGGACGGTAGTCCGACACAATCGGAAGGAGATTAGACACAGAAACTAAAGGTGATACTGAGCATTTCTTGACAAAAAAGTAACTGATTTTAAAACGACCCGGGCTTCGAACCTGGGATCTCGCGATTGACAATCGCGGTATTGACTACTAAACCGATGAAGCAGATTGACCAATTAAAAATGAATTAACGCATAATAATATTTTTCCAAGAAACACAATAATAATAATATTACAATAGCTTAAAACTACATGCTAAAAATCACTTTTAAGTGCACAAAACAGTTCCACTCCAATCAAATTCATGTTCGTTGTTTGTATTTCAATTTCAAACACGAACCATGAGTGGATATTTGTTGGTTTACACTATTTTTCTAACAAAACGTAAATATAAAAAATTCTGTATATTTTTTTAAAGAATAAGTGTGAAAAACGAGCACACAGTTTACTTGATGGTGAAAAGGATACTGTGATCCATGGATATCTACATTTATTCTCGATTACGAATGAAAATGCAGATGCGTTGTCACCCCTGAGGACTAACGGAATACCTCGGATCCAGTAAAAAGGGTATTCGGTTCTCTACACTTTCCACGATACATGTCAGCATTAAGCTGATATTTTACGCTAGTATTCTGTGAGAGCGTGGTCTTTCGGCGTGGCCGACCCATTTGTACTGCAACTTGCCTTGTGTGAAATCTCGAAATTATAAGCAACCAGTGCGTTTTCTTTTGTTTCAAACCTCCTGCCTATTTCATTAAGTTTTAATAACAATTGTTTCAGTCCACTTGAAGTTATTACTACAGTCCTTGGACACCTGCATTCAAACGAAATTCAAACGAAGAATGCTAAGATACTGGCTCCGTATACTCTTCAGACAGTAACGCAGCAGTTTCCGCCTTTGGATAAGCTTATTAACAGTATTATCTTCGTCTGCATCACCACTTACACTCAGGTGAGGTAGTGCTCAAGAATTGGCTCATAACAGTCAGACAATAAAATCTACATTTCGGACATTTTTTTTTAAATTTTTGAAAACAGGTAAAATCCACAGGGTGCTAAGTCACGGTAAAAAGGCTGGTAAGACAAAATAGTCTATTTTTTTTAACAAAAACGTGCAGTGTCCGGGAAACAGTTTTCGGTGCTCCATTTTCGTGGTGCCATAAATGATGCCGAACTTCTGACTTTGGTCACTTGCCACTTCAAACTGATGGTACCATAATATCATAGATTTTTTTCTAATGGGATTCGAATTTCTCAATCATGAATTCGTACCAATCCACGAGACGATCTTTATCGGTAAGTTTGTGCGACAGACATTTTGAACAATGCCATTAATGATGGTTTGCATTGCTGTCGATCCATTGAGCAGTTCTCACTCAAACTCTTCATACTTAAGTTTCTTGAATGACCGCGGTTGGCGGCCAACCTGTCTTTGCTTCACCTCCAAAGATTCCGATTCCTCTTCTAAATTCAGCAAAGTAATCAAAAACTGTTTCTGTAAACCACTACCACCACCAGCGAGGCAGTACATGTGAAGTATGAAATCCCTGAATTAAGCATCTAACGTCACATTGCATCAAAAAATATTCGCGAAAAACAGAGAGCTGTTTAAATATCGCTGGGTTGGAAACGTGCATTATCAAAAACATTTTAATTTAATAAACTTATGTACCAGTATCATCCAGTTCAAATAAAACGTCCGAACCGACAACCACACTCACGAGTACAGTCGAGAGGAATTCAATCCCGGAAACGCTCTTATTTATTGTTTGTTTGCTACATACGAGTATGTTGAGGGCTTGTTTTTCGTTTGAGTTCCATTTTGATATACTTCACGTAGACTTTTTAAAATTATTAACAATTTTTGTCGTCGTAAAAAAGTTTAGTAATTTTTTCATACATGTAACTATGCAACTGAGAGCGAATAATGTTTTTAAAAATGCCACGATCCATCCAGCCAGCTTTTTCAACTCCAGTCTTTTTTTCATTAATTCATTGCAGCCCTTCACAAGTCCACAACTGAACACAGGCCTCCACCAGGGAATATCACAAAGCACGGTTTTGAGCCACCTGCATCCATCGACTTCCTATATGTCTTACCAGGTCGTTACTCCATCTAGTGGGGGGCTGCTATGCACTTTGGTTACCGGTACGAGGCTGCCACTTTTTCCTTAGATGGTTGGTTATTTGAGCTATGTGGCAGGTGTGTCATTTCAGCTTACTTATCCTTTGGGCTATATCAGTAACTCTGGTTTTCCTCATTTCTTAGTATACCATGCTGAGAAAATCCCAGCACAGACCTCTCCATAGCTCACTCAGCAACCTTGAGTAGCATACGGCATATTTACGTGGCAGAGTCATGCTGCAGCTATATTAATAGTATAGTTGTAGCATGAATAGTTCGGCTCGACTGGGGAAGGAGTACGTTCTCACAAAATACCAGCGTAAAATAGCAGCTTAATGCTGCTGTGTTTCGTATGGTGAGTGTAGAGAATTGGAGACCTATTTTACTGGAAAAGAGGCATTCTATCTTAGTCCTCACGGCTAACAATTTTAATTCGCAAAGGAAGATAGATGTAGACATCTGTCTATGGGCCACAGCAACCACTTACCATCAGGTGGACTGTGTGCTCGTTTGTCACCCTAATTCTATAAAAATAATAAATAAATAAAAATACGGCCAGCAGTGAAGAACCGCGTCTCAGATTCATATGCCATAACCAACAACTGGTTGTACAATCTTGTTTATAAGCTTGTCATAAATTCTATAAATGTATTGCTTAATTTTAAAAGTGATTTGGAAAGCGCTTGAAATGCGAAAGTGCTTTAATATTTCGCTCCGTCCCGCGGCATTGTCTCAGACTAATGAGTTTTTAACAATGATATTTAATGAATCCCGTATACAGTATGGCCAAGCGACTGTTGTCAATGGGAGAGATAATATAACTAAGTAAAGGTCGGAATTCAATGGCACAGATAAAATAATTAGATAATTCTTTATTGAATTTTAAAGCGACTTCTACCTGATAAGCCACTAGAAAAGGTATATTTAAACTTAATATTTAAAAGATTAAGTATAACAAATTAATTAATTAAAAACAAATGATGTCGGTAAAGCAATCAATGATAGAGGCCTATGTTCAGATAGGATTTGGATAGGGTGTAACGCATGACCATTACCGGTAACGGTAACGTAAAAAATATACATCAGCCGCAAACACAGTCTCGTTTTCTAGTTGTTATTTTTTTAATAGCTTAAACGTTACCCCTATGCTAGGATTTTCTCCTGTATAGTGGAGGCAGTTTACAAACACAAATTTCACAACGACAAATATTCAGACCCGGAACAAGTATTTGCAGGCCATATAAATACTTGTTCCATGCGGGATTCGAATCCGATTTGAGGATTAAGCTTGAGGCATACGAATCTGAAATTGAAACAGAAGTTCGTTTAAATATCAGACGCAAATACCTTAATAACGCATTTAAATCAAGGCTTAGTAATATTGAAAGGCACAGTGCGCCAACTGCCCATTGAGTTCAAAATTGAAAAAAAATATACCAACTTCAAAAATAATGTTAAAAAACTACTGATACAGAAATGTTATTTCCGTATCCACTACTACTTGAATGACAAGCAGTTATGATAATACAGCTGCCATTGTATTGTTAAATACTCCGTAAGAATGACCTAGATTATATTTTCAATATGTTAACATGTAGTCTATCTCTTAAATTTGCCTGAATTTTTTTGTTTATAGGGTGTAAATTTATTTTTAGAAAATGACTAAAAATGTTCATTTGACCACTTATTTTAATTTTACTTAAGTTTATTATTATCTTTTTCCATGTTTATTGTAGTACATTATATTGACACAATATATATTGTTTAAGTGATAAAAAAATAAATACATAATTATCTAGCATTTCCCACATTCGGTTCTTATGATACACACGGGACGAAATGTCTTACGCGGCAATACCTTTTTTCTAATCAAGGATAAATGTAGGTGTCTCGACACCACAAGGTTGATTGTATGTTTATTTTTCACATCTACTTGCAAAACAATGAGTTGGGCTGTAGTCAAGCAGTAAAAGTAAAGTAAAGTAAAGTTGCAGCCTATTTACGTCCCACTGCTGGGCACAGGCCTCCTCTCATTTCTGAGATGGTTTTAGGGCAAGGAAATGTCCGCCGCGCTGCCCCAATGCGTGTTGGCGAACTTCACATGTCTTCGAAATTTTTTTTCTTATTTCTCAGACATGTAGGTTTCTTCACGATGTTTTCCTTCACCGACGAGCACGTGGTAAATCAGCACTTAAAATTGCAATTAACAATTTCATTGGTGCCGGCGGGGATCGAACCCAGGTTGCTCGAGTAGGTACTGTGAAGCTTACAGCGAGCGCTAACCATCTGAACATTTTTTTAAATAACTAGCCTCTATTAAATTCAGAGGGTTAATCAGACGTTATTAAGACAGAAATATCCATTTATAAAATTTTTGTTTTTCTTTCTGTCTGGGCCCGTCTTCAGAAAGGCCGAACCTATACGAACCGAACGGCTATATTTAACCGAAAAACTTGAATATTATATTTATAAAAACGAAAAAAAATATTTTGATTATTGAATAAAACTGTTTTTTACGGATTTTATCGCGTTTATTTTATTATTTTTATTCCCGACGTTTCGAGTGCTTTTCAGCAACCCATGGTCACGGGGGGACTAAAAAAAAATAATAAAATAAACGCGATAAAATCCGTAAAAAACAGTTTTATTCAATGTGTAGTGTTCGCGTAAATATAAGAAATCATTATTTTGATTATGTTTAATCTATTAATAGAATTAACAGAATTTGTACGTGGTAGTCTCGCGGCTGCTTTATTATGGTCATGGCACGAATGTTTCGGGGTAGGAATACTCTCACAGTATACCAGCGAAATTTATGCTGCTATGTTTCGTATAGTGAGAGTAGAGAACCGAATACCCTTTTAACTAGAAACGAAGTATTCCATCTTACTCCTCAAGGGTAACAACGCATCTACATTTTTATTCTAAATTGAGGATTAATGTCGATTGGTTGTGTGTGGTGGATTGTGTGTCCTCTTGTCACACTAATTCCACAAAAAGTTCTATCCAGCCGTAGTCAGGGCGTGTGGCTAGTAATTTATAAAAATTGCATATCTAAAATGAAAGACAATTATTTTAGCTCAGTCCTATAATTATTATTAAAAAGCTTGTTGTTATAAAAACGATGCAATATACCAATTAAAAGGAAAACACATTATTACAATGCGGACTCGCATGTGTAACGTTCAAACAATAAGCGAATGCTAGAATGGAGTGGAACTCTTCACAGTACTCGAAAGAGTAGTGCTGTTGTTTTTTGTTCCATGTAAACTTTTAGACGTAAGAGATTACAATGGCTTGAAAACTCAAAACATGAGTAAATACACTTTTATTTTTTAATTTGTTGTATTTCATTTTTTATTTTTTATTTTTCGGTAACTTATATCAAACCTGGTATATTTTAAAAACATGACATTGAAATATATACAATATTTAAAAGACATTTCGTAGACACTCACACTAGGGGTACTTCATTTAGATCCGGGGCGGCATCAGAGGCAGCTGAAATGAGTAAGTGGCGCAAATATGAGTATCTGAGAGATGACTACATATTTGTGCCATTTGCTGTAGAGACTATCGGTCCGTGGGGTCCACGTGCGGTGGAGTTCCTAAAGAAACTCCATCCACGGCTGGTCGTTGCTGCTGGTGATAAGAGGGCTGGTTCTTTCCTTGCTCAAAGGCTAAGTATAGCCATTCAGCGGGGAAACGCAGCCAGCGTTCTTGGCACGATACCGCGGGGAGTAGGACTATATGATATTTAAGTTTCTAGTTTTAGTTTTTTTTATCATTATTATAGTTTTTAGTATTGTAGATAAAAATAAGTATTATATTTAAAACTATAATAAAATAACTAAAACTAAAAATCTAAATGATCATACGGCCCTAATCATACTCCCCGTGGTTTTGTGCCAATTACACTAGCTGCGTTTCCTCGCTGAATGGCTATACTTAGCCTATAACTATTAATATTAAGATAAAGTAAATATTGAGTATTGCAATTCAAATTCGAAATTAATTAATTCACGAATTTTCAATGACTTCTTACTTACATAGGTTTTTAAATGTCGTAGGGAGAGAAAAAGTAGTAAAAGCTCCAGCTTAGTTACAACAAAATAATTTTTTTATACAATAACGGTGACAAACGAGCACACAATTCAACTGATAGTATATGTCTTCCTTCAATGCTGGGCATGTGGTAGATTTAATTGCAAGTAGAAAGTATAAAGTAAAAAGCTGAAAATTATGTTACTATTTTAAACGATTTCAACCGAAATTTTAATAGGGTATACAATACTGTCGATAAAGATGCCAAAACATTTTTTTTTGGAAACAATCTGTTTGTTTGTCTGCACACGCATATTCAAAAACCTGTGAACGATTTTGGACGGGACTTTCACTATAGTGTTACTTAACTGTACATTATACTTGGATGGCGCAGGATAAGATTATGGATCACATTTTCTATTTCCTTACTCTCATAGTCCAATGGAACGATAATCCGATACAAAGAGAGGGAGATCGGACGAAGAACCAACGGCTTTACGTGCACAGGGATGAAATACTGCTAATCCTGACTCTGGCCTGCTACTGAGAATTTCTTAACAGAAAAACCAACTGATTTTGGGCCCGATCACATCTATAACTTAAAGGTCAAAATACTTTCCTCGGCTGAGTTTAGTTTTATTTTCCATGTGTTTGCAGGATAAGATAAAATATAGATACCTAATTTCAATTTTAGTGTAATTGTGATTTTTTTAACAATTAATTTTTTAGTGTAATTAACTGTGTGTGGTACTTAACTTTAGGTAGACGTTGAATTGTAGTATCTTTTTTAAATAATTTCAATATTAATAGCAATATGATTCCTCATATCATAGTAGCAATAATTGGTGATAGAGCTATCTTATTATGAGAGCAACGTCTTATCGATTGTATGGGAACCAAGTGTTGCAATTTGTGGATTAAGTTATCGCAGTCATATTATTATATACAATATTAAAAACTATAATAAAAAAAACTAAAACTAGAGACTTAATTATCACATAGTCCTACTCCCCGCGACATCGTGCCAAGAACGCTCGCTGCGTTTCCCCGCTGAATGGCTATATTTAGCCTTTGAGCGAGAAAAGAACCAGCCCTCTTATCACCAGCAGCAACGACCAGCCGCGAGTGGAGTTTCTTTAGAACTTTACCGCACGTGGAACCCGCAGACCGATAGTCTCTACAGCAAATGGCACAAATATGTAGTCATTTCTCAGAGACTCATACTTGTGCCACTTACTCAGTTCAGCTGCCTCTGATGCCGCCCCGGATCTAATCGAGGTACCCCTGAGATGAGAGGCCGCAAGAGTGTCTACGCAAGTAGCATCCCACACTAGGGCTTTACCTCTCTCCCAAGGGATCAATGTTATACCGTCGGGTCTCCTGCCATCGTCTCTAAATATTCCACAAGGCTCTAAAACCGAGGGAACATTTATAGAGACAAGAGACCTTCGAATGACATAGTTCAAAGAACTGTGTCGTGAAAACCTACCAGCGCTTTTCTTACATGAAAGTCCGTGGAGCCCAAACTTGTCGACACTGCTACCACAGGGGCACTCATGTGGTTGACGCTCCTGGTCGAATTCCTACGGCAATACGCAAGCCTTCTCCATCAAGTAATATGCAGAGATTACTTGATGGTAAAGCAAGTAACCAGTGACTAGATTCCTTAGTTGAAACAGCTAGAAGGCGTGCCTTATCTTGGTCACTATGGAAATTATGAAACAAATCTTTCTGCACGCCCCGTACCAACGGAATATCCCACTGTTTTTGTTTGTTAAATTCCAGTGGAACAATTTCACCGGGACAGAGCGTTTACCATGTCTGCCCTGCCTCCGTAGCAAAGCATAGGTCTACTTTATTATTTAAAATTATGTTACATAAGTCACTGACACTATGCACGGAACCAAAAATTATTTATTGTTTATTTGCAAATGCTGATGAAATACAAGTGTGTAATCAAGGAAATATAACAGAAGATCCCATTTACGATATAGGAAATACACAACAAGGGATCCCAGTCTTGTGACTGGGATCTCCTGTTGTGTATCACACACCAGTGTAACGTGAGGGATGCAATTATATGATAACACTGAAGTATACAAAAAAAAACAGCAACACTACATCGACCCCGACGTAACACAAGGCAGCCTCTCAGCAACACCATCCTGCACCAGGAGAACCACCACCATGGACCAAACCACGAATCTATCTTAGCATTCGTAGAATGACTTCAGTGAAATTTTCACACTGGTCACGTAAACTGAACTTTATACTGCACAAACGAGTGGGGATTTCTCGATTTACCCTCAATTCTACCGCGCCATATCGATATAACGCTCCGCTAGAGTGACGCAACCTCTCCCTCACTCTTTCTCCATCCGGTATTTTATACACACCGACAAGTGTATAGTTTACCCAATTCGTTTCTTGGTTTGTTTGTGGGTCCGTCAATTAGTTCGTTTGTAGGCCCGTTTATTTGTCCGTTCGTTAGATTGTCTGAGTTACTAACTAGATAAATGTTGTATATTTTATTACAGTCGTTGTTAATATTTTCTTTTCTTAAATGTATTTTTCCAATGTTTGTCAATAAACGTTTAAAAGGCACTGTGTTAAAATTATACAGTACGCAAAGAATTTTACATCATCGTCTACAGTAGTGAGGAAAGCGATCTGAATAACTTGAAATTGAAAGAGGAGCGGTCTCAAGATTTGCTTATGTTAATTCAGATCTGTAGCCGAAAGAGAATTTTGCATTCTACTTTATGTTGAGATTTGTGAAGATTAAATAATGCATTTCTTTTGTGGAAGATTCTGATTTGGCGTGTCCAACGGTGATTAGTATAGCCAAGTAGGACGATATAAAGGAGATTACTTGTTATTATTGTGTAATCTACATTTGTGATTTCAACCTTTAACCTTCTAACACACACAAAACACATGATGGTCAGTGGACATTTTAACGCACGGACAACATTTGTTCTTCCTGCATTGACCAAAAATGATTCATTGTCTTTCCCGAAGTCTAAGATGGAGTGATTCATTACCAGAGGAAGCAAATAAAATGTGCTCAATATTTTTACAAACTCACACACTGAAACTCCAACGCTGATTAGCATTTCATTTTTCATTTTATTATTTCATTACAAAAAAGAGACTAACTGTTCAATAGTTGATATTATTATTTCTACTTATTTCCCAATAGTTTTGGTTTTAATTGCCATACATAATACTTGTCGCTTACAACTTATATAATATGGGTGCAATGCAAATAACAATTAATCAGTATTAGAATAGAGACGGTATTCGATCTAAGTTCGGTCGTTGTGCAATAGGTGGGCCGGGCCTGACGCAGTACAATTTACATAATTTTTTTTGAATGATTCCATATTTTTTTCTCGTTTGATGTTCGTTATTAGAGAGGTATCGATATCCTTCTTCCTTATCTGGTGAAAATCTTCAGAATAAGTTTTGCATGGGGATATATTCTAGAACGAATTGTCAAAGTTCTATTTATACCTAAGGCTGGTTAGAAATCACTACGCTTTATCAAAGTCATTTAGATCGTTGCTTGTTTGTCATCCTTATAGTTTATATATATATAAACGACCTTATTAAAAAAGTTTGTGATTAGCCTTAGCTTTAAACTAGATTTCACGAAAGAAGGCTCGTGGAAATATGCGAACTAAAATGAAGAGTTTGGAGTTTTTTTTTTTATAGGATAAGGGTGACAAACGAGCACACAGTCCACCTGATGGTAAGTGGTTGCTGCGGCCCATAGACATCTACATCTATCCTCAATTACAAGTCAAAATGTAGATGCTTTGTCACCCGTGAGGACTAAGATGGAATGCCTCATTTCCAGTAAAAAGGGCCTCTGGCCACCTGCACTCACCAAGCGAAACGCAGAGGTAAACCTCTACTTCACGCTGGTTTTCTGTGAGGTCGTGGTACCACCCCGGTTCGAGCCGGCCCATCCGTGTGACAGCAAGATCGCTAAGATTGTGGCGGCTCGGCTAAGGGACTGTTGTAGTAAAAAGGACTTGTTTTCAACTATACTTTAAGTTTAACACTGTCAATTAATCGTTTTTAGGGTTCCGTACCTCAAAAGGAAAAAACGGAACCCTTATAGGATCACTTTGTTGTCCGTCTGTCTGTCTGTCTGTCAATACCCTTTTTCTCAGGAACGCATGGATGTATCAAGCTGAAATTTATATGAATATTTAAGTCTACGGTCCCTTAGAGCTGTGAAAAAATAAAACTTCTAAGCCAACGCAATCAAAAGATACAGCAGTTTATGCCGCAAATTTTCGACATTCGCAAGGGAATCAAAACCTACAGGGTACTTCCCGTGAACTCAGAATTTTGAAATTTGGTACGAAGCAACATTTTATAGCACAGATAAAGGAAAAATTGCGAAAAGTATAAATTTTTAGTTACATTATGTAATAAAAATATTTTTAATAATTTTAAACTTATATACCTACAGATTTGTTCGTAAACCACGGTGCGCGAGTCCGACTCGCACTTTGCCGGTTTTTTTGTAATAAGATGAAAATAGTTTTCAATAAATACTAGCGGCTCGCCCCGGCTTTTCGTGCGTAGGATGTATTATTGTGACGATATTTGAGATAATCAAAGACTATTTTATCAACTTTTATTTTTATTTAAAAAAAATCTTTTAGTTTCTTTGTATAAAATATAACCTAAATTACTCCTGATATTGTTTTATATCCGTTTTAAGTCTCATCATCTAAATTTCGTTACAATCAGTTCAGCCATTTAAAAGATAAGTTCACTTAGACAGACAGAGTCGACCCATTCGTGATACAACCATAATATAGCTGTAGCATGGCTCTACCACGTACAAAAAGTAAATTAGGATGTACAAAGTCTTGGTTGTCATTTATAACAAGGCGCTACGAACTCGCCAATTAGTAACACGCTGATCACTGAGCTACACTGTCTTATACAAGATGCCTATGCCCAGCATTGGGATGAATATAGGTTTTTACTTTACTTATAAACATTGAATGAGTTTAAGAATATAAATAAATAAACCGCGCAAGGTTATCATCGATATATTTATATGTATTTATATGAAAGCACTGTGAAATGTTATGCTACGAGTAAGTGGCAAAATCGTGGTAACTGGTTTAAAGGCTAAGCGTTAGCCGAAAATTTTATAATACGCGAGCAAACCAAGGCTACGTTTAACTAGAGATGTGCGAGGATGCGTATTGAGTTACGTGTTTGTTAAGAACCAATAGAACCACTTCATTTACCTAGCCTCGCTCGACGCAGCTCTAGTGAAAACAGCTCAGTGAAGCGAGGTTTTTGTATATACAAAACATGTGTGCGCGGAATGTGTTGCAAGGGATGTGTGCTAGGGAAGGACGCAAGAAGCAGCAGGCAGCGGCGCGCGCGCTCCGCTCCCACCACACCTCACCCCGCTCGCATCTGAAACGAGCCGGATACACATCCTTGCACCGCTCAGCGGCCTAGCACATCTCTGATGAAAACGCTCACACAGTTCCACAGCCTTGTTACACATCCTTGCACCGCCCAGCTCTTTTTCTGCCTAGGATTACACAGGTAGGTCATATACCGCATAGGACGTCCGAGTCCCATGAAATTGTAAAAATCTACTGACTAAATACACTAACACCACAGATCATACATACATAAGTACAGATTACTATGTAATGCGATATTAAAAGACATTATTATAAACATTTAATAATTTAAAATTAAAAATTTTGTACAGCCGACTTCAATATAAGCGACTTCAATATAGGTTATTTAAGAATAACTCAATAACTATTGGTCCGACCTTGATCAAATTCATATGGGACCACACGAGAACTATCAGCTTTCATATAAAAAAAGAATCATCGAAATCGGTTCGCCCAGTACAAAGTTATGAGGTAACACACATAAAAAAAGCAAAAAAAAAATACACTCGAACTGAGTACCGTCTTCTTTTTGGAAGTCGGCAGAAAAATACACCATTCAACAGTTTGCTGCAAAATTAACAACAAACCGCCGCTAAACCCAAGCACACTCCAACCACACAATCAATCGTAAACCACAATGAAGGTGGCAAACGATCATTTAAAAATAAGTTAAGTACTTGCCAAAATGGAAGTTGAAAAATACGTATTATACCTGCTGTACATAGTTTGAAACAGAGATATAAAAAATTAAAACTAAACGCGATAAAATCCGTAAAATTAATTTTAATAAATATGTAGTATTCGCATTCATAAAAAATTATCAAATGTACTTTTTTTAATAGAATAAGGGTGAAAAACGAGCACACAGTTCACCTGACGGTAAGTGGATGCTATGGTCGACATACATCCATCCTCAATTAAGAATCAAAATGCAGATGTGTCATTCCTGAGGCTAATATGCAATGCCCAGTTTCCAGTAAAAAAGGTCTTCGGTACTTAACACTTACCACACGAAACACAACAGCACTGAGGTGCTATTTTAGGCTGGTAATAGAACAAATGGTTGGTTATGTGAGAGCGTGGTCCGTCCCCAGTCGAACCGACCTCTTCGGGCTACATCCATAAAAAGCTGCAGCGTGGCTCCACCACGACTAAATTTGTAGGCATAAAATGATATAATAATAATATATTTAATTTTACATTACATCTTAACAATAATTAGAGTTTAAAATAAGCCCAAATTTAAAATTGACACCAATAGTCGCTTGTATGTATTGTAGCACTACAATCACCTGCACGAGTAAGTACACAGTCCTTCAAATTGTGCGAGAGTCAAGGCATCAATTTGCGGCCCGCCACGGACTGAATAATGGGGCCAACATTAATCACAGTTGTTCCGTTCTCGATTGTTATTTTCCCTCGACGCATTTGGAATCTGTTTCACCATCGCTCTTCTAAATTATGGTAGAGCGCACTTTTAACCGACTTATAAAAGTAGGTTGTCAATTCGAGTTTATATTTTTGGTATGTATGTTACGCTATATCTTCGTTAGTTGTGAACGAATTTTAAATATTATTTTTTATTAAATTATTTATACTTCAGAAGTGGTTTCATCAAATTTGGAGATGGTGGCGTTATTTAGGTTTAAGTTAATCAAAGACCATTTAGTTTATAATTTCTTTTTTCGGAGAATGTATAAGCCCAGATTTCTCTTGGCATTTCTCCCTCCAGGTTGGGTGGTTTCATTAATGATATGGTGAAGCAAATATAGTGGCGTTATTTAGATTTAATTTAATCATATACCATATATTTTATAAAATTTCGTTTTTTTTTCGGAGAAAGAATAGCCTAGATCCCTCTTGGCATTTCTTCCTCCAGCCTTTCCGGAGAAGAGCAGCGGCAGACCTTTATGTCATAATATCATGAAAATAACCCTCAGAGGTTAAATGAAGCCAGTTATTATAATATTACTGACAGATACTTTAATTTTATTATATGTGATTTACGAGGTATTTTTGTATTTTTTGAATGTGTATTTTTTACATGGTAGAATCACTAGGAGTATAAATGTAGATGTCTTTGGGCAACAGCATCCACTTACTACCAGGTGGATTGTAGTTAAACACTGACATATATTAATTTTAAAATATGTATAGATGTATAAATAAAGCACTTAATTCAATCTAAGGCAAGTAAAGTATAACTCGTGCACATTTTGTGTGTGAGAGTGGTACCCACACACACCTAATATTGACGGGGCTGATGGTGTAGTGGCGGTGTGATATATTCACTACGCACTCGCTGTAAATTTCACAGTACGCAAACAACTGGCGTTCGATTACAGTCAGTGTGAATTTAATAATTGCAGTCAGTATGAATTTAATTTTGCAATTATTCTGATCTCTCTTATTTGTAGTTTCTTTTCTGAAATTATTGTACAGTAAGTATATTTTTATTATTAAAACCAAAGAAGTATACCGCTTACCTGATAGTAAATGAACACTGCCGCCTATGGACATCCGTACCCACCAAAAGAATCTCATGCTCTTTGCTGACCTATAAGAAAGGAGAAGGCTCTTTTTGGAATGTCCTAAATCATATCGATCTGGAAAAACAGCCGGCGATAATAATTCCGCAGTGCTTTTTTAATACAATGGTAAAGCTTATATAAAATATTTTTTTATAGTAATATAAAAAAAAATATTTTATCTTCTATTCTAAGGGCATACATGGAGAAACGTACGGTAATGTCGTTTTTTTTTTAAATACATAAAGAGAGTGATGGTTGTATCTTAGAAACTGAAATTAATCTGAACAACTTCCCAAAGTAACCGTGATAATTTGATAAAATATGCAAATATATGTGTCACAACGTGGTTATAGATGCAACAAGTCGAAGGAAAACAGATGGCGCAGGACAGGATTATAGTGTCCGAATGCACTCTTTATTCCCTCACTCTCATAGTCCGATGGGACGGCAATCCAACACGACTAGAGACAGTGTAGGATCATCGGCTCACCTGCTTTCCGAGGTACGGGCGTCCAAACATTGCTAACTTCCAGACTCCGGGCTGCTATTCAGAATTTCTTGACAGATAAACTCAGTAACTAGTTTTTGCCCCGACCGGGGATTTGAAGCTGGGGCCTCATTATGAGGAATCGCGTTTACGACCACTAGACCGACGAGGTAGCCAATAGAAAGCTATAAGTACACAATAATTGAAAGACGGATACGACCCTACGAAACTTTAGTTTCGTAGTGCATACGCTTAATTATTTCGCTACTATCGCTTTAGAATTGGTGCATTCTTGAAAAGACTCAATATGTGCAATTATGTATTTATAAACGCTGTTAACAAAGAACATAGGAAGTAAATATATTCGTACTAATGAATCGATTTTTTTTCCGATTCCATTATAACAATAGCAATCGATTAAATATCCCATCTAAATCTATAAGCCCCACAATCGCCTCTATTCCGATATGAATAAGGTGCAGCGAAACTTCGAATTCATCCATATATCATGCTATTCGTGAAACCGATAATAAGAAAAGTTAGCGGCAATTATATTAGTAAGATCCACGAACAATCCGAATATCCGCATAAACTGCAGGAAATAGTTTATGGTTGAACTAACGCGGAGAACATACGGGGCAATTTTTGTGATATCAACCGCTTTGTACTCTTCTTCACAAGCCCGTAGAAATCCATTGTTGGGCATGGGTCTTTCCTGCCGTGCCATACTGCAGCTGTACTAAGGTTTTAGCACGAATGGGTCAGCTCGACTGAAGTAGAACCACGCTATCACAGAATACCAGTTTGAAATAGCAGCTCAATGTTGCTATGTTTCGTATGGTAAGTGTAGAGAATCGGCAACCCTTTTCAATGGAAACGAGGCATTCCATCTTAGTCCTTAGGGGTGACAACACATCTGTATTTTGATCCTTAGTCGAGAGTAAATGTAGATGTCTATGGGCCAGCATCCGGCTTACAGGTAAACTTATTTTTTATAGGGTAAGGGTGACAAACGAGCACACAGTCCACCTGATGGTAAGTGGTTGCTGCGGCCCATAGACATCTACATCTATCCTCTATTACAAATCAAAATGTAGATGCGATGTCACCCCGTGAGGACTAAGATGGAATGCCTCATTTCCAGTAAAAAGGGCCTCCGGCCACCTGCACTCACCAAGCGAAACGCAGAGGTAAACCTGGTTCTTCACTTCACGCTGCTTTTCTGTGAGGTCGTGGTACCAACCCCGGTTCGAGCCGGCCCATCCCTGCGACAGCAAAAGCTGCCGTGTGGCTCTACCACTGTTACGAAACTGTATGATGGTTTGTCACCCTTATACTAAAAAAAAAGAGTTGCATTAATTATCAAGCTTAGCAAGTGTATTGAATATCGCAGTATCTGGTACTGCGATATTGAGCATTCTTAACGCAGCTGCCTGTCGCTGATTTGGGTATTTTAAGTAAGCGAAATTGTTAGCACGATCTATTGGAATCCACGAAATCTTTGTAGTTTTTTGATATAGTTGCCCCTCTTTGAAGTCACAAGATGAAACAGAAGACAGACTTGCTTACACCGCCATCAAACGCTATTATAGTTTTACTTTAGTTTATTACTGGTTTAACTGTTGTTTCTCGAGGCAAGTTTTGGCTAGCATAGCCACTACAGTGGTTGTGTTGGCTGGGATTTGCTCAGGGAACGCTCGAATTATTCATCTTTTGTGGTATCATACAACATGTTGCTGTGCATTATTAAATTACTTTTATTGTGATATTACTTTGTGGATAACGGTGCTGGTTGTGTAATTACTTGTAATTCCCTTTTTATAAGACCTGAATATTGTATTATGTTTTATTACACAATTGTTTGTTGTCCTGAAGAAAATAAAATAAAATAAATAAAATTATTTTTACAAAGAAGTGAGGGTGACAAACGAGCACATAATCTATCTGCTGGTAAGACGATAACGTTAAATGGAACGGAAAGTAACAAAATTAACGGAATTTCTATGATAATATCCTTAACAAGGTTATGTACATTAACAACAGGCCTGTGTGCCTGTTGTTAATGCACATAAGAGTTTTTTTACGTGTTCGATCGCGAGAAAGTTAACTACGATTTGTATGAAATAAAAATCAGCGCCAACTGACATATAATCGGAATCACCATCGAGCATTGACTCGCATTCGGCAGTGAGAACGTTAACGCACGTGATTAGTTGGTAAAAAAAAAACTCGCATTAGGCACACTGTTCGCTTACTTTGTTGACATTGAAATGATAGTAACTTTAATACAGTATGATTTATGTTTTTTTGTGCCGTGGTAGCCCATATATAAAATCTATATAGCTTACATGCACGGAACATTTCGCTTCGTGAAATCGTATTCATCATTCAACTACTATGTTTTTTTTATAGGATAAGGGTAACAAACGAGCACACAGTCCACCTGATGGTAAGTGGTTACTGTGGCCCATAGACATCTCATCATCATCATCATTTCATCATTACAGCCCTTCACAAGTCTACTGCTGAACATAGGCCTCCCCAAAAGAATGCCACAAAGCACGGTCCCTGGGCCACCTGCATCCATCGACTTCCTGCATGTCTTACCAGGCTCGTCACTCCATCTCGTGGGGGGACGCCCTTCACTTCGCCTACCGGTACGAGGCTGCCACTCAAGAACCTTTCTTCCCCATCGGTTGTCGGTTCTTCGAGCTATATTGGCCGGCCCACTGCCACTTCAGCTTACTAATCCGTTGGGCTATGTCGGTTACTCTGGTTCTACTGCGCATATCCTTATTCCTAAGTTTATCACGCAGAGAAACTCCGAGCATAGCCCTCTCCATAGCTCGCTGAGCGAACTTGAACTTCCTCATACGGCCAGCAGTGAAGAACCACGTCTCAGTTCCGTAAGTCATCATTGGCAACACGCACTGGTTGTACAATTTCGTTTTAAGGTTTTGAGGTATGTCTGACGAGAAGATGCGTCTTAGCTTCCCGAACGCTGCCCAGCCGAGTTGAATCCGTCGATGACCTCTCGGTCGAAGTTGGACTTACCTAGTCGGACTATTTGTCCCAGGTAAACATACTCGTCAACAACTTCGAGCTTAGTGCTCCCAACAACTACCGGCACAGGTGTGACATGGACATTAAACATAATCTTTGTTATGTCCATGTTCATCTTAAGACCTATCCGTTGGGAGGACACTATTGAGGTCATTGAGCATAGTGCTTAGGTCCTCCAGCGATTCTGCATAAGGACTATATCGTCGGAAAATCGAAGGTGAGTGATGTACTCGCCATTGATGTTAATACCGTATCCTTTCCAGTCCAGAAGCTTGAAAACGTCTTCCAATGCAGCGGTGAAGAGTTTCGGGGGATATAACATCACCCTGTTTTACACCTCTCTGCAGTTGGATAGACATCTACATCAAACAAAATGCAGATGCGTTCCAGTAAAAAGGGTCTCCGATTCTCTACACTCACCATACGAAACACAGCAGCGTGTGCTGCTATTTGACGCTGGTATTCTGTGAGAGCGTGGTCCTTCCCCGGTCGAGCCTACCCATTCCTGCTACACTACTAACTACTACTACTAATCTACTATATGTCATTAAAGCATAGATAGAATTAATACCATTGGATGGAATGACTTGTTTGACGCAACTACTTCTATAAAAAAGAAATAAATAACCCACCCAATATACTATGCTCAAAAATGGCATAAAATAATTTAAAAAAAATATATAAATCCAAATGTAATTCCAACCCATACGTTCACAAAAGCCAATGACGAATACACAGTTCGCAACCCGTAAATTTCACAGACGCCTCGGCCGAATGAATTGTAACAGGTAATTTAGTACCACTGGCCTGGCAACGTGCGAGCGAGACAGCTACAACAGCGCGTAAGTGCCGAGTTTTCCCATATCCGAAATGGATGCATACGACTTTATCCATATGTGGTTTTAAATTAATTATTTAATCGAATGTTTGAGGCTATAACGCAAATATTTGGTTTAATATCATTTTTTTGTCCTCGAAGTGGGCCTCTAATATGGGATCACACCATTTGTTCTAATCTTCTGCAATGTCTTGTTAGTTTGAGCACAGACAAGAGAATAGGCATAGATGTATATTGGCGACAGCATCGACTTACCATATGATGGACTGTGTGCTCGTTTGTCACCCATAATCTTTACAAATAAATAGTATTGTGTTTAGTAAGTGATAAAGTAATTCTAACGTAAAATTTACAACTTTTAAAGAAATTGTTATTATTTACAATTTTATACGCTGATTTACCACGTGCTTACCATCGAAGGAAGACAGGTGAGTAAATGTGCTTGACGGAGTATTAAAATATTTGGAGAACATGCGAAGTCCGCTACCACGCACTAGAGCAGCGCAACGGAAAATTTTGCTCCATCACCCTCTCAGAAATGACAGGAGGATAGTGTTCAGTGGGACGTATAGAAACTGTCAATTTACTTATACAGCATGTAACAAAGGCCCTTTGGTTTCCGTTAAGTTCGTTATCAGAATCAGTATTCAAACGTAGAGAATTAACTTTACTTCAGAAAACTTGACCATAAAAAAAATAACTTTTAAATAAAAATTTATTTTCAAATTTTATGTGGTTTTATTACCTCTGCATTGGCCGGGAAGTGAGTGTTGTCAAAGACCCCGCTTATTCGATGCGCGTGTCAGTTAGAGGTAGTAAAACTGCATACAATTTGCAAATAAAAAAATATTGAATTTATTTAAATTTTGCTATGGTTGAATTTTCTGAATTTATTTCTCGACGTTTAAAAGTCAATTATGATAACGCTTTTAACGGAAATCACAGGGTTTTTGTTTTATCTAATAGTTATTGTATACTTAATCTAATTAACACGGAGCCGTGGTAGCTCAGATGGTTAGCGCTCGCTGTAAGCTTCACAGTACTTGAGCAACCCGGGTTAGATCCCCGCGGGCACCAATGAAATTTTGAATTGCAATTTTAAGAGCTAATTTACCACGTGCTTGGCATGTCTGAGGAATAACAAAAAAATATTTCGAAGACACGTGAAGTTCGCCAACACGCATTGGGGCAGCGCGGCGGACATTTCCTTGCCCTAAAACCCTCTCAGAAATGAGAGGAGGCCTGTGCCCAGCAGTGAGACGTAAATAGGCTGCAACATTACTTTTTTACTTTTACTTTTATATACTTAATTATTACATTGGATTAATTCCGTTGACATCTATTAAAATCACGACAAATATTTTTACAGATTAACCCACTCTTCCGTGCCCGTACGTAATAGCGATCCACTGCCGGATTTCAGTAGAGTCTCCCTCATGTAGTAAATAAGATTAACAATATTGCTATTCTCTTTATACGTATGGACGATCACAGTACCAGACATCCTGAACCATACTCGTAACTACATGTCTCTTGTTTTTGTCTTTACACTCGTTTTAATACGAGATATTAATAAATCCATTTTTTTATAAAATAAGGGGACAAACGAGCACACAGTTCACCAGCTGGTAAGTGAATGCTGTAGCCCAGAGACATCTATCTTCATTTAAGAATCGAAATGCAGATGCGTTCTCACCTCTGAGGATTAAGATGGAATGCCTCGTTTCCGTTTGGTATTCTGTGAGAGCGTGGTCCATCTCCGGTCGAGCCGACAAATTCATGCTACAATTATACTACTATAATATAATATAGTTACTATAGATATATACACTATAATACTATAGATACTATATAATATAGTTAAAGCATGGCTCTACCACATAAAAGTAGTACGAATGGCTCAGCCCGACTTGGAAAGACTACGTTCTCACAGAGTACCAGTGTGGAAAAGCACCTTTTTATTTGCGGATGGAAAATCATCTAATGACGCCTTTCGCTGTGGGTGGAGCGGAAGGGAGTGTCAGACTTTTACTGACTAAAAACCATCCGCGTTCCTTCAGTGCCCTTACGTTCCGGAGCCGCGGTATCTCTTTCGAAAAGCCCGCAGCCCCGGCAGGCGTCGGCCCCTGCGGGCCCCTTCACGCTGCTGACAGCCCTTTGAGGCGCGCGTGGAACAAAACGCGCCGTCGACACGGCCTGTCGTCGTTAGACGGACGGACGGCGAGCTACCCATTGCTCGCCTTCCACAGGCCCGCACCTACGGTGGCCGGGGGCCACGACGTAGCCCCCGACGCCCGGGGCGTCTCCCGCGGCGGCCGGGAAGGAAAGCTGTTGCTCTTTCCTTCTCCCGCTCCGCCACCTCCTTCGCTAGCATCACTGCTTCGCAGAAGGTGGTGACGGCATCCCATTCCGTCTCGCTCCGGACCATGGCTTCGACCAGGGCCGGACGCGAGAGGTCGCCGCCGCCTATCGCCGCTACGAGGACACGACGGTGCTCCGCCCAAGCAGGGCACACCTCCACGGTGTGCTCCACCGTGTCCTCCGGTTGATCCTCGCAGTGGGAGCACCCGGGCGTTTCCTCCCGCACGATTCGGTGCAGGAACCTCCCGAACACACCGTGTCCGGTGAGGACCTGCGTCAGGCGGAAGGTGAGGACGCCGTGGCGTCTCTCAAGCCACTCCTCAAAGAGGGGTCTTATCGCCGCTATAGTGGCGTGCCCAGCACGGGGTTGCGACAGTCGCTCTCTCCATGTCGCCATGAGATCATGCCGGAAGTCTGTCCGCTGCGCGACAACTTGCCGCGGCAGCGGGGTTTCCCCCCGGCATAGTGCCTCCGCGCGCCATTCGTGCAGGCGCGCGAGGACTATTGCCTCCAGATCCCATGGCGGCAATCCGGCAAGGAGGCTCGCCGCCTCGCGGGAGATCGTGCGGTAGCCGCGAACCATCTTTACGGCAACCACCTTTTGGGGCGCGTTTAGGTGGTGGACGGCAAGCCGCGCCAAACCACGCGCCCACACCGGGGCCCCGTAAAGGGCCATGGACCTCACGATCCCCGCGTAGAGCCTCCGGCAGGAGGCGTTTGGCCCCCCCAGGTTCGGCAGGAGCCGCCTGAAGGCAGCCCCGGTCCGTTCCAGTTTGGGAGCCAAACGTCGGAAGTGCTCAACGAAGTTCCATCGGCCGTCGAGGACGAGTCCTAGGTACTTCAACGTCGACTCGACGCCGATGGATACCCCTCCTACCATCACTGAGGATCCCGGTGGTGGCCTGTTCCGAGGACCATGGAAGTGCATGGCCTCGGACTTGTGCAGAGCCACCTCGAGACCCAGTTGCCGGATCCTCTCAACGACTATCGCAACCCCGCGTGTCATATTTTCCGCCGCCGCCTCGTACGACCCCCCTTGTGCCAGTACCAGCGTGTCGTCAGCGTAGCAAACTACGCTGACGCCGGTAGGGAGGTCGGCGCGCAGCACCCAGTCGTAACCGATGTTCCACAGGGGCGGCCCCAGAACCGAACCCTGTGGGACACCGCACGACATCTCTCGCCGGTTCCACTCACCGTTGCGACCGGGGTAGATGACGGCCCTGTCCGTCAGATAGTCCCCGACTATACGACGGAGATAGGTCGGCACCCGGTGATACCGGAGTGCCTCCCTAATGCAGCTCCAGGACATGGAGTTAAAGGCGTTGGCGATGTCGAGAGACACCGCCAAGACAACCCCCCCCCCCCCTGGCCACTGCATCCCCCGTCGTGAGGGCTCTCACGCGCATGATGGCGTCCACCGTAGAGCGCCTCTTGCGGAAACCAAACTGGTGTTCCGCAAGATCCGGCCCCGTCCGCGCAAGGTGCTCGGCGAGGCGGTTTGCAATTACTCTTTCAAAGAGCTTGCCCACCTCGTCGAGTAGCACCACGGGTCGGTATGCGGACGGAGAGTCCGCAGGGCGGCCCGGCTTCCGAATGAGGACCAGCTTCCCCGTCTTCCAACGAAGCGGGAATTGGCCTCTCTCCAAGCATGCGCTTAGGAGCCCCTCCAGTCGGGGCCCGAGAGCCTCCGAGGCCAGGACCCAGGCTTTGCCAGGCAAGCCATCGGGTTCTGGAGCGGTATTCCTGGCCTTGAGCCTACGTACCGCCACTCTCAGGTCTATCCCGGTTCCTTCCGGGATGTCGTCGTCGTCGTCCTGGTGGTCCGCTTCCGGCACCGCAGGTAGCGGAGCCATAGGCGGGGGCGGATGTTCCCCTCGCGCAGGGAACAGAGCGCTCACCACATCCTCCACGAGCTGAGGCCGGAGACTCTGCGTCAGCGGGGGGGCCCAGGTGCGGAGTTTATCCCGCACCATCTTGTAAGGGCGCCCCCACGGATCTCTATCGAGAGTCTCCAGCATCTCCTCACAGGCCCGATCCCGGGCCCGCAGGACAGCCTCCCGGAGGGCGGTCTTCGCCGCTCTGTATCCCTCGTACAGCTCCTCAATGCGGAGCCTGCGATGCCTGGCGTACAGGTGCCGCGCGGCGACACACGCCTCGCGCAGAGACTTTAGCTCACGCGACCACCAATACACCTGACGCCGGGCGCTTCCTGGCCGGACGCGGTGCATTGCCACGTCACATATCTCGGACATGGCCTCCTGGAACCACCCTGCCTCATCATTGACGTCGGCAGGCCTGTCCGGTGATGACACCCAGGCCTGCACGATCGAGGCTTCCAGGAGGAGCTCCCGGTCCAGCTGCTTCAGCGCCCAACGCGGACCACTCGGGGCCTGTTGGACTGGCGCGCTCGAGGGCTGGGTTCACAGTACTTGAGCAACCCGGGTTCGATCCCCGCCGGCACCAATGAAATTTTGAATTGCAATTTTAAGAGCTAATTTACCACGTGCTTGGCGGTGAAGGAAAACATCGTGAGGAAATCTGCATGTCTGAGGAATACCAAAAAAAATATTTCGAAGACATGTGAAGTTCGCCAACACGCATTGGGGCAGCGCGGCGGACATTTCCTTGCCCTAAAAACCCTCTCAGAAATGAGAGGAGGCCTGTGCCCAGCAGTGGGACGTAAATAAGTGGGCTGCAGCATTACTTTTTACTTTTACTTTTGTATACTTAATTATTACATTGGATTAATTGCGTTGACATCTGTTAAAATCACGACAAATATTTTTACAGATAAAACCGCTCTTCCGTGCCCGTACGTAATAGCGATCCACTGCCGGATTTCAGTAGCGCCTCCCTCATGTAGTAAAGAAGATTAACAATATTGCTATTCTCTTTATAAGTATGGACGATCACAGTACCAGACATCCTGAACCATACTCGTAACTACATGTCTCTTGTTTTTGTCTTTACACTCGTTTTAATACGAGATATTAATAAATCCATTTTTTTATAAAATAAGGGGACAAACGAGCACACAGTTCACCAGATGGTAAGTGAATGCTGTGGCCCAGAGACATCTATTTTCATTTAAGAATCGAAATGCAGATGCGTTCTCACCTCTGAGGATTAAGATGGAATGCCTCGTTTCCGTTTGGTATTCTGTGAGAGCGTGGTCCATCCCCGGTCGAGCCGACAAATTCGTGCTACAATTATACTACTATAATATAATATAGTTACTATAGATATATACTGCTATAATACTATAGATACTATATAATATAGTTGAAGCATGGCTCTACCACATAAAAGTAGTACGAATGGCTCAGCTCGACTTGGAAAGACTACGTTCTCACAGAGTACCAGTGTGGAAAAGCACCTAATGCTAGTGTTTCGTATGGTGAGTTTAGAGAACCTGATACCCTTTTTACTGGACACGACGCGTTTCAAGCATCTCAGTTCTCATACAATAGAATATTTTTTTATTCAATATTGATTATTACATAATACTTATTGAAAGTCATTTACCACTGGTTCGGAAAATACCTCAGTCCTGGGAAGAACCAGCAAGAAACCTAGCGGGACTTTTTTTAAAAATAATTTCACTTAACAATAACTTCGTTTATACAATTTTTAAATGATTTTTCATAGAACCAGCATGGTGGCGATCACCTTATTTATTCCCAGAGGTTATTTTCATTCATGTATTCCTTGATATTATAATAAACCTTTTTGTACAGTTTTTCTTTAATAAATCTTTTATACTTGTTTATTGACAAACTTTGAATATGTTCTGGGATTTTGTTGTAAAAGCGTATACATTGCCCCATAAATGAATTACTGATTCTGTGGAGTCTAGTAACTGGCATTACAAGCTGATGTTTGTTCCTATTATTTAAAGTATGCACATCCTTATTCTTATCAAAGCTATTTATGTTTTTAAGCACATACATTACATTCTCATAAATAGATTGCGATGCCAAAGTTAATATGTTTATTTCTTTAAATTTTTCTCTGAGAAACTCTTTACAATTTAGGTTATAAATAGCCCGTACGGCTCTCTTTTGTAATAAAAATAAAGCTTCAATATCAGTCGCATTACCCCATAGCAAAATTCCATAAGTCATTACGCTATGAAAGTAACTAAAATACACTAATCTAGCTGTCTCAACATCTGTGAGACTTCTAATCTTTCTTACAGCATATGCTGCAGAACTAAGTCTGCTTAATAATTTTGATATATGGGGGCCCCATTGAAGTTTCGCGTCAATAGTAATAACAAGAAAAACAAAAAAGCACATTGGTATTCGAATAATTTACATTAGGTATTGTAAATGAAATACACTTTTTCTTATTGCCGTTTAAGAGCATATTGTTGGCGTTAAACCAATGTACCAATTTCGATAGAGCATTTTTTACATCGTCATAATTAATTAACTGCCGTTTGAGTTTGAAAATTAAAGAGGTATCGTCAGCAAATAATACTATATCGTGATTGTCCCCTACAAGATAAGGTAAGTCATTAATATAGATTAAAGAAACCATTGATACTACCGATCCGGAGGAACCTTTACCATTAATCACTACTTTTTGAATTCTGTTACTTAAATATGAAGTAATAAGCCTAAGCACTAAATTTTTTACACCGTAATGTTGCAGTTTCCTGGTTAATGTCTCATGATGTACACAATCGAAAGCCTTGGAAAGATCACAGAAAATACCTAACGCATCTTGTGAATTCTCCCAGGCATTAAAAATATATTTCATAAGCTCAAAACCAGCGTCAGACGTCGAGCGACCCCTTATAAAACCAAATTGGTTTTTATGAAGTAATTTATTTGTTTTAAAAAAAGTTAACAAATGATACAAAATTAATTTTTCAAAAATTTTACTGAGAGTTGGTAGTACAGAAATAGGTCTAAAATTAGCGGGGTCTAATGTTTTACCAGATTTAAATAAAGGTATTACTTTACCATACTTCATTAAATCAGGAAACACACCAGAATCAACACAAGTATTAAAAATAATAGCAAGATGAGGTACAATTAAATCTATTATGGACGCAATAACTGTAACGGAAATCCCCCACAAATCTGCGGTCTTCTTTACGTCAATGGTTTTGAAGTATTTTACAACATCTTGCGATAATACTTTTTCAAATCTAAATTCTTTTAAACAGGTGTTAACATTCTGTTTGAGTAATGATTAGGCGACAGTTGGAGAAGTATTCAATGACTCGGTTGTCAAGATAGGAATATCAGTTAAATATTTCTCAAACACCGCTGCGACTTCTTGATTTGATTTAGTCAATTCATTGTTAATTTTTAATTGATAGTTTCAGTTACGAGGTTTGTCTTTATCGGTTTCATTGTTAATTATTCTCCACGTCATTTTAATTTTATTCTTAGCCGTCTTTATTTTGTTGCTAATATGTAACGATTTGGCTGTGTCGCAAACTCTTTTAAACATTTTAGAATAATTTTTAACATATTCTTTAAAAGCATCGGAAATATTATATGATCTTTCATGGTAAAGTTCATATAACCTTCGTCTGCTTTTATGAATTCCTACTGTCGCCCACTCATTAAATGTCTTGCGACTGTTTCTGGAGAATGTTTTAGTAGTAAATGTTTTTTAAATTCATTGCTTATAAGGGTAAATAATTGTCCATATAAGTAGTCTGCATTGTTCTTATAAGAAAGTGATGGAAGGTTTTTTTACCATATTACTTCTAAATCTCTCCAGGCGTTTTGTATTAATAGGAACACCTTTTTCTCAATTACCTGTTTTTTGTGCATATAAGGTAATGAAACCAGTTGTCCACAGTGATCTGAACTAAGTTTTTGAATTATTGATTTGTTGATTGGTACAACACCTGTAAAAATATTATCAATACAAGTTGCACTACACCCTGCAATACGTGTAGCTTCATAGAATAAATTATCAAGATTATAGGATTTGAACAAAGAGCAAAATTTAATACTGATGGAAGAAGTTTCCAGAATATTGATATTAAAGTCTCCAGACACTACAAGAGATTTCTTCTGTTTATTAAGCTTAACCAAAACTTCTTCCATAACCTTTTCAAAGGTATCATAATTTGAACATGGGGGTATGTAAACACTGACAACAATAAGGCGCTCAAGCTCAACGCATGCCATTTCTACAGTACGCTCAACAGAGAGGCTCACAATGTCTTTACGTTCTTTACGTGATAAGGATTTATTAGCTAATATTAAGGAGCCACCACGTAACTTAGTATCTCTATTGAACGAACTGACCACCTGGTGATTACTGAAATTAAATATGGAGTTTTAATCTTTCAACCAATGTTCAGTTATACATAAAATATGTATACTGTTACTATTTAAAAATAATTCAATTTCTAATTCTTTGCCTAACATACCTTGTATAATTTGATGCACCAGGTTGATACAGTTTTTATTATTGTTATTTTGTGAAATTACATATAATATTAATATATAAATTAAATTACATATAATAATACATACTAAACCTAAGTTTTTACTTATATCATCACTGTAGACAATAATATTATTTTTGCTAACATTTAAATTATTCAAATTATTTATTGTTCTGGAACTGTTATGGAGTTTATAAGTAGGAGAGGGATTCTTTTTCTCCATATTATTAACACATACTGTCCCTGAAGTAACCGGTAATGAGCGCTGACACTCACACTGATGTTTTACTAATGACTTAAAATGTTCCTCATTATATAGGTGACAACACTCTGATATTTAATCAAGGATCAAAGTTTATGGGCCACGTTTTCCACTTACCATCAGGTGGACTGTGTGTCCCTTTGTCACTCTTCTTCCAGTGAAAAAATAATAGTTTTTTTTTTTAATACGTATAACTTATAGCTCACCACTGCACAGTCAAGTAGTTTAACTACCACTTGATTACGTGATATAATCGTTATGATTGCATTCGTTGTGACGACGCGATCTGAAGCTTTTCAATCACCTCTCGACCCAGTTTTCAGGTGATAGCTAGCATTACACTCAAAGATTATAATTACATTAATTTCAAACTGTTGAACATAAAACATGGTATTTTGCTAAATTAAGTTAGATAATCATTATTTATTCAGTTCAATGATTCAACAAAACCATCTTATGAGTTGTGACCCAAACTAATTTACGTTAATGAGCAAATGTTGTTTTAAGTTAAGAAATTGTAAATAGCCAACAGAAATGTCCAAAGAAATTTGATTAACAAAATTAAGATACGCGCGATTTTTATCAAAATGGCGTGCTTAACTTTCCATTTGATGGATTAAGACAGTAATTTTTAACAAATGTTCATCTTAAAAGTGACTGATGACAAAAAATATTTGCATGTTAGATGAATAAGTGGATTTAATGGACTCTCATGGGGAGAGTTCATTAAAGTACCGGTAGGCAAAGTAGTCATTCCTTGCCGGATTGCCGCCATGGGATCTGGAGGCGATAGTCCTCGCGCGCCTGCACGAATGGCGCGCGGAGGCACTATGCCGGGGGGAAACCCCGCTGCCGCGGCAAGTTGTCGCGCAGCGGACAGACTTCCGGCGTGATCTCATGGCGACATGGAGAGAGCGACTGTCGCAACCCCGTGCTGGGCACGCCACTATAGCGGCGATAAGACCCCTCTTTGAGGAGTGGCTTGAGAGACGCCACGGCGTCCTCACCTTCCGCCTGACGCAGGTCCTCACCGGACACGGTGTGTTCGGGAGGTTCCTGCACCGAATCGGGCGGGAGGAAACGCCCGGGTGCTCCCACTGCGAGGATCGACCGGAGGACACGGTGGAGCACACCGTGGAGGTGTGCCCTGCTTGGGCGGAGCACCGCCGTGTCCTCGTAGCGGCGATAGGCGGCGGCGACCTCTCGCGTCCGGCCCTGGTCGAAGCCATGGTCCGGAGCGAGACGGAATGGGATGCCGTCACCACCTTCTGCGAAGCAGTGATGCTAGCGAAGGAGGTGGCGGAGCGGGAGAAGGAAAGAGCAACAGCTTTCCTTCCCGGCCGCCGCGGGAGACGCCCCGGGCGTCGGGGGCTACGTCGTGGCCCCCGGCCACCGTAGGCGCGGGCCTGTGGACGGCGAGCAATGGGTAGCTCGCCGTCCGTCCGTCTAACGACGACAGGCCGTGTCGACGGCGCGTTTTGTTCCACGCGCGCCTCAAAGAGCTGTCAGCAGCGTGAAGGGGCCCGCAAGGGCCGACGCCTGCCGGGGCTGCGGGCTGTTCGAAAGAGATACCGCGGCTCCGGAACGTAAGGGCACTGAAGGAACACGGATGGTTTTTAGTCAGTAAAAGTCTGACACTCCCTTCCGCTCCACCCAGAGCGAAAGGCGTCATTTGATGATTTTCCATCCGCAAAAAAAAAAAAAAAAAAAAAAGGCAAAGTAGTCATCTACTAGACAATTTTGACATCTTTATTTTTTACAAAATAAGTTGACAAACAAGTCTGCTGATGGTATGTGGATGCTGTGGCCCATAGACATCTACATTTATCCTTAATTAATTATAAACATGCAGATGTGTTGTTACCCCTGAGGATAAAGATGGCTTCCCTCGTTTGCAGTAAAAAGGGTCTAAGGTTTTCTACACTCACCAGACTAAACACAGCAGGAATAAGCTATTTTACCCAGATATTCTGTGGGTGCGTGAGCGTACCCCAGTCGACCTCCAATCGACCCGACTCATTTGTGCTACAACCATAATATAACTGCAGCGTGGCTCTCCCACGTATAAACCTTTTTTATTTTGAACGATGCTTACCATCCATCTAAATATTTTTTGAGGTGAGAAACAAGCTCTAATCATTATAAGTGATTGAGTCATATCAGCTAAGAGAAATCCCTGACGTAAAGAAAAAATTACACTAATACTTATGATAGTAATGTAAATTTTTCTTGTGTACAACTCCTGATGGTTAGCGGATGCTTTAGAAACACTTACGTTTATACGTTTATCTTTAATTAAAAATCAAAATGTAGATTGATGTCACCCCTAAGGACTTAGAATCAGTTTCGTTAATAGCTATACGAAATAAAGCAGCGTTATACTGCTATTATTATTTATATATGTTTTCGAGAGTCATTACGAATCGTCTCACGCGCAGACTTGACGACTTCCAGCCTCCCGAACAAGCCGGTTTCCGAAAGGGCTTTAGCACCATAGACCACATACATACCCTTCGGCAAATTGTACAGAAGTCCGAAGAGTACAATTTACCACTGTGTCTGGCGTATGTGGACTATGAGAAAGCCTTTGATTCCGTCGAAATTTGGGCGGTGCTGCAGTCCCTTCAGCGATGCCAAGTTGACTGTCGGTATATCGAAGTGCTGAAGTGTTTGTACAGTAGAGCTACGATGGCTATCCGAGTACAGAACCAGAGTACGAAACCTATCCAATTGCAGAGAGGTGTAAGACAGGGTGATGTTATATCCCCGAAACTCTTCACCGCTGCATTGGAAGACGTTTTCAAGCTTCTGGACTGGAAAGGATACGGAATTAACATCAATGGCGAATACATCACTCACCTTCGATTTGCCGACGATATAGTCCTTATGGCAGAATCGCTGGAGGACCTAAGCACTATGCTCAATGACCTCAATAGTGTCTCCCAACGGATAGGTCTTAAGATGAACATGGACAAAACAAAGATTATGTTTAATGTCCATGTCACACCTATGCCGGTAGTTGTTGGGAGCACTAAGCTCGAAGTTGTTGACGAGTATGTTTACCTGGGACAAATAGTCCGACTAGGTAAGTCCAACTTCGACCGAGAGGTCAATCGACGGATTCAACTCGGCTGGGCAGCGTTCGGGAAGCTACGACACATCTTCTCGTCAGACATACCTCAAAACCTTAAAACGAAATTGTACAACCAGTGCGTGTTGCCAGTGATGACTTACGGATCTGAGACTTGGTCCTTCCCTGCTGGCCGTATGAGGAAGCTCAAGGTCGCTCAGCGAGCTATGGAGAGGGCTATGCTCGGAGTTTCTCTGCGTGATAAACTTAGGAATGAGGTTATCCGCAGTAGAACCAGAGTAACCGACATAGCCCAACGGATTAGTAAGCTGAAGTGGCAGTGGGCCGGCCATATAGCTCGAAGAACCGACAACCGATGGGGAAGAAAGGTTCTCGAGTGGCAGCCTCGTACCGGTAGGCGAAGTGTAGGGCGTCCCCCCACGAGATGGAGTGACGACCTGGTAAGACATGCAGGAAGTCGATGGATGCAGGTGGCTCAGGACCGTGCTTTGTGGCATTCTTTGGGGGAGGCCTATGTTCAGCAGTGGACTTGTGAAGGGCTGTAATGATGAATGATAATGATGATACTGCTATTTGATGCTGGTATCCGCCGTGGAGTGGCGGCGTTAGAGAATCGAAAATCATTCCAATACCATCCCGTGAGAGTCGTTATAGGTGACTAAGTGATAAATAAAATGGACGTAGTTATGCAAAAAGGATCCAATCCGCAATAAGTTAATTTGAAAAATTAAGTCAAATTATCGGTATGGTTTCTGTCTGTTTGTAATTTTTCTTCTTATTTGTGTTACGTTTGCTAAAATTGTTACATCACCTAATAGTATAGACCACAAACATTATTTTTTAAGTGAACATTTTTTGACACAAATTCAGGTTGGATCCTTTTTGCATAACTACGTCCAAATGGTCAAAGAAAGTTCTTGAGGTGCGGAGTCATTATCAAAACTAAATTAATAACATATGTATCTCACATGCTTTAAAAAAAACATAAAAATAAACATAAAATATGACAAAGCTGTATCACTAGTATAAGTTACTATAATATAACTATATAAAGATAAGATATAACTAAAGTAATCGCATAGTTCACTTACATGCTTATTAAAAACATATTTTAAAGAGATTTTAATTAAGCAGAAAAAGTAAAATATGACAAAGCCATATCATAACTTACCTTTACCTTTTAATTTACAATTTGTAACTATAAAATCAAATCTGAATGCTCGCATATTCAATTGTTAATTCCTGAATCACCACAGCTGTATATTAAAATGAATTTTGCAAAAGAGATAAAAGTTAAAAAAAAGATTGAACGTTTCTTTGGGGATTTTCAAATATTAAAGTAATTAAGATACGGCAGTACATAATTAAGGCGACATCGTCGTCCTTTCTGTTTGATGGATTAACGCGGTAATTATATTTTTCCATTTTTAAAATTACGTAATGAGATGGAAATAAGAATGTTAATGTTTTAACATTTAAGAGTGAACTTAAATGCTATGGATGCTAGCTTGCATACACAAACTGTAATAAAAATAATTGTGTTGTAATGCGTATAGTCACAGATTAAGTAATAGTCACACAGCTCAACTAATAGTTAGTACGTAAGTATAGCCGTGTAATGGCGGTGTAAGACTATCTACTACTCTATGTCGTCCCGTGGGTATCGTAAGAGCCGACAGAGGGAAACGGAAACAAGATATGGACAATAGCATCTTCCTAATAAAAACTAAAAAAATCTGGGGTGCCAACCCGTTTGCTAAACGTGGCAATGGCAATATCCCTCCTACGAGGCAATCTATGGGGGAGGCGTTTGTTTAACAGTGGACTTTTTATCGGCTGTAACAGAAACGGTATAAAGGAAATGAAAGCGCATGCGTGGTAAAATCAAATCTATCAGGGACCATGAGTTTAATTTCTGGCCTTTCCTATAAAAGTATCTTAATACACATACGAGACGAATTGGGGAGCTAAATGATTTTAAGCTGCTTACGCACGACCATTAGTTACAGCCTTAATGCATCCCAATACTGGGAAAAAGCCACCCTTCATTTCTGGGAGTTTTATGGAGAATAAGTGCGTGCTGGCGTACTTCGTGTGTAGCCAAAATATTTCATTTCGTATATGGTGAGTTCCTCATGATGTTTCTTTCACCAAAAAAAAGTATTATTAATAGAAGCGGCTTTTACATTTCATTATATTTATTTTTTTCAATCAAAGAATTATTTCATTTATAAAGTCTGTATATATAAGTGTAGAAATATGAAATTGGAATTTTTATGACTTCGTGTTGCCTTTTTCCATAATCCGGTCTTTTTCTACCGTCTTCAAATAGTAGGAGGTACTCAATTCGAATGTATTTTTTTATGTGTTACCTCATAACGTCTTTCTTGGTAAACCTATGTAGATGATTCTTTTTATTTTATTTAAAAGCTGGTGCTTCACATTTGGGAAGCACCAGCTTTTAAGTGGTCCCAAATAAATTTGATCAAGATCTGACTAATAGTTTTTGAGTTAAACTTAATAATTTATATTGAAATCGGTTTATGCTTATTTATATTAAATTATTAAACGTTAATGGTTTCATGAGAATATAGCAGCTCATAATAGATTACACTCTTCTGATCCGAGCATTGTCTGTATCTGTTTATAATAAAACAATCGAAAATGCGAGCATTCCGATTTATTTTTATAGTTACAAATTGACTTTGACATATTTCACTTTTTCTGCTTTATTAAAATCTCTTCAAAGTTATTTTTAAAAAATTATGTAAGAGAACTATGCTATTATTTTAGTTTTATCTTATCTTTATTAAGTTATATTATAATAGTAACTCATACCAGTTATACAGCTTTGTCAGATTTAACGTTTTTTGTTTTATTATAATCTCTTTATGTCTTTTTTTTAAAGCATGTAACACAAACAACAAAACACACAACAACAAATTTGTGATTAATTTAGTTTTATAATAAGTGTGCGTCAAGAACTTTCTTTGAACACTTTGTTAATCTCTTACTCACGTATAACGACTATCACGGAATGATATGGTAGTGATTTTCGATTTTCTAACGTCGCCACTACGCGGCAAATACCAGCATCAAATAGCAGCATAACGCTGCTATATTTCGTAGGGCTTGTGATGTCGGCAGGTGTTAATGAAAGAGAAGACGTGTTGCTGAGACTAATTCTTTAATTATACTGTCCTATGCTTAACTTAACTCTAATATATATATATAGTCGTGGGGGCTATACCACACTACACCTCCCACCGACAAAAAAATTAAAAAGTAAATGAATACATATGTTTTTTTTAACTTATAAAAATAAATATAAAATATGTTTATTATTAATATAAATTACAAAAATACAATGTAATTATATATTAAATGACCTAAATATAAAATACAAAAACAAAATATAGGTATATTCTATTGGTAGTTCGGGTGGCCACATCCGTCTACCCCATAGTAATTTCAAGGTCACAATAGAATTGGTATGATGTATCATGCATACATACAACATACTTATTTGACATAATTAGGTAATTCGCGAAGTTCTAGAATAGTTGTACATTCATTTATATTTTAAAATACTCTTGTCTTATTTATTTATTCATACTTTCTCATCTCCTTCCTTATTTTCGAGTTAGGCCTTTTTAATATCTTTTTTTTCATAATTCTTGTACACGTACTTTTTTTTCTTAATATTTTTGATTTTTAGCTGGCTTTATTTCTCTCCATTCACTTATATATTTATTTATTTATTATTCAGATACCGGGAATCGGAGTATTAATTCATTTTGTTTATATTTTATTTCGTGATATTTATCACGCGGGTACTTTATAAATATGGGCCCCCCATTTACTTGGGTATTTTATTACTTTTTCATAACATTCATTACATTTTATTGGTACATAAACATTTTCTTATCATACTATATCAAGGTAAAACTGTACCTTGGGTTGTGCGCACAACCTTTAGGTCAACGTTTAAGTCATTTTAATAGGACTTCAACAATTATTGTCACGGAGGAAAACTAAGTTCACACTATGATCCAATGAAGGATATGACCTCTATGTACCATTATTAAGGGTAACAAATTTAAGACTTCTCTGGTCCCCAACAGTATAATATGAGTAAACTCGGTCACATCTCACTTGTACTAAAGGTATTGTTCCCTAGTACCCGTTACTCCCGATTTTATCATTCAATCATGGAAACATACCCTGCTCGAGGACTATATGCTTTACCAGTGATGGACGTTCCCGTATCTCTCCATTATTTATTTGTCAAGGTCAACTTTTGTTTTATTTTTATTTATTTCTTTACATTTATAGTATTTATTAACCAGTTTTTAATTGAACCATAATTTTCACGTACACGGCTCGCGTACATACATGATTAAAATTATGGATAATATTCTTATACAATTCAAAATAAATTCTAATTAACCTCATTAACAATACATTAAAACTTATTCCGTATTTAATAGTGTCAGAACCACCTTAAAAATTAATCGCTTATTAGGTTTTCCAAACTCTCATCTGATCAAGCTGATTGTATGTGGATATGCTAACCTCCGATAATTTTTCTTTACCTTACTCTCACACTTAGGTACACACTATTAATATTTTTTATTTATTATTACGTATTCCGTAACTTAGCCAAACATTTACTCACATCTTTTACAAATTTATATCATAAAATAGTCACGTATAATATTTAGTTACATCGTTGTCGGTCAGGGCTTGAGGCTCACAATATGGGCACAACAAAAATTAAATTAATTAATTATATACATAATATAAAGAGTTTCAAAATTGAATTAAACAAAGTTATTATTTTCGTAATCCACACGAATAAGCTAGATATTCCAACAGTTATCCCAAAAAATAATGAATTATAATAGTTGAAACCTTATGATATGAAAGTTTATTCAATATTAAATCAAAAATAAATAATTGCATTTCATATTAAGATACAGAACAAAGAAGCAAAGCAACGTAATAGTTTTCAATAACAATAACATAATCGCATAACGACAGACAGATCAAAATACAAATTGTAATTCCACTCTTAGCAGTGCAAGCGATTTGAGACACCTTTGTTTTAATTAACAAAGTACGTATATGGCAACGTTTTCGATTACAATGTATTATGATTACGAGTACCTACCTGATTTAAAAGTAACTTATACAATGTTATTCCTACATACATAATATGTGGATACAAGTAAAATTATAGTTTTGAATTCCTTATTTACACAGAATTTTAGACACATTACTTTTACTTAGATCGAAAAAGATTTCTAGAAGTATGGTATTTACTATATCGTTTACAGAAAATAATTTAATAATCACTGTAACACATATCAACTTTACACAACAAAACATTAATTTATTTAAGCATTCAAAAGACCAATTTTAATTTTTAAGTAGGTTTATGTGTATAACTTTAAAGTTCACTGCCTTTATAAAAGAAAAGAAAAAACTAATACTTATTAACAATACTGAATTGTTTTTAAATAAAATTTACTACAGAAAAAAAACTACGAATTATATCATATTTAAAAATATATCAGAATTATTTTAATTATACGAAAAATTAATTTATGGTAAATTTAAGTACGTAAAAATGTACTATATTATTTCATTCGTTTTTGTATTGTGTCCTGTACAGTAATAAAAATAATATAAAAGAATAAACAATAACTAAATAAAATTTAATATAAATTGTCTTGTGCCTTAATGCAAATGCCATAAGTGCCTAAAATGTAATGTGCTTAATTTATGATATTGTATTATGATTGCATTTTTTTTATATATAAATAGTGATAAAATATTGAAAAATCAATTGTATCGTGAATTATCTGATAAATAATTTCAATTTAAACATACGTGTATTAAATATAGAATATTTAATACTTAACTTCAACAAATATTATAGCAAAAAAAGTTTTAAATGGAATTAAAATCACACAGGTGCGAAGTTACCTCTTAAGTTCTTGTTTGTTCTTTTCGGCTCAATTTTCACATTCTTCTGGACGAAGCTTGCAAAAGAATAACTGTTTCTTTCCTTTTTAAATAACCTGCCGTTTCTTGAATTTTATTCTTTGGTAATTATATTTAAAAAAAAACACTTATTATTTTCCTCATTATTTCTTAGTTGCTTTCATAGTAGGTACTATTATACATTTAACTTCATGTTCATACTTCATGTTCATTATACTTTTTATATTTCAGTCAGCTTCTGTAAAATTATTGTTGTGGCCTCTTCTTGTATTCATATTCATTTATTTTTCGTCAATTCCGGCATTGCGTCCATTCTGTTATAATATAATTTACTTTTTAAATGGTCAATCCATGATGATTTCCATTTTTTTTTTGTAAATTTTTTTTCTCTTTATGTAGGCCCGGCGGTGCGCGTGCAATGTAGCAGCGCACCGCCTGGCAGGGTCGCCATGTGATGTTGGCAGGTATTAATGAAAGAGAAGACGTGTTGCTGAGACTAATTCTTTAATTATACTGTCCTATGCTTAACTTAACTCTAATATATATATATATGTGTGTGTATATATATATATATATATATATAGTCGTGGGGGCTATACCACACTACAGGCTATTAAAGAAACTGATTCTAAGTCCCCGGGATGACAAGTATCAAAATGTTGATTCTTAATTAAAGATAAACGTATGAAAATAAGTGTTTAAAAGCATCCGTTAACCGTCAAGAGTAGTAAACAAGAAAAATTTACATTACTATCATAAGTATGAGTGTCATGTTTTCTTGACGCCAGGGGTTTCTCCTAGCCGATATGACTTAATCGCTTATGAAGAATAGGGTTTGTTTTAGAGCCTGGTAAGCCACATGCTCGTTTATCCCCTCATATGAAAATATTCAGATGAATGGGAAGCATCGTTCAAAATCGAAAGGTTTATAGGTAGAGCCACGCAGCAGTTATATTATGGTTGTGGCACAAATGAGTCGGGTCGACTGGAGGTCAACCGGGGTACGATCACGCTCCCACAGAATACCTGCTTAAAATAGCAGCTCATTCCCGCTGCATTTAGTCTGGTGAGTGTTGAAAACCGTAGACCCTTTTTACTGGAAACGAGGGAAGCCATCTTTGTCCTCAGGGGCGACAACACATCTGCACGTTTATTATTAATTAAGGATAAATATAGATATCTATGGGCCACATCATCCACATACCGTCAGCAGACTTGTTTGTCAACATATATTGTTAAAAGTAAAGATGTCAAAATTATCTAGTAGATGACTACTTTGCCTACCGGTACTTTAATGAACTCTCATGGGACCACTTATTCTTTGGTATCACATTTACTTAAGAGGCGTATTACAAAAAAAAAACGCGAAATTACAAGGTTTCCTCGTTGATATTTTATGTTTATCGTTCATTGCTTGGAATAACAATTACTTGGTAAAAATAGTTCGTTTTCTCTCCTCAAATAAGCTCGGAACGGATTTTAGATAACTTATTTATTTAATCAGTAATAATCATTCTCCCGATGCACGTTTAGGCAAAAACTCTCGAAGACATGATTTGGGAGCTCTAATTTGTAGATTCTATTGAATATCGACCATCAAAAAAAATATATTTTTATCTCCCAAATATCCTACACTTTAATAATAGTTGAATAAATTTTCGTTATATGCTTTTCACGCTAGGAAAAAAAATCGACATAATTCAAAAATCGACCAAAAACGCTTCGATACAAGCTTCTATATTTCCGAAGTTCCACATCATTTAGAAGTATAATTTATACCAAAATAATCATCAACATTTGCTTAAACTATGCTGTTATTTTTACTTTTTAAATCGTTACTATTATATTTTAATTAATTAAATAAATGTACTATATGTTTCACTGTGCCGGCCATCTGCGATCATTAACGCGCGAGCGCTTGCCGAGGGTGGACCTGCGTCTGTTGATTTCGGGCGCTGCATCGTTTCGATACTACCGTAGTGTGCGTCGATTGCCTGCATACTAAAGCATCGTCAACTACGACCGCAATTTTTGATCGATCGGTTTAAAACTATTTTATATAGTTATAATTTAGATCACGTCTCTTCCATTAAACATGGTAGGGACAACGAGTCTGCAGCATTGGCACAATTGAGCAAACAAAAAAATATTATTATAGAAAAATGTGGTCTATTCATTGACCTAGATCATTGTTATTAGAGGGCTTCACCTAATGGTTTATATAGCAACGGTCTTATTGAAGTTAAATGTCCCATTTCAGATTTCGGAATAGATTTTGATACGGCCTTTCGACAAAAAAAATGTTAAAGGTTATAAATTCAGTGATTCAAGTGTAACATTAAATCAAAATAATGACTGGTTTTATCAAATCCAAGGCCAGCTTCATTTAGAAAATAAAAATGTCTGAATACTTGCCATAATATGTATTGGCCCAGATTAATGCAGTAAAAGTACTAAAAATTTACAAATACGACCAATTTTAGATGTTACCCAAGTTACAAGCTTTTTATGAAAAGTGTGTACTGCCTGAAATTATCGAATCGAGAAAAGTTCGGTCAATGCCGTCGCAGCAAATATTTTTCTTATAAAAAATATAGTAATTGACTGTAAGTACCGATTAAAAAAATATTAGTTACATTTGGTTGTTATATTTATTAAAACAGGTTGCAACCGTTTATTTATTTATACCACTATTCTACCGGTAGTAGACATAATCGATTATTAACATTCGATTACAGCGTAACAATTAAAATATTTATGTGTACTTATTTTGACACTAAATTTCATAAATAATGAATAATATATTAAAATGGTATATAATAATAAATAATAAATTATATAATTATATAATAATAAATTAATAAGATAACATTAAAATGACACACCAAAAAATATTCCATCCACTGAAGTCCATCCTAAGAAAACTTTGTATTATGGAAGATCAAGATCGTTTATTCGCCATACTCACAGTATTATAGTGCGAGCGAGTGAATAGATATGAAAAAAAGTATCAGTCGCGTAACTTGCCGCCCGCTCGGTGCGTAAAATACCTAAATTTACAAAACGCCAAAATGTAAGAGGGCTCTGAATCATCTAACATGGAAAGATATTGTTTGTCATCAACCACTTTTAAGACGAAAAATTGTTAAAAATTACTGTCTTAATCCATCAAATGGAAAGTTAAGCACGCCATCTTGATAAAAATCGCGCGTATCTTAATTTTGTTAATCAAATTTCTTTGGACTTTTCTGTTGGCTATTTACATTTTTTTTACTTAAAACAACATTTGCTCATTAACGTAAATTACTCGTAGTTTGGGTCACAACTCGTAAGATGGTTTTGTTGAATCATTGGACTGAATGAATAATTATTATCTAACTTAATTTTGCAAAATATCATGTCTTATGTTCAACAGTTTAAAATTAATATAATTAAAATCGTTGAGTGTAATGCTATCTATCACTTGCAAACTGGGTCGAGAGGTGATTGGAAGGCTCCTGATCGCGTCGGCACATCGAATGGAATCATAACGGCTAAATCAAACAATCAAGTGAAGTTGAATAAAACTACTTTTACGGCTTTTATTGCGTTTAATAAACTTATTTTTCTTATTTTTATTAATTCTCATGGTCACGGGGGACTGGAAAGCAAAACGTAGGGAATTAATAAAAATAAGAAATATTGGTAAATCCAATTGGGCATACCTTAAGCGCATTAAAAAAATTACGTATAACATGATTATACGGAATTATTAAAGTAGTTTAAATACATTTCGACAGCACTATCGGCTTCAACACCCTCGAAAACCATGAAAATGACACCCATAATGAAAAAATTGATACGTAATTTTTTTTTTTTTTTTTTTTTTTTTTATAGAATAGGGGGCAAACGAGCATGCGGCTCACCTGGTGGTAAGTGACTACCGCCGCCCATGAACAACCGCAACACCAGGGGAATTGCAGATGCGTTGCCGACCTTTTAGAAAGGTGTAAGCTCTTTTCTTGAAGGTTCCTAAGTCGTATCGGTCCGGAAAATTCGCTGGTGGTAATTGATTCCACAAGGAAGTCGTGCGAGGGAGAAAACTTCTTCTAAATCGCACAGTCGTGGACCGCCAATCATCCAGATGGTATGGATGGTAACGCGAGTTTTGTCGCGATGTGCGATGGTGAAATTGAGCGGCTGGAATTAGTCCGAACAATTCCTCAGAGCACTCCCCGTGATAAATGCGATAAAATACGCAAAGAGATGCAACATCTCTACGCAGTGCCAGTGTATCGAGCCGATCAGAAATAACTCGGTCGTCGACGATTCGAACCGCCCTGCGCTGGATGCGGTCAAGTGGAAGGAGCTGGCACTGGGGTGCCCCGGCCCAGAGATGAGAACAGTATTCCATGTGAGGCCAAACTTGCGCTTTGTAAAGTTGCAAGCGATGTGCCGGCATGAAATACTGTCTCGCTCTGCTGAGCACGCCAAGCTTTTTAGAGGCCAATTTGGCCTTCCCTTCCAAGTGACCACGAAACTGCACACTATTCGATATGTCGACGCCAAGGATTCCGATACTGGCTGAGGCAGTAAGGGGAGTGCCTTGAAACTGAGGAGATACGACAAAGGGGTTCTTTTTAGCGGTAAACGCGCAAACTTGTGTCTTCTGGGGATTGATCTGGACTAGATTTAGTCGGCCCCAATCCGAGACTTTGTTAAGCAAAGACTCGACTTCAGACACAAGTTTGTCCCGGTACTCGGCGACGTTTTCCCGAGAAATATTGGCACGGCCGGTATATAAGGCATCACCAGTGCTGTCGTCCGCATAGCAATGAATGCTGTCAGTTAGCAACATATCATTGATATGCAGGAGAAACAGCGTTGGTGATAGCACGCAGCCTTGTGGAACACCAGCGTTGATAGGCTTGAAATCAGAGCATTCACCGTCTACTACGACCTTGATGCTCCGATCAGCAAGGAAACTGGTGATCCATTTGCACAATTTCTCGGGAAGCCCATAGGAAGGAAGCTTCGAAAGAAGCGCTTTGTGCCAGACCCGATCAAAGGCCTTCGCTACGTCCAAACTAACGGCTAATGCCTCCCCCTTGGACTCTACTGCCTCCGCCCATCTATGAGTTAAGTAGACTAGAAGATCACCAGCTGATCGACCCCGACGAAAACCGTACTGGCGGTCACTAATCAGCTGGTGATCCTCAAGGTACCTCATGAGCTGGCAGTTTATAATGGCTTCCATTATTTTGGAGAACAAGGAGGTGATGGCGATAGGCCTGTAGTTGGACGGGTCTGAGCGGTCGCCTTTTTTAGGGATCGGGTGGACCAAAGCTGTCTTCCATGAGTTCGGGACTACGCCTTGGGAGTAGGAGTACCGGAAAAGACGCGTTAAAACCGGTGCCAACTCCGGAGCACACGTCTTCAGCACAATGGGAGGGACTCCATCGGGCCCACTCGACTTGTTGACGTCCAGGGAGAAGAGTGCTTTGCGGACCGAGCGCTGTGTAAATCGCACATCCGGCATGGAGCACTCACATCGCGGGATGGTCGGCGGTGTGTTCCCCCCGTCATCTAGAGTCGAGTTGGACGCAAAAAGAGAGCTCAACAGATCGGCTTTCTCCTTTGCGGCATGGGCCAGTGAGTCGTCCTCTCTGTGCAGAGATGGAAGAGATGGCTGACAGAAGTTCCCTTGGACAGCCTTGGCGAGAGACCAGAATGCACGGGTTCCCGAAGGAAGGCGAACTAGCTTCTCGCCAATTCTGCCGATGTGCTCAGACCTTGCCTTGGCAATGACGCTTTTGAAGGACCTGGAGGCGGAATTATACTTCTTTTTTAATGCGCTGGTGTTTACATCCCGAGACGTTGATGCGTCAGCCCAGGCCTGGTAGCACTCCTGCTTATAGCGTGATGCTATTTTACAGGAGCGACCAAACCATGGCTGGGATCTGCCTCCGATGGGCACCACAGAGGATGGAATAAAAAGTTCCATACCCTGAAGTACCACATCAGCAACAGAATCGGCAACAACGCTGGGATCTTCCGGCGAGAAGCAAACCCGCCCCCAAGGGTAGGATGCAAAAAAAGACCGCATCCCGTCCCAATCAGCTGACCTATAGTGCCAAACACGGCGGCAAGCTGTAGATCGCAACTGCGATTGGAGCGTGAGTGGCACCGTACTCCGGATCAGACAATGGTCCGAAGAGCCCAGAGGGGCATCGACGGAGACCTGATATCCGTCCGGATGAGAGGTCAGCAGAAGGTCCAACAGGGAAGGTACATGGTCTTCCACATCTGGGATCCGCGTAGGCGAAGTAACCAGTTGTGTTAGACCATATGCCAAAGCAAAGTCATAGACAGATCTACCCGCATGATCGGTTAAACGAGAACCAAGCCATTCAGCGTGGTGGGCGTTGAAATCACCGAGTATCACGATCTCTGCGGATGGGACCTGTTGTAGCACGGAGTCTGCAGCCATTTGGACGTGGTCGATGAGTCGGTCTGTGTCGGCATTACCGCTATGGGACCTATAGAGGCACCCGTAGACGCGGGGATGGTCGTCGCTGTCTACGCGCAGCCATAGGATGGACAGGTCCGTACCTTCAAGGCTGCCGAGGCGTCGAAAACAGATGTCCTCTCTGACATACACGCAAACTCCAGCCCGGGGCACAAACGAGTGTTCTAATTTGTACCCCGGGTAGGAGAGATACGAAGTATCAGCCGGAGAGGACACCTGTGTCTCGGTAAGAAAGAGCAAGGCCGGCTTAGCTATCTCCAGATGGTAGTGGACGGCGTTAAGGTTTGAATGAAGTCCCCTGATATTGCAGAAATCCACGGTAAGCGTGGCAGGGGTTGCCTTTGTCTTCTTGCTCCGCTTGCCCCGAGCAGGTTTCGTCTTGAGCGGAATTTCGCCCCCCCCAGAATACGCGGGGCAGCCTGAGCACCCACGCCCAGGAGTGGAGTAGTTTGGTCGTGGATGCTCAGCGAGGGATTCTCCAGGGGTGCTGGTACCCTCCTGGGGTAGTCTTTTATTTAATTCCACTACCATGTTGATGGGGGGGGGGGGAATTGGGCCTCCGGCCACCTGCACTCACCAAGCGCAACGCAGAGGTAAACCTCTACTTCACGCTGGTATTCTGTGAGGTCGTGGTACCACCCCGGTTCGAGCTGGCCCATCCGTGCGACAGCAAAAGCCACCGCTTAGCTCTACCAGCCGCCATCTTGGATTTACATTTCGACAGCACTATCGGCTTCAACACTCTTGAAAACCATGAAAATGACACCCGAGATGAAAAACTTGGTACCAACTTCGGCCGCCATCTTAGATTTACATTTCGACTGCACTATCGGATTCAACACCCTCGAAAACCATGAAAATGACACCCAAGATGAAAAACTTGATATCTATTGCAGCCGCCACCTTGGATTTACATTTCGACAGCACTATCGGCATCAGCACACCCGAAAACCATGAAAATGACACCAATGATGAAAAAATTTATATCTATTGCAGCCGCCATCTTGGATTTACATTTCGATAGCACTATCGGCTTCAACCCCCTCAAAAACCATGAAAATGACACCCATGATGAAAAAATTGGTACCTACTTCAGCCGCCATCTTGGATTTACATTTCGACAGCACTATCGGCTTCAACAACCTCGAAACTCATGAAAATGACACCCATGATGAAAAAATTGATACCCATTGCAGCCGCCACCTTGGATTTACATTTCGACAACCCTATCGGCTTCAACTCTCTCGAAAACCATGAAAATGACACCCATGATGAAAAAATTGATACCTATTGCAGCCGCCATCTTGGATTTACATTTCGACAGCACTATCGGTTTCAACACCCTCGAAAACCATGAAAATGACACCCATGATGAATAAATTGGTACCTAATTCAGCCGCCATCTTGGATTTACATTTCGACAGCACTATCAGGTTCAACACCCTCGAAAACCATGAAAATGACACCTATGATGAAAAATTTTATACATATTGCAGCCTCCACCTTGGATTTACATTTCGACAGCACTATCGGCTTCAGCACCCTCGAAAACCATGAAAATGACACCCATGATGAAAAAATTGATACCTATTGCGGCCGCCATCTTGGATTTACATTTCGACAACCCTATCGGTTTCGACACCCTCGAAAAGCATTAAAATGTCACCCATGACAAAAAAAATTATACTACTTACTTTTAGTACGTACTACTATTATTTATTCTGTGCTTTTAAATATTGTAATAAAAAAATCTCTTATTATTATTATAATCAAGTATTGGTTATTCGAATATTGTGTATTTGTACAGCGATCTTTTTGAGCCGTTGAAAACAACCGAAACAATGTCCACTCACTACGGCGACTGAAGCCGAATGTGTTCTGTGAGCCGAACTAAACTTAATACAAAGGTACTCTGTGAACTAAACTACTCTGTGGCTGTAGATCCCCATTTACAGAAACAATTTATATACGAGGCAAGCAAATCAACGAAAATTTCGCCATTTTGGAGCCGAAAAAAATTAATTATAGCTAAAGAAAACAAAATTACACTGCCATTTACATTCAGTGGCTTCCCACATGATAGATGAAGAGATTAAAAAATAGATTGAGTTAAACAATTGATATTTTCGAAAGTTATAGTGTTTACAAGCCACAGGGACATGATAAATCCACACCATAAGCCACTAAAACCCTTTTTTTATTTAAAAATAGCAATTAATCGATTTAAAAAAATTATTAATAAGTTCAACAATCATTTATCTTTCTAACAATGTGCTTTTTATATAATTTATATGTATAATATGATTGCTAGATACGATTTTATTCGATAAAATGTTGGTATTTTAATTTTTAGGCGATAGTAGAACATTACCTTGCGCTTTCGCTTAAGGTATGCAAAATAAGTTTATTCAACGCGATAAAATCCGTAAAAGTAGTTTTATTCAATGTGTAGTGTTCGCGTAAATATAAGAAATCATAATCAAGTGAAAGCTAAACCACTTGACTGTGCAGTGGAGAGATATAAGTTATACGTATTAAAAAGCTATTATTTTTTACTGGAAAAAAAGTGACAAAAGGACACAGCCCACCTGATGGTAAGTAGATAACAAGGCCTATATACTTTAACATCTATCCTTTATTAGGCCGCCTTCCGACGACATGCACCCGCTACGCTCAAACCACGCGCGTCAGCACCCGCGTCTAACTCGCTTTGAAATTTGTTGCATAAAATTTGAGTCTTATGACGAATCAGTAAATCTGAAATTGTATAAAAAGAGCGGGCGCAGGCGTAGCGGGGCGGATGCAGCGCGTGTGCGGGGTGAGCGCGGGATGAGCGCGAAGCGGGAACGAGGCGGACGCGTGGCGTATGCGAGGCGTGTGCGAGGCGTGTGCGGTTGAACGTCGATAAATGCAAGTTCAGATTTATTGCTTTGTCATCAGACTCAAATTACATGCAACAAATTTCAAAGCAAGTTAAACGCGGGTGCTAACGCGGGTGGCGTGCGCGTTGTAGGTGGTTGTCGTCGAAACGCGGCCTTATAAGAAATAAGATGCTTGGAATGCGTCGTTTTAATTATTTGATGCTTTTCCACGCTGGTACTCTGTGTGAACGCAATCTTTCCCAAGTTGAGCCGAGCAATTCGTACTACTTTTACGTAGTAGAGCCATGCTGCAGCTATATTAGTAGTATAGTTGTAGCACGAATTGGTATATAGCAAATGATACAGTAGCTCGATCGGGGAAGGACACACGCTCTCACAGAATACCAGCGTAAAATAGCAGTTAAACACTGCTGTGTTTCGTGTAAAGAACTGGATACCCTTTTTACTGAAAAAGAGACATTCCATTTTAGTCCTCACGGGTGACAACGCATCTGCATTTTGATTCTTTATTGAGGATAGATGTCTATGGGTCACAGCAACCACTTACCATCGGGTGAACTGTGTGCTCATTTGTCACGCTATCCTAAAAGAAACTATCATAGACTATTCACTGCATAGCTTTTCTTTCCCCCCCTCTCTCTATATCTCGAAGCTAGTTGAAGAATGCGTGAACCGTCTACGCCCTTGGAGGTTAGAACCAGGTCGTTTTAAGACGGGTTTCGGGTCACGCGGTTATTGTAGGCAATGAAATTGCCGACAAGATCACAGGGTAAGCTCAGAGTGTACATAATTTGGACCCGACCCATTTTGTGAAATTTGAAAAGGCCTCGCCCGATTGACCCTTGAAATTCTTTATCACAATAAGTCACTTAAGATCTGGTTTAATACACCAAGCTTAAAATATTCAAAAACTTTAACCCGGGACACAGTTGTCTTAAAAAGCACATGTCCATCCTGGGACTAAGCAACTCAAGGATCTGCCGGTTATTTTCCCTAAAGGAAGAAACGCCTTTAGACATCCTAACTGATTGCGGACCCTTATGCGCAAACGTAATACTCACCGGAAACTATGTACTCCGCCCAGAAGAAGTGAAATTGCTCACAACTAAGTAACTCCTTCTATTCATTGAGGACTTAGGGCTTAGCACTGAACTATAAACATATCAGCGATCACAATAGGTCTTTTGGGTCGCTGTGATGCAATGAAGTGGACGATATGAATGACAAGCTCATGGAAACTGCCCATGCGGTCGGAGCTAAGTTCTGCAAGACCCGCCGCAGAAGAACACAAAAACTTTGCGAACACACACTTAATCTCATGGCTGTTAGACGGGAAATGAAGCTACATTCTTCAACAGATTTAACAGCATACAGGCAACTAAACAGACAGATCTCCAAATACATGCGGCGGAACTTACGCAACTTCAATACAGCTTGTATTGAAGAAGCGATCGAGCGGAACCAAGGCTCTAAAGTCTTTGCCAGAGATCTGTCTGCCAGAAAGAGGCAACTGTCAAAGCTGAAGACCGGGTGTGGCAGCATCGTTTCCAGGGCACCTGAGATTTTCATCTCAGTTTCATGTCATCGTTGGAGCCACACGCAAGTGTGAGTAACGATCCAAGAGCGAGTTTTATCCGACACTATTCCGAAGATATCCCGGACGTCAGTCTGAGCGAGATTAGAATGGCTCTACAGCATCTTAAAAACGGCAAGGCCCCAGACGAGGATGGAATTACAGCGGAGCTTCTGAAAGCAGGTGGAAAGCCTGTACTGAAAGTCCTTCAGAGGCACTTTAATTCCGTCCTCCATGGTGGTATTACACGGGAGGCGTGGAGCAGAAATGCGGTGGTCTTGTTCTTCAAGAAAGGTGACAATGCTCTCTTGAAGAACTACAGACCGATTTCTCTTCTGAGCCGCGTCTACGTTCTGTTTTCGAGAGTCATTACGAATCATCTCGCACGCAGATTTGACGACTTCCAGCCTCCCGAACAAGCCGGTTTCCTAAAGGGCTTTAGCACCATAGACCACATACATACCCTTCGGCAAGTTGTACAGAAGTCCGAGGAGTACAATTTGCTTCTATGTCTAGCGTATGTGGACTATGAGAAAGCCTTTGATTCCGTCGAAGTTTGGGCAGTGCTGCAGTCCCTTCAGCGGTGCGAAGTTGACTGTCGGTATATCGAAGTGCTGAAGTGCTTGTACAGTAGGTCTACGATGGCTATCCGATACTCTATACCTCAAAACCTTAAAACGAAATTGTACAACAAGTGCGTGTTTCCAGTGATGACTTACGGATCTGAGACGTGGTCTATCACTGCTGACCATATGAGGAAGCTCAAGGTCTCTCAGCGAGCTATGGAGAGGGCTACGCTCGGAATTTCTCTTCGTGATAAACTAAGGAATGAGGATATCCGCAGTAGAACCAGAGTAACCGACATAGCCCAAAGGATTGTTAAGCTGAAGCGGCAGTGGTCCGGCCATATAGCTCGAAGAACCGACAACCGATGGGGAAGAAAGGTTCTTGAGTGGCAGTCTCGTACCGATAGGCTAAGTATAGGGCGACCCCCCACAAGATGGAGTGACGACCTGGTAAGACATGCAGGAAGTCGATGGATGCAGGTGGCTCAGGACTGTGCTTTGTGGCATTCCTTGGGGGAGGCCTATGTTCGGCAGTGGACTTATGAAGGGCTGTAATGATGATGATGATACTGGTGATACTCTCTCTAGACCTGCGTAGCTGCTCGCACATAATACATAAAATACAGCATAACTGCACTACGTTTAGAACTTAACGTTAGTAAATTAATTTATGTGAGACTCTTAAGTAAATAAATATTTTTTAGGATTTAGGAGCCTTGTTGAATATTTAGAGACGATTGCAAGAGACCCGATGGTTGACTTTAGTCCTTCAAGAAAAACGCGAAACCTATGTGAAATGCTACTTCAGGATGTCATGTTTAAGGCGCTAATGTAGACTAAGAAAATATAGCAATCAAAAATATATAAATGTCAATTCTCTCCCAGTTGGTTTCCTCAGGGTAATTTCTTAAAACTGATATTTTTTCAGAATAAAGATGGCAATAATATTAATTTGATTCAGCTTGCGACACGTCCTTTGTTCGTGATGCTGTAAGTTAAACTTTCTCGCTTTACTTTGAAAGATTTCTTGATTGCTAAAACCATCTATCATAAGAAGCATTAATGGGAACGAATTTAATAAAAATTAGTTCATGGCTTTATGTGTAGTAAATTTGTAATAATTACATATTTATAACTTTAATAGGTGCTGTAGGGTTTTCATTCTTTTATTCACTATGAGCATCGATTTTGGAAGCTATTAAAATATGTAGAAAACATTTAGCTTTTTATGTTTTTGAAGTCGGCCTTCACTTTTTGTTTTAAAGTTTAATCAAATAATCAATATTTGATCCCTTTGAGTGGACTGAGAAACCACAACCTCAAGGTAATAACTAGAATTACGTCCAATAGTTACATTAAAAATAACATCATTATTTTTACAGCGGAGTAATTTATTTTTCTTTGTTCAAATAGAACCAACCTTGACACACACACACAAACACTCTCGCCTGTCACCCAGAGGGGTAGGCAGAGACTACGGACTTCCGTTTGGCGCGTTATCCTTACTCACCTCTCTCGCCTCCTTTACAGCCATATATACCTAGACGTATAGTTTATTAAATAAAAAAGAAAACAAGCACAAAAATTTACGGTCGAATTGGAGAACCCAACTGTTTTTAAGTAAGCTAAAAACAGATAAATATTTATTTTATGGTTTAGCTACATAATACTTTTACACATCTAATTGGATATCCGTTGACTATTTTGGATTGATAAATATAAGGGAAGAAAATAAATATACTGGTAAGCGATTTTAAATATGTTTTTATATAAAACAACAACTGCAACGTCAGAGGAATTGCAGATGCATTGCCAGCCTTTAAATAAGGAGTAGGCTCTTTCCTTTAAAGTCCCTAAGTCGTCTCGGTCCGGAAAAATCACTGGTGGTAGTCGATTCAAGAAAGAAGTTGTGTGAGAAAGAAAACTTCTTCTAAATCGCACAATGGTGTCTCGCCACTCATCCAGGTGATATGGATGGTGTCGCGAATTTTGTCGCGATGTGCGATAGTGAAATTGGGTGGCTGGAATTTGTCCGAACAATTTCTCAGAACACTCCCCGTGATAGATGCGATAAAATACGCAAAGAGATGCAACATCTCTACGCAGTACCAGTGAGTCAAGCCGATCGGAAAGAACTCAGTCGTCGACGATTCGAACCGCTCTGCGCTGGATGCGTTCAAGTGGAAGGAGCTGGCACAGGGAAGCCCCAGCCCAGAGATGGGAACAGTATTCCATATGAGGCTGAACCTGCGCCTTGTAAAGTTGCGAGCGGTGTGCCGGAATGAAATACTGCCCGCTCTGCTGAATACGCCAAGCTATTTAGTGGGCAATAAGCTTTTATTAGCTAATTACGTAGCTGGAGCGTGGATGTTCAGCGAGGGATTCTCCAGGAATGCTGGTATCCTCCTGGGGTAGTCTTCCATATAATTCCGCTACCATGATGGAGGGGGGGAGGAATTGGGCCTTCGGCCACCTACACTCTCTAGGCAAAACGCAGAAGTAAACTTCTACTTCGCGCTGGTATTCTGTAAGGTCGTGGTACCACCCCGGTTCGAGCCAGCCCATCCGTGCGACAGCAAAAGCTGCTGCGTGGCTCTACCACTGTTAAAAGTATGCACCGGAACATATACCTTTCAGACTGGAACAAAGCACAGCACAATCTGCAGGGTATAAGAGAATTAGTCTAATTACGTGCTGTAAGACATCATTCATTCATTCATCTACCATCTTAGTATTCAGAGGAGACACTGTAGCCTTATTTGTTTGAAATTGGTTGGTTTATCCCTTTTCTAGAGTAGCCACTTACCATAAGGTAGACTCGAAATTCTTTACTCAGTTCAATTTCATATAAAAAAAACATGTGAATGGAATAAAATACTAATAGAACTCGCGTCTCGATAATAGAAACATATACTCGTATATAAAACAAGTGACATTCTAGTATTGTGATTCGATTCTGAGCTATCATTTAATTTATTTATAGTATCTGGCTCATCGGAAGTTAGTTTAAAATTAATTACTAAATTTGACCAGAACACACGAAAGTGAATATAATAAAAACGTGGTAAAATTATATTTTATAACAGAAACTAAAACTAAGTAAGAGAGAATATTTAATTAAATTAATGTCTAGACAACTATAATGCGATTAATCAACTCTTTTAAAATATGGCTTCTCTGAATATTTTTCAGTATTTAATATCTCAAAATTAAAATCTCATTATTTTCTTTGTAAAGATAAAGGTCGCCTCATTACTCTACCAGATGCCCTACAACAACGTGAACAAAAGATTCAACGTAATTTCGTCGATATTATTAGCAATTTAGTCTCTTTTTGGTAAACATTGAAAACAAATAAAGATCTTTTCATAACATTTATTAAAAGCCTTTTTTATTCACATCTCATTCGGAAAAACTAAAGTATAGAATATAGCACAGACAATGTATATTTAATTAATTAATTCCCACCTTCAACGCTGCTGCCCTGGGTGTTTTATGTTTGAAGGAAAAAGATGATTCGAAGATGTTTCAGGACGTGCCTCAAATGCATATCAACGTCCTGCGCCTGATCTCTCTCCGGTCATGTCGGATTGCCGTCCCATCAATCTGATAATTGATGATGAGATTGAGGGAATAGAGAATGCACCTGAGTTTGCACATTCACTTGGGTGCTATAATCCTGTACTGCAGATAGTCTCCGTTGAGACAGATCGCTGTGACCGAAGCTGGACTTAAGGGCATTTAAACATGCATGCAATTGTTTACACAACATCATGTGGTGGCGGTATAAGAAAATCCATCACCGCTTTTCGTCCCGCGGGTGTCGCAAGAGACGACTGTGGGATATACCAAAAAGATCTTAGAGCAAACGATAGATGGTGCTATAATCAATTTGTTTATGATGGAGTTAAGACAGAAAGCAGCGTTGAAGGGTGCGCGAGTTCTAGTGCGATCGTCAGTGCGCATGTCAAGTGTGACAATTAAGGTTAATTAGGATCAGGGTTAAGGAATAGAACAGAATTAAATATTGTTTAATCAATAAAGAATACAATCAATTCTTATTGAAAGTATTTTTTTCTACTTTACCACTGGTGCGGAGCAACCACTGTCCTGGGAAGAACCAGCAAGAAACCCAGAGGGACTTTGTCTTCCAAAGTAAAATTATACAATGATACACATGCTGTACAAACTATTTACAAAACTTATTTGAAAAACAGCTTGGAAACGAACTCCTCACGATGGCAGAGGTACATAAATGTACTGCAGTGGTTATGACAGATAATGACATTTTTATAAAGATGGAAAGGAATCTTCAAAATGATCTCTTTATAACGGAAAAAATATTTCCTGTCGTTGTTTGAGTAAAAACGAATTTTCTCCGGCATTAGCGACCCTCAGGTTCTGTCTTTTCGTCCTTATCATGATTGTCATAAAGCTAATTATGACACGGTTCCATCGGCTTTTGTTTAGTTCCCACTATTAACGTCATTAGTGATCTTATTTGTTTGTATAAATACTTTTGTGTAGATTTGAATGACGAGAACCGGAGACATTTATGAGCATTTCATCTTCAGGTCTTCAGAGGTTAATTGTTCCATGTTAGTCTGGCACTTGTAGATCCAATGTTTATGTGGGATTTATAACAATAAAGAGAGTGCGAAAATTGTTAGTTGCTTCACATGTCGTAAAAGGCAACTAATGGAATACTGGGTCTGAGAATTTGTCGACAATGTTCTAGCTACCTATAACTTCTTTCACTATTTTCCACCTATACCCATATTTCTTTTCCAACAGTTATATTTTGATCCAAATGGCTTGCTACTCTTGGGGCTCTGCCTGCCCTCTCGAGAATTACAGTCGTTAATATATATATATGAAGCTTCAGGGGTGACAACGGATTTAAATTTCTGTAGTCCTCATCATTACAGCCCTTCACAAGTCCACTGCTGAACATAGGCCTCCACCAAGGAATGCCACAAAGCACGGTCCTGAGCCACCTGCATCCATCGACTTCCTGCATGTCTTACCAGGTCGTCACACCATCTAGTGGGGGTCGCCCTACACTTCGCCTACCGGTACGAGACTGCCACTCGTGAACCTTTCTTCCCCATCGGTTATCGGTTCTTCGAGCTATATGGCCGGCCCACTGCCACTTCAGCTTACTAATACGTTGGGCTATGTCGTTTACTCTGGTTCTACTACGGATATCCTCATTTCTAAGTTTATCACGCAGAGACACCCCGAGCATAGCCCTCTCCATAGCTCGCTGAGCGACCTTGAGTTTCCTCATACGACCAGTAGTAGTAATTAGAAGTAACAACATATATCTACCATCAGATAAATATTGAGGTACGTTTACCGGTATTGTTTCTGTCACAGCCACTGCTGAACATAGGCCTCCTCTACAGACTACCAAATAGGTGGTGGGGAAAAAGATCACAGTTACCATGCTTGGCAGGCGGGTCCGCAACCAAAGTATATTTATTTTTTAGCTGTTATTACATACGTGATAGAGCCATGCTGCAGCTATATTATAATTATAGCAATGTGTCCGCTCGATCGGGCAAATACTACGCTCACACAGAACACTAGCGTAAAATAGCACATTAAGCTGTGTTTCGTGTGGTGAGTGTAGATAGCCGGAGACCCATTTAACTGGATACAAGGCATTCCATGTTAGTCCTCACGGGTGAACACGTATTTGAATTTTGCTTCTTAATCGAGGATAAATGTAGATGTCTATAGGTCACAGTATGCACTTGCCAGCCAGCAGGTGGACTGTGCATTCGCCTGTCACCTGGTTCAAATTTCTATTTCTCGCCTCTTACGATAGCCACGGCACGATATGGGGAAGTGTATCTTACACCGTCACTACACGGTTTACGTTTACTTGTACAACACACAAAATAAATAACGAGCTGAAATCTCTGGCTATCAAAAATTCAGATATTAATTAAATAAATTTGTGACAAAGTATGAAACGAACTCTCATAATAGCAAAATGAAGCCAACAAATTAATTATTTAAAATCACGCCTGCGCTACAACCGCGAAACGGTAATCCTACTTGTTGAATCGTAATTATTACGGTTTTATTTTTTATGCGAATTATTGATCTTGAAAATTGATTGAGTATTGATCTTGAGAATTGATCAGTGAAATCTGTTTAATTATTTTTATTTTTTTAAACATAGAAAGACTAACGTCTAATCTTTCCATTATACAGAATATAGACGACGAGCTCAGGACTTTTAGTTGGACTGTGGCTGTCGGAATATTGAATACCGTTACCATTATAGCATATCAAACGTCCACTGCTGAATGTAGACCTCTACCATTGATTGCCTCATAGGCGTATAAGTTCCTAAAATAACTGTATCAACGACTAAAAATTGCTGTTGGTGGTAGTTATTTTCTCGCTCAAAGGATAAGTATAGCCATTCAGCGACGATATTGCTATAGTTGCCACGTTACGCTGGCGGTTTGACAACAGTATTTTTAATTTTTTTACTTGTTATTAGGAAGACTCAGCTAACTATCTTCCGGTTGGTTTCCCTCTGTTATCTCTTACGACACCCATGGGACGGCAGTTAATGTTGGATACTTGGATATTTTTATACAATTGAAATACGTCTTGTTTCTTGTACATTATGTTTTTAGCTATTTGTTGGTATGTGTTCGTATTGTTATTAAGAAATATGAAAACTATAATTACGTACAATTTATCATGACAGTAATATTTCATCGTAAGTCTCAAGTGTTATTTTAACGAATCATTTGCTACAAATTGGTCAATTAATATTTTGTTTTTTGTTTTTTCTTATTCCAAAAATTTTCATAATCACTCTCTTAATTTATCATAATAAAACACAAGCGGAAAAGAACTCTTGATAAAAATCAGTGTAAGTGACAATAACCTAATAATTAAGTGCACCGTGAACATAAAGGTCATGGATTCGAATTCACCTGTCATAAACCTCTTCTAACACAAGGATTTTAAAATAACTTGAGCAGGTTAATACCAATGCTAGTGTTTCACTTAAAAATGTTTAAAAAAATTAAGTAACGCAAATATGAGTCCCTGAAAGATGACTACATACTCGTATTTGTACCATTTGATGTAGAGATTATCCGTCCGTGGGGTGCATGTGCGTTGAATTTCTTAAAGGAACTGTATCCACGACTAGTCGTTGCTGCTAGTGACAAGAGGGCTGGTTATGTAGTCGCTCAAAGGCTAAAAATAAAAACTCACCGAGCGTCCTTGGAGTCGGACTGTATGATAATTTTTGTTTTCAGTTTTGGTTTTTTATTGTTATAATAAATATTGTATATACATATATCTGATTTTTCTTTCAACAAATAAAACTTGTAATTAAAAAAATGTAACAAAAACCATATCCTCCTTACCTCGTTTGTCTTATACCACATATAACTCTTATCTTCTTCATCATCAACTTGCTGGACAGTGGCCTCTTCCTTTATAGTGTATACTATCTTGACGTGTCGTAACTTTGATACTGATAGCCAAGCTGCAGCTATGTTATAGCTGTACCAGAGTATGGTCGACCGGGATAGGACCACGCTCTCACAGAGTACCAGTGTAAATTAGCAGCTTAACGCAGTTGTGTTTCGTATAGTGAGAGCCGGAGACCCTTTTTATTGGAAACGATGCTTTCTGTCTAAGTCTTCATGGATGACAACGTATCTACATTTTGGTTCTTAATTGAGGATAGATATAAATGTTTAAAGGCCACAGTATCTACTTAACATCAGATGGACTGTGTGTTTGATCACACTTTGGTGTAAAAAAAAAAACTTATTTCGCTGTTTTAAAATTAACAAATACACTGAAAACGTTGCCCTAGCTTTCAGGTACAGCACACATTTTTCAAATGACCTTAAAGTAATGTACTTTAAGGGATTCCCGTTTATAGCCGCGCGTGAGTCCGTGTCTTTATGTTTGTCGTTTCATTTAATGGCTTCGTCCGTTTCCATTTTATATTCTGCAATGTGTGAAAGTATTTCTTTAGTACTATCTCAGTACGTAAAATAGTAATTAGACTGCGCTGCTGTTATGCGTGTTGGTAAACTTCACATGTACTGAGAATATTTTATTTTATTTTTCGGTAACAAGCCGAGCATGCGGTAAATAATTACTTAAATGCATTTAAAAATTTTGTTAATTTTTTGCTAAGGAGGATAGAACCCGAGCTACTGTGGCTCCAAGCGGTTTTACCATGCCATCTTTAACGTTTTTTATCATAGGAAAATCGCCAAGGATACGTTCCCCTATGGGTGCAATGAAAAGGTTATTTCGAAATTCTACCGGCTAAAACCCCACGGTCGTCAACATCAACGTGTATAAGATATATAAGATTCCGGAATTTACGTTTGGAACGCAATCGGGGATCCTGTCTCGCTTTGCTTTGTTAAACCACGTACCAAGAAAGGCCGCATCTACTGTGACAATCAGGTCCATCACTAAGCTCTTGAGCTACTATAGTTCTGGATCTTAGCTTGTTAGTTTACACAACTTCAACCTACATTATTCGATACCAAATGAAACTGTAACAAAATTAGGTAATAATATTGGAAACGAAAGCGTAAGAATGGAGTTGGAAAAACTTTGCCGATAGCATTCCTTAATTATCATAAAACAGGAAGTTGTATTTCAGATACTTTAATTAAACTTTCGGAAGTTCCTTACAAACTAAAGATAAAAAGTTTGTTAAACTCCAATTTGTTATTCTTAAAAGAAAAGGGTATTTCCCAAATCTGAATGGTATGATGATGAAAAATACGTCACCACATTTCGTACCCTCGGTCCTTAGAGGTGACTTTAGGAAATGCCAGAAAGGTTTTACGATTCCCATTGTTTTTTTCTTACTAATGTAAGTGACAAGCACAACGAGTAATGTTGTTGTCCACTACCCCATGTAGTGCCGTGGGTGTCGTAAGAGGTGACAGAGGAAAACAATTAAGGAAATGGGCAGCAGCGTCTTTCTAATAACATCTAAACATAAAATAAAATTTCGGTTGCCAATACGATTCCCAAACGTGGTAACTACGGCAAATCCTGCCTATGGGGCAATTCATGGGGGAAGCTTATGTTTAGCAGTGGACTTTAATTGGCGGTAATGGTATAAATAAATAATAGTTCAGTTGGTCGAACCAAATATTGGTGAAGCAACCAGATGGAAGCTGACCTGTGCGCACTTTAAGCTGAAGACTGACGAGAGCTTGCGCAGGACAGGAAGAAGTTGCAAGTTCTCGTGCTGGAGACCAAGACGCACTTCAAGGAAACTGCGCCACAGGATTACGAGTAGATATACTTAAACGGCAACTACGCAGTTAGAATAGAATGGAATGACATGGAGTGGATTAGAATGGTAAAGATAATAAGAGTTAAGAAGAGATAACAATAGAATAGAACAGAATAGAATAGGATAGAATATATTAGATAAAAAGAGATAAGAATAGAATAGAAAATAAAAGAATAGACGAATGGACGACCACTACTTAACCAGCCCGCCTTGTTCAGGCGGGGCTGGCTAAATAGTCGCGGCTTTAAATTGTTATCTTCCAGTTTTAATATTGTATAGATAGAAGAGAGTCCGCTTACTAGTGAAAAGACTAATTTGAATAAACTGTTTATTAACTGATGCATAGGCATTTTAAAAATATTATTTTGGAAATGTACTCGTATATATTTTTAAAATAATATTTTCAACAACTGTTCAACGAAAGAAAATCAACAGTTTTTTTTTGTTTCGTTTACGTCAAAGTGAATTTATCTTTATGCAAATATTCAATAGCAAAATTTAAATAGCACGCTGCCCATAAACACTAGCGTTCTCAGTATAAAAATTATTATAAAATGGAAAACAGTACTTGTAGTTTTCTCTTTGAGCAGGCAGCGATATTAACATAAATTTTTAAATTTTCACATTACTGCATACAATTTTAATTCTGTTATTTTTGGACAAGTTAAAATTATTTCTTTAACAATTATTAAATTAATTTACGTGGTAGAGTCGCGTTGCATGTGCATTATCGGGCTAAGATCGGGTGGGATCGATTCAGGAAGGAAAACGCTCTTTCAAAGATAAAATATAACATTGTATCATAATTATGCTGGATGAGAGAGAGAGAGAAGCCGTTCGGAATATATAATTTTTGATTTCAAGGTAGAAAACGGATAAACTTTTTACTGGTAAGGTGCATTCTCTATATTCCCCAAGGGTGATTAACTTCTTCTTCTTAAATAGAAGTGGACGATATAATTTGCAGTTGTCTATTGACCACATCATCCATTTACCACTGGTGCACTGTGTGTTTGTTTATCAACCTTATTTCTACTTTGATAAATTCAACACGACTTTGGTAACTTTAAAATTTAACCCTTTCGCTGTCCCGTGCACTACATATAGGTCATTGCTATTGTCTTACTATTGTGTTTTAAAACCGGACAGTGAACGTGTTAATTCTATATATTTATTTACACAATAATAAATAATCCTAAGATAATTAGGTATGTAGTGTGCGTGCGCGTTTCATACACATATATAGGCTGACTTCTATAGCATTTTTTAAATAATTATTTAAAAAACTAATTTTATACATATATAAAATATTAATATTAATTATGTATATATATATATAAATATATATGTACATAATTAATATCATTTAAAAAGAAGACTTTATTCAGATTTTCAAGTACATAATGTTTAAATTTATATTTTAAGATTTTTTTCTGCCAATTCGTTCTTAAGGTTTTCTGGAAGATCGTTTAGAATAGAAGCTAATATATTAAGAGTTTACCTGTCTCCATAAAAGTTATTTTATTTTTAATGCAGGAATCGTATTAAACTCTTCAATCATCGTATGATATTCAAGTTCTTTATTTATAGGTATGACGTTACAGTATTTAAAAATGCCAATATAGTTATTTTCTTTATATTTTTGTTTTACCGTGTCATCTTTAAGAATTTCAGTTGTAAATTAAAGATCCTTCTTATGTAAGTTTTGAATGTACGACCATTACTTGTTATTCCATACGAAATTATCGAATCTAATAGCGCGTGGTAGTATTAGTAGTATTGAATATAGCACTTTATTCTTGATAATATAGAATGTTGCAAGCAATGACCTTAGCTTATTACAAATCATATCAATAAGAGGACCCCAGTTAAATCTGTTGTCTATGATTAAGCCTAGGTATTTTTGATTTGTAACTTGTTCTATAGGTGTACATATACATTTTTGAATGAGGCCAATTTGAATGCATACATTCGTGTGTATGCACAATTATTGATATTGGACTATATACTGTGTTATGACTCGACCTAATATGCACGACTTTAGTTTTTTCTGCATTAAAAACTAGTCTCATGAGACAAGAAATTAATGAATGTCATGAGACCATTGTTTCATCTGGAAATATACTAAATACTATCCCACCTTTTAAGCTTACAACGTACAAATATTAGCATTTTATAAATTTATATTAAGTAAGTTAAGTTTTTTCCTGAAATCTTGCGCGGAAGCTATAGGTGTAGTCTATATTTATGTAGTTTACTGGAAAAAATCCTACTACGGAATCATTTTACTTCCTTCCAAAGACCACTCTTTCACAGAATACCGGCGTAAAATAGCAGCCCTATTGCTCAGTGGTGAGAACGCTCATGCACTTTGATTTTTAGATTTTTAATCGAAGCTAGGTGTATTGTCTATAGACCAAACATTCATTTACAATCATGTGGACTGTGTTTCCGTATATAATTTTTTTCCATTTTTAATCATTTAAAACCATCATATATATAGAATAACTTGTGAGCCCGATAGACGTCGTTCTGCCTGTTCCGGTAGGTAGTGCGGTGAGTTTCACTTTGAATACAGTCCAGCACTTCCAGTGTCCATATACATTTTCTTAATTACTCGACAACATGACCACCTATAGGATCCTTGTATAACAATTATCTCGACAAAACAAATGTATTGCGCAAGTTTGCCTCAATTGGTCATATCGTATAGATGTTACATGATCACTAACAGACGCACGAACGATTATATTCTTGAAATATTTCTGCATATTTTTTTGAAGAGGTAGAGCCACGCTGCAGCTAAATTATGGTTGTAGCAGTAATGGGTTGACTCAACCGGGAAAGGACCACGCTCTTACAGAATTTCGGAGTAATTTTTTTATAGCATAAGGTGACAAACGAGCACACAGTCCACCTAATGATAAATGGTTGCTGTGACCCATAGACATCTACATCTATCTTCGTTTGCGAATCAAAATGCAGACGCGTTGTCACCCGTGAGGACTAAGATGGAATGCCTCGCTTCCAGTAAAAAGGGGTCTCCGGTTCTCACGGTACATAAAAATTTGTTTCTAATCTTAATATCGTAATTACCAACATGTTTGGCTTTATATAACTGAGTTTTGATAAAAAACAAAATTCAATATGTTTGTCGAGTTCTCTGTTTATAATTATTATCGATTTTCTTTTCTATATCTGTTAACAACTAAAGTCGCCGACAACAGAAAATTATCATATCTTTATTGATAAGCCGGTTTCCCCTTAACTAAAAATATGGCCAATAAGCATAAAGATTGTAAATTGATGTCCGAAACAAAATGATTATCTTTTTTCAAAACACTTCACAGACGACTGTTATTAAAGAACCACTGGAAAAGTGAAGTATACCCACAATATTTTCTAGTGGTACCAGTACGTAAGTACAAAAGTGTTAGATTATTATTTCAGATGTTTTTATTTCTTCTCTCCAGCAGCTTATTTAGCAGCTCATTTGTTTTTTATAATACTATAAATGAATGAACGGTTGACAAAAAATCTTTGCAATATTATGTTTTTATTTTTATTTTGTATAGTCACTTACTCCCCTTGAATATTTATCAGTACTTATTAAATATTTAAGCCTCGCGGATGAACTAACATAACCAATGTTGAAACCCGGAACAAAATCCATTCTTAAGTAATGAGAATGGACGTTACGGATAGGGCTGGGCTTATAACTTTTATCGATATATTTTGTCACACTGTCTTTTTTTTATAGGATAGGGTGACAAACGAGCACACAGTCCACCTGATGATAAGTGGTAGCTGCGGCTCATAGACATCTACATCTATCCTCGTTTGCGAATCAAAATGCAGATGCGTTGTCACCCGTGAGGACTAAGGTGGAATGCCTCTTTTCCAGTAAAAAGGGCCTCCGGCCACATGCACTCACCGAGCGAAACGCAGAGGTAAACCTCTATTTCACGCTGGTATTCTGTGAGGTCGTGGTACCACCCCCGTTTGAGCCGGCCCATCCGTGCGACAGCAAAAGCTCCCGCGTGGCTCTACCACTGCCAAAATGGCGAAAATCCAATCGCGTCTTTATGTCACAGTGTATATAGAGATGCAAGTCAATATATAGAGGTCAGTGGGTATATCTAATAATATATATAATATGTATGAGAGCTATTAAGTAATTTAATACATACAAAGCATGTTGGCGGATGTGAAGGCTCAAGTCTAGCATAATTTTATTCATAATTGTGATCCCTGGTCAAGCAGACTCGTTCGCGCCAAAACTATAGCTGCTGCAAAATAAATATAAGCAATAAATATGCTGTATAAATATAAGAACATAAATATAAAAAAATTTAGATCACACGTTAAACTAACAATGCGCTTTTAATCTCAATATTCTGCCCTGATATGGAAATAATGCGGCTAAGTCACAAAAGTATGTTTCGAGAAATATTAAAAAAGCGTGAAATTAGTTTTCTTGATAGATATCACTAAGAAAAATGTTTTAACTATTGGAATCTATGTAAGAAAAATAGCAAATCTTTCATATATATTTTTGACTGAAATTATTGCCACACTATTCTGTAAAATATAATAAATAATAGTTAAAAAAAACTAAAAACACGCGCTTTTTTATAATAACATGATTTATTAATGTTGTAATTACTATTTCCCTATTTTAAACTTATTGAAAATTATTTTCTACTTACTAGTTCGGTTATCTACCAAGGCGTGTTTTTAATCTATTATTTATTTTCAAATTGTTAGTGCAGCTGTCTACAAAAGCGTTTTTTTTTTCTGGAACTAAGTTCTTTTACGCGGCTTACAGTAGCACTGGCAGATATCGTAGTTGTTTTATGAATTTTTCGCAAATCCTGAGGATCCTGGCAAAGATAATGGGACAAACGATTTAAATTATTGCATTGTCATCTGTCCTTGATAAGTGTGCGACTTTTCAAATCCATCCGACGTTTTGAAGGAGATGAAAATCAGTTTCAAAAATTCCGTTACATACATAGATACATACCAAGCTAATACAAGCGTGTTAATTATGTAGTTAACGTAAGTATTGAATCATTATATCTGATCATTATATGTAATATTTATCACAATATAAACGGCAATTAAAGTATACCTTAACTGCTTTTGAGTATAGCACTGACAATAATCATGTGATGTGTATTTTATAGGAGACTAGCTGATGCTTGCGAATTCGTCCGCGTTGCTTGATATATTAACAAAGTCTTCGTATGTGCGAGGGAACAAACATCAAATAGATCGCAAGCAAAAAATCTACTTTGCTTACAATATCAAGCGACTTACAGTTGACCGTGTAAAAAACAGCTAAACACACATCACCGATCACGTAGTGCTTATAAATTTGTTGTTTCTTAAAAATTTAATAAATTTATATTAAAAGAATATATTGTAATATTTTTTTAGATAAGAAATAAGACTTTGAAAACTTAATTGAAATATATTCAGTAGTTTTTCCGTGATGTGCGCACAACTTCAAACCTCTATCATTTTATTTATATAGATTAAACGTAAAGTTGATTATTTAAATTAAAACCGTTTGTGTTGACCTTAAAACTCTTCTTCTTCCTGCTCTTATCCCAAATTATTGGGAGACGGCATAGCATCTCTTCCTTTTTCGTTTTCCCTTATTAGCTATTATCTCTTAACTCACTCATTTCTTACGCATTTTGTAACATTGTTCAACTTTTTTTATAAGCTGGTGCTTATCTACTATCTCACCTGATGGTAAGCAGTGGGTTTTTCGTTCTCCCTCTACTCTTATATCCATCCACTTTCATAGCCAACATCTTCTTGTTACATGTGTACGGTTTGTAAAGCCATTTTTAAGAAGTAGAGTTGTAGTTAGTTAATGAGCATGTCAAAAGGAAAAGATCACAAAAGTTAAAAGTTAAATAAAAGTAAAATAGTTATAAAGTTAGAGTGGCAAATCTTTTCGTGAGTAGTTGGTGTTCAGAAGGACGGTTGTTGACGTACTGCCGATTGTGAGATTGCAATTAATTAAGTAAATTTAAATACACGCGACGCGCGGCTAAAAATATGTTGCAGCGTTTACTAAATAAAAATATATGGTATAACCATACAACATGTTTTTTTTTTATAGAGTTAGGGTGACAAACGAGCACACAGTCCACCTGATGGTAAGTGGTTGCTGTGGTCCATAGACATCTACATCTATCTTCGTTTGCGAATTAAACTGCAGATGCATTGTCAGCCATGAGGGCTAAAATCGAATGCCTCGTTTTCAGTAAAAAAGGGTCTCCGGTTCTCTACACTCACCATACGAAACACAGCAGAGTTATGCTGCTATTTTACGCTGGTATTCTGTGAGAGCGTGGTCCTTCCCCGGTAGAGCCGACCCATTCGTGCAACAACTATACCAGTAACATAGCTGCAACATGGCTCTACCACGTAAAAACTTTCCTTCCCTTACTTACCCCTAACCTTACTGGTTTATTCGCTTTCATAATACATATGTAGTTTAAGGTTATTATTTTTTTTAATCCTTTTTATTTTATTATTTATGGTAAGAGAGATATGCCAGTCAACTGTCCGGTAATATGAGGCCTCGGCAGAATAACATCACTGTGGCCGTGACAACACTGCTACATTCTCATGCTTATTTGGATGCCTTTTCGTTACTGCAATCCAACATACGAGGGTGGATTGAAAAGTACTCGGCCTAACCAAGAAAATAAACACATACTAAATCAGTTATATTTTTATTTTTCTACATAATCACCATCAAGTTCAATACACTTTTGCCACCTCCCCTTCCAAGCATTTAGACCGTTGAAAAAAAATGATTCTTCCTTAGAGTCAAAATATGCGTCTACAGCTGCTTTGACCTCGTCGTTTGTCGAAAATCTTTGACCTCCCAAGTGCTTTTTTAGGTTAGGGAACAGAAAGAAGTCTGATGGTGCCAGATCAGGTGAATACGGCGGATGCGGTAACAGTTCAAAGCCACAGTTGTGAATTTCAGCCATTGACTGTACTGACGTGTGAACACGGGCGTTATCTTGATGAAACAGGACTTTTCTTCTGAGCATTCCTCGACGTTTTTCTTTTATTTCCTCTCGTAAACGACGTAGTAAGGTGCAGTAGTAATCAGAGTTTATAGTCTGACCCCTTTCAAGATAATCAATCATAATCACACCTTTCGAGTCCCAGAATACTGAAGCCATCACCTTATTTGCCGACAAAATCGACTTAGCCTTTTTAGTGGGTGGTGAACCAGGTCTTCTCCACTGTTTTGATTGTTGTTTTGTTTCCGGTGTACAGTAATGAACCCATGTTTCGTCTATAGTAACAAAACGATTCAAAAAATCATCTGCATCGGCTTCAAATAACTCCAAACAGTCGCGTGAAATAGTCAATCGCGTCCTTTTTTGTTCAACTGAAAGCAGTCGCGGAACCCACCTCGCAGACACCTTGTGGAAACCCAACTCGTTGACAATGATGTTTTGAGTTCGTTCATAAGAGATGCCTATAATCTCGGCTATCTCTCTAATTTTTAATCTGCGGTCTCCCATTATTAAATCAAGTACTTTTTTAATATTTTCGTCAGTAGTTGACGTCGAAGGCCTTCCAGAGCGGGGTTCATCTTTCACACTCTCTCTACCACGCTTAAATTCTGCTATCCATTTTTGACGGATGAATATGACAGAGCACAATCGCCTAATGTACTGACCATGTCATCATGGATGGCTTTTGATGATAGCCCCTTCTTATGGAGGTACTTAATGACGGCACGCTGCTCGATTTGCTCCATTCGCGGAAATTATGTCCGATTACTTTGTTAATAAATTTATAAAATCACAACTAACTATCGCACACGTTTCGAACTTCACACAATGAACTAGTCTGAACTGAACTAAATAATGTGGGTAGATTTGATTTTAGAAATTGAATGGATCTGTGTTAAGCCGAGTACTTTTCAATCCACCCTCGTATTATCTGTCCAATATACTATCGGTTTTTTTTTCACTTTCTTTATATTTTTGTTTTTTTTATATTATTATAGATTTAAAAATTTTCTAAAAATCGTGGTTTGGCTGTGTCGTGGATAAGGTTGTATGTACTACATAACATGTTATCAAAATGGCAGCGCTCCCACCTCCGCCACGCGCGAATCGTGTCAGTCCTCACTCAACGTAACGAATTCTTTGATCTTTTATCTTTCGTGTGGCTTAATTAAATTTCGGATGTAGATGTTAGATATGAAGCTGCAACAACATACTGTCCCGATATTGTTATCATCAGTTTTTTGAATTGACTTCCATTAACTAAACTTTAATAGTGGTAGAGCCACGCGGCAGCTTTTGATGTCGCACGGATGGGCCGGCTCGAACCGGGGTGGTACCACGACCTCACAGAAAACCAGCGTGAAGTAGAGGTTTACCTCTGCGTTTCGCTTGGTGAGTGCAGGTGGCCGGAGGCCCTTTTTACTGGAAATGAGGCATTCCATCTTAGTCCTCACGGGTGACAACGCATCTACATTTTGATTTATAATAGAGGATAGATTTAGATGTCTATGGGGCGCAGCAACCACTTACCATCAGGTGACTGTGTGCTCGTTTGTCACCCTTATCCTATAAAAAAAAATTTAAAAAATATTTAAAACGTATTCACGTCAAATATTCTGACAGTGTGGGGCCGGCCTTATTTTCTAGTAGTCTTGTATCTATCTATGTGACGCATGTAAAGCAGTGGACTGTGTTCTACTGTAACATTCAGATTATGCAGTTTTGGTACAAATTAAAATACTTACGTAAATAACAACGTCTGTTCAAAGAGAAATATAAAAACACAGTTTCCCATTTTAAGTTACTTTTATAGAGAGCACTCGTGGATAGCATGCAGTATAAAACTTTTGAGTTATTGAATTTTAAAAATATGTTGAATTTGGTATTACTTTTTAATAATAAAAATATTTCACATTTGATGATCTCTTTAAAGTATCAGAATACTAGAGAAAGTCAGAGAATTTTTTATTGACAATTCCTAAAATATTGCCTACATTGGCAATCATGTAAATACTCTCTCTACTGTGAAAGAGTCCAGAAGTTTTTTTAGAGGTATTTTAGCTGACGATGACGACAAATCTAAACAGATTGAGAAACCAACATCATACCTAAAAAGAATTTTAGGGGATAAAAATTATGAGGATCTTACATGCACACAGGACACGAATGTGTGCGCAAGCACACGTGAATTCTTTATTCCATCACTTTCATAGGCCACGCGATCCACAGCTGTGGCAAAGTTTTTGTTCTGAATTACCCGTCTAGTAGTGTACATAGAAGTATTTATTGATTAGTAATAGTGATGGGTCAACTTGACTTACTAATTCGAATTAACTCGAGTTGAGCGCAACTTGATTTAATTCGAATTAGTAACTCAAATGGATACCGCTAACTCGAGTTCGGGCTGGCGGTAATTGAACAAAACATAGGAGTAAGCGAGGGCAGAATACATTCGTCGTGTCGTATATATAATATAATATCAATATATTGATTAAGTATAATTTGTGGTAGTTAAATTATTAATAACAAAAATATCTACGTCATAAAGTTAGAATAATATTATTTTATAAGAATTTTCTATACACAAACCGAAAATACAAATACGTTTTGATTTCAATCCTACCTACTAAGTCTACTACTAGTCCCTACAAGCGCTAGCATCGCATTCGTCTGTACCCAACACGAATTTGGATGTAAGAACAAATATATAAATAATTTTTAACAAATTTTTGGTAGAGCCACGCGGCAGCGTTTGCTGTCGTACGGATGGGCCGGCTCGAACCGGGGTGGTACCACGACCTCACAGAAAACCAGCGTGAAGTAGAGGTTTACCTCTGCGTTTTGCTTGGTGAGTGCAGGTGGCCGGAGGCCCTTTTTATACTGGAAATGAGGCATTCCATCTTAGTCCTCACGGGTGACAACGCATCTACATTTTGATTTGTAATAGAGGATAGATGTAGATGTCTATGGGCCGCAGCAACCACTTACCATCAGGTGGACTGTGTGCTCGTTTGTCACTCTTATTCTATAAAAAAAAATTGACTCAGCTTCGTCCGTCTAATTTGAGTTGATAAACACGAGTTCAATTAAAGTTACGTAACTTTCAACTCGAGTCCAGTTCCATCCAAGCTTGCACATTTTTTTTCATAGAATAGGGGTGACAAACGAACACACAGTCCACCTGATGGTAAGTGGTTGCTGTGGCCCATAGGACATCTACATCTATCTTTGATAACTAATCAAAATGCAGATGCGTTGTCACCCGTGAGGACTAAGATGGAATGCCTCGTTTCCAATAAAAAAGGGTCTCCGGTTCTCTACTCTCACCATACGAAACACAGCAGTTTTAGCTGTTTATTTACACTGGTATTCTGTGAGAACGTGGTCCTTCCACAATGGGTCGACTTGACCCTCGGCCCATTTGTGCTACAACTATACTACTAATATAGCTGCAGTTTAGCTCTACTACATAAAATTATACTAGTTATCTTCAATCCGAATAGCACGAATGTCCGCTTGAGATCATCCTATCTCTCTCTTAAGAGATGAATATCTCTTAAGAGGGAGATATTCATCTCTTAAGAGAGAGATAGTATATCTGAGGATGGTCAGCAGTATATCTCTGAAAAGAATGCAAAATTATGAAAAAATGCGGTTGCAACTAAGGTAAAATCCCTCTATGAGACAATCTATGGGTGAGACCCATGTTCAACAGTGAACTATTATAGCTTGTAGTGGATGGATTGGATGAAACTCGTAAGTTCGTTTGTAACTTGACTTATATAAAAATGACGCATCTGCAGTTTAATTGGTGCACTAAGATAGATTCATCATCATAACAATCTACCGAAGTCCACTGCTGAACATAGGCCACCCCATAGATTGTCTCATAAAGGGGATGTTTGCCATATTGTCTACGCCTGGCAGGTGGGTTAGAGACCGCAGAATTTTTTTCTCTAGTTGTTATTATGAAGACACTGCTGTCCATCAGTATCAGTCGCCACTGTCTTAACATCCACAAATTATATAAAAGTCCGATTTGAAACATTTTTTTTTCGTTTTCTTTATGTAACAAAGAAATTAAGTTCAGTACTACAATACATATTAATTCTTAAACTCTCACGTCTGTCACCTATTGGGGTAGGCAGAGATCCGGACACACCTCTTTCGCTTCTTTTACGTCCGTATACCTACACACACATGCTATAAACGCTCATTGTTGTAGTAGTGCACAAAATGTTTGTGAATAAATAATATACTGTACATAATTTCGCTGGAACCGTTCCTTAAAGTCACAGTGATAAAACAAGATAAACAAACACTTTCATACATCATTGCGGAAAATACAAGTAAAGTTCAAATGGACGAAGTCGTTAAACGAAACGACAAATATAAAGTCACGGACTCACCACGTGGCTATAAATGAGAATCCCTCGCGTTCATACATTACTTTAAGCCCAAGTTTAATTCGGTCGTCAAGTCTTCTAGTGGATGCCCTACAATGTTTGCAAGTATAACGGAGACACACCAATACCTTCCTTCTCTATCGGTTGGCAGTTCTTCGAGCTATACGGCCAATCAATTATTAAGTGGCGAAGCTTGCGAAGTCACTTATTGATTTCACGATGTCTGTCCGTCTGTCCGTCTGTCCGTCTGTCCGTCTGTTCGTCAGTCCGTCTGTCCGTCGGTCTGTGCGTCTGTCCGTCCGTCTGTCCGTCTGTCCCACGATTATCTCGAGAACGGTTTCGAATTTTCAAATTCTGTTTTCAGCAATCGATTACTGATCACCCAGGCATCTGAACCTCCTATTTTGAACCTGATTTCTCAACGGCAACCGTAAGAAACCGCTACAAAGCTGATTGCTTCGCCACTTTGCTATGCTGTTAGCTTGCTAGGTTTATTTTTTTTATATAGAATTAGGGTAAGAAGCGAGCACCCAGTCCACCTGATGTAAGTGGATGCTGCAGCCTGTAGATATCTACATCTATCTTCGATAAAGTATGTTGCTCGAAAAATTCAGATGCGTTTTCACCCCAGAGAACTAAGATCCGGTTGCTTACACTCACTCGTGAAACACAGCAGCATTAAGCTGCTATTTTACGCTGGTAATCTGTAAGAGCATTGTCATACCCCCGTCGAGCCATCATTCGTGCTACAACTATAATTTAGCTGTCACGTGGCTCTACTACGTTGAAAATGGATTCATGAGAAGGATGTTAATAGCAGTATTAATTTAAAGTTGCAATAGTACACGTGGTGTCTAGTCTATGAATAATCGTATCCACTTACTATCACGCGAACTAAGATAGCTTCCATTAAAGCGTATAATAGTCCTCAAAAAGTCATCCGTTAAATTATTTTTTTGAGAAAGGTTTTCTTACTACAGCCTTTGTTTTATAGGATAGGGTGACAAACGAGCACACAGTCCACCTGATGGTAAGTGGTTGCTATGACCAAATAGACATCTACATTTATCCTCAATAACGAATCAAATTGCAGATGCGTCGTCACCCGTTAGGACTAAGATGGAAAGCCAGTTTTCCAGTAAAATGGGTCACCGGTTCTCTACACTCACCATACGAAACACAACAGTATCAAGCTGCCATTTAACGCTGGTATTATGTAAGAGCGTAGTCCTTCCCCCGTCTAGCCGACACAGTTTGTGCAACAACTATACTTCTAATATAGCTGCAGCATGGTTCTACCACGTATAATATATATTCAAAAGTTCACAGCTGAACACAGGTCTCAAGAAGGTATTTCTTGTAACTATTACAGCATATCAAATGTTCACAGCTGTACATACGCCTCCATCATAAGTTGACCGATAATCCCAAGTCAATTATGGCAATACGGTTAATTTACCCGTATTTCCATTATTTCCTTGGGACTGTCTCTTGTTTTAGATGTGAGATACTCCCAGTATCTCACATTTAAAAACTATTCGGGATATTAATCCTGCATAGTTTGCACTTTCAGCATGTATTTTTCTAGTATTAATTGTTTTTAGTAAATTGTTGCCGATGTCCTGGTCTGTTTCTCTTTCATCTCTTACGACATCCACTAGATTATATGAGGTTGTGGATTACACCGCCTCTACTCGCTCAACACATGGCACAACACACCCTAACTACGTAGTACTGTTATTTATTCTGTATCCTAACCCTCTCAGAAATGACAGGAAGCCTGTGCCCAGCAGTGGGACGTATATAAGCTGTTACTTTAATTTTAACTTTTACTTATACACAGTTAGGTCACAAGGATTGTCACACAGTAAAAACTTTTCTTTTAGAATGTTGGCCACAAAAAAATTTTTGAATGCGAATTTCGAATTTTTCATGAAAATAAAACTGTATAGTTTTTAGAATTTTACTCATTTTTAAATTAGGAGTGGACGCTTAAAAAAGACCGTGTTGCAGTTATTGCGTTGCATCGTTGCGGTAACGCGCTAATTCAAATTTTGACATACTGAAAAATTTGAATATAACCAAAAGATTCGTTTATCGTACCATCAAACGATACAATGAAGACTCTAGTGTAGATGACAGGTCAAGAAGTGGTCGCCCTCGGTCTGTTAGGACTCCAGCAGTGATAAAAGCTGTGAAGGCGCGAATTCAAAGAAATCCCAAACGTAAGCAGAAACTGTTGGCCCTTTAGATGGGGTTAAGCAGAACCACGGTGAAAAGGGTGTTAAATGAAGACTTAGGGCTTTGGGTATATCGAAGAAAAACAGGACATCGTTTGAATGCTCGTCTAATGGACCTGAGACTGAAGAGATGCCGCGCTTTGTTGAAGCGGTACGCAAGAAAAAAATATCGGGAAATTCTTTGTTCGGATGAAAAAAATTTTACCGTAGAAGAGAGCTACAACAAACAAAATGATAAGGTGTACGCACACAGTAGTGAAGAAGCGTGCAACCGTATTCCTCGTGTCCATTGAGGTCATTTTCCATCCTCGCTCATGGTATGCTTGGGAGTTTCTTATTGGGGCTTAATAGAGGTACATTTTTGTGAGAAAGGTGTAAAAACGAATGCAGTTGTGTATCAAAATACAGTCCTGACGAACCTTGTGGAACCAGTTTCTCATACCATGTTCAATAACAGGCACTGGGTATTCCAACAAGCTTCGGCGCCAGCTCATAGAGCGATGAGCACACAAGACTGGCTGGCGGCGCGTGAAATCGACTTCATCCGGCACGAAGACTGGCCCTTCTCCAGTCTAGATTTGAATCCGTTAGATTACAAGATATGGCAACACTTGGAGGAAAAGGCGTGCTCAAAGCCTCATCCCAATTTGGAGTCACTCAAGACATCCTTGATTAAGGCAGCCGCCGATATTGACATGGACCTCGTTCGTGCTGCGATAGACGACTGGCCGCGCAGATTGAAGGCCTGTATTCAAAATCACGGAGGTCATTTTGAATAAACTTTAGTGTCATAAGAATTTATGTTTTGTTAAGTTCAACATTTTGGTATATAAATGGTTACATAATGAATAAACTTGTTTAAATCATTTTATATTAAACATATGACAGAATTTATGACCTGACTAGGTATATACGGGGTAGAGCCGTGCTGCAGCTATACTATAGTTGTAGCACAAATGGGTCGGCTCGACCGTGGAAGGACCACGCTCTCACAGAATACCAAGTTAAAACAGGATAAGGGTGACAAACGAGCACACAGTCCACCTGATGGTAAGTGGTTGCTGTGGCCCACAGACATCTACATCTATCTTCGATTGCGAATCAAAATACAGATGCGTTGTCACCTGTGAGTACTAAGATGAAATGCCTCGTTTCCAGTAAAAAGGGTTTCCGGTTCTCTACACTCATTATACAAAACATAGCATCGTTAAGCTGCTATTTTACGCTGGTAAATTGCTATTTATTTATTAGTGTTTAAAATCATAAATGGGTTTGTTACTACTCAGTAATTATCAGTTTAATGTTATTTACGATGTACACTTACTAATCAATAAAAACATATTAAAACAAAGTCTTGACACAGCGCCTGTGTCTGTCTGTCTGTCTATTGTAATTTTTAGAGACTAATTTGGAAATGACGACTTACAATAATAAATGCAGTGGCATTTTACTTTGTACCTTTTACCCTTTTAAACAAACAGTTATTATCTTTATAAATCATAGGTGATCCATCAATAATCGCACTTTCATAGTAAATTTATGGATGACATTTTTGTCTCAAGGACTTAAACTATCTCGATACCAAATTTCATCTAAATGGGTTCAGCGGTTTAAGGTGGCACAAGTCGCGGGCTCGAACTCGCTGGTGGGCGCGGCCAAAAAGCACGCTGTCTCACCTGGCATCGTGCCCGACAGAGATAGTATCAGTGATGAACATATCGACACTAGTATTCACGCACGTCTTGTTCGTGCGGCGTTCCGAACCGTACGAACGAACGTACTAAAAATGAAGTTACACGAACACGATGCAACATCTAAACTATATAATATAATAAAGCAGAAGAATGTTTTTGTTTGTTTAAACGTGCTAATCTCTGGAACTATCAGTCCGATTTGAAAAATCTTTCATGTTGAATAGTATAGGCTATATACCATTAGGCTATATATCTCAGCTAGCCTATATTTGTTAAGCAAGTCAGAAGAAAAAGCGCTCCCAAAATGATTTATCCGCGTACGCTGGTGTTATGGTTTGGGATACGTAAATACAATGTTCTAGAAAAATATAGATCTTTACTCCGTCTAAAAAAGTCCGCGATACCATATGTCTATTTCTTATATATAAGCCACAATTAGGCATTTTGTGACAAAAAAATTAAAATTTAATTATTAGGTCTGGCATATTTATCCGCGAACGAAAGTTACTTCATTATCAAGACAATTTTATGAAGATAAACTTCGTTCTTTATACCATGTTTATATAGTACATAGTTTAAGAGATAATGTAAAATTAAAATAATTCAATACTTGGCTTGACGCGCAAACAACGCATAACCCCTACCCCGGTGCGAACTGAGAAGCCAGTATTGAAAGTTTCTATGAGCGAGGTTAGGCTAGCCGTTAGTTCAATTATTATCTTTATCTATACAAATAAATAAAATTGAAGTGTCTGTTTGTAATCAAAAAATAACAGCTTTTTACCAATTGCATATGAAATTATATACGGTACTTATAACATTACCATTACATACCGGCAGGCGAAGTGTAGGGCGTCCCCACACGAGATGGGATGACGACCTGGTAAGATATGCAGGAAATCGATGGATGCAGGTGGCTCAGGACCGTGCTTTGTGGCATTCTTTGGAGGCCTATGTTCAGCAGTGGACTTGTGAAGGGCTGTAATGATGATGATGATGATGAATGATGACTTATAACGTTAACACAATTTTTAACAATCCGTTTTGTTCCGGTTAATTTCCAAAACGGCTGGACCGATTTTGACGGGACTTTCACTAGTAGATAGCTCATGTTATAAGAAGTTAGTTAGACTGCCTATATTTTACAAAAAATATTAGGTGTCCGTGCAACAAAATGCGGACGGAGTCGCGGGGAACAGCTACTAGCTAAAATAAATTCAAAATTAATTTTGTACTTTTATCTATCTCCCGGGTGAGCGTAACAATGATTAGTTACATCTTTATTTCTGAACTCTTTCATTTCACGTTACCATGGTATTTTGAAAGTTCAATTGATTAATAAGTATAAGAGGTTGATAGCAAATTTATCAAGAATCATTTCTTGCCTACACACTTTTCATGTATCGTGTACGTTTTTCTTTAAAACTGGAAAAAACCGCGCATAATATGCCGACAGATAAAAGTACTCCATTAATTATAACAATTTTTTCATACATTACTATCAAATAAAATATTTGATTGCAATTATAAAATGCTTGAACTAGGTGTCATGTCATGCCACGCATCTCGGACACGTGATGACGCGGGTGAAACCGCGAAATTATTAGGCGCTGCTTTATCGCTTCATATTTTTTTTCCTCTTTTGAAAACTCTTTGTTATTATACCTCTGTGGCTCTATTTACCTAATATAGATTACTTATTTTATAATCTTTAATTTTCCCCGAGTGGTCACGCAGCGATCACTCAAGAGTTCGGCATCGAACGTGTGTAACTCGAAAATTATCCCACGGGAACGAAATACTTGAATAAACGGTATCATATATGTTATTTGACAGTTACGTGGCGCAGTGGCTTAGCAATGAATTGTTGCACTGGGAGCCGCGGGTTCGATACCCGCACGGAACAAGTAGTAGTATGGCCTACAAATAATTGTTCCGGGTCTGGATGTTTGTAAACTGCCTCCACGATACAGGAGAAAATTCTAGTGTGGGGGTAACGTTTTATTAAAAAAATTAAAAAAGTAATAAAATTCCAGACTATAACCTGTCTCTGAGCAAAATATCATCCAGATCCCTTCAGCCGTTCTGGCTGTAGCTATCTAGGTAATAACAGTAGGTACCTATGAAAATCCCACATAATATACCTTGTTTTTCCGCCGCAAAAGTCATCTAATAAATAATTAAACTGTTTTATAATTCTTTATTGATTATTTATTTATTTATAACACTTGCATTGAGAGCCGTGGTAGCTCAGATGGTTAGCGCTCGCTGTAAGTATCACAATACGCAAGCAACCCGGGTTCGATCCCCGTCGGCACCAATGAAATTGTTACAATTTTATATAGTAATCGTATATAGACTTTACCTTTTTTTTACTTTTATAATTATATTATATTACAGACGAAAATTTAAAAATGTTGTCTATCGTCCAAAACGCATCATCTCTTTCAATTATATCAATTTTCATGCCGTCTTTTGTCTTTGGCGTCCAAATTACAAAATAGCAAAACTTTTCGTTTCGAATAAGGCCGGCCATATACATACGGAATTCCGTTTCGTGATTCCGTTTCGGAATCCCGAATCGGGATTCGTGACTACATCACACACACACGTTTTTTTCCGTTCGGAATAACAAGGGTCAGTTGAGAGACGTTAGCCATTGAGTCTAGACATTCTGCCAGCGAATAATGATGACGATTTTCTAATTGCGATTCCATTGTTTGCTGTATCATTCTTACTAGGTGCATCCCCTTATCACCCTAAGCTTGCAATATAGTCAATACTATGTAAAAAGATCTATCTATCCAGAGATATTTTTTAAATATTTATGTATATAAATTCTTTCGACTAATTATTAAATAAAATAAGATGAAAGGTTACGAAAAGCTATACACCTACAAGATAAAATGTAAAAACATACACAAACACACCTACTCGGTTCAGTCGTGCGACGAACACTGAGCCGTTCCGTACGGAATTTACGTATGTGTGTTGCGACTCGTACAAAATCTATGGAAGACGTGCGTTCGTAGCGGCTTTTTTCCGTTCGGGATCCCGAACGCACAGGCGGTCATACGGAATCTCGAATCGGAGAAATTCCGTACGGAAAAATAACGTACGTGTGTGGCGGATCATAGATTTTATATGGATTTGTTGCGTTCGGAATCTCGAATCGGAATATCGAAACGGAATCCCGAAACGGAATCCCGTATGTATGTGCCCGGCCTAAAACTCGAATAAGCGCGCGTCGCCGCTCGTGCATGTGTGTGTAAGCGTCGTCCTCCCGCACCGCACCGGGGGAAACATTATTCAGTGAGATGCACGATAATTCATAGTAACATGCGCGCGTAAAAAAAATACGAAAAGGCCTTTGGAAGAAGGGGTTTTATAAAAAAACCACTGCATAAAATAAAACAAATAAAATTTATTAAATTCTTCGATATTTGAGCTGTGTCGGTACCGACTTTGCTTTGGAAATTTTAAACTTCTTTTAATACTAATTTACGCCCAAAGTTGTGTTAAAATTGGCAATAAAAACGAATCTTTGGTAGCTTGTAACTTTTTAATAACATTTTATTTTACTATTCTGTTTCCGTACAGACAAATTTAATAATGAGACAAAACGATATCATGTTTAACTTTGGATGTACACTATCAAATACCAGAGTAAAACCCCTCCGAAATTTCTATGGAAATAATGTCGACTAGTGTCACCTTAAGGCTGGCTTTTCACTATGGGATATAATATATATTATATACCGAAATATAAATTATATCCCGCGATTGGCGTTCACACTGTGAGATATATCTTTTAACCAGTGTGCGTTCGTTAAAATTGGTCATTGGATTACCCCCCTTTACCCCGTACACCGTTCTGCGGGGCGAAATACACAGGGGGCGAAATATAATATGAAAATATCGCTCGGTCGATCGAAAAAATATTTATAGCTTGAGATGTAATATATATTATAGCTCAGTGTAAACGGTTCCATATGAAATGTATGGTGAGCGATATTAATTTATATCTCGAGATGTAATATATATTATATTATATCCCATAGTGAAAATCGGGCTTCAGTGTGAAAAGGTACATTTGCTCACGCGGCGATGAGCGATGTTTTCCCCCACCTCACCCGCAGTACGCCCAACTGCCCGCGCGCCGGACTGGACAATTTTACATTGTCGTTACTTTTAAAATATTTAACCAGTTATATATTTTGAACATCAGAAGCGATTAAAATATTTATTTTGATAAAATCCATTTGTTACTGCAAAATGTGTATTGGAAATAAAGTATCAAATTTTATTTTATATGTGGTTCACTATTTTGGCTATAATGGATTACACATAAAAGATAGATATATAATGTTACGGATTTTTGTAGAACTATTTAGGAGAAATAATTCCACTATAAATAATATTTGGGTAACTCTTACAGTTTTTGCACCGCGCGCCAAAATAGCTCTCAGATGACAGACTTTTTCTGACTTACTTAACACTTATCGTTATATTTTGACTAATTTACACAATATCTTTATCAATTATAGCCTATGTGTTATTCTAATGTATGATATATATATAGAATAGAATAGAATAGAAAAGAATAATTTTTTATTCAAAATAGATCACATGTGTAATACTTATTGAAAGTCATTTTTTACTTTACCACTGGTTCGAAAAAAAAACCTCTGTCCTGGGAAGAACCAGCAAGAAACCCAGCGGGACTTTTTTTTAAAGCAAATTTTACAATAATGGTTGTACTAACTATATAAGTACAAAATTTATTTTAGAAACAGCTTGGAAGCGATCACCTCATTCCCAGGGGTTATTATCAACCATGTATTCATTTATACTATAATAACCCTTTTTATACAGTTTCAACTTAACAAAACATTTAAACTTGCTAATGGAGAGAGCCTGTACACTTTCCGGGACCTTGTTGTAATAGCGTATACATTGCCCCAAGAATGAATTACTGACTCTGTGGAGTCGAGAAACTGGTATCACTAGCTTGTGTTGTTCCTAGTGTTTACAGAATGCACATCACTTTTTTTACTAAAACTACCTTTGTTTTTGTGAACATACATAAAATTTTCGTAAATATACTGAGAGGCCAAAGTTAATATATTTATTTCTTTAAATTTATCTCTAAGAGACTCTCTCAGTTTTAGGTTGTAAATAGCTCTAATGGCTCTCTTCTGTAAAACAAAAATAGTTTCTGAATCAGCCGCATGTCCCCATAGCAAAATCCCATAAGACATTATGCTATGGGAATAACTGAAATAAACTAATCTAGCTGTCTCGACACTAGTGAGACCTCTAATCTTTTTTACAGCATAGGCTGCAGAACTTAGTCTGCTTGCTAGTTTGGATATATGGGGGCCCCACTGAAGCTTTGCGTCGAGAGTGATGCCAAGAAAAACAGTGGATTCAACAGGGCTCAGTTCTTCCCCATTTAAAAACACATTGGTACTCAGATTTCTAACATTCGTTGTTGTAAATTTAATACATTTAGTTTTATTTCCGTTTAAATGTAAATTATTAACGTTAAACCAATGCACTAATTTTGATATAGCATTATTCACTTCGTCACATTTAAATGATTTACGTTTAAGTTTAAAAATCAAAGAAGTATCATCAGCAAATAAAACTATATCATGATTAGTAGTAGTATAGTATATATAGTATATATATTATTGTTGTAGTTTCATTAAATACATTCAGTAGTTTTTGCGAAGAAGAGTAACAAACATCCATATATTGTCACAAACTTTCACGTTTGTAATATTATATAAGTAGGATAAAAACAGTGGGCTATTCCGTTGGTACAGGGCCTGCAGAAAGATTTGTTTCATAATTTTCATAGTGACCAAGATAAGGCACGCCTTCTAGCTGTTTCGACTAAGGAATCTAGTCACTGGTGACACGCTTTACCATCAAGTAATCTCGGCACATTACTTGATGGGGAAAGCTTTCGCATTGCCGTAGGAATCCGACTATGAGCGGCGATTTGTCAACACCATCAGTGCCCCTGTGGTAGCAGCGTCGACAAATTTGCGCTCCACGGACTTTCATGTAAGAAAAGTGCTGGCTTCACGACACAGTTCTTTAAACGATGTCGTCCGAGGGGCTCTTGTCTCTATAAATATTCCCTCGGTTTTAGGGTCTTGTGGGATATTTAGAGATGATGGCAGGAGACCCGACGGTATAACATTGATCCCTTGGGAGAAAGATAAAGCTCTAGTGTGGGATTAGACACTCTGGCGACTTCTCATGTCAGGGGTACCTCGTAGAGAGCCGGGGTGGCATCAGAGGCAGCTGAACTGAATAAGTGGCGCAAATATGAGTCTCTGAGAGATGACTACATAGTTGTGCCATTTGCTGTAGTCGTATACGGGTCCACGTGCGGTGAAGTTCCTAAAGGAACTCCATCCGCGGCTGGTCGTTGCTGTTGGTGATAAGAGGGCTTGTTCTTTTTTCGCTCAAAGGCTAAGTATAGCCATTCAGCGGTGAAACGCAGCCAGTGTTCTTGGCACGATACCGCGGGGGAGTAGGACTATATGATAATTAAGTTTCTAGTTTTAGTTTTTTTTTTTAAATAATTGTTATAGTTTTTAACATTATATATAATAGAATAATTATAAAAATAATAATAATATCCTAGTATTTTTGGTCGACATTGCCATTCCTTATGACGAGAACCTCATGAAAGCTGAAACAGATATGCTGACACAATATCTGGACATGGCTCGAGAGGTGACCGACATGTGGGGTGGTCTGCCAGCTAAATCTATTCCTGTGGTCGTTTCTGCGAACGGGTTAATCCCAGTCAGCCTCTCGGGTCATCTGAGGCGACTGGGACACCGTGACGGACCGCTCCAAGCTCAAATGCAGAAGGCGGTGCTCCTCGATACCGCCCGCATCGTCCGCAAGTTTCTTTCCCTTTCCCCCTAACCCTCGGTCGTTTGGTCTCCCCTGCTGAGGGCTTCCGTCTGGTTGGGTTTTTATTTATTTATGTATTTTTATGTATTTATGCTATTTTATTGATATTTACCAACCAGATGAGAAAACTTTATAGATAATCCAAATATCCTAGTAGGATTCATCTTGGCTTTAATACATACATAATACATAACATAAACACTCACGCCTGTCACCCAGTGTAGAGGGGTAGGCAGAGACTATAGACTTCCATTTGGCACGATCCTGACACACCTCTCTCGCTTCCTCCACATCCATATACCTATGCATATACGCTCGTCGGTTAAAGGTACTCTTGATTTGGCCCATTTTTAATATATCGCCAATTTGGTCGATAAACTTTCGCCTAGGGCGACCCTTCCCGACTCTGCCGATCACCTTTGCAACATAAATTTTCTTGAATAAAACTGTTTTTTACGGATTTTATCGCGTTTATTTTATTATTTTTATTCCCGACGTTTAAACGTAAAAAACAGTTTTATTCAATGTGTAGTGTTCGCGTAAATATAAGAAATCATTATAAATTTTCTTTGTCACTCTTTCCTCATTCATTCTTTCTACATGACCAAATTGGCTTTAATAATAATATTTATTTAATTACGGTAATGGTGTTTGGGATCTATATTCACTAATCAATCAATACATGTAAAAAATTGTGTGCACACCACGTTTTCATGTCTGTGCACTATATTTTGCCGGAACCTCTAAAAGGATTTTTCATTAATTATGCTGAAAGTACCTACAACTTTGTTTTATACTGTTTATTTTTGAACAGTATATTATTTATAATATCGGTAAAAACTACTAGATCAATATAATAATAGATAGATAGATAATAGGTCACTTTTATTTATTTTTTAGGTTATTGTGATTTTCATATTTTAATCGCCAATTTCTCAATATTACCGTTAGATGCGGCAAAAGTAATATTACTATTGTAATCTATAGACTACAAATTGACATGCAATTCATTAAGTTACGCCACAATTTGTGATGGGCCCATTCTGCATACAAAATGATCGTCCCTTTTAAAGATGTACCTATTCACGTCAAAACTCGATTCAAAATGTCGAATAATCCGCGATTGAAACCCGTGGCGTAATTTTAAGAACTAATTGGTAGTCGCCATTTTAAAATAATGAAAGTTCGTTTCGTCGACTGCCAGTTTAATTTAATTAAAGTCTAAACGTTCAGTAACAAGCGGTTTATGTATGAAATTGCCGCTTAATATATCAATTTATATTACTTTCACATATTATACGTTTGTGACGGTACAAAGAGGAGCTTAATAATAACTTATATTTTTTTACAGACCGTAAACTGTATATAAAATGTAGTTCAAAGTGAACAAAACATTGTAGAATTGTAATCAAATGTAATTTTTTTTAATTTTTTCTCAGCCAAATTCTCACAACTCGATAGATTGTTGGTAGAGAATACCATGCTATTAATAAAAGTTATATTTAACTAGAATGCTGCTGCTCTGTTTAAAATTTATAAAGACAGACATTTTCGTGCCCAAAAGCCCTCTCAGAAAAGAGAGAAGGCCCAGCAGTGGGATGTATTTACGTTGTGACTTTACTGTAGCTTCTTACACAAACTTTCATGCTCGTTGAGGGGTATGCAGAGATAAAAGACTTTCATTTGGCACAATTCTGACACACCTATCACCTTTAACTATATATAGCTTCTCTGACCATTATCCAGATATTATAATATATAAAAAGTATTATATAACCGGAGAAAGTCAACAAACCAAATACGCAGTTCGTTTAGATATTTCCACAAAGTCATAAATGTCCAATTTGCGAACGTGTTCGTGGAGTTAAGAATTCGAATCAAACGACAATCGACAAAGGGCATGACCACAGACGCTATATCTAAGGATCATAATGAACTTGAAAACATTGCAATATTGTGTCGCACAAAAATCCTTAGGGCTTAAATTTCAACGTCTATAATTTTACAAAGAACTCAAAGCTTTGTGAAAAATAATATTCTTCGCTGTACTAACATTTTATAATATTTTCTCTGTGTGGATAGTATTGAATGATCTATTTATTTTGAAAATATATCTGTTTATAGAACTTAATACTATAGTTTCATTCATTTACGTGGTGAGGACCATGCTGCAATTATAATATGGTTGTAGCACGAATGGGTCGGCTTGACTGGGGAAGGACCACGCTCTCATAGAAAACCAGAGTAAAATGGCAGCTTAATGCTGTTGTGTTTTGTATGGTGAGTGTAGAGAACCGGAGACCCCTTTTACTGAAAAATGTTCCCTCTTAGAACTATAGTGTGACAACGCATCTTCATTTTGATTCTTATTCGAGGATAGGTGTAAATGTCTGTGGGCCACAGCATCCATTTAGCATCAGGTGGACTGTGTGCTCGTTTGTTGTCCTCATTCTATAAAAATTCCCCCTGAATATCGGTGCTGTAATGTACTAGAATCATCAGCAATATAAGGTTGATAAAACGCGTCATAAAAACCGTAATCTAGTTTTATTCATTCAACAATGTTATAAATTATAATGCTTTTGTAATAGATAAACTATATATACAAATATGTCAAATATAAAATGGAAATGAAATTCTGTTAACAAGATAATATTAATTAAAAACTAATTATGTAATTAACTATATAGAGTTATATGGCAGCTTTCTTAATACTTTACTATCTTTAATTATTTCCTTTGCGCTATATTTTGCAATATATCGAGAACTGAAAGAAAATTAATGACGTACTTGTAGACTCTCGAACAAGATACTATTGAGATACAAATAAAATAAATATTATAGAGATATAATAACACATAACATTAACAAGGAACAAAATAACTGAACAGAGTAGAATAATAATAATACTATTCAATATCGTTTACTGTTTTCAGCACTACATTTTTTTAACTAAACATAAGCACGTGGTAGAGCCATGCCGCAGCTATATTATTGTTATATGATCAGGATATATTGGGTTGACTCTCACAGAATACCAACGTAAAATGCAGCTTGACGCTGCCATGTTACGAGTACGTATGGTGAATTTAGAAAATCGGAGACGCTTTTTACTGGATACCATCGGATTCGGATCGGATTACTATCGGATGGACTGTGTGCTCGCTTGTCACCATTATTCTATAAAAATGTGACAAACAGTACCTTACAGTACTGATTGACCGGCCTACCGTCATGTTAGTCGCCTCTCCATGGCAGCCAACTTCAAACAAAGAAATTTACAGATGCGCAGTCACCTCTGAGGACTAGTAGGATATGCCTCACAGCCTCTGATTATACTGGCACTATACTTCTCACACAGCAGTACAAGTATTGCTAGTTCTCCACAGAATTAGTCCAGAGGGTGGGTACCTATCCGGATAGACTTCTAAGCAGAAAAATAATCCTACTTCCTAGCAAATTCCAATAAAATGAAAGAGATTTATCAAGATCGAACTTATATTAATTGGTTTCTATAAAATTTAAGGCGTAATCTCTCATGAAACAATATACGTGCATGGTTTGCTCAATATCCAACAGCTAATGCCGAAGAAAAAACTCGCATGAAATATCGTCATCGGTGACGGTATCCTTGAACGTGTATTGTTATTACTAGACGTTTGCCCGCACCACATATATTGGGTAACAGCAGCATCGAAGACGTTGCCAAGCGTCAACGCCAGCATCAAAGCTGCCAATCATAATAATGCTCTCTAAACGGGAGAGGCTCATGCACAGACCTTTTACATGCTAAAAAATAAACATAATAAAAAATATAAATTTACACATTTACTTTTTTAAATTAAGTAATTAAGTTTACAAAGGGTATAGCTGAAAAAACGTCTAATTAAAGTGCCCATTGAGATTTACACGAAGAGATCTCGAAGATTAATGCAGTTCGTTTAAAAAACAAATTAATTTACAGTGTTTTAGAGATCACACGGGTATTTTTTTATTTTCGTATTTAAGTAGTTTCGAGCCGTGGTTTCTCAGCTAAGCGCATACATTAAGCTTCAAATATCGGGGGTTCGATCCCCGCTGGGACCGATAAAATTGTTGATTACAATTTTAAGTGCTATTACATGGTCAACAGTGAAGAAAAACATCGTGAAGAATCCATCCAGTAGTTTTTGCGTGAATCGTAAATAAACAGACAGACAGACAAAAATTCTTGAAACTATTTATTTGACTCTTGACGAAATAAAGGATAGTAATCCTTTATTTTGTCCCCAAGATTAAATTTTGCAGTTATTAGAATTATAGACACGACTTTTCTACAGATAGTTACGTGTATAAATAATGTCACTACTGCACTGACTTTAAATTTCCCTTCGCGAAAGATTAAACATAATATGTAAAACTTTCTTTGCTTTATCTTTTTTTAAAAGCGTGTTGGAAACCGCAGTTTCTTTAGTCATTTTTAGGAAGACGCTGCTGCCCACCTCCTGATTTGTTTCCCTCTGCCACCTCTTACGACACCCACGGGATGATCCGGGGTACGGATATTCTTACACCGCCAACACACGGTCAGCGGATGTAAAACACACTGAAATTTTATTTAAGCCCACTTGATTTTTTAATTTGTTGCGCTTCTGAGCCTCTGTGAGGTTCAATGACACTGACAATGACAATGAGGTTCAATCCACGACTTTTTCTGCCACCAGGGCGGCGCCACTAGAAAGTGAGATATAATATTTGACAGATTTCATAGCGGGGAAGTTAATTTGTTCGAAAAATGTAAAACAAATTGTTTCTTTTCGTACTATTTGCTATATTTTATATAAATAACATTAAAAATAAATAAAACCAAACCACAGATATTCATAAAAGTAGAAAAAATTAACAAAATGTGGAAAAAAAATTAAAAAGCAAACTACTTACGCACTGTTTTGCGTTTTTTTTTTATAGGATAAGGGTGACAAACGAGCACACAGTCCACCTGATGGTAAGTGGTTGCTGCGGCCCATAAACATTTACATCTATCCTCGTTAGCAAAATGCAGTTGAGATGAGAGCATTAAGAAGTATGATAGGAGTTAAACTGAGTGACAGGATAAGAAATAGTGAGATAAGGAAACGTTGTGGTCTGAAAGAAGATGTAGTGACAAAAATTGAGAAAGGTATGCTGAGATGGTTTGGCCATGTCGAGAGAATGAATGAAGAACGATTGACGAAAAAAGTGTATAAGGCGAGTGTGAATGAAAGTGTTGAAAGGGGTAGACCTAGGCGGCTACATTATTTTTTCATTTATGTATGTTTCGTCTAGCGTAAACACAAGTTGATTACGCACACATAGATTTTGTTCTTGCCCCACTTTTGAACGTCCGCTTTGTAGGGAACTATCGTTCTAGGTGTTATTATTCTAAGATTTTGACCACTTAACACAATATCTTTATCAATTATAGCCTATGTGTTATTCTAATGTATGATATATATTATTGTTGTAGTTTCATTAAATACATTCAGTAGTTTTTGCGAAGAAGAGTAACAAACATCCATATATTGTCACAAACTTTCACGTTTGTAATATTATATAAGTAGGATAAAAACAGTGGGATATTCCGTTGGTACAGGGCCTGCAGAAAGATTTGTTTCATAATTTTCATAGTGACCAAGATAAGGGTCGCCTTCTAGCTGTTTCGACTAAGGAATCTAGTCACTGGTGACGCGCTTTACCATCAAGTAATCTCGGCACATTACTTGATGGGGAAAGCTTTCGCATTGCCGTAGGAATCCGACTATGAGCGGCGATTTGTCAACACTATCAGTGGCCCTGTGGTAGCAGCGTCGACAAATTTGGACTCCACGGACTTTCATGTAAGAAAAGTGCTGGCTTCACGACACAGTTCTTTAAACGATGTCGTCCGAGGGGCTCTTGTCTCTATAAATATTCCCTCGGTTTTAGGGCCTTGTGGGATATTTAGAGATGATGGCAGGAGACCCGACGGTATGACATTGATCCCTTGGGAAAAAGGTAAAGCTCTAGTGTGGGATTAGACACTCTGGCGACTTCTCATGTCAGGGGTACCTCGTAGAGAGCCGGGGCGGCATCAGAGGCAGCTGAACTGAATAAGTGGCGCAAATATGAGTCTCTGAGAGATGACTACATATTTGTGCCATTTGCTGTAGAGACTATCAGTCCGTGGGGTCCACGTGCGGTGAAGTTCCTAAAGGAACTCCATCCGCGGCTGGTCGTTGCTGTTGGTGATAAGAGGGCTTGTTCTTTTTTCGCTCAAAGGCTAAGTATAGCCATTCAGCGGTGAAATGCAGCCAGTGTTCTTGGCACGATACCGCGGGGGAGTAGGACTATATGATAATTAAGTTTCTAGTTTTAGTTTTTTTTAAATAATTATTATAGTTTTTAACATTATATATAATAGAATAATTATAAAAATAATAATAATATCCTAGTATTTTTGGTCGACATTGCCATTCCTTATGACGAGAACCTCATGAAAGCTGAAACAGATAAGCTGACACAATATCTGGACCTGGCTCGCGAGGTGACCGACATGTGGGGTGGTCTGCCGGCTGAAATTATTCCTGTGGTCGTTTCTGCGAGCAGGTTAATCCCAGTCAGCCTCTCGGGTCATCTGAGGCGACTGGGACAACGTGACGGACCGCTCCAAGCTCAAATGCAGAAGGCGGTGCTCCTCGATACCGCCCGCATCGTCCGCAGGTTTCTATCCCTTTCCCCCCTAACCCTCGGCCGTTTGGTCTCCTCTGCCGAGGGCTTCCATCTGGTTGGGTTTTTATTTATTTATGTATTTTTATGTATTTATGTTATTTTATTGATATTTATGTATGTTTATATCTTTCGTTTACATTTATATATTTAAACAGACCAACCAGATGAGAAAACTTTATAGATAATCCAAATATCCTAGTAGGATTCATCTTGGCTTTAATACATACATAATACATAACATAAACACTCACACCTGTCACCCAGAGGGGTAGGCAGAGACTATAGACTTCCATTTGGCACGATCCTGACACACCTCTCTCGCTTCCTCCACATCCATATACCTACGCATACACGCTCGTCGGTTAAAGGTACTCTTGATTTGGCCCATTTTTAATATATCGCCAATTTGGTCGATAACCTTTCGCCTAGGGCGACCCTTCCCGACTCTGCCGTTCACCTCTGCAACATAAATTTGCCTTGTCACTCTTTCCTCATTCATTCTTTCTATATAACCAAATTGGCTTTAATAATAATATTTATTTAATTACGGTAATGGTGTTTGGGATCTATATTCACTAATCAATCAATACATGTAAAAAAATAGTGTGCACACCACGTTTTTATGTCTGTGCACTATATTTTGCCGGAACCTCTAAAAGGATTTTTCATTAATTATGCTGAAAGTACCTACAACTTTGTTTTATACTGTTCATTATTGAACAGTATAATATTATTTATAATATCGGTAAAAACTACGAGATCAATATAATAATAGATAGATAGATAATAGGTCACTTTTAGTTTGTTTTTAGGTTATTGTGATTTTCATATTTTAATCGCCAATTTCTCAGTATTCCCGTTAGATGCGGCAAAACTAATATTACTATTGTAATCTATAGACTATAAATTGACATGCAATTTATTAAGTTACGCCACAATTTGTGGTGGGCCCATTCTGCATACAAAAAGATCGTCCCTTTTAAAGATGTATTCACGTCAAAACTCGGTTCAAAATGTCCAATAATCCGCGATTGAAGCCCGTGGCGTAATTTCAACAGTGGTAGAGCCACGCGGCAGCTTTTGCTGTCGCACGGATGGGCCGGCTCGAACCGGGGTGGTACCACGACCTCACAGAATACCAGCGTGAAGTAGAGGTTTACCTCTGCGTTTCGCTTGGTGAGTGCAGATGCCGGAGGACCTTTTTACTGGAAATGAGGCATTCCATCTTAGTCCTCACGGGTGACAACGCATCTGCATTTAGATTCGCAAACGAGGATAGATGTAGATGTCTATGGGTCGCAGCAACCACTTACCATCAGGTGGACTGTGTGCTCGTTTGTCACCCTTATCCTATAGAAAAAATAACTAATTGGTAGTCGCCATTTTAAAATAAGGAAAGTTCATTTCGTCGACTGCCAGTTTAATTTAATTAAAGTCTAAACGTTCAGTAACAAGCGGTTTATGTATGAAATTGCCGTTTAATATGTCAATTTATATTACTTTCACATATTATACGTTTGTGACGGTAAAAAGAGGAGCTTAATAATAACTTATATTTTTTACAGACCGTAAACTGTATATAAAATTTAGTTCAAAATGAACAAAACATTGTAGAATTGTAATCAAACTAGAGCCCAATGACTTCGTCAATCTTACTTAGCGGTACCATGTAGCGACATCTATGGAAATGTATTAAATAAAGAACGATGTATTTAGCGCGTCAAATTTTCATATCGATATACATCGCAAACGCTTCCGTAGATAGATAATAGATGGCGCTAGAGTAGTCAAGTGAGCTCGGCCACGGTCCTTATTGCTTTGTAAGAGAGATGTAATTTTTTTTAACTTTATCTCAGCCAAATTCTCACAACTCGATAGATTGTTGGCAGAGAATACCATGCTATTAATAAAAGTTATATTTAACTAGAATGCCGCTACTCTGTAAAATTTATAAAGACAGACATTTTCGTGCCCAAAAGCCCTCTCAGAAAAGAGAGAAGGCCCAGCAGTGGGACGTATTTATGTTGTGACTTTACTGTAGCTTCTTACACAAACTCTCATGCTCGTTGAGGGGTATGTAGAGATAAAAGACTTCCATTTGGCACATTTCTGACACACCTATCACCTTTAACTATATATAGCTTCTCTGACCTTTATCCAGATATTGTAATATATAAAAAGTATTATATAACCGGAGAAAGTCAACAAACCAAATACAATGCCGCAGTTCGTTTAGATATTTCCACAAAGTCATAAATGTCTAATTTGCGAACGTGTTCGTGGAGTTAAGAATTCGAATCAAACGACAATCGACAAAGGGCATGACCACAGACGCTATATCTAAGGATCATAATGAACTTGAAAACATTGCAATATTGTGTCGCACAAAAATCCTCAGGGCTTAAATTTCAACGTCTATAATATTACAAAGAACTCAAAGCTTTGTGAAAAATAATATTCTTCGCTGTACTAACATTTTATAATATTTTCTCTGTGTGGATAGTATCGAATGATCTATTTCTTTTGAAAATATATCTGTTTATAGAACTTAATACTATAGTTTCATCCATTTACGTGGTGAGGACCATGCTGCAATTATAATATGGTTGTAGCACGAATGGGTCGGCTCGACTGGGGAAGGACCACGCTCTCATAGAAAACCAGAGTAAAATGGCAGCTTAATACTGTTGTGTTTTGTATGGTGAGTGTAGAGAACCGGAGACCCCTTTTACTGAAAAATGTTCCCTCTTAGAACTATAGTGTGACAACGCATCTTCATTTTGATTCTTATTCGAGGATAGGTGTAAATGTCTGTGGGCCACAGCATCCATTTAGCATCAGGTGGACTGTGTGCTCGTTTGTTGTCCTCATTCTATAAAAAATTCCCCCTGAATATCGGTGCTGTAATGTACTAGAATCATCAGCAATATAAAGTTGATAAAACGCGTAATAAAAACCGTAATCTAGTTTTATTCATTCAACAATGTTATAAAATATAATGCTTTTGTAATAGATAAACTATATATACAAATATGTCAAATAAAAAATGGAAATGAAATTCTGTTAACAATAAAAACTCATTATGTAATTAACTATATAGAGTTATATGGCAGCTTTCTTAATACTTTACTATCTTTAATTATTTCCTTTGCGCTATATTTTGCAATATATCGAGGACTGAAAGAAAAATTAATGACGTACTTGTAGACTCTCGAACAAGATACTATTGAGATACAAATAAAATAAACATTATAGAGATATAATAACACATAACATTAACAAGAAACAAAATAACTGAACAGAGTGGAATAATAATAATACTATTCAATATTGTTAACTGTTTTCAGCACAAATTTTTTTTAACTAAACATAAGCACGTGGTAGAGCCATGCCGCAGCTATATTATTAATACACGATCAGGATATATTGGGTTGACTCTCACAGAATACCAACGTAAAATGCAGCTTGACGCTGCCATGCTCCTAGTACGTATGGTGAATTTAGAAAATCGGAGACGCTTTTTACTGGACACCATCGGATTCGGATCGGATTACTATCGGATGGACTGTGTGCTCGCTGGTCACCCTTATTCTATAAAAAAGTGACAAACAGTACCTTCCAGTACTGATTGACCGGCCTACCGTCATGTTAGTCGCCTCTCCATGGCAGCCAACTTCAAACAAAGTAATTTACAGATGCGCAGTCACCTCTGAGGACTAGTAGGATATGCCTCACAGCCTCTGATTATACTGGCACTATACTTCTCACACAGCAGTACAAGTATTGCTAGTTCTCCACAGAATTAGTCCAGAGGGTGGTACTTACCTGGATAGACTTCTAAGCAGAAAAATAATCCTACCTCCTAGCAAATGCCAACAAAATGAAAGAGATTATCTTATATATGAAGATCGAACTTATATTGATTGGTTTTTATGTAATTTAAGGAATAATATCTCATGAAACAATATACGTGCATGGTTTGCTCAATGTCCAACAGCTAAAACCGAAGAAAAAATCGCATGAAATATCGTCATCGGCGACGGTATCCTTGAACGTGTATTGTTGTTACTGGACGTTCGCCTGCACCACATATATTGGGTAACAGCAGCATCGAAGACGTTGCTAAACGTCAACGCCAGCATCAAAGCTACCAATAATACTCTCTAAAACGGGAGAGGCTAATGCACAGACCTTTTACATGCTAAAAAATAAACATAATAAAAAATATAAATTTACACATTTACTTTTTTAAATTAAGTAATTAAGTTTACAAAGGGTATAGCTGAAAAAACGTCTAATTAAAGTGTTAAACTGCCCATTGAGATTTACACGAAGAGATCTCGAAGATTAATGCAGTTCGTTTAAAAAACAAATTAATTTACAGTGTTTTAGAGATCACACGGGTATTTTTTTATTTTCGTATTTAAGTAGTTTTGAGCCGTGGTTTCTCAGCTAAGCGCATACAGTAAGCTTCAAATATCGGGGGTTCGATCCCCGCTGGGACCGATAAAATTGTTGATTACAATTTTAAGTGCAAAGTGTTGATTACGTGGTCAACAGTGAAGGAAAACATCGTGAAGAATCCATCCAGTAGTTTTTGAGTGAATCGTAAATAAACAGACAGACAGACAAAAATTCTTTAAATTTGACTCTTGACGAAATAAAGGATAGTAATCCTTTATTTTGGCCCCAAGATTAAATTTTGCAGTTATTAGAATTACAGACACGACTTTTCTACAGATAGTTACGTGTATAAATAATGTCACTAGTGCACTGACTTTAAATTTCCCTTCGCGAAAGATTAAACATAATATGTATAACTTTCTTTGCTTTATCTTTTTTAAAAGCGTGTTGGAAAGCGCAGTTTTTTTAGTCATTTTTAGGAAGACCCTGCTGCCCACCTCCTGATTTGTTTCCCTCTGCCACCTCTTACGACACCCACGGAATGATCCGGGGTACGGATATTCTTACACCGCCAACACACGGTCAACGGATGTAAAACACACTGAAATTTTATTTAAGCCCACTTGATTTTTTAAATTGTTGCGCTTCTGAGCCTCTGTGAGGTTCAATGAGGGCATCCACGACTTTTTATGCCACCAGGGCGGCGCCACTAGAAAGTGAGATATAATATTTGACAGATTTCATAGCGGGGAAGTTAATTTGTTCGGAAAATGTAAAAGTAATTGTTTCTTTTCGTACTATTTGCTATATTTTATATTAATAACATTAAAAATAAATAAACCAAAACACAGATATTCATAAAAGTAGAAAAAATTTAAAAAATGTGGAAAAAAAATTAAAAAGCAAACTACTTACGCACTGTTTTGTGTATTAACATAATATCCTAAAAACTGATAAACTTTTATTAAAAACTACCTTCTCAATTACATTGTGTCAAGAAAGTCTACTGTGACAAGAAAGTCTACTGCGCGTTCGTAGATCTAGAAAAGGCCTATGATAGAGTGGTGAGGATTCAATTGTGGTCAGCACTGTCCGTGAACGGTGTGAGCAGTATCCTCATACGAGCAATGCAATCTCTTTATAGGGATTCTAGTGCTTGTGTAAGGATAAACGGGGCATACACTGAATGGTTTAATATCGAAAAAGGTGTTAGACAGGGACGTGTAGCGTCACCGTGGCTGTTTAATCTGTTCATGGACAATTGTTTAACAGATTTAAAAGAGAATGAAAGTGGGTTGAGAATGAATGAATTACTCGTCAAATGTTTTCTCTATGCTGATGACCAAGTATTACTTGCGTCTTCGGCCGAGGAGTTGCAGGAGATGGTATCTGCTATGAGTGGAGCTTTTGTTAGAAAGGGAATGAAGATGAATGTAAGGAAGATGAAAGTGATGGTGTTTGAAAAAGATGAGGCAGTGACAGACTGCAATATCGTGATTGAAGATGAACAAATTGAACAGGTGAAAGAGTTTGTGTATCTGGGGTCAAAGTTTACAAGAGATGGAAATTGTGAGAGTGATATCGAAAGAAGAGTGAATGCAGGAAAAATAGTGAATGAAGCTTTGCACTCCTTTATGAGCAGTCGGAAGGTGTCTAACACGGCTCGTTTGTCTGTGCATGAGGGGGTGTTGGTTCCGACACTCATGTACGAAAGTGAAAGTTGGGTATGGAAGAAGAAACATGAAAGCAGAATAAATGCAGTTGAGATGAGAGCATTAAGAAGTATGATAGGAGTTAAACTGAGTGACAGGATAAGAAATAGTGAGATAAGGAAACGTTGTGGTCTGAAAGAAGATGTAGTGACAAAAATTGAGAAAGGTATGCTGAGATGGTTTGGCCATGTCGAGAGAATTAATGAAGAACGATTGACGAAAAAAGTGTATAAGGCGAGTGTGAATGAAAGTGTTGAAAGAGGTAGACCTAGGCGGACTTTTCTAGACCAAATCAGGGACGTCTTGAAAAAAGGCCAGGTCAAGAGTACCCTAAACCGCAAAGCATGTATGAAGGGAATAATGAAAGTGGACGAAGCGAAACAAGTATGTAAGGATCGTAGCAAGTGGAAAGAAGTGGTCTCTGCCTACCCCTACGGGAAAGAGGCGTGATTATATGATTATAATGATGAACAAAAAACTTTACCTACCTACGCGGCATCTGGTGAACAGAAAATTATTAGCCCTCATTAAAACTATACAGCCTTATGAAACCCTCCAAATTTTAAATGAATTAAACATAAGTGCAAAAACACCAGCACACGGTGCACCATGCTGAATGGATGGCCCATGAAAACCTAAAGAATAAAAGAGCACACATATTCTCTACTAGTCGACTCATGCCATCAGGTGGATACCTGATGGCATGAGTCGACTAGTAGAGAATATTTAATAGCATTAAGTCCGTCCTTTGTATTCTTTTGTAATAGGGAATACAATAAAGAAGACAGTAGAAGCAATTATTTACCATCAAGTGGACTCTGTGCTCGTTTGACACCCTTATTTTAAAAAAAAAGCTAACGTAATGAATCCTGTTTTAAAACGTATTGTTACGAGCTTGGGGTTCGAGACAATTAAAAACTGCCGATTGATTTACCAAAATTTACACTTTAATTATAAAACGCTAATTAAAACTTATAAAACACACTTATAATAAAACACAATTGTACTACTTTAGTTCGCAGTTATATCACTTCGAAGTATTCGCTTATATCGCCAATTCAATACTGACTCGGTCGTGGTCTATACCGGCGTTATATAGGGCCTCAGATAGTTTCCAGAACCTTCTACTGTAGCGACATCTAGAATGTTCGAATACATATCGGTCCCGAAATTTCTAGAAGGATCTTGACTCTCCTAGTTCTGCTACTCGACACTAGAGGGCGCTGATGGTAACTAGTCTTGTCATGTACAAGACATTAATAGTGGCGCGCAACAGTATTTATATTGTTAACAACCGTGCACAGGAGGTTTGTTCCCCTTTATGATACCACTATTTAACAAAGTTAAGACGACCAATCAACTAACACCTAATGTTAGTTGGTTGGTTAGATTTTAATTATGTTAATTGAAAAAAGAACTTTAAAAATTAAAGTTCTGAATACGTATTCGCTAGACAGCATTGTTCTGCAGCATTCTTTTTCACACCAGTTGATGATTGGTAAAATATATTTAGCTGTATGATCCATTTTTACAGTAGTGTGCCAAACATATTATCAAACATCTAATGCGTTGTTTAACCTGTAGTCTATATGTCAATACTTATGTGTTAGGACTCCTTTTTTGCCTGTAATTCCGTTCGACACAAACGTAAAAATTAATTGTAGTGTCAAAAATTAAAATTTAATGATTTGCAAATTAAAATCATTAACACCAGTATAATCTGTACGTTCACTTTTGTCCAAGCACAACACATTGTACTTATAGCTATAGTTATTCTGCTATTACAGCATGTTGGTGACGCGAACTATAACATACGAACAGCATCCAATACGCCTAAACAAGTTTTCAATTCAAAATATCTCGTTTCTACTACCACGGTTCTTTCATATATAAATTTATATGAGAATTACTAAAAAAACTTAATAGTAAGATTTTGCTGAAACCGATGCTGGACGATCTTAGCAAGGCAAGCCTTGAGGTTGGACTTGATGATCATGTCAAAGACAAAGTTGATGACAAACGGCACACATCACAAGATTACTGTCGAGGGTGTCGAGATTGCATACGTCGATGAGTATATGTATTTGGGCCAAATAGTCTCTTTCCAGGCAAGACAAGTTGCAAGACGCAACGTAAACGCCTGGAATATGTCAGACATGGTCTTTGACAGTCCAGCAGAGGGCCACACTTGAGGTTTGCCAAAGAGCAACGGAACTGAATATTCTGGACTGGAATAAGCTATTTAGGAAGCGGTTGTTCGGCGCTTTCTAAGTCTGAGTATTTGTTTAGATGTAACCTAGTAGCCAGGATTCTGCACCAGGAGCTCGCTCTGAAATACTGTTTCATGGATCGGAAACTGCCATATTATAAATACTTGCTGAAAGCTGTGCTCGAAAATGACCGTGCCAGATTCTATTGGGACCGAACCATCATCACAGACAGGACTATTCTTGCGAATTAGCCTAATATTGTGCCGATGGACTGGGCACAGTCAAGTATATTTTTGGTCGACATTACCATTCCTTATGACGAGAAACTCGTGAAAGCCGAAACAGATAAGCTGACAAAATATCTGGACTTGGTTTACAAGGTGACCGACATGTGGGGTGGTCTGCCCACCGAAATTAATCCAGTGGTCGTTTCTGCGAACGGGCTAATCCCGGTGAGCCTCTCAAGTCATTTGAGGCAACTGGGACGCCGTGACGGACCGCTCCAAACTCAAATCCAGAAGGCAGTGCTCCTCTATACTGTCCGCATTGTCTTTCTCTTTCCCTCTAACCCTCGGCCGTTTGGTCTCCCCTGCCGAGGGCTTCCATCTGGTTGGAATTTTGTTTATATATGTATTATTTATTTATGTTAGTATATTAAATATATATTGATGTTTATTTATTATTTCCTTTAATATATTTATTCAGCCCAACCAGATGAGAATACTCTATAAATACCCCAAATAATAATAATAGTAAGTTTACTGAGCAGGCTCTCGGTCTCTAAAGTTAAATCGATGTTTTCACATTTATGAAAGAAACGATACGTTGGCGGATCATCAGAGTCCTTATTGGCCTCGAATAAGGTTTAAAAATTTGATACCCAATTGTTATGAGCTCCTCACCTGCGCAAAGGTTTCTAAAACTTTTTGTCGAGAGCAGCAAATCGATGATCTTATATTAGGGTTATGTGTATAGACCTAAAGTAATTGTGTGTTGACATTTCATATTTAAATATACATAGAATGTTGATTAAAGAGAGTAAGATTTTATGCTGGCTCTATACAGATCTATACAGAAAATGCGGCATATTATAACACACTATTGTGTAGCTTATTCTTATTATATTAATGATGTATAATTTTTTTTATAGGATAGGGTGACAAACGAGCACACAGTCCACCTGATGGTAAGTGGTTGCTGTGGCTCATAGACATCTACATTTATCCTCGTTTGCGTATCAAAGTGCAGATGCGTTGTCACCCGTGAGGGTCTCCGGTTCTCTACACTCACCATACGAAACACAGCAGTGTTAAGCTGCTATTTTACGCTGGTATTCTGTGAGAGCGTGGTCCTTCCCCGGTCGAGCCGACCCATTCGTTCTACAACTATAATACTAATATAGCTGCAGCATGGCTCTACCACGTTGAGACGTGAATTAAGACGCAAATAAAATAAAATGCAATAACACTAAACGCTTACATAAAAAATAAGTAAATACGTTATGTAAGACTAGTGAGGATATTTTACGTTATTTAAAATTAATATTTAAATAAAAATAAGGTTCGCCTACGCGGATTCCAGATGTGGAGGATCATACGCCTTCCCTGTTGGACCTTCTACTGACCTCTCATCCGGACGGATATCAGGTTTCCGTCGATGCCCCTCTTGGCTCTTCGGACCACTGTCTGATCCGGAGTATGGTGCCACTCACGCTCCCTTCGCGGTTGCGTTCTGCAGGTTGCCGCCGTGTTTGGCATTACAGGTCGGCGGATTGGAACGGAATGCGGTCTTTCTTTGCATCCTACCCATGGGGGCGGGTTTGCTTCTCGCTGGATGATCCCAGCGTTGTTGCTGACTCTGTCACTGATGTGGTGCTACAGGGAATGGAACTATTTATTCCATCATCTGTGGTACCCATCGGAGGCAGATCTCAGCCTTGGTTTGGTCGCTCCTGTAAAACTGCATTACGCAGTAAGCAGGAGTGTTATCAAGCCTGGGCTGCGGCTTCGGCGACTCGGGATGTAAACACCAGCATACTTAAAAAGAAGTATAACTTCATCTCCAGGTCGTTCAAAAGAGTTATTGCCAAGGCACAAGTCAGAGCACATAGGCAGAATTGGCGAGAAACTAGTTCGCCTTCCTTCGGGAACCCGTGCATTCTGGTCTCTCGCCAAGGCTGTCCAAGGGAATTTCTGTAAGCCATCACTACCATCTCTGCACAGGGAGGACGACTCACTGGCCCATGACGCAAAACACAAAGCCGACCATTTAGGCTCCCTTTTTGCGTCCAACTCGACTCTTGATGACGGGGGGAAAACACCGCCGACCATCCCGCGGTGTGAGTGCTCCATGCCGGATGTGCTGTTCTCACAGCGCTCGGCTCGCAAAGCACTTCTCTCCCTGGACATCCAGAAGTCGAGTGGGCCTGACGGAATGCCCCCAATTGTGCTGAGGACGTGTGCTCCGGAGTTGGCACCGGTCCTAACGCGTCTTTTCCGGTACTCCTATTCCCAAGGCGTAGTCCCGAATTCATGGAAGACAGCTTTTGTCCACCCGATCCCTAAAAAAGGCGACTGCTCAAACCCGTCCAACTATAGGCCTATCGCGATCACCTCCTTGTTCTCCAAAATAATGGAATCCATTATCAACTGCCAGCTCTCGTTTTCGTCGGGGTCGATCAGCTGGTGACCTTCTGGTCTACCTGACCCATAGATGGGCGGAGGCAGTAGAGCCCAAGGGGGAGGCGTTGGCCGTTAGTCTGGACATTGCGAAGGCCTTCGATCGGGTTTGGCACAAAGCGCTTCTTTCGAAGCTCCCTTCCTATGGGCTTCCCGAGAAATTGTGCGATTGGATCACCAGCTTCCTTGCAGATCGGAGCATCAAGGTCGTTGTAGACGGTGCATGTTCTGACTACAAGCCTATTAACGCTGGTGTTCCACAAGGCTGTGTGCTTTCACCAACGCTGTTTCTTCTGCATATCAATGATATGTTGCTAACTGGTAACATTCATTGCTATGCGGATGATAGCACTGGTGATGCTCTATACACCGGCCGTGCCAATATTTCTCGGGAAAACGTCTCCGAGCACCGGAACAAACTTGTGTCTGAAGTCGAGTCTGTGCTGGACAAAGTCTCGAACTGGGGGCGACTAAATCTAGTCCAGTTTAATCCTCAGAAGACACAAGTTTGCGCGTTTACCGCTAAAAAGAACCCCTTTGTCGTATCTCCTCAGTTTCAAGGCACTCCCCTGGTTGCCTCAGCCAGTATCGGAATGCTCGGCGTCGACATATCGAATGACGTGCAGTTTCGTGGTCACTTGGAAGAGAAGGCCAAATTGGCCTCTAAAAAGCTTGGCGTGCTCAGCAGAGCGGGACAGTATTACATGCCGGCACACCGCCTGCAACTTTACAAGGCGCAGGTTCGGCCTCACATGGAATACTGTTCCCATCTCTAGGCAGGGGCTCCCCAGTGCCAGCTCCTTCCACTTGACCGCATCCAGTGCAGAGCGGCTCGAATCGTCGACGACCGAGTCCTTTCCGATCGGCTCGACTCATTGGCGCTGCGAAGAGATGTTGCATCTCTTTGCATTTTCTTTCGCACCTACCATGGGGAGTGCTCTGAGGAATTGTTCGGGTTAATCCCAGCCGCCAAATTTCACGAACGCACATCGCGGCAGATCTCCCGATACCATCCACACCATCTGGATGATTGGCGGTCCACCACTGTGCGATTTAGAAGATGTTTTCTTCCTCGCACGACTTCCTTGTGGAATCGATTACCATCAGCGATTTTTCCGGACCGATACGACTAAGGGACCTTCAAGAAAAGAGCGTACTCCTTTTTAAAAGGCCGGCAACGCATCTGCAATTCCCTCCCTGGTGTTGCAGTTGTTCATGGGCGGCGGTAGTCACTTACCATCAGGTGAGCCGCATGCTCGTTTGCCCCCTCTCCTATAAAAAAAAATAAGGTTTTTAAACGTTATTTTATAAGATCTCGGAAACAAAGATATAAAAATAGTCTTGCTTTATAGTAAATTTTGGCAAAATGTCGAAAAGTCGCGGTTAGTACGGCGTTACTCGGACCGGTATTTTCGTGCTCATATTAAATATAACTTATTTGTCTACCGAACATTGCTTGCCTAGACAAAGGTCAAGGGTAGAATCCTCATATAAGTCCAGGTGAAGAGTTCCCACAAAGGACCAAATTTATTACCGTCAATGGAGACCCAGGCAGGATAACTTGGCGGACTGCCAGCTCATAACTTTTGTATTGTTAGTCTCTGACCAATAAAGGAAGATAGACATAATCCTCCGTACATTTCATGTGACGCCAATATCAATCCGAAGCTATGCTCAACTTATTTTTGTTTTCTTAAGTTCTATTTTATTTGATGGACGTCCGTCATTTTAACATATTTGTTAATTGCCATCTTAAGTGCTGAATAAAAATGTGGAGGAAAACATACACATAATACACAACAAGTAAACCTGTATATTTTAGCAATAACAATATTTCGAAGATATTTGAAATCAGCAAATTTAATACTCCATAATCTTTTCAGAAATCAGCTTGTGCCCAGGAGGGCGTATAATCTCCGCTACTATAGATTTGTAAAATTAAGCTCACTATTCATAATGTTGTGTATTTTCATTTATTTGTTAAAGTAAATATTTTTTCTTATATCTATATTTCTTTATTGTATTAAATATCATACTTGTAGCACGAATATGTTGACTCGATAGAGAAAGGCTCACGCTCTCAAAGAAATAATTAGAATAATACCAGCGTTAAATAGCAGCTTAATGCACGCTCTGTGGCCTAATTAGCTTTATGAGTTTTAACATATGAATATTGTAATATTCGTCTTAGTTGACATAATATAGTTTTTTTTTATGAACTTTTTCACGCAGTCGTGGATTTTCAATTAGTGTTTAAACTTTTGACAGACAGTGCGATTTACCATCTAGGCCTGCATCACCACTTAGCACCAGATGGGATTGCGGTCAAGTACTGGCTTACAATAATTAAAAAAACGTATGATATACGTGTCACTGCTGGACACAGACTTCTTCTAATTTCTGAAAGGATTATTGAGAGCCGTGTTGGATAAGGGGCTAATCTGAAAATTTTACAGTACACGAGTGACCCGGGTTATATCCTTGCCGGAACCTTACAATTTGATTACATACAATTTTATATTCGAGTTTTTAATTTATTTCTATGAATTCGAATACTGATACTTATAAAGCAATACAACAATTCAATACAAACACTCACGCCTGTCACCCAGAGGGGTAGGCAGAGACTACGGACATCCATTTGGCGCGATCCTGACACACCTCTCTCGCCTCCTTTACATCTATATATCTACGCATACACGCTCGTCGGTTGAAGGTACTCCTATTCTGGCCCAATTTTAATGTATCGCCGATTTGGTCGATAAACCTTCGTCTAGGGCGTTCCTTCCCGACCCTGCCGTTCACTTCTGCAACATAAATTTGCTTAGTCACTCTTTCCTCGTTAATTCTTTCTAAATGACCAAACCACCGAAGCATTCCTTTCATAATCCTTGTCACAACGTCATCTTGCAAACCACACTTTTCTCTTATCACACTATTTCTCACCCTGTCATTCAGATTCAGCCCTAGCATACTCCTTAAAGACCGCATTTCTACAGCATTTATTCTACTCTCATGCTTTTTCTGCCAGACCCAACTTTCACTACCATACATTAAAGTAAGGAACTTATAAAGCACTTAAGGGGAACCACTGGGTTTTGTTACAGATTTTATAGTTATTCTTTTGATCCTTAATAATTTCTTCCATAGGACTGTTTGAACTTCCAAAGCAGTGACCGGTAGAGAACATCTGAAAGCATTAAGCCCGCCTTTGTACTTTTGTGTGCAACAATAATAAAAATTTCATTAGTTTCAATAGTAAATAAATAACCAAAAAATTTCAATATTACCAAAAAAATAAAGCACATATTTAATGAAAAAATCTCACCGCAAATATTCACCAGGTGAGCGTCATCTGCTTTGATTAAAGTCAGGTTTAAAAGCGATGGTCCGTTGAGTAAACACATTATATCATTTGCGAGTCGTACAAAAATTACGACACAGTCAGGAGTCAATCTTAAACAAAAAGCTTCAATGCTGTTTAAACGCACTCCACCTAATTCAAAGCCCCCTGTATCAGAGACTGACTCGGAATGCATGGATGGTAGTACATCCGATGTACAATCGATCGACAAAACCACTAATAGAAATACAGGGCGTTTGAAACGGAAGCGAGAAAGTGAGCTTTCTTGTTTCATGGACCAGGTACGAGATATTTTTTCATAATTTGTATTAGATCAAAAGTCAAATTAGAAACTCTGGAGTTTAATTTATCCGAAATTAAAAGTCGAAATGAAAGTTTATACTTGACAATGTATGCCTTATCAGATAAATACGACGATTTCCAAAAGGAGTGGGAATCTTTTCGACGGAAACATAAATAACACATTTCCTACATTAAGCATCTTAAAAATAAGGAGGAAAGCTTGGAGAGACAGTCCTGTGTTACTAAATTAGAGATAAAAAACGAACCAAAAACTCCAAATGAAACTAAGCAGGTACTTTCAGACGCTGTGAAAAAAATCGGTAATATTTTAAATTTATATCTGTTAATTAACAAAACTAATGATATAAAAGATGTCTACAGAACTTTCGCTAAAAGGGACAATATCAAGCCGATTATTTTTCAGTTGAATTCAGTACTTACTAAAGAAGGTATGTTGTAAAACCTTAAAAAACTAACTTTTGAAGAAAAAAGAAATTAATTAATTACAGGTTTATTTGACACAAATAGTCAGAAAAAACCTATATTTATTTCGGAAAGTCTATTTGCAAAGGGAAGACGAGAGATGTCGCTAAGAGGCTAAGAAGAGGGAGTAAAATTATAAGATACTTAGAAATAAAAAACTTACTTTCAAATAACCAATTTGGTTTTAGAACTGGCAAATCAACTTATGATGAATGTGGTCCATGAATTTGTGGATCATGTGGTAAGGAATATTGACGCTGGCAAAAAAACAATGGGCATATTTGTCGATCTAGCAAAAGCTTAAACTAGTCCTTAGTCCTCACGGGTGACAACGCATCTACATTTTGAATTGTAATAGAGGATAGATGTAGATGTCTATGGGCCGCAGCAACCACTTACCATCAGGTGGACTGTGTGCTGGTTTGTCACCCTTATCCTAAAAAAAAAAAGCTTTTGACACAGTTTCGGTGCCAACACTACTTAACAAACTAGGCAGGCTGGGAATTCGAGGTAATCAGTTGAAATACATTGAAAATTACCTTTTAAATCACTGTTAATGCACCAAGATTGACGACATTATTAGTGTTGACCTCCCTATTACTTATGGTGTGCCTCAAGGCAGTATATTAGGGTCAACCGTCTTTCTAGCCTATTTAAATGACCTTTGTGAACTTTGTCTAGAAGGTGGCAAAATAATCTCTTATGCGGATGACCCTGCGCTCTTGTTCTCAGCTGACAAGTGGGAGGATATTTATAGAATGGCGCAGGAGGGCTTTAACACTATGTATCACTGGTTAAAGTTTAATGTGTTGACTTTAAACGCAGAAAAACCTATATTTATACCTTTCTCTATGCGAAATACCACCTCATCAACTCCTTCGCTTTGTCTGATTGCGCATGATTGCTGCAATATTCATGTATGCCGTTGGCCTTCATTTACTGTACCAATATAGATAAATACCATGGTATACTTATAGATATTTTTTTCATTCCAACCTCATTTTAATTTTATTACTGCGAGGTTTAGAAATCTGATATACGTTTTTACAAATATAAGGAATGTAGCAGATCCGTTTAACAGATCTACCTGGTTCTTGGAAAATCTATTGTGAGTTACGGCCTTACTGTACACCAGAGAAGTGCACCAAAAACGACTATTAAACCACTTGAAATAGCTCAAGGACTTAGGGTGTCACCTTGAAAAATACCTTTCCTAATAAATATCTGTTCATTTCTTACAATGTTGTCGTGGTAATTGAATTGGAGTGTAGTTTTCCAGCGGGACATGATGTAAAAAGTCTATTATGAGCCCTTCACAAGCTCAGTGCTGAAGATAGGCCTCAGCAAAGAAATGCCTTAAAGCTTTTTTTTATGGACTTGAAATAATGTTTAATTTTAATTAAATTAAAATTACGCTTAATTCAAATTACACAAATAATAACTCCGCTCCAACACGGACGTTATAGTTAGAAGTAATATGCACAGTCCACGCATTTAATATCAAAGCAACAAGATAATTTTATTATAATCAGTTTCCTGTTCACCTCACTACAGAAGTGCATCGTTAGTACAGAGAAGAGCAGAATAAATCAACGTGCAATGTACGAAGCGAAACTTATTTTATGGTAAATATAAAACAGAATAGATTTTTTTTTATTTTAATTGCATATGACTTTTATAGAATAAGGGTGACAAACGAGCACACGGTCTTTCCAATGCTCAGCGGAAGCTGCGTCCCATAAACATCTACATCTATCTTCGATTAAAAAACTGCACACACTATAAGAAACACTGCATAAGCTGCTAATTGATGCTAGTATTCTGTGAACGCATGGTCCGTCCTTGGTCACGTCGATTCATTCGTGCTTTACCCATAATAAAGCTGCAATTTAGCCCTACCACGTATTAAATGTTACAGCTAATATTGAAATAAAAAACTAAACTTTAGATAAATTTTTGTTGCTAGGTTTATGTTCATATTTTTACATATTTTTTTCATTTATTTATTATACCCTAGCCAAAGTTATTCACAAAAATACTTACATACGTTATGGGCTGCTTATAGAGGTTGGAGTCTATTGTTGCTAGCCTTATTAGACTTTGATTTAATTACAAAATTTTGATTGCTTTGTTCACCATTATCTTTAGAGCTGTCCAGAGTTATAGAAATTAAATGTGGTAAATTAAGATGGATGCCAATGACAGTAAAAGGATTACCTCCGGACCCTATCATAGGTGGTTTCGAAAATGATATTGGCAACAGCAGTTTTTTATTATTTTCAGTGGTCATCAGAAAGATGCTGCTGTACATCTTTTGTGTAATATACCTTTGTCACCTCTTATGACAGCTCACACGCCGCCACCCAGCACTACACGACACAGCATACATGTATGCGTACAGTATTATTAAGTGGCGAAGCTTGCGAAGACAGTTATTGATTTCAAGATGTCTGTCCGTCTGTCCTACGATTATCTCGAGAACGGTTTCGAATTTTCAAATTCTGCTTTCAGGAATCTTTTACTGATCACCCAGGCATCTGAACCTCTTATTTTGAAACTGATTGCTCAACGGCAAAAAAAAGCTGATTGCTTCGCCACTTTGCTATGCTGTTAGCTTGCTAGGTTTATTGTTGTTTATTTTTAACTACATCCCGACTGCCATTGTCTGGGTGGGATCTCTTAATGTAGCGTCATTTAGGCTTTTTGTAAGTTTTCATCTTTGACCTTTTATTTTATCAACCCCCCCCCCCCCCTTCAGGCAATCTATAGGGGAGGCCTATGTTCCGCAGTGGACTTTGATAGGCTGTAACGGTAACGGTAAAACGATCTATAAAAATATTGTAACAATCTATTAAAAATTTCTGGAAACTTTGCTTTCGTTTCATGTATCGCATATTGTAGGTAACATGTAATGAAAAAAAAATCTTTTAACGTTTAACACGAGTAGCAGATCATTCTGGTAACAAAATGTAACCCTAAGGTATGATACGATACACGACCTTTTTCGCACAGTTTTCTATATACAAACAAAATGCGCAAATTTTAAAAGGCTTCTATAAATTAATAAACCTAGCAAGCTAACAGCATAGCAAAGTGGCGAAGCAATCAGCTTTGTAGCGGTTTCTAACGGTTGCCGTTGAGCAATCAGTTTCAAAATAGGAGGTTCAGATGCCTGGGTGATCAGTAATCGATTGCTGAAAACAGAATTTGAAAATTCAAAACCGTTCCCGAGATAATCGTGGGACAGACGGACAGACGGACGGACAGACGGACAGACGGACAGACGGACAGACGGACAGACATCGTGAAATCAATAAGTGACTTCGCAAGCTTCACCACTTAATAATTATATCTAAAAATTAAGCAGATTTCATGAAATGTAAGTAAGGGTATATAAAACATAATAAAGAGAAGGATACGATATCAGTATCTATGGCGAGTACATCACTTATCTTCGATTTGCTGACGACATTTTCATTATGGCAGAGTCGCTTTAGAACTTCAGCATTATGCTCAATTACCTCAACAGTGATAGTGAGCCGTGGTAGCTCAAATGGTTGGCGCTCGCGCAAAATTTCACAGTATGGGAGCAACTCGGGTTCGGTCCTCGCGGCCACCAATGAAATTGTTAACTGCAATTTTTAGTGCTGATTTACCACGTGCTCGACAGTGAAGGAAAATATCGTGAGGAAACTCTCTTTTCTTACTTCCAACTCGATTCTAGATGACGGGAGGAACACACCGCCGACCATCCCGCGGTGTGAGTGCTAATACAGGAAGTGCTGTTTACACCGCGCTCGGTTCGTAAAGCACTCCTCTCCCTGGATGTCAACAAGTCGAGCGGACCTGATGGACTTCCACCTATTGTGCTGAAGACGTGAGCTCTGGAGTTAGCACCCGTTTTAACGCGTCTTTTCCGGTACTCCTACTTCCTAGGCATAGTCCCTAACTCATGGAAGACAGCTTTGGTGCACCCGATCCCTAAAAAAGGCGACCGCTTAGATCCGTTCAACTACAGGCCTATCGCTATCACCTCCTTGTTTCCAAAGTAATGGCAACCATAATTAACTGCCAGCTCATGCGGTAGCTTGAGAATTACTAGCTGATTAGTGACCGCTAGTACGGTTTCCGTTGAGGTCACTCAGCTGGTGATCTTCTAGGTTACCTAACTCATAGATGGGCGAGATCGAGTTCTTTCCGATCGGCTTGACTCACTGGAACTGTGTAGAGTTGTTGCATCTCTTTGCGTATTTTATCGCATCTATCACGAGGAATTGTTTGAACTAATTCCAGCCACTCAATTTCACCATCGCACATCGCGACAAAACTCGCGATACCATCCATACCATCTGGATGATTGGCGGTCCACCACTGTGTGATTTAGAAGAAGTTTCCTTCCTCGCACAACTTCCTTGTAGAATCGATTACCACCAGCGATTTTTCTTAAAGAAAAGAGCCTACTCCTTTTTAAAAGGCCGGCAATGCATCTGCAATTTCCCCTGGTGTTGCAGTTGTTCATGTGCGGCGGTAGTCACATACCATCAGGTGAACCGCATGCTCGTTTGCCCCCTCTCCTATAAAAAATAACTTTTTATGACATTACAGTTACATAATATTAGACAATATTTTATTATATACTATATTAAAAACTATAATAAAAAAAACTAAAACTAGTAACTTAATTATCATACAGTCCTACACCCCGCGGTATCGTGCCAAGAACGTTGGCTGCGTTTCCCCGCTGAATGGCAATACTTAGTCTTTAAGCGAGAAAAGAACCAGCCCTCTTATCACAAGCAGCAACGACCAGTCGCGAATAGAATTCCATTAGGAACTTCACCGCACGTGGACACCACGGACCGATAGTCTTTACAGCAAATGGCACAAATATGTACTCATCCTTCAGAGACTCATATTTGCATCACTTAATCAGTTCAGCTGCCTCTGTTATTTATCGTAAAACATATTTTAATTTTTCTCCATACAAAGCGACAATTTTGGAGGTAAAGCTCCCCTAATATATTGCTTGATTGTTATTACAGTCACGGACTTACTAAATTACCTTTGTAATTATTCTCTTACTCGCCTTCATCGATATTTAAATGGGCGAGATATTAAAAACGAGTAGTTTAAAAGAACAGATCATACATTAAACTTAAATATATATTGACCCTACAATAGTGATCACAAACCCCATTAAAAAGTTCAATAAGACAACGAACTTTTTGCCGTGAAAAGTCAATTTCATTTGATACGCTTTGTAATTAACTAGAGCCCAATGACTTCGTCAATCTTACTTAGCGGTACCATGTAGCGACATCTATGGAAATGTATTAAATAAAGAACGATGTATTTAGCGCGTCAAATTTTCATATCGATATACATCGCAACCGCTTCCGTAGATAGATAATAGATGGCGCTAGAGTAGTCAAGTGAGCTCGGCCACGGTCCTTATTGCTTTGTAAGAGAGATGATTCAGCTTTTAATTAAACATAAAATTTTATATCCTTTATCATAAGCAGCTTTTTAAAGGCCCAAATGTTATATTTTCTCATAAAATTAAAGTGTTAGCGACCTTGTTTTAACGTAATAATGATAAGGCAGCTCGAACGTTGACAAATCACGATCACAGAATACTTGCGCAAAATAGCAGATTAATTCTGCTCTGTTATATATTATGCTAAGTGTGGTAATCCGGAATCCTTTTTTTAGATTTAGATGTCTATAGTCTAGTGCTAGCTTTCTTTTTTAATAGAATGAGGGAGGTGAACGAGCACACAGTCTACCTGATGGTGATTGGATACTGTGGCCCATAGACAACTACATTTATCCTCAATTAAGAATCAAAATACAGGTATGTTATTACCCCTAAGGTCTAAGATGAAATGTCTTGTTTCCAGTAAGAAGGATCTCCGGTTCTCTACACTCACCATACAAAACACAGCAGATATAAGATCCTATTTTACGCTCGCATTCCGTGAGAACATGGTCCAGCCCCGGTTGAGCCGACCCATTTGTGCTACAACTAATATGGTTGCAGCGTGGCTCTACCACATATGCTTTTTTCAATTACTTCTTTTCTTCTTAATAAATTCAGATGGATGATGATGTATAAGTGTACCACTATAGACAGAATTGCTGATGATTGCCAGGCTTGGCAAGTGTTTTAATGACCGTTTTATGACCGTCAAACGCATCTTTCTCGCATCTTTTTTTTTTGTTATATGTACCTAAAATACTATTGGAATATTTATCCTTAATAATTATAACTTTTAACCAAAGATGTTATTTATTTGTCACAATTAGGGGTAAAATTTTCTCTCCTATATATGAGACCACCCTTAAAGTATAACCTATTTAATTAAAAAAAATTGTCTAAATCATCAAAATTGGTTCACAATGTACGGATATATCATTACATAATAGGACACATAGAACCAAATTAATAACATCCTCCTTTTTGAAGACGGTTAAAAACGACAAAAAAGAGGGTGTCTGTGGAGTTCACATTTCAGTTTCTTCTCTGGGTAGTTGGACCTCATTTCGAAACTGCAGTAGACTTCCTCGGCTTATTCTCAATATATAATATTATTAGGAAGAGCGGTGACTTCTGACACGGGTATTCCCTTACATTAACTAGAAGACTCCAGTCACCCTATTATTTAGTAATTTTTTTATAGGATAGGGTGACAAACGATCACACTGTCCACCTGATGGTAAGTGGTTGCTGTGGCCCATAAACATCTACATCTATCCTCAATAAAGAGTCAAAATGAAGATGCGTTGTCACCCGTGACCACTAAGATGGAATGCCTCTATTCCAGTAAAATGGGTCTCCGGTACTCTACACTCACCATATGAAACACAGCAGCATTAAGCTGCTATTTTACGCTGGTATTCTGTGAGAGCGTGGTCCTTCCCCGGTCGAGCCGCCCCATTCGTGCTACAACTATACTACTAATATAGCTACAGCATGGCTCCACCACGTATAAATGCCACATATAAACGTATGCCTTGAAAAAGAAATAAATATATATTTTCAATTTCATTTTCATTTTTCACTTATTACTTTTGAAAGAACTTGACGTTCGATAATTTATTACAGAATACAAAAGGCCACTTCTAAACATAGACCTGTCCCCACAGATTGCCTATTAAGAAGGATATTTGCGGTAGTTGTCACGCTCGGCAGTCGGTTTGACAACCGCAGTTTTTTTCATAATCTTGTTTCAGTTTTCCTCTGTGATACTCACATGATACTCACAGGTTGATATTATCTAGGTAGTTGATACTCTTACGCCGCTGTTACACGGCAGGACATTTGATATTTGACAAACGTAATTTGAGTAACGTCCATGGAAAAATTAAATACAATATTTAATTGCATATCGCAAGCCATGAAGGCCTTTCTGGCCTTTACCATTTTTTTATAGGATAGGGTGACAAACGAGCACACAGTCCACCTGATGGTAGGTGGTTGCTGTGGACCATAGACATCTACGTCTATCTTCGTTTGCGAATTAAAATGCAGATGCGTTGTCAGCCGTGAGGACTAAGACGGAATGCCTCTTTTCCAGTAAAATGGGTCTCCCGTTCTCTACACTCACCATACGAAACACAGCAGTGTTAAGCTGCTATTTTACGCTGGTACTCTGTGAGAGCGTGGTCCTTCCCCGGTCGAGTCGACCCATTCGTGCTACAACTATACTACTAATATAGCTGCAGCATGGCTCTACCACGTATATACTCCTAGTTTCTCTTACGTCACTTTTGTACAGAAAAATCCATTTACTCATCCAATGCAGCTGATAAAAAACCATTGCTAAACATAGGCCTTCCCATGGATTGCCTCACGAGGGGGACCAATGCCATTCACCACGCTTGCCAGGGAGGTTTGGCTGTTTTGTTTTTATTTTCTTGTTCTTATTTGAAAGATACTGCTGCCCATCGCCTAGTTTGTTTTCCTTCCTCGCCTCTTACGACACCCATGGAACGATATGGGGTAATGGATATTGCTATACCGTCACTACATAGTTAATAAAGCAAAATGTGCCTAAATATTTGAACCAAATTCTGTAAAACAATTTCGCCTCCTGGTTGCTTTCCCTTCGTTGCCTTTTATGCCATGAAATGATATGGGCTGTAGTGGTGATGTAAGAATATCCACTACCCCATATTTAAGTAGTTAAAAATGTTATGTTATACATAAGTTAGTAGAGAAAAATGTGAATATAACAATATTTTAACAAAATTCTGTTAAACAATTTCAGTAATAAAATCATAAAGCTCACACGGGCTATTATTTAAAGCAAACAATTAAACTGACAGACTCTCATAATCCACGCTTAAGCCGACTTAACGCTGCCGTCATTTTTAAAATTGCCCCTACCACGAGAAAATATATTATTTGTATTAAATTTCATTTCTTCTGTCTTGAGTAATTTTTCTACAATTTAAAAAAGGGAACAAGTCACGTGATGAAACAATCCTATTTATGAATAAAATAGAATTAAAAAAATATTTTTATTTAATACAGATTATAAATTATTCTTTTAGTAAGTCATTTTCTGAAACTATTTACTGATTCGGAAACAACTCTTTCTGTTTTAGGAAGAATAAACAAGTAACCAAGAAGGATAAAGGATCACCACATTCAAAGGGATTATCCACAATGTATTCATTTAAATTTTATAATTTGTCTGATAAAAAAAAATTAATAATTGACAATTTTAAATTTTTTGGGACTTTGTTGTAAAAGCGTATACAAATATACATTGCCCAATAATGAATTACTGACTCTGTGGAGTCGAGTAATTGATATCACTAGTTTGTGTTTTTTTTCTGATTGTGTACAGAGTGTATTTAATTTTTTTTTCATTAATACTTCTTTTACTTTTGTGAACAAATTGTGGCAGTGCTGTTCTGTTCTTTTTGCAGTCTTCCAGATCATCCAAATAAAATGTTCGCAAATATATCGAGAGGCCAAAGTTAATAATACATTATTTCTTCAAATTGTTACCTGAGAGACTTTTTCGGTTTATGACCACTCTGTAGTCGCGCCGTAAGCGAAACATATTGAAGATTAAATCGCGCTATCACACTTCTGTAGTTTATGCGTTATATATAGGTCAGCTTCGAAATAACACACGGAGCGTTGGCTGTTCCTCGGACTGAACACCTTGCCCGGAGGGAGATCTTCCCTTTTCCTTTGATAGCCAAAGTTTTAAAGTTATAAATAACTCTTATGAGGGCCATAAGAGCCATTTATAACTTTAAACCTTTGGTTATCTGCAAAACAAAATTAGTTTCTTCTCATCGCAAAATAACTTAAGGCTTTGGAAATAACTGAAATAAACTAATCTAGCTGTCCCGACACTGATGAGCCTTATAAGTCTGCTTGCTAGTTTAGATATAAGGGCCACTAAAGTTTTGCGTCGAGAGTACCAAGTAAAACAGTGGAATCAACAAGGCTCAGTTCTTTCTTTTTTAAAAATATTATTGTCTTCGCATTTTTAACAACCAATTGTTGAACACCAATGTTGAGATTTTTTTACATTAAGTATTACTACCTTTTAAATGTAGAATGTTTACGTTAATGAAACGAAATAATGATTAGAGGAAGCAGTCCGTGGACACCTGAAATAAACTTAAAACAAAGACGGCTATGGTGATTATTTAACTACCGTTACTGTTACAGCCTACTAAATTCCACTGCTGAACATAGGCCTCTTCCATAGATTGCCTCATATGAAGAGGGGGGATATTTGCTATAGTTGCCACGAATGGCAAGCCGGTTGGCAACCGCAGTTAGTATTTTTTATTTTTAGTAGTTATTAGGAAGACGCTGATACCTATCTCCTGATTTGTTTCCCTCTATCGCTTGTTTCGACGCCCACGGGAATTATATGTGGTAGTGGATATTCTTACACCATCACTTCACAGTCACATTCGATGTTGTGTTTCAATATAAGATTCTTCCATCATAGTTAATGTTTTACGATTCAATCAGACCTGATCACTGAATCAGACAGATACCTGCGGAAAAATAAACAGTGAATATTCTTACTTCGTCACTACACGATTATACCGCCAGTTCGAACAGCGGATCGGGCCAAAAGAAATCATTTATTGAGATTTTTTTTGTAAAAAAAATTATTATTAAAGATACTATTTATTTATATGCATAGAAAAATAATTATAGATAATGATATCTTAAATTAACGCGAAGACTACACATTAAATGAAAGTAAATTCTTTTTTTGGGTTTTTTTCGCGTTTACTTTAACTTTTAATCATTCTGCGTAGATCCGAACATCGCTCATTCTGCGTAGGTCCGACCAAAAATAATATTCAAAAACTGAAGATAGCCGAGCTATTACATCAGGACGTCAAACACCTCAGTCCCTCATGTGACCACGGGTGCTGAAAAGCACGCGAAATGTCGGGAATTAAAAGTTAAAGTAAACGCGATAAAATCCGTAAAAAAAATTAGTTTCATTTAATTATAAATAAGCTGAAATTTATGATGAATTTAAATCCAAATCTTTAATTAACTAATATCTGTAATCTGAAATTCCTCTACAACTTTGCAATTCAAGATATTATATTCAACAAATAGCTCAATCCATATTTAAAGCATGAGCGAGATTTGTTGAATTAAACTGCTAGCTATTTCCATTTAAACGACATTTCACATTCCGAAATTAGTAATTCCACAGATTATTCCTCTTACATTCCTTTACAGTCTCTCATTTTCCGTAACAAGACAATCACAAGCTGAAGTCTGAGCTGGATTCTGAGCTCGAATTCCAGCTGTAAACTCTTAAATTTTCTTTCATATGCAATTCTTGCTAAAAACTACGAGTTTTATAACTTCTACTGTCAAATGTTTGGTTAATTTAGTTGATATTTTCATACCTGAATTTTATGTTTGCGCACTTACTCACTCGCCGTAGTCCTCTCCTGACCTGATGGCTAGTCTTCGTTGAGAATGGCCGCCGCGCCGTGACCAAAATTCGGTCTGGAGGACATTACATACATAATTTTATACACATAAGTAGACTAAATCTCAAACGTGGTCCTTCACTGCTGGTCATATGAGGACACTCAAGGTTGCTCAGCGAGCATATGGAGAGGGCCATGCTTGGGGTTTCTTTGCGTGATAAACTTTGGAATGAGGATATCCGCAGTAGAACTAGAGTGACTGACATAGCCCAACGGATTAGTAAGCTGAAGTAGCAAGCCAGCCATATAGCTCGGAGAACCGACGCCGATGGGGAAAAACGGTTCTCGAGTGACAGCCTCGCACCGGTAGGCGAAGTGTAGAGCGACCCTCACTAGATGGAGTGACGACCTGGTAAGACTTGCAGGCAATCAATGGATGCAGGTGGATCAGGACCGTGCCTTGTGGCATAAGTTGCGGGAGGCCTATGTTCAGCAGTGGACTTGTGAAAGGCTGTAATGTTGATGATGATGATGATGAAGTAAACTAAAACTAGCGAAACCTGTCTGTCGTCATGTCACTAATACAATGATAGACATTGTAAGCATGTGGCTGATATTTAAAATTTGTGTAGATACTTAATTGTTATCATCCTTGATTTTACCAATTTTCGATGGTACTTATTGTTAAATTTGTAAACTAGCTTACGAACGCCTACATGTTTCATACTTGATTGAATGTGGTTTCTGTATTGTTTTTATTATACGCTTCTACTTACACGTACTTGTGGTTTAATTGAATTATCAACCTTAGTGAAGTGAGTACTGAGGTCGGTTTGGAACTTGTAGAAATATAAACCGTTTTGCGGTTTAATGGTGATGTATAAGGGCGGCACTGAAAATTTCGGGAATTAAGGAAGTGACACAACATTACTATTTAAAAATGTATTTATTGCTTTTTGAAGTATTCTCCGCGAAATTTGACACATTTTTCCATACGATGGAACCAATCATTGAAGCAACCATTCCATTCGGAAGTTGGGGTCTCCAAAATTGCCGTTTTGGCGTCCACAGCTTCATCAGATGATGAAAATCTCTGTCCACGCAATTTATTCTTTATTTTAGGGAAAGTATAGAAATCATTAGGGCTTACGTCGGGGCTGTACGGCGGATGGTCTAATAATTCTATGTTTTCATGCTCTAAAAACTCTTTTGTTCTGTGTGCGGTGTGACAACTCGCATTGTCGTGATGGAGGATGATGCGGCGGTTGCAGTTCTCTTAACAGAGTTCAGAAACGACCTGTGGCAAACAAATGCTAGCATACCATTCTGCATTAACCGTTCTTTGTCCCTCAAGAGGAATAGTCGTAACATGGCCGGTTTTGGAGACAAACGTGGCAACCATTTTTTTTGCAACACTCCGTGAACGAACAATTTTTGTTGGCTTTAACTCATTTTCGAACACCCAAACTCATGACTGGTTTTTTGTTTCGGGTTCGTATCTTGGATATCCGCATCCAGGATTCGTCACCTGATACGATGTTGTATACAGCATTTGAGGATCCTGCGTGGAATCTCTCGAGAGTTCTGACGCACCATGGAACGCGAGTCGCTTTTTGTTCTTCACAGAGCGAATGCGGTATCCATCGGGAAAACAACTTTTTTACACCTAATTGTTCATGCAAGATTATTTGTATTTGACTCATGCCAATGTCTAAAGTTGCCTGAATTTCGCGGTATATCACATATCGATCTTCCTCAATCAGCTTACGCACAGCATCAACGTTTTCTTGGGTGACTGCAGTTTTTGGACGACCTTGACGGGGATCATCACTGAGTTTGACATGTCCACATTGAATTGTGGTTTTGGATGGGGCTTCATCACCAAATGCAGAAATTATCCGGTCAACACACTGTTTTTGTATTAAACCACTTCGAAAGTCATAATAAATCATCGCTCTTTTTTCAATTTTCTCAACTCAATTCAATTTTCTCAACGACTAAAGAAGTTTGACAAAATTTTGTGACAAGACCGAGAATCTTTTTTTTAAATAAATAAATGGTATTCGATTTTTAAAACCAAGGAGTTTTTAATTAAAAAGATGTTAATATGACAGGAACAATGGAAATATTCCATTCCCGATACTTTTAGTGCAGACTATGTAGTAAATATGCACATACTACTCTGTGTAAAAAGTATCGGGAATATGTCAATAAAAAGACCCGCGTAAGAGAAGTCGTTCTAATTTTTTTACTGCATGTTGCTAGCATTGTACTGATTTAGCGCGCAAAGTTTGAGCGGGATCTGTCATTTAATTTGTTTTAAACTACACTTTTTGTTGGTCTTAGTTTTGAGTTCTCGGCGATTTTTACAATGGAAAATATTGTTGAACAAAGAGTGTGCCTTAAATTTTGTGTTTGGAATGATATTTCATGTGGTGAATCACTAATAATGTTGCGAAATACCTACGGCGAATCGTGTATATCGAAAACAAGGGCTTATGAATGGTATAAGGCTTTTAAAGAAGGCCGAGAAGTAGTAGTAGACTTGCCTCGTTCTGGTTGACCTTCAACCGCTACGACCAAAGAAAACATCGACAAAATCAAGAAGCTAGTGCTCGAAAATCGACGTGTGAGTCTGAAAGAGTTGGCTAGTGAGGTGAACATATCTTTTAAGTCCGTCCACAACATTCTCATTGACATTTTAGGCATGAAACGCGTCGCCGCTCGACTAGTTCCAAAAGAGCTCAATTTTGTTCAAAGAGCGCAGCGAAAGCATGTCGCTGAAGACATGGTTTCCCGAGCTTCTACTGATCCGACCTTTATGAAACGTATAATAACTGGCGACTAGACATGGGTTTATGAGTACGACATGCAAACAAGCCAACAGTCTTCAGAATGGCGTCTCGAAAACGAGCCGAAACCCAAAAAACCGCGGCAAAGTCGCTCCAAAATCAAGGTGATGCTGACAGATTTTTTTGACTACCGTTTTTGAATTCACTCCGAATTCCTTCCAAAGGGAGAAACAGTGAATAAAGAATATTATTTAGGCGTCATGAAGCGTTTGCGTGAGAGTATCCGCCGAAAAAGTCCAGATTTGTGGCAACACAACTCATGGATGCTGCACCATGATAATGCACCATCACACACAGCCATTATAGTGAAAGAGTTTTTAGCGAAAAATTCAACAAAAGTTCACGACCAAGCACCGTATTCACCTGATATGGCTACGGCTGACTTTTTTTTATTTCCCAAGTTAAAATTACCACTTCGAGGAAAACGTTTTGAGTCGATAGAAGCCATAACAAAAAATTCGCTGAATGAGCTAAAGGCCATACCGCAAATAGCCTATGAAAAATGTATGGAAGACTGGGTGAAGCGTTGGAGATGTTGTATTGCAAGTGATGGGGCCTACTTTGAAGGCGATAAAACAAATTTAAATGAATAATTTGTATTTTTTGTTTTATTGACAAATTCCCGATATTTAGTACACAGAAGGTATGTAATTTGTTTTATGTATCATTATTTTTCTTATAGGATAATGGTGACAAACGAGCACACAATCCACCTGATGGTAAATGTATGCTGTGGCCCGTAGACATTTACGTTAATCCTCGATTATAAATCAAAATGCAGATGCGTTATTACACCTGAAGATTAAGATGGAATGCCTCATTTCCAGTAAAAAGGGTCTGCGGTTATCTACACTCACCATACGGTTCCCCGGTCGAGCCGATTCCTTCATGCTACAACTATACTACTAATATAGCTGCAGCATGGCTCCACTACGTATAAATAACTTGTATATTGGTGGAGGAATAATTAATGTACCTGGAGATACAGCGGCTACAGCTATTCGTATGATAGCGTAGAATAGAATAGAATGATTTTTTATTCAATATTGATTATTACATGATACTTATTGAAAGTCATTTTTATTTACCACTGGTTCGGAAAATACCTCTGTTCTGGGAAGAAACAGCAACCAACCCAGCGGGACATTTTTTTAAATATATTTCACTTAACAATAATTTTGTTAATGTAATTTTTAAATGAATTTTCATAGTACCAGCATGGTGGCGATCACCATATTCCCAGGGGTTATTTTCATTCATGTATTCATGTATACATTAAGATAATCCATCACCCCATTTCATCCCGTGGTTTGATCACTATAGGAAATACCATATAATAATATGTCATAACTTCCAACATATGGCAGTATAACTATGTCATTTATCATCCATCACATCGTATAAAAGTCCACAACTGAACAAAGGCCTTCCTCGTAGATTGCGTCATGGGGGATTTTTCCTTAGTTGCCACCCTTGGCAAGCGGGTTAGCAAATTTTTATTACTTTGAGTTGTTATCAGGAAGATGCTGGTGCCCATCTCCCAATTCATTTTTCTCTGTCGCCTCTTACGACACCCACGGGATGATATGGGGTAGTGGATATTTTTACGCAGCCACCTCATGGTACGCGGTAATAGGTTAAGACAATAATTATGCATAAGTCTTGTAGTTAACTATCTTGTTTATGCCAGACGTAAAATAAACAGACCGGTGGCGACAGCAGAGTCAAAGGAGCTAGATTTTTTGGTAATAATAATGTCCTCCAGACCGAATTTCGGCCACGGCGGCCAGTCTCATCGGAGACTAGCCATCGGCGCAGGACAGGATTATAGTGCCCCAGTGTATGCGCAATCACATGTGCACTCTCTATTCCCTCAATCTCATAGCCCGATGGGACGGTTAACCAAAACGACCGGAGAGAGATCAGGCGCAGGTCCAACGGCTTTACGTGCTTTCCGAGGCACGGGGGTGAAACACCGCACACTTCCTGACTCTGGGGACCTACTGAGAATTTATTAATGGAAAAACTCAATAACTGATTTTATTGGCCTGACCCGGGATTCGAACCCGGGACCTCATGATCAGCAGTCGCTCTACTACAACCAGTAAACCAACGAGGCAATCTTTTGGTACTGCGATTATCAATACCCCTACCAAGCGTGGCGATTAAAAACTCCCACACCCAGCGTACTTTTATGACTTAATAAACAAAAAGAAACTAAAGTATACATACTTGTGATGTGATGACACTCGGACCATACGCTAAATATTGGATCTTTTTTTATAGAATTAGTTGACAAACGGGCACATAGTCCGCCTGACCGTAAGTGGTTGCTGTGGCCTATAGACAAAATAGACATATACATCTATCCTCGTTTGCAAATTAAAATGCAGATGCGTTGTCAGCCGTGAGGACTTAGATGGAATGCCTCTTTTCCAGTTTCTCACCATACGAAATACAGCAGCATTAAACTGCTATTTTATGCTGATATTCTGCGAGAACGTGATCCTTCCCCGGTCGAGCCGACCCATTCGTGCTAAAACTATACTATTAACGTAGCTGCAGCATGGCTCTACCACGTTATCTTCGTGTAAAGATATTTAAAGTGACTGATGAACTATAAAAACCTAGCCTTCTATATCCTCTATCGGAAATTTATATAATAAAATAATCTCTAAACATATAACCTACGAAAACACCAGTGTTTATCTCATTAATGAAAACACACAAATTTCGAATAAGCACGGAATATAAGGCACCTTTATATACCTCTGTCAACAAGTAACTGTAAAAATAAACCGTATTGCAAAGCAGTAAGGATTATAATATCTTGTTAAAAAAATCTAAAGCAAACCTAAGTATCATTGATTAGCTTCGTCGTCCACAGTAATGAATAGAAACCTAATAAATAAGTCCGCGAGGGCCATGCCTCGATATAAGTGCATTAAGTCGGGGAAGGTAGTTTGTTAGTCAAAGGTAGTTACGTTGGTAGTTATTACATTTGCAAATCTATAAAAAAATCGGCGTTATTATGTGATATAAAAGAATAGAATAATTCGTTTCCAAATTTCGTTCATTCATCATTTGTATAGATTATTAAAAGTGATGTCCTCCAAACTGAACTTCGGTCACAGCGGCCAGTCTCAGCGGATACTAGGCATCTTATGATTGTAGCACGAATTGGTCAGCGCAACCGCGGAAGGACCACGCTTTTAAAGAATACCAGCGTAAAGGAGCAATTCAATGTTACTGTGTTTCGTATGGTGAGCGAAGAGAACTGGAGATCCGTTTTACTAGAAATAAGCATTCCATCTTAGTTCTCAAGGGTCATAACCATTTGCATCTGCATTTTGATTCTTAATCGAGGATAAACGTCTATGTCGTCGATTTCCATAGGTCACAGCATCTATTTACGATCAGGTGGACTGCGCACTCGTTTGTCTTTTTTTATAGGATTGTGTGACAAACGAACACACAGTCCACCTGATGGTAAGTGGTTGCTGTGGCCCGTAGACATCTACATTTATCCTCATTTGTGAATCAAAATACATATGCGTTGTCACCTGTGAGAACTAAGATAAAATGCCTCTTTTCCAGTAAAAAGGGTCTCCGGTTCTCTACACTCACCATACGAAACACAACAGTGCTAAGCTGCTATTTTACACTGGTATTCTGTGAGAGCGTTGTCCTTCCCCGGTCGAGCCGCCCCATTCATGCTACAAATATACTACTAATATAGCTGCAGCATGGCTCTACCACGTAAAAGCATGGCTCTACCACGTTATAGCATGGCTCTACCACGTAATAGCATGGCTCTACCACGTAATTGTCTTCCTAATTCTAAAAAAAATCTACTCAGGACAGAACTATAGTTCACGAGTGTATGTGCAAACAGTGCACTCTCTATTCCGCCTACCTTCATAGTCTGATGGGACGGTTATCCAACGCAAACTCTGAGAGATAAGCCGCAGGACCAACTTGCATTCCGAGACACGAGGGTGAAACACAGATGTGTCGTCACCCGTGAGGGCTAAGACGGAATGCCTCTTTTCCAGTAAAATGGGTCTCCGGTTCTTAACACTCACCATACGAAATAGAGCAGTGTCAAGCTACCATTTAACGCTGGTATTTTATGAGACCGTGGTACTAACTAGACGGCCCCCAGTCCCCGGCGGCCCCGCTATTCCTGGCTACGGTGGCGACTATGGTAACGGCGGGGCAGGGGGTGCTAAGAATCTCCAGTTGAGGTTCGGTTGCCACCTACGACGACTCGACCTGGCAACATACAACGCACGCACCCTGAGGACTGACGAGAAGATTGTGGAGCTGGAAGAAGAGGTAGACAAGTTACGCTGGCATATTATATGATTATCCGAAGTCCGAAGAAAGGGGGAGAACACGGTAATCCTCGAATCCGGCAACTTGCTCTATCATCGGGAGGGACCATCTGTCGCAAGGAGGTGTCGGATTTATCGTTCACAAGTCTCTTGTTAACAACGTTGTAAAGATTGAGAGTTTATCGACGAGGGTTGCGTACCTTATACTAAGAATCACAAAACGGTAGTCGCTGAAGGTCATACAGGTTTACGCACCAACCTCGGCACACCCCGATGAGGAGGGGGAGGAAATGTATGAGGATATCTCTAGAGCCATGCATTCCTCCAAAACCCAATAAACGGTGTTAATGGGAGACTTCAATGCAAAACGAGGTACAAGAGAGAACGGTGAGCTGAAAGTGGGGAAATTTGGAATAGGGCAACGGAACCCAAGGACTTCATGGAGAAAGAGGGACTCTTTATGATGAACTCTTTCTTACAGAAGCGGCCCCACAGGAAGTGGACCTGGTCAAGCCCTGACGGTTCGACAAAAAATGAGATTGACTTCATAATGATGACCAGACGACAACTGTTCAGTGATGTCTCAGTGATCGCGAGGGCGAAAACCAGCAGCGATCACCGAATGGTTAGAGGAACACTGAACCTTAACGTTAAGTTGGAGAGGTCTCGTCTAATGAATTCAACGCTCCGTCCCCCTCATGCTCTAATCCAAAGTCCCGAAACCTTTCAGGTCGAGTTACAAAACCGCTTTCAGTGCCTAGAAGACTGCAATGAAGTGGACGATTTGAATGACAAGCTCGTGGAAACTGACCATGCGGTCGGAGCTAAGTTCTGAAAGACCCGCCGCAGAAGAACAAAAAAACTCTCCGATCACACTCTTAATCTCATGACTGTTAGACGGAAGATGTAGCAACATTCTTCAAGAGATTTGACAGCATACAGGCAACTGAACATACAGATCTCCAAATGCATGCGGCGAGACTTACGCAACTTCAATACAGCTCGTATTGAAGAAGCGATCGACCGGAACCAAGGTTCTAAAGTCTTTACCAGAGATCTGTCTGCCAGAAAGTGCCAACTGTCAAAGCTGAAGACCGAGTGTGGCAGCATCGTTTCCGGGGCACCTGAGATTTTGAGTGAGATTGAGAGGTTCTATGGGCAGCTGTACACGTCATCGTTGGCGCCGCACGCAAGTGTGAGTAACGATCCAAGAGCGAGTCTTATCCGACATTATTCCGATGATATCCCGGACGTCAGTCTGAGCGAGATTAGAATGGCTCTCCAGCACCTTAAAAACGGCAAGGCTCCCGGGCGAGGATGGAATTACAGCGGAGCTTCTGAAAGCGGGTGGAAAACCGGTACTGGAAGTCCTTCAGAAGCTCCTTAATTCCGTCCTCCATGGTGGCATTACACCGGAGGCGTGGAGCAGAAGTGCGGTGGCAAGACCAGGTCTTGTTCTTCAAGAAAGGCGACAACGCTCTCTTGAAGAACTACAGACCGATTTCCCTTCTGAGCCGCGTCTACGTGCTGTTGTCGAGAGTCATTACGAGTCGTCTCGCGCGCAGATTTGACGACTTCCAGCCTCCCGAACAAGCCGGTTTCCAAAAAGGCTTTAGCACCATAGAACACATACATGCCCTTCGGCAAATTGTACAGAAGTACGAGGAGTACAATTTGCCTCTATGTATGGCGTATGTGGACTATGAGAAAGCCTTTGATTCCGTCGAAATTTGGACGGTGCTGCATTCCCTTCAGCGGTGCCAAGTTGACTGTTGGTATATCGAAGTGTTGAAGTGCTTGTACAGTAGGGCTACGATGGCTATCCGAGTACAGAACCAGAGTACGAAACCGATCCAATTGCAGAGAGGTGTAAGACAGGGTGACGTCATATCCCCGAAACTCTTCACCGCTGCATTGGAAGACGTTTTCAATCTTCTGGACTGGAAAGGATACGGTATCAACATCAATGGCGAATACATCACTAACCTTCGATTTGCCGACGATATAGTCCTTATGGCAGAATTGCTGGAGGACCTAAGCACTATGCTCAATGACCTCAATAGTATTTCCCAACGGACAGATCTTAAGATGAACATGGACAAAACAAAGATCATGTTTAATGTCCATGTCACACCTATGCCGGTATTTGTTGGGAACACTAAGCTCGAAGTTGTTGACGAGTATGCTTACCTGGGACAAATAGTCCGACTAGGTAAGTCCAACTTCGACCGAGAGGTCAATCGACGAATTCAACTCGGTTGGGCAGCGTTCGGGAAATTACGGCACATCTTCTCGTCAGGTATACCTCAAAACTTGAAAACGAGCTGTACATCCAGTGCGTGTTGCCAGTGATGACATACGGAACTGAGACGTGGTTCTTCACTGCTGGCCGGATGAGGAAGCTCAAGGTCGCACAGCGAGCTATGGAGAGGGCTATGCTCGGAGTTTCTCTGCGTGATAAACTCAGAAATGAGCATATCCGCAGTAGAACCAGAGTGACCGACATAGCCCAACGGATTAGTAAGCTGAAGTGGCAATGGGCCAGCCATATAGCTCGAAGAACCAACAACCGATGGGGAAGAATGTTTCTCGAGTGGCAGCCTCGTACCGGCAGGCGAAGTGTAGGGCATCCCCCCACTAGATGGAGTGACGACCTGGTAAGATATGCAGGAAGTCTATGGATGCAGGTGGCTCAGGTCCGTGCTTTGTGGCATTCTTTGGGGGAGGCCTATGTTCAGCAGTGGACTTGTGAAGGGCTGTAATGATGATGATGATGATGATGTGGTACTTCCTCGGTCGAGCCGACCCATTCGTGCTACAACTATACTTGTTACGGCCTGCAACTGCCTATCCCAGGAGTAGGATCCTCCGCAGCCCATGAACGAAAGAACCTACAAGCAGGTACAGGTCAGGCCTGCTACAGGCCAAGGTTTAAGTTTCTAATTGAAGGGCACAGGGAAAAAAGGAGCTCATTGACAATTTTACGTTTTTTGGATGAACTATATCATTTTACTTGGTTTTCTATGGCCAATCAGAGCACGTTATTTTAAAAACGATAAAGGCGCTGATTTTGTATAAAGTGAATTTAAAAAAATTGTACTTTAGGATAAAACGCGCTCATTGCATTCTATACCGCGTAAAAAGGCGCCAATTGTCTATTAAACCACGCTAGAACGGGCTGATCGCAGCGATTGTAACAGAAAACGCGCTCATAGTCGGCCATCTGTATTATTTTGTCACACAAATGACAGCTACCAGATAAGCTTACTTGCATAAATTTTACGACTCCTTTAGTGTACGTTAGGTTTTTAAAAGTTTTTGCTTATTTATCTCAAAATGAACAGTAATACGTAGGACACTCAATAAGTTTTAAGATATACGAAATGTATTCTAGATATTATTAATATTTATTTTACATCTTTCCAAAATATTTTCCATCATGCTCTATACAAAGTTCCGTTCGCCTAAGTCAACTCTGAAAACACATTTGTCAGTCTTGATCTGACAGGTCGGAAATCGCTTCTCCGTAGGCAGCCACGGCTTCAACACCAGATTCCTCAATAAATGCTTTTGTTCTAAGGGAGGTATGTGAAGAAGCGTTACCGTGATGCAGCATGATTCCCCGAAGCCCAGTCTTTGGTCTTCTCTCCCGCATAGCTCGAAAAGAAAGAGTCAATTCAATTTTCTCAACGACTAAACAAGTTTGACAAAATCTTGTGACAAGACCGAGAATCTTTTTTTAAATAAATAAATGGTATTCGATTTTTAAAACCAAGGAGTTTTCAATGAAAAAGATTTTAATATGACAGGAACAGTGAAAATATTCCAATCCCGATACTTTTAGTGCAGCCTATGTAGTAAATATGCACATATGTAATTTGTTTTATGTATCATTATTTTTCTTATAGGATAATGGTGACAAACGAGCACACAAAATCCACCTGATGTTAAATGTATGCTGTGGCCCATAGACATTTCCGTTAATCCTCGATTATAAATCAAAATGCAGATGCATTATTACACCTGAAGATTAATATGGAATGCCTCATTTCCAGTAAAAAGGGTCTGCGTTTCTCTACACTCACCATACGGTTCCCCGGTCGAGCCGACTCCTTCATGCTACAACTATACTACTAATATAGCTTCAGCATGTCTCTACCACGTATAAATAACTTTGGAGGAATAATTAATGTGCCTGGAAATACAGCGGCTACAGCTATTCGTATGATAGCGTAATAGAATAGAATACAATGATTTTTTATTCAATATTGATTATTACATGATACTTATTGAAAGTAATTTTAATTACCACTGGTTCGGAAAATACCTCTGTCCAGAAAAGAACCAGCAAGCAACCCAGCTGGACATTTTTTTTAACATATTTCACTTAACAATAATTTTGTTAATGTAATTTTTAAATGAATTTTCATAGTACCAGCATGGTGGCGATCACGTTATTCCCATGGATTATTTTCATTAATGTTTTCGTGTATACATTAAGATAATCCATTACCCCAATTCATCCCGTGGTTTGTTCACTATAGGAAATACTATATATTAATATGTCATAACTTCCAATATATGGCAGTATTACCATGTCATTTATCATCCATAACATCCTATAAAAGTCCACAGCTGAACAAAGGCCTTCCTCGTAGATTGCCTCATGGGGGATTTTTCCTTAGTTGCCGCCCTTGCCAAGCGGGTTGGCAAGTTTTTATTACTTTGAGTTGTTATTAGGAAGATGCTGGTGCCCATCTCCCATTTCATTTTTCTCTGTCGCCTCTTACGACACCCACGGGATGATATGGGGTAGTGGATATTTTTACGCAGCCACCTCATGATACGCGGTGATAGGTTAAGACAACAATTATGCATAAGTCTTGTAGTTAACTATCTTGTTTATGCCAGACGTAAAATAAACAGACCGGTGGCGACAGCAGAGTCAAAGGAGCTAGATCTTTTGGTAATAATAATGTCCTCCAGACCGAATTTCGGCCACGGCGGCCAGTCTCATCGGAGACTAGCCATCGGCGCAGGACAGGATTATAGTGCCCAAGTGTATGCGCAACCACATGTGCACTCCCTATTCCCTCAATCTCATAGCCCGATGGGACGGTAAACCGACACGACTGGAGAGAGATCAGGCGCAGGACCAACAGCTTTACGTGCTTTCCGAGGCACGGGGGTGAAACACCGCCAACTTCCTGACTCCGGGTAGCTACTGAGAATTTCTTAAAAACTCAATAACTGATTTTTTTGGCACGACCCGGGATTCAAACCCGGGACCTCATGATCAGCAGTCGCACTACTACAATCAGTAGACCAACGAGGAAATATTTTGGTACTGCGATTATCAATACCCCTACCAAGCGTGGCGATTAAAAACTCCCACACCCAGCGTACTTTTATGACTTAATAAACAAGAAGAAACTAAAGTATTCATACTTGTGATGTGATGACACGCGGACCATACGCTAAATATTGCATCTTTTTTTATAGAATTAGTTGACAAACGGGCACACAGTCCGCCTGACCGTAAGTGGTTGCTGTGGCCTATAGACAAAATAGACAAAAACTTCTATCCTCGTTTGCAAATTAAAATGCAGATGCGTTGTCAGCCGTGAGGACTTAGATGGAATGCCTCTTTTCCAGTTTCTCACCATACGAAATACAGCAGCATTAAGCTGCTATTTTATGCTGGTATTCTGCGAGAACGTGATCTTTCCCCGGTCGAGCCGAGCCATTCGTGCTAAAACTATACTATTAACATAGCTGCAGCATGGCTCTACCACGTTATCTTCGTGTAAAGATATTTATAGTGACTGATGAACTAGAAAAAACTAGCTTTCTATATACTCTATCGGAAAATTTCTATAATAAAATAATCTCTAAACATATAACCTACGAAAAAACCAGTGTTTATCTCATTAATGAAAACACACAAATTTCGAATAAGCACGGAATATAAGGCACCTTTATATACTTCTGTTAACAAGTAACTGTAAAAATAAACCGTATTGCAAAGCAGTAAGGATTATAATATCTTGTTCAAAAAAATCTAAAGCAAACCTAAGTATCATCGATTAGCTTCGTCGTCCACAGTAATGAATAGAAACCTAATAAATCAGTCCGCGAGGGCCATGCCTCGATATAAGTGCATTAAGTCGGGGAAGGTAGTTCATTAGTCAAAGGTAGTTCAAGTTACGTTGGTAGTTATTACATTTGCAAATCTATAAAAAAATCGGCGTTATTATGTGATATAAAAGAATAGAATAATTCGTTTCCAAATTTCGTTCATTCATCATTTGTATAGATTATTAAAAGTAATGTCCTCCAAACTGAACTTCGGTCACAGCGGCCAGTCTCAGCGGATACTAGCCATCTTATGATTGTAGCACTAATTGGTCAGCGCAACCGCGGAAGGACCACGCTCTTAAAGAATACCAGCGTAAAGTAGCAATTCAATGTTACTGTGTTTCGTATGGTGAGCGTAGAGAACTGGAGATCCGTTTTACTAGAAATAAGCATTCTATCTTAGTTCTCAGGGGTCATAACCATTTCCATCTGCATTTTGATTCTTTATCGAGGATAAACGTCTATGTCGTCGATTTCCATAGGTCACAGCATCTATTTACGATCAGGTGGACTGCGCACTCGTTTGTCTTTTTTTATAGGATTGTGTGACAAACGAACACACAACCCACCTGATGGTAAGTGGTTGCTGTGGCCCGTAGACATCTACATTTATCCTCATTTGTGAATCAAAATGCAGATGCGTTGTCACATGTGAGAACTAAGATGAAATGCCTCTTTTCCAGTAAAAAGGGTCTCCGGTTCTCTACACTCACCATACGAAACACAACAGTGTTAAGCTGCTATTTTACACTGGTATTCTGTGAGAGCGTGGGCCTTCCCCGGTCGAGCCGACCCATTCATGCTACAAATATACTACTAATATAGCTGCAGCATGGCTCTACCACGTAATAGCATGGCTCCACCACGTTATTGCATGGCTCTACCACGTAATACCATGGCTCTACCACGTAATTGTCTTCCTAATTCTAAAAAAATCTACTCAGGACAGAATTATAGTTCACGATTGTATGTGCAGTGCAAACAGTGCACTCTCTATTCCGCCTACCTTCATAGTCTGATGGGACGGTTATCCAACGCAAACTCTGAGAGATAAGGCGCAGGACCAACTTGCATTCCGAGGCACGAGGGTGAAACACAGATGCGTCGTCACCCGTGAGGACTAAAGACGGAATGCCTCTTTTTCAGTAAAATGGGTCTCCGGTTCTTTACACTCACAATACGAAATACAGCAGTGTCAAGCTACCATTTTACGCTGGTATTTTGTGAGACCGTGGTACTTCCTAGACGGCCCCCAGTCCCCGGCGGCCCCGCTATTCCTGGCTACGGTGGCGACCATGGTAACGGCGGGGCAGTGGGTGCTAAGAATTTCCGGTGGAGGTTCGGTTGCCACCTACGACGACTCGACCTGGCAACATACAACGCACGCACCCTGAGGACTGACGAGAAGATTGTGGAGCTGGAAGAAGAGATAGACAAGTTACGCTGGCATATTATAGGATTATCCGAAGTTCGAAGAAAGGGGGAGGACACGGTAATCCTCGAATCCGGCAACTTGCTCAATTACCGGCAGAGCGACCATCTGTCCCAAGGAGGTGTCGGATTTATCGTCCACAAGTCTCTCGTTAACAATGTTGTAAAGATTGAGAGTGTGTCGACGAGGGTTGCGTACCTTATACTCAGAATCACAAAACGGTATTCGCTGAAGGTCATACAGGTTTACGCACCAACCTCGGCACACCCCGATGAGGAGGTGGAGGAAATGTATGAGGATATCTCTAGAGCCATGCATTCCTCTAAAACCCAAAAAACGGTGTTAATGGGAGACTTCAATGCAAAACTAGGCACAAGAGAGAACGGTGAGCTGAAAGTGGGGAAATTTGGAATAGGGCAACGGAACCCAAGGGGCCAGTAGTTGGCCGACTTCATGGAGAAAGAGGAACTCTTTATGATGAACTCTTTCTTCCAGAAGCGGTCCCACAGGAAGTGGACCTGGTCAAGCCCCGACGGTTCAACAAAAAATGAGATTGACTTCATTATGACGACCATACGACAACTGTACAGTGATGTCTCAGTGATCGCGAGGGCGAAAACCGGCAGCGATCAGAAAGAAAGAAAGAAAGAAAGGTTTGTTCTCCAAAATGACGCCATCACAGATAACATAAAAAAAACACATAATTTACAAATAATATTGGCTATACAATACAAATTACAATATACTACATATTACAAACTATACAATACCTATACTCGTATGTGTCAAGGCGTCATCTGGGAACAGGAGCACACTCAGCATAATGCCATGAATTTTTTTTTTCCATGGCGCTGATTTTCAGTGTCTCCAACCAGTGACTTACCGAAATCACTGCTATATATATACTCATTTTATTATCTTTTAAACAAAATTATGATGACAGAATTATGCACAAAAAGGGGGAAAAAGAGACAGTAAATATCTTAAGTGAGAGGGAGAGTAGCGTTCAAGGTCGAATGCCACTTCGACACAGCACGTCCCGTTTATGTTGCTTTCAGATGCTCTTAGAAGGGCTATACGAACACTACAAAAGGGGAGATTATTAAAATACTATAAAGGGCTATATACTACAAAAGGGAAATTATTAAAATACTATAAAGTGCTATATAATAAAGTGACCAGATAATTTGTAAAAAAAAAATATGTAATTATTGAAGAATATAAAAGTATATAAGAAGACAAAAGAACGATTTTAATTCAATTCAAGAGGACGATTTTAATGCTCCGTTGTTAATAATCTACGACGTAATCGTGCAAAGCGTTATAAACTTTGATCAAAGTTAATCTGACTTTGCATTAATTGTGTTCTATATTTACTTTTAAATGTGTGTACTGCTTTCAGATTTCGCAAAGGAGGCGGTATATCGTTCCAGCACTTGGATGCGGCGTATTTGAAACTTCCTCGGAAAGCGTGAGTGCGGTGACGAGGCACGACGAGAGTATTCCCTCTAGTGCGCGTATTGTAAGTTTTTACATCACGTGACCATATGAGTTTATCAGCAAGATAAGGAAGTGTTTTATTTTTTAATACCCCGAATAAGAGAGTTGCCATGTGCAGTTTTTGGCGATATTCCATTTTTAACATTTTGGCATTGTTAATGTAAGGGGTGACGTTCGTGCGGGGCGTGGATCACCGAATGGTTAGAGGCACACTGAACCTAAACGTTAAGTTGGAGAGGTCTCGTCTAATGAAGTTAACGCTCCGTCCCCCTCGTGCTCTAATCCAAAGTCCCGAAACCTTTCAGCTCGAGTTACAAAACCGCTTTCAGTGCCTAGAAGACTGCAATGAAGTGGACGATTTGAATGACAAGCTCGTGGATACTGTCCATGCGGTCGGAGCTAAGTTCTGCAAGACCCGCCGCAGAAGAACACAAAAACTCTCCGATCACACTCTTAATCTCATGGCTGTTAGACGGAAGATGAAGCAACATTCTTCAACAGATTTGACAGCATACAGGCAACTGAACAGACAGATCTCCAAATGCATGCGGCGCCCAGATTTGACGACTTCCAGCCTCCCGAACAAGCCGGTTTCCAAAAAGGCTTTAGCAACATAGACCACATACATGCCCTTCGGCAAATTGTACAGAAGTCCGAGGAGTACAATTTGCCTCTATGTCTGGCGTATGTGGACTATGAGAAAGCCTTTGATTCCGTCGAAATTTGGGCGGTGCTGCATTCCTTTCAGCGGTGCCAAGTTGACTGTTGGTATATCGAAGTGTTGAAGTGCTTGTAAAGTAGGGCTACGATGGCTATCCGAGTACAGAACCAGAGTACGAAACCGATCCAATTGCAGAGAGGTTTAAGACAGGGTGACGTCATATCCCCGAAACTCTTCACCGCTGCATTGGAAGACATTTTCAAGCTTCTGCACTGGAAAGGATACGGTATCAACATCAATGGCGAGTACATAACTCACCTTCGATTTTCCGACGATATAGTCCTTATGGCAGAATCGCTGGAGGACCTAAGCACTATGCTCAATAACCTCAATAGTGTTTCCCAACGGATAGGTCTTAAGATGAACATGGACAAAACAAAGATCATGTTTAATGTCCATGTCACACCTATGCCGATAGTTGTTGGGAACACTAAGCTCGAAGTTGTTGACGAGTATGTTTACCTGGGACAAATAGTCCGACTAGGTAAGTCCAACTTCGACCGAGAGGTCAATCGACGGATTCAACTTGGTTGGGCAGCGTTCGGGAAATTACGGCACATCTTCTCTTCAGGTATACCTCAAAACTTGAAAACGAGACTGTACACCCAGTGCGTGTTGCCAGTGATGACATACGGAACTGAGACGTGGTTCTTCACTGCTGGCCGGATGAAGAAGCTCAAGGTCGCTCAGCGAGCTATGGAGAGGGCTATGCTCGGAGTTTCTCTGCGTGATAAACTCAGAAATGAGATTATCCGCAGTAGAACCAGAGTGACCGACATAGCCCAACGGATTAGTAAGCTGAAGTGGCAATGGGCCGGCCATATAGCTCGAAGAAAGGACAACCGATGGGGAAGCAAGGTTCTCGAGTGGCAACCTCGAAGTGTAGGGCGTTCCCCCACTAGAAGGAGTGACGACCTGGTAAGATATGCAGGAAGTCGATGGATGCAGGTGGCTCAGGACCGTGCTTTGTGGCATTCTTTGGGGGAGGCCTATGTTCAGCAGTGGACTTGTGAAGGGCTGTAATGATGATGATGTACTTCCCCGGTCGAGCCGACCCATTCGTGCTACAACTTTACTACTACCCCATTCGTGCTACAACTATACTATTAACATACTACTACTACTGTAGATACAGCATTTCTCTACCACGTATGAATTTCGGTCGTGTCGGATAACTGTCCTATCGGAATCTAAGAGTGAGGGAATAGAGAGTGTAACTGTTCTTTCGCATTCACTCGGGCACTATAATCTTGTCCTGCGCAGATGGCTAATATCTGCACTCTGGCACTACAATCCTGTCCTGCGCAGGTTAATCTCTTTTGACATTGGCCACCGTGACCGAAATTGACAATGATCTCATGTCTGGGAATTGGGTAGACTTTGTTGTACATACGTAAGAGTGAGGTTTAATAAGGCTACTTTGAGTATTGGACATCGGAACTCGAAAGATGTAGCGTTAGCACAGAGCGCCATAAACTGGGAATTTCATAATCGGGTCAACTAATTTTAAACGATAATACCCAATTACTGGAAACTGAAAAAAGTACGGCAACGCATCTGCAATTCCCCTGGTGTTGCAGTTGTTCATGGGCGGCGGTAGTCACTTACCATCAGGTGAGCCGCATGCTCGTTTGCCCCTCTCCTATAAAAAAAAATTATAAACAGTAAAATATTAAAAATTGATGCTGAATAAGAATAATTATGAATTCTTAAATTCAGTGGTGTAAAAAGCAATTCAAAAGTTATAAGAAGCCTTGGAATGCACAAAGCAAGTATCTGGTTTCCGATGTAACGTTTTCTTTTATGTTGTTTGCGATGCGAGCAAGCGTGAACTACGTAACATTGGCTATTTATTGCCGCAGTATTTTCTACATTTTAGGTTTCTTTGCATGTAACTGCTTGTTATTGTATTATATACATGTAAATAAAGTTATAGTGTCTATCTGTAATATTTAAATCTGTATCTACTAGTGTTTTGTTTATTTGGCATTCTCATTTGATACAGTTATTATTAAGATATTATACTCGGTAGAGCCACGGTACATATTGTGGTGGTATCACAAATGGGTCGGCTTGACCAGGGTTCGACCATGAATACTAGGCCATGGGGCCAGGAAAATTGGGCGCGTAGTAACACTCACTTTCCCAAGCCCGGCGGTGGATCTGGACTCTGGCTCCGCCGCCAACCAAGTTTCAGCCGCGGAAGGTATCCTTACCTTCCGCGGCCGAAACTTGGTTGGCGGCGGATTGCGAGGCACCGCTCTAGAGAGCTGCGCCTCGCAATACCGACACTCCTCTCCCCCGCGGCCCCACTACCACCGCATCAACGGTGTGGCCCCGTCTGAGTTGCGGATGATAGGGCGAGTGGCGCATCGCCATACCAACACTCCTCTTTCTCCGCGACTCCACCTCGGCCGCAGTGATAGGGGGAGAGAACACCCCTCTCACCGCAGCCCAATAACACACATCTGAAGTGGGCTCGCCAAGCCCACTCGGAGTGACCATCTCGGGCCGGCCCTACACCTCGGGCCAGCCAAGGTGCTCCTCTTTGTTCACCGTGGGTGACCAAGCCACGGCTACTAAGCCCCCCCGCCACGACAAGGCGGGAACCCGTTCGGGGGGAAACTGTTTAGGTTAGAGAGCGTAACAAAGAAATAGGCATACATACATGCTCTCAAAAAACATTATCTTCCTTCTTGAGCAGTCGGGTAACAATAACATTTATCCATTAATGATTTGTTTCCCTTTCTCAAGAGACAAAACAAATAAATTGTCTTATTTATTGGAGTACTTGGATTACTAAACTCATTAACATCCATATTAAGACTTTCTGATCAATAAACAATAAACAGATGTTAATTAGCTAAAACTCGCCTTATAAAATAAAATTATATCTCTTACCTGTTATTTAGTTATACAGTTCACTGTTTCTAATTTTATTGTGATGTACTGATTTACTGAGGCAGATGTTGGGATTAGTGCTGACTGGGATAAAGTACGCAATTGAGGGAGAGCCGTAGGTGCTCTTTAAAATAGGTAATAATAATAATAATTCATTTATTTCAGACTAATTATCCATATTTGTTAAAAAATTATAATCTAAATACCTGTCACAATAAATAAAATTAAAATTAATAAATATAAACATTAAATAAAATCAAAATTAAAATACTAGGGGAGACCGGGTACAAAAGTAACATTTTGTACTTTTACCTTGGTTTCTCGTTAGGTATAATTATTTTAATGAAATTAATATAGCCATATATACATTCCGTTTATGTTCTTTACATTAGGATATTGATTTATCTTATTATTGTGTATTTTATATGAATCACAGAGACTTCAAAAAAATTCGTCAGTTGTTACTTTCGACCACGTATGCAGGTCGAAAGTAACACGTTGTGGGTCGAAAGTAACAGGACAAAGAGGTTTGTAATGAATATATTTTGACATATTAAATCAGCAAATTATTTACTAAAAGACTTTATATTAATAACACAGATAAATATTTGCATTTTAAATGCTCAAAAATTATATATTTTAAGAAAACAAAACAAATTATTCTTGCTTTAAATAAGATCAATTATTATATGATAATATTTTTTTTATAATCAGACTATTCAGTATTAGTCTTTTACTCAGACTTACAATTATGGCACACATAAATTTTATCATCTTTGATGCATTCAGTATGTGACACATTTGGTTGACACATTGTATCCATTGCTATTTTGGTCAAATGTTGTTAAAAAGTTTCTAAACAAACGAGATAGAAGCAATCTTTATGTAATTTTTTTTCCTTTCTTTTAGCTGCCTTCTTTGTCTTTTTCCTTTTTCCTTCCCTTCGTAGATATCAACTTCAACTTGCTATTTCCAGTATCGGGTTGTAAAACGGTTTTTCGGATTTATTTATTCGTTGGTATTCTTCTTCAATAACGTTTTCTTCCGATTTCATATTATGTTCTTTGAAACTCAAGGCCCGCGACAGGCTTGTTGCTTGAGCGCACCTCAACAAGAGGCTCAGGTCCGTCAACCACTCCTTACCTGCCATTTGAGTACCTACTGTGCCACTTTTCAGGAAATGTTTTCCCATTTTTTATCATCTATCCATGTGCCGGTTTACGTACTTCAGTTAGAGATAACCTAAAATAAACTCCAGAGCACTCGATCAAATAGTCCTGTAGACATTTTTCTTCATCAATAGTAAAAACATGGTTGACGCAACAGTAGCCCACAACTGCGCTAGTATTTCCTGCTTTAATTTTTTATGTATCTATATAATGTTACATGACTAACATAATATTTTTTCCAGGGATTAATTTTATACCATCTTTGGAATGCTCTTCAGCCGCTTTTCGGAACACTTCCGTGAACTATCACACGAGGAACTACTGAAGTTCCTCGTGTGATAGTTATTATGCATTGTCAATATGACAAAGGCACATTACAATGTTAAGTAAATAAACCAATACGGGGACAAAAGTAACATGTTACTTGTATACCCATAGGGCTATGTTACTTTTGTACCCGACCACATTTTTGTTAAAACATGAAAGATAGCCTTAAAATGGAACGTGACAGACAAAAACGAATTAAATCACTGTGTAATCAATATAATCATGAATTAATAAGCAAATATTTAAAATGGTATCATCCTTTTAAGACTACGAAAACATTAAAAAAGAAAACGTCAAAAAACTTACTTTTGACTAGTGAAATCAAATACCGTCCTCTCACTCATCCTAACAGCACGTGGCGAGCGCGGCGACTTAATGCAATCGAGGGGGTCATCACCGGCTATCACCTTATGGCAGCAAAGCGGTGTTTGTCTATTGGATAAACCTACAGAGCATTTGTTACTTTCGACCCGCCATTACTTTTGTACCCGGTCTCCCCTACTCTAGGTCGAAGCGTGTCTAATTTACAGTATGCAGATTTATCCAACGCCCTAACATTGGTGAATCCCATCTGTCCGCTAGTACACTGAGAATGACGTTTGTGCACGTCCGCATGCGATTCAGCATGGAGGCACATCTTAGATATTTGGTCGTTTTCTTCGTCGGTCAACTGTATGTCGCGTAGCTTGCTCTCGCGTTACTAACCCAGATAATTTATATATTTTAGCTACGAACGGAGAAACGAATAACATTGTTTACAAAGAAATTTTGTCTTTTTGATGTTTTGTCCTTCGAACATACTAAAACATTGTTAATATATCAAGCAACGTGGACGAAATCGCGGGTATCAGCTAATCTTCAATATAATGGATTCCGCATAGTAACACCTGATTCTATTAATTATAATAAACAGACGACAAAAATATCTAATATCCTCGAGGCAGCTCAAAGAAATTTATTAGAGATATCCACAGACTAACTAGTAGATTCTACCCGAATGAGATATCATTAAAAGTCTCAAAGATTAAATTTTTCTGTAATATTCTAACCGTTAAAGGAGTTTGTTCGCGCTGAGAATCTAATGTGAGGTACTAAGGTCTCATTTTTATTGTCGCTGGTTTATTCAACGTTTCTATTTTATCTTGAACACACGCTGACTTAAAAATTACCGAGTAGTCATCGCCAATGTTTGACGCTAAAAAGCGCAAAGAGATGCGAAGGCCATGAAGACGAATCACAAACAGTGAAAGGGGTTGGGATAAGAAAGATAAAGATGAAGATGATGTGAGTTTGTCTTAAGCTAAACCGCGTGGCAGTGTCAGAATATCCACTACCCCATATCGTCCCAAGGTTGTCTTAAGAAGCTGCAGCGGGAAACAAATCAGGAGATGAGCGTCTTTTTGAAAACAACTCAAAATAATAGAAAACTGCGTCTACCTGCGTATATGATGAATGATGATAAATTGTAAAGTTAATGTTTATATATAATGTTTGTATATAGTAAAGTTCTGTTCATTAAGTGTTCACTGAGTTACGGTGGCGAGAGTTATTAATTTGGAGAGGAATGAAAGTTAGAGTCTGGTCAAATAACAAGGTCTATTCACTTTAACAATAATGTTCCTTACGCTAAAAAGTTGTTAAACGTTTTTCTAGTTAGGAGGTTTAGGAACGACTGGCGTGACTATGGGCGAACGGTGTTGGCGACATACAAAATGTCCTGTCAGCAAAATGCGTTACAATATTGCACCTACATACCTCCACATTTTAATTTTTTTTAACTATTGCAAAACAATGAAACATAAGTTTAATACGAAAGTAAAATAAATGCATTGAATCTGCTAAATTCTTACATTCTGTCACCCAGTCGTCTTGCTTATACGGCTATTTAAAAGCAAAGTTACACTGTTGTAATTTAATATTATTATGTTTCAATATTGAGAACTGTTGTTGCAATGATGAAGTAATAAACATACATAATAATATGCTGAAGTTCACATTTATTTACCGTATGGTGGTTATAGAAGAAAAAACTGATTTTTATCAGGAACAATAGAGTTATCTTTTTTTGTGCCTATTGTCTTGTTCTTCAAGAAAGATGACAACGCTCTCTTGAAGAACTACAGCCCATTTCCCTTCTGAGCCGCGTCTATGTGCTGTTTGCAAGAGTCATTACGAATCGTCTCGCTCGCAGACTTGACGACTTCCAGCCTCCCGAACAAGTCGGTTTACGAAAAGGCTTTAGTACCATAGAACACATACACACCCTTCGGCAAATTGTACAAAAGTCCGAGGAGTACAATTTGCCACTATGTCTGGTGTATGTGGACTATGAGAAAGCCTTTGATTCCGTCGAAATTTGGGCGGTGCTGAGGTCCCTTCAGCGGTGCCAAGTCGACTGTCGGTATATCGAAGTGTTGAAGTGCTTATACAGCAGGGTTACGATGGCTATTCGAGTACAGAACCAGAGTACAAAACCTATCCAATTGCAGAGAGGTGTAAGACAGGGTGACGTCATATCCCCGAAACTCTTCACCGCTGCATTGGAAGACGTTTTCAAACTTCTGGACTGGAAAGGATACGGTATTAACATCAATGGCGAGTACATCACTCACCTTCGATTTGCCAACGATATTAGTCCTTATGGCAGAATTGCTGGAGGACCCAAGTATCATGCTCAATGACCTCAATAGTGTCTCCCAACGAAGAGGTCTTAGGATGAACATGGACAACACAAAGATCATGTTTAATGTCCATGTCACACCTATGCCGGTAGTTGTTGGGAGCACTAAGCTCGAAATTGTTGACGAGTATGTTTACCTGGGACAAATAGTCCGACTAGGTAAGTCCAACTTCGACTGAGAGGTCAATCGACGGATTCAACTCGGCCGGGCAGCGTTCGGGAAACTATTTAAACATTTTCTCGTTAGACATACCTCAAAACCTGAAAACAAAATTGTACAACCAGTGCGTATTGCTAGTGATGACTTACGGATCTGAGACGTGGTCCTTCACTGCTGGCCGTATAGGGAAGCTCAAGGTCGCTCAGCGAGCTATGGAGAGGGCTAGGCTTGGAGTTTCTCTGCGTGATATACTTAGAAATGAGTATATCCGCAGTAGAACCGAATCCGACATAGCCCAACAGATTAGTAAGCTGAAGTGGCAGTGGGTCGGCCATATAGCTCGAAGAACCGACAACCGATGGGGAAGAAAGGTTCTTGAGTGGCAGCCTCGAACCGGTAGGCGAAGTGTAGGGCGACCCCCCACGAGATGGAGTGATGACCTATTAAGATATGCAGGAAGTCGATGGTTGCAGGTGGCTCAGGACCGTGCTTTGCGGCATTCCTTGGGGGAGGCATATATTCATCAGTGGACTTATGAAAGGCTGTGATGATGAATGATGAAGGTTTTATACTCCATTTTGTTTTATTTTACCAGTAAACAGTGAAAACATATCATATGTTAAGTCACGGTTTCCATCAATGAAATAGCCATATTTATTTACGTTTATATCCTGATAAAGTAGGTAATTGAATGCCTCTACTCTGTAGCTACACAATGGCTGGCAATATTATTTATGTTGGTCAAACTAGGATTACGTTAATATTTTTTTACATGTTTCAGACTGTTTTTGATTGTTTTCACCAGACTTTTATAGTCTTTCGAGGTATTAAAATCATATTCTCCGATTATTACAACACTGTAGTGGTTTTTTGTATAGTCCTTTAGTTTTTTAATATATTTTTTAAATTAGCTCTTTCCCAACATTTGTAGTAATCAAGTAACAAAACTCATACTGACTTACAATATGATTTCTGTTTACATTTCATTGTATTGCATGCCTAGTGCAAAGCGCGTAGGTATGTTCTACTAGCGCCTAAAAATCAAGATTCTAACGTTTTGTTACATAAAATCGTATCTAACAATCATATTGAAAATATAAATGATATAAAAAAGCACATTGTCAGAAAGATAAATGATTGTTGAATTTATTCATATCTTTTTTTTAAATCGATTAATTGCTATTTTTACATAAAAAAGTAGTTTAGTGGCGTATGGTGTAGATTTATCAAGGCCGCATGGAGTGGTAAACACGATAACTTTTGAAAATTTTGTATCGTTTAAGGCTGGTTACATTGCTCAAATCATGAAAAACGCCCAGGTTTACAAAAAGTTACAGCCGAATCCTTTTGTTTATTTGCTAAAAAAAAATTATATTTTATAACTTAGAAGTATTGTTTAAAAATTATTAATATTTGACCATTATTGAAGAAAATCAAATACAAAACCGGTTTTAAACCTATTTTGTATTTTTCATCAAACACGGCTCAACAGTTTAAGATGAAATTTATATTAAAATATTTGTTAAGAAATAATAAAAAAATGTATTGTTTTTATTGTATTTTTGTTAAATATATTTCTTAAAGTATAGTAAATCATAATTCGGCCCCTTTCCGCCTCCCGAAGCACCCCGCTATATGGCACAATACGGATATTCACCAGAGTCGGTTCGACTTGCAACGGATGGACAGCGCGCGCGTTATTTTCTGAAAAAAATATTAAATAGTTCGCATTATTTCAAATTTATAAAAACAGATTTGTTGTACATACATAAAACGTACATTAGTAATAGTTGATAAAAAATTAGAAATTAGGTTGATTTATGTAAATAAAATTGTTTTTAGTTCTAATTTTGCATATAATCGTATCATAGAATAGACTAAGCTTCACAATGCCGAAATAAAAAGCAAGTCAAAAATGAAGCGTGGCCAAGCTCTTCAAAATTATTGGTAAATAAATTATTCTTAATTTATTTTCTTTTGCGTAAATTCTTATACAGGGTATAGCAGCGTTCCGAAAACTGTCGTGTTCCCTTCTATTGTATAGGCGGGGAATTTCTAAATAGCCGCAAATAAGTTTAGTACTACAAAAACGTCTAGTGAAAAAATAAAAAGTAATATGAACGTAACCATTTTTGGCTGGTCTGATGCTACAGTCTTGCACTCCGAAGGTGGGTACAGGATCTCAGTGACGGAACCACATAGCACCATCGTGTTTGTACTCATTTGAAAGGGCTCGCAAATACCTAGCTGTCTGTGATAATTTCACTTATCTCATGCTACACTCCGAAGTAGTCCGAAGGTGGGTGCAGGATCTCAGTGACGGAACCACGTAGAGTAGAACCATCGAGTTTGTACTCATTTGAAAAGGCTCGCGCTTACTTAGCTGTCTGTGATGATTTTACTTAGCTATTCTGAAAATGCTTTTATTGTACTCTTTTAAATTTTGAAATATTATCACTCTCAGTGTCTGTTGCGATTATATTTCTAATGTAACTTTATGTTTTAGGCAATTGAGAAATTAGCGAAAATCCCATTCAGAAACTTGTGCAAAAAAACTGGAAAAACTTATCACAGATAAAAAATATCCCATACATCTTAGAAAATTAATTACAAACAAACGCATAATGACTATTAGGTCCACAATTAGAAAATGCATCAAAAATATCATGATTCTAGAGAGACTTTAGATTTTTGCACTCACAAACTTTTTGAGGATATTCAAACTGTACATTTACATGCCTTTGAAAACCACACCAACTGTAATAACCATTTCTGTAATCGTCGTCAAACTGAAACTGTATAAGTACCGGCGGATTTTTTCACAAGTTCTTTATGGCAGCGAATATGTTTTATTATAAATAGTATTGCTGGCCATTCAAGAAGTCTTGTTCATGATGTTGATAGTAACATCGTAGAATGTTTTCACAGCGTTGTGGCCAAGTTAGTTGGGGGTAAAAGAGAAATTCACACAGAAACTCTCTGCGACGCGGCTATCAAACTAGGTGTTCAGCTTCTGCGACTACGTTCAATACTAAAATAAAATCTACTACAATATTGTACAAAACAATTGTTGGCAAAAGCCCTAAAGGCCGAATGAGCACTTTCGATAATAAGTATCGGAAACTTAGAGGCTTGAAGAAACGCGCCAATTATAAAAAGCCACAGAAGACGTATGACGCTATAACTCAAAATAAAGATTATGGTGAACAAAGCTCTAAGCCGGACGTGAGTGATGATGTTTTTAATTTAATGAAGGAAACTTTTATATCCACTTTAAAAAAAATGAAGAAGAAAGAGCACTTGGATTGAGCGGCCGACCATTTTGCAAATAGAGTCTAGCGAATGGTTTCAACTTAGACGTTCTTTGTTGACAGCTTCGAACTTTGGCATAGTGATCAAAATGAGTTTTACAAAAAGAGTTTTTTAAACTTGTGCCAATATAGTAAAACTTTGCGATACAAAATTAATATAGATGCTGCTCCTTTGCAGCACGGAAGAGAATATGAAAAAAAAGCGCTACAACAATTATCAACGCAAGAAGCAGTGGATATAAGATAAGATAAGACCTTGCGGGTTTTATATAGATCCCAAAATTCCGTATTTGGGGGCCACACCAGATGGGGGCCACACCAGACGATCGCACAGAGAGATCGGGGGCCACACTAGACGAAGAAACAATAGTGGAGGTTAAGTGTCCAATAACGGCATTTAAGACAGGACTACGGGAAGCTATTATAAAAATAGTAAATTTATGAGTTAAAGACAAATCAGGTAGTTTAGAGATAAATAAAAATCACAACTGGTTCTACCAGGTACATGGGCAGTTGCACGTGAATTGCAAAGCAAAATGTGAATTCGCTGTATGGTTCAGTGAGTTGCAACCACTGAAAACGGAACTCATCTATGGGATGATGATTGTTTTGAAAATAAAATAAAGTCAAAATTATGCAATTTTTATTTAAATTGTATATTGCCCGAAATTTTAGACCCAAGACATATCAAAAATATGGAAATACGTAATCCAATCTATATAATTGAAACTATAAAAAAAGAAGAGAAAAAAATTTAAATCTCCAAGAGGAAAATACAAGGCTTTCCTTATATCAAGAATCAACACGGTCGTCAACACCAGTAATTCCAGAAGCGGAACAACCAACCTGTTCACGATACTAAGATTATAATGAATATTACCTTGCAAAAATTGTGTGTAAAATTGTGTGCATAACATGTTAAGATAAAATAATTAAAAAAGTACGCAAAGTTTATTTCCCCTTTTACTTAATTTAACACTTACACATATGAGCTAGATCATCATTACATCTTCAGAATATTTATCGTAGCACCTTCCGTGATAAATATGACAGTAACTGAAAACTAAATCTTTCTCACTATTTCCATGGCCGAGAACCCCTTATAACTTACCTGTTCATCCACATACCTTCACGGAGTGTATAGCACGTAGCAGCCTCTGTGCTTAATATGAAAGTTTCTGCACACAAAATCTTCCTTATCATATCCATTGCTGAGAACCACTTGGTACTTACCTGGTCATCCACATACCTTCACGAAATGTAATGCACATAGCAGCATCCATGCTGAATATGAGAGTTTCTGAAAACTAAATCGTCCTAACGGTTTGCATTGCTGAGAACCACTTGGTACTTTCCTGGTCATCCACATACCTTCACGAAGTGTAAGGCACGTAGCAGCGTCCGTTTTGAATATAAGAGTTTCTGAAAACTAAATCTTCCTAACCATTTGCATTGCTGAGAACCACTTGGTACTTACGTGGTCATCCACATACCTTCACGAAGTGTATGGCACGTAGCAGTGTCCGTGCTGAATATGAGAGTTTCTGAAAACTAAATCTTCCTTACCACTTCCATTGCTGAGAACCATTTGGTACTTACCTGGTTATCCACATATCTTCACGAAGTGTAACGCACATAGCAGCATCCATGCTGAATATGAGAGTTTCTGAAAACTAAATCTTCCTAACGGTTTGCATTGCTGAGAACCACTTGGTACTTACCTGGTCATCCACATACCTTCACGAAGTGTAAGGCACGTAGCAGCGTCCGTGCTGAATATGAGAGTTTCTGAAAACTAAATCTTCCTTACTATTTCCATTGCTGAGAACCACTTGGTACTTACGTGGTCATCCACATACCTTCACGAAGTGTAAGGCACGTAGCAGCGTCCATGCTAAATATGAGAGTTTCTTAAAACTAAATCTTCATAAACATTTCCATTCCTGAGAACCATTTGGTGTACTTAACTGGTCATCCACATACCTTCACAAAGTGTCACGGCAGATTTATGGGGGATTTCCGTTAAAGTTATTTTATCTATAATAGATATAATAGCACCTTATCTAGCCACTATATTTAATACAAGCGGCGAATCTGGTGTGTTTCCTGATTTAATGAAACTTAGTAAAGTCATACCTTTATTTAAATCTGGTAGTACATTAGACCCCGCCAATTTTAGACCAATTTCTGTACTACCAACATTTAGTAAAATTTTTGAAAAAATAATATTAGATCAAATGTTAAGTTTCTTTAATATTAATAAATTGCTACATAGAAATCAATTCGGTTTTACAAGGGGTCGCTCAACAACTGACGCTGGAGTTGAGCTTATTAAACATATTTTTTGTGCATGGGAGAATTCAGAGGATGCTTTGGGTATATTTTGTGACCTTTCCAAGGCCTTCGACTGCGTTCACCATGAGACATTAATCAGCTACAGTACTATGGTGTCAAGAACACAGCGCTTAAACTTATAATTTCATATTTAAGTAATAGAATGCAGAAAGTTATTATCAATGGTAAAAGTTCTTCCGGCTCACCTGTACTAATTGTGTCCCTCAGGGCTCAGTTCTCGGCCCATTCCTGTTTCTAGTGTATATTAATGACTTACCTTCTATTGTAGAGGATAATCATGATATAGTATTATTTGCTGATGATACTTCTTTGATTTTTAAACTTAAACGTCAATCATTTAAATGTGACGAAGTGAATAATGCTATATCAAAATTAGTGCATTGGTTTAACGTTAATAATTTACATTTAAACGGAAATAAAACTAAATGTATTAAATTTACAACAACGAATGTTAGAAATCTGAGTACCAATGTGTTTTTAAATGGGGAAGAACTGAGCCCTGTTGAATCCACTGTTTTCCTTGGCATCACTCTCGACGCAAAGCTTCAGTGGGGCCCCCATATATCCAAACTAGCAAGCAGACTAAGTTCTGCAGCCTATGCTGTAAAAAAGATAAGAGGTCTCACTAGTGTCGAGACAGCTAGATTAGTTTATTTCAGTTATTTCAATAGCATAATGTCTTATGGGATTTTGCTATGGGGAAATGCGGCTGATTCAGAAACTATTTTTGTTTTACAGAAGAGGGCCATTAGAGCTATTTACAACCTAAAACTGAGAGAGTCTCTTAGAGATAAATTTAAAGAAATAAATATATTAACTTTGGCCTCTCAGTATATTTACGAAAATTTAATGTATGTTCACAAAAACAAAGGTAGTTTTAGTAAAAAAATTGATGTGCATTCTGTAAACACTAGGAACAAACACAAGCTAGTGATACCAGTTTCTCGACTCCACAGAGTCAGTAATTCATTCTTGGGGCAATGTATACGCTATTACAACAAGGTCCCAGAAAGTGTACAGGCTCTCTCCATTAGCAAGTTTAAATGTTTTGTTAAGTTGAAACTGTATAAAAAGGGTTATTATAGTATAAATGAATACATGGTTGATAATAACCCCTGGGAATGAGGTGATCGCTTCCAAGCTGTTTCTAAAATAAATTTTGTACTTATATAGTTAGTACAACCATTATTGTAAAATTTGCTTTAAAAAAAAGTCCCGCTGGGTTTCTTGCTGGTTCTTCCCAGGACAGAGGTTTTTTTTCGAACCAGTGGTAAAGTAAAAAATGACTTTCAATAAGAATTATACATGTGATCTATATTGAATAAAAAATTATTCTATTCTATTCTATTGTCACGGAGCAACTTCCATGCTGAATATGAGACTTTTTGAAAACTAAAATCTTCCTACCCATTTCCATTGCTGAGAACCACTTGGTACTTACCTGGTCATCCACATACCTGCACAAAGTGTCACGTAGAAGCGTCCGTGCTGAACATGGGAGTGAATATTGTTACAAGGTCTAAAGTAAAAATTAAGTCAATTCACTATTAGATCTCTCAGAGATCGAATAAAATTATGCAAATAAGTTGTCATTTCTATACATAGTTAATTTTTGTCTACTATTTACGTAGTGCCATTGTAGTACGTCTGTCTTTTGTAGGTGTCGCTAAAGTCTAAATCGTCAAGGTTACCGATCATTGTAGAAGCCTTAACTCAATTTATTTTTTAATCTCTTCATCTGTCATGTCGGATTTTATATCTCTTGTCACTTGAAAGTATACACAATTTGTTTCTTAGTAGTTTGTATCCAGATGCCTTAAAAATCTTTATAATAAAACCATTATTTAAGAAAAAAAAATAGAGAGTGAATTGAAAACTATAGACCAATTTCACTCATTACCATAATTTCAAAAATAATTTAAAAGTACATTTACAATAAATTATATAAATATGTAGAAAAACATAGCATATTGTGTGAGGAACAGAAATGATTTAGGCAGTGAAAACAATAAATATGAAAATATACGACTTTGTACACAATATTGTTAATAATATGGACACAAGAACACCAGTTTGTGCTATTTTTTGTTATATGACCCAGGCGTTTGATTATGTCCACTACCCTACACTCTTATATAAACTACACGCCTATGGCATCAGAGGTAATGTACTTAACCTTATAGAATCCTTACCTTAACAATAGAATACAGATAACTGAAATTAAGAATTTTAATAAGGTTAATAAATACGAAGAGACATTTCGATCATCGGAACGTATAGTCAGCTTTGGAGTTCCCCAAGGGAGTGTTCTGGTACCGTTACTATTTATATTGTATATTAATGACCTATCTGAATACGCAGAACAAAATTTGACGCTTTTTGCAGATGACAGCACTATAACAGTACCTTGTAAAAATATTAATACATACGAATATGACATAAACAATTCCCTAAAAACAATTATAAAATGGCTAGATCACAATATTTTAATAATAAATTTAAGCAAAACAAAGTTTATACATTTCAGTCAACGCAAACACGATAATAGTAAAGTCATAATACAGTATAATAACTACAACATTGCCGAAGTCGAAAGCACCAGATTTTTGGGGCTGGAAATTGATGAAAAATTGAATTGGAAATCTCACATTGGGACTCTTTGTAAAAATATAAGTAAATGTAATAAAAAACAATGTCTAATAATAAACAATTTTATTTCATTAAGCATTTCACAATTTGCTAATTTGGTGGGGAGCGTCTTTTAAGCACCTTAAGGCAATTGTGTCAGAAACTCCCGCTCTTCCATAGCTATACAAATGTGCTTATGCTCTTAGCATATTGTCTTCTATAATTTGTACGGATGGACTCCTTATAGCGTATTATGGTACGGTAGAAACATACCTACGATATGGTGTAATATTTTGGGGTAACTCTTGTGATATTTTTGTATTTGTGTATATATTTGTGATTAGTTGTATTTTTTTTCAATTGCTTGTTTATATATATATATATATATATATATATATATATATATATATATATATATATATATATATTAGAGAAAGCAGTATTTTTAAAATCGAAACAGAACCGTTTTAAGTGCCTGGCAGACCTTGCCCCAAGAAACAGACGCGACAATAGTAGAGTTTACATCCCTAAGGGAAAAACAGCACTAATACGCAATAATGTCTGTTGTATGGGGCCGGCTGTTTACAACAAATTACCCAAGTGTTGGAGGGATCTCAACACTTCATTATTTAAGACAAGGCTACAAAACTTTTTAGGGGACAAGGTGTACTATATATATATAATATTAATGAATTTTTAATGGACAAAATGTTGTGTTAAAATTTGTACGTTTGTCACATGAATATTTATTTATAAATTGTATTATTATTAATGTAATTAATTCGACGATGGCTTATAATAATTGAATAATAGTGATAATAATTTACCGATTGACTAGACTTACTTATAATTTGAAGAGACTTTTTAGAGTTCCGTAGCCAAATGGCAAAAAATGGAACCCTTATGGATTCGTCATGTCTGTTTGTCTGTCTGTCTGTCCGTCAGTATTTCACAGCCACTGTTTTCCGAAACTATAAGAACTAAGCTGTTGAAACTTGGTAAGTAGATGTATTCTGTGAACCGCATTAAGATTTTCACACAAAAATAGAAAAAAAATTTTGAGGGTTCCCCATACTTAGAACTGAAACTCAAAAAAATTTTTCATCAAATCCATACGTGTGGGTTATCTAAGGATAGGTCTTCAAAAATGATATTGAGGTTTCTTATATAATTTTTTTCTAAACTGAATAGTTTGCGCGAGAGACACTTCCAAAGTAGTAAAATGTGTGTCCCTCCCCCCCTGTAACTTCTAAAATAAGAGAATGATAAAACTAAAAAATATATATGATGTACATTACCATGTAAACTTCCACCGAAAATTGGTTTGGACGAGATCTAGTAAGTAGCTTTTTTTTAATACGTCATAAATCGTAGATTATGTTACTTGCTGCTATGGAACCCTTCATGGGCGAGTCCGAGTCGCACTTGTGTTAGTTATTTATTTTTGTTAATCTAGTGACAAATATGGTGGAATCTATACTATATATTTGTTACCACATTCTGTATCACCCATATTTGCAAAATAAAGAAATTCATTCATTCATTTGTGTAATGATTTAGTATCTTTATGTACATGTTGTTTAGTGTTATCATTAATATTCAAAATCATTTTCTGGTGTTGTTTAGTCTTTCAATTGCTTTTCTAAACTCTTGATTTCCTAATTTCAGGTGTTGTTGTTATTTTGTTATTTTATTTTCCAAAACAAATATTTGGTCTGTATTTTCCTTCTCTGGGGTCATATTATTTACAAGACTTGACGACAAACTTGAGGATAAACTCCTGCGCTGTTTTTTGCAGTTTGTGGGGTTTTTACATATGTTTTTGAGAATGAGCAGCTCCTGTGTCAGTTCGGTAACATGTCGTCTTAACTCATTATTTTCTAAAATTGTATCGTCTAATTAAGACTCACAACTCTTTAATTTAATTTGTTAGTCATATATTTAAATTTTTTGTTTGCTCACAATATCAAAGTTAATTTACTAATTCTAAGCTGCGTGATAAGTCTTTTAAGGACTGAAAACTAGTGTTAACGGATTCAACAGGCAATTCCTTGGATAGTGATTTTGCTAATAATTTTTCTATAGGTTAATTTTTTGTTATGTATTCATCTGTTTCCTTGATATGCGTTGGTAATAGTGTCTGGCGAGTTGTTGGTGAGCTGTTGGTAGATTTTAAGTCCACAGCATTCATATCATTACTTTCAAGTGTTTCAATCCTTTTTTTATATATTGTGATATTCAAGGTAATATTTTTCAGTGATGGAGAGCGGACAGCATTTTTGGTATTTGTTTTACTATTTATGCATTTTTTACATCTCCATGTTTTTTTACTCCCATTTGTCCATATTCTAAAGCGAGCAAAACTTATGTTTGCACAGTCAATATGGTAGGTATTCTCACATACTGAACAAATTGTGAACTTTCGATTTTATATTATTATTGATTTTCATTTAAAACAATATTTTTAAAGGGTTTGTTGTTTTGCTCCGTATTTGTATTTGTGTTAGAAAATTTAATATTTGTCAGCCTCGAGGCTCGGATCATTCGTCGTATCTTCTACGACACCCATGACACCCATGGGTTAGTGGATTTTTTTCCGTCGCCACTACACGGCAAAATAACCTATGCCAAATAACAATTCCTTGTTATGTTATTTACTTGATATAACAGTGCCCATCGAATTTGTTTCTATAACAAGCTTGGCAGTAAGATGACGTAACGACTTGAATATTAGTTCTATCGCCCGTGTCTATATCGCTGGCCAATTGTGGCTCTCAGCCAACACTATATTCATACGTAAACGATAGCAATGGACCCGTTGAGATGACTCTGTTTGGTATTCCAAGTAATTATGGCTTCCTATGGCTATAAAAACAACAATACAAATATGACGGTTCTGTGCAGCAATGGCTTAGCATTAAGTAGCAGCGCTGAAGGCTGCGGGTTCGAATTCCGCACGGCACAAGTATTTGTATGGCCTACAAGTGACTATTCCGGATCTTCATGTTTGTTCTTGTGGAATTTATATATGTAAACAGCCTCCACGATACAGGAGAAAATCCTACTGTGGGGGCAACATTTACAAAAAAAATTACTAAGGGTTGGTTTTACAATCATCAAATAAAAGATGATTATACATCACTGAGTACAAAATTGAAAACAATTTTGTTCATACAACTTTAGTTTTAATTTTTTTCTTTTGAATTTATCCTATAAATACCTTTTAACTGAGGGTTAAAAAATCGGTAAAGTGAATAAAATCATTAACAAACTTTAAGTGATAGAGCCAAACTACAGCTATATTTTGGTTGTAGCATGAATGGGTCGGCTCGACCGGGGAAGACTGTGCTCTGACAGAATATCAGCGTAAAATTGCAGCTTAATACTGCTGTGGTTCGTATGATAAGAGTAAAGAACTGGAGAATACATATAACAATAATGACAACCCAAGAGTTCAATGGTTACAAATCCGTCAAATTTAAAATATGTTATAGTTAACATGTATATTAATAAACGACCGACCAGCAGGCAGATATATGGCGGTCGTGTAGCACAACACTACGAGACACATATAACAGGAGCAAGAATAACGAGACTCGTCGCATCATACTCATGATTCACGTTATTCCCAGCATCGTTTAATTGACTATTATATCGATTGATTATTTATGTATTTATTGACGTGTTTATTTTTACTCTGGACAATGAAATTTACCATAAGCACTTTTTACCTGACTGCCCCAGAAGGAAGTTAATGGTTTTTAAGAGCATTTAATATGTATGTCCATTTCTTTGGCACGCTCTATTGTCTAAACAGCTCGATGGATTTTAACATGTGGAATGTCGTTAGATTCATCTTAGGCCCGTATTAATAACGGTGCATACACATTATATAACATAACATGTTATATATTATTACTGTTATGTAACATGCTTCGGTAATGTGGCTGCTGAATGTTATAAAACGTGTTATATAACTCTAACAGCAAAACAACAAACGATAATGTCATACGAAAATGTCATATAACATTGTTATATTGCATTGTTATTCTAATGTGTACAGTATTGTTAAATGTGGCAATGTTGAAAAACAATGTTACATAATGTGGACGTGTTATAAAACAAAAGTTACACAACATGTTACTTAATCTGTACGCACCCTTACTCAATGACGAACTCAAGTGCGTAATCATTTGATACGCCCTCATTACGATATCAGTATCTCAAGATCGTTGCTAATTAATAAACACATAAAAACAATATCTCAGAACACTGTACTTAGGAATACTGTTCTGTGACTTGCACTCAAGTACACACACTTGAGAGTCCAGTTTCGTTCAATAATCAGTGTGGCACTCAGCTGATATCGTAAACTTAAACCGCTTCATGAGATATGTTTATTAATAAGATCATAACCTCAATATTGTACTCAAGTGCGTGTACTTGAGCTAAGTAACGTTTATTAATACGGGCTTTAGTGTTTGAAGTGACATAGGGTATGAAATTGTTCTCTTTTTATAAATATTTTTTACGCAGTATGGTTTTTAATTACTGTTTTAACCTTTAAGATTGTTAATCAGTTAAGGCAGGTGTTTAGAGGAGTGCAGTACAACGTATAGCACCTTTAACACTGCTGCTCGTCACCAGCCTGAGTAATTTAGATCTGACTCAACTAGATGGTTATACCACCATCCATAGGAAGCAGTAAGGTTTCTTTGGCATTCCCTATGGTATTTTTTTATAAAACGGTGGTTACAAACGAACTTACAGACAATTGCAGCCAACGTCAAACAAAGAAAGCTCCAAATACGTTGGCACATCCAAGTACTAAAAAGGAATGCCCTTAATTATACAGGCTCTCTAATTATTATTGATGCCAGTGGGCAGTGACTTAGCAAGAGGGTCCACGAGGCCATGGCTCTCGTAGTAGTTTTTAGGGGGTGGCATTTTGGGAAAGAAATTCTGCGCCCTGTAATAACCTTTTATTCTCAGCATTGAAATTTCTAAAAATACAGATAATATAAAAGAGATAAGATAAGAGATAAATATAAAGATACATTATATCATTTTTTATTAGGTGCGGCGCTTTGTCAACCCCATCAGTGCCCCTGTGGTAGCAGTGTCGACAAGTTTGGGCTCCACGGACTTTCATGTAAGAAAAGCGCTGGTAGGTTTTCACGACACAGTTCTTTGAACGATGTCATCCGAATGGCTCTTGTCTCTATAAATGTTTCCTCGATTTTAGAGCCTTGTGGAATACTTAGAGACAATGGCAGGAGACCCGACGGTATGTATGACATTGGTCCCTTAGGAGAAAGGTAAAGCCCTAGTGTGGGATGCTACTCGCGTAGACACTTTGGCGGCCTCTCATCTCAGTAGTACCTCGATTAGAGCCGGGGCGGCATCAGAAGCAGCTGAACTGAGTAAGTGGCGCAAATATGAGCCTCTGATAGATGACTACATATTTGTGCCATTTGCTGTAGTGAATATCGGTCCGTGGGGTCCAGTGCGGTGAGGTTCCTAAAGGAACTCCATCCGCGGCTGATCGTTGCTGCTGGTGATAAGAGGGCTGGTTCTTTTCCCGCTCTAAGGCTCAGTATAGCCATTCAACGGGGAAACGCAGCCAGCGTTCTTGGCACGATACCGCGGGGAGTAGGACTATATGATATTTAAATTTCTAGTTTTAGTTAATAGGTAGGTAATAATAATTGAGTTATTAGTTTTATTTTTTTTTTTTTTTTTTTTATTATAATTCATTTTCAAATAATATACATACAGTGGATTGAAAGACTTACCTATTTCATATTAAAAGTTACTTGCGAAAATTTGTTGGGAGTCACTACGGTGGCTCCTTTAGACTTGAACATAGCAGTGCGAGCACTACTATTTGGTTGCAGAAATGGGTAAGAAGGTCGTATCTACCCATACGGAATCTTAAGCAAAAAGCGAGTCTAAATCATCTAGTCGTCTCTTACGACACCCACCGTAAGAAATACTCGAAGGATTCTTTAACCACTGCCACACTATACCGCACAATTTTATATTCATAATAGAATAAATTATCGGTTCGTTTTGTTAAATCATAACCATTGAGATGTAAAATTTGTTCTCTAGAACACAAAGTGGGTCGCACTGGCAACCCTTGTCTGCACAGAATTGATTTATGGAGGACCATTCGAGCGATTATATATTAAATTGTAATTTATTCCGTTGTTTAAAAATGAATAATTAATATAAACGTCCGGTTACTTCCGTGGTTGGACACTGGACGAGAATGGCTCAAATTTCTTGTAGAAAAAATAATAATATCGAATAACAAATATTATTTTTATAGATACAAACAGATATTCAGCGAGGAAACGCAACTAGCGTTCTTTGCACTATACCGCGGGGAGTAGAACTGTAATTGTTTCAGTTCTTAGTATTAATTTTTAATCCTCGATGCAAAGAGAGGGGTGTTATAAGTTTGACCGCTATGTGTATGTGTATGTCTGTCCAGGTGGGAAACAGAAACAGAAACAGAAACAGAAACTTTTTTATTCAATATAGATTATAAATAATACTTATTGAAAGTCACTCTTTTGTATAATTACCACTGGTTCGAAAACAAAACCTCTGTCCTGGGAAGAACCAGCAAGAAACCCAGCAGGACTTTTTTTTTAAATAACAGCTTACAACCATGTCTAACTAGGGATTATGGTCAAGCACTGGCTTATCTATGGCTTATCAAAAATATCTTACAGACTCAAGTAAAGAATATTGTATTGAAAAAAATATCTTTAAAACAAAATTGTAATGCTGCCCGTTTTTTTAACTTTTTGCCTGGTCGTGTTGAGCTTGTATTACTTCGTAAATTCCACTTGTTTTTCTTTTTTGTTTAAATTATGAACATTGTTCTCAAAAATTTTCTCGAGAAAACTTCACGATACAGCCGGCGTCACGCATATATAACCTGTACTATTTTACATACCTAACTTCTTTTGCTTTGGGATATAGAAACTTTAAAAAAAAATTGAGCTTTTATTTAAAAAGTAAGAAAATATATTCTTAATACTATAAATATTAAAATATCATCCCAAATTTAAATTTAAAATATTGCAGTTATCGCTATACTGTTATAACCATCTTAACTCAAGCCAGACGTAAAACATACAAGGCAGCTATGGGCAGCAACCTTAAAGATACCAGAGGTCTGGATCGTCAATCTTCTTTTTGTACGTCAACCTTCTTTTTGTACGTGGTAGAGCCATGCTGCAGCTATATTAGTAGTATAGTTGTAGCACGAATGGGTCGGCTCGATCGGGGAAGGACCACGCTCTCACAGAATACCAGCGTCAAATAGCAGCTCAACACTGCTGTGTTTCGTATGGTGAGTGTAGAGAACCGGATACCCTTTTTACTGGAAACGAGGTAATCCATCTTAGTCCTCACAGGTGGCAACACATCTGCATTTTGATTCGCAAACGGGGATAAATGTAGATCTCTATGGGCCACAGCAACCACTTACTATCAGGTGCACTGTGTGCTCGTTTGTAATCCCTATACTATAAAAAAAATCTACCTGCCAAGCGTAACAGTTAAAGCATACCCGAGAAGAACTAACACAATTTATCTGATGTTAACTGGCCGCTGCAGCACATGGCAAACAACTTCTTAAAAAAAGCCTACGTTTTCACCACTGATGACTAAGACGAATAAAAGAAAATTAAGCCTGCAATTATACTGAATCTCTATACTTTTCAGATCGAAGAAAACTGAAAACTGCTATTTGGCGACAAAAATAGGAAAGGGGTTCGTACTGTAGAGCCACGCTGCAGCTATATCAGCAATATAGTTGTAGCACGAATGGCTCGGTTCGACCGGAGAAGGATCACGCTCTCACAGAATACTAGCGTAAAATGGCAGCAAAACCGGAGACCCTTTTTATTGGAAAAGAGGCATTCCATCTTAGTCCTCACGGGTGACGACGCATCTGCATTTTGCATCTTTATTAAGGATAAATTTAGATGTCTATGGGTCACAGTAACACCGGTTCTAACACATCCTTTCCGGTACTACTACTTACTAGGCGTAATCCCAAAATCATGGAAGACAGCTTTTGTCCACCCGATCCCTAAAAAAGGCCACCGCTCAGGCCCGTCATCACCTCCTTGTTCTCCAAAATAATGGAATCCATTATTAACTGCTAGCTCGTGCAGTACCTTGAGGATCACTAGCTGATTAGTGACCACAAATACGGTTTTCGTTAGGGTCGATCAGCTGGTGATCTTCTGGTCTACCTGACTCTGACTGACATAGGCGGAGGCAGTAGAGTTCATGGGTGAAGCGTTGGCCGTTAGTTGAACATTGCGAAGGCCTTCGATCGGATTTGGCACAAAGCGCTTATTTCGAAGCTCTCTTTCTATGGGCTTCCCGAGAAATAGTGCAATTGGATCACCAGCTTTCTCGCAGATCGGAACATCAAGGTCGTTGTAGACGGTGCATGCTCCGACTACAAGCCTATTAACGCTGATGTTCCATAAGGCTGTGTGCTATCACCAATGCTGTTTCTTCTGGATATCAATTATATGTTGCAAACTGGTAACATTCATTGCTATGCTGATGATAGCAATGGTGATGCTCTATACACTGGTCATGCCAATATTTCTCGGGAAAACGTCGCCGAATGCCAAAACAAACGTGTCTGAAGTCGAGTCTTTGCTGAACAAAGTCTCGGATTGAACCCTCGGCGTCGACATATCGAGCGACGTGCAGTTTCGTGGTCATTTGGAAGAGAAGTCAAAATTGGCCTCTAAAAAGCTTGGGGTGCTCAGCAGAGCGGGACAGTATTTCATGCCGGCACAACGCCTGCAACTTTACAAGGCGCAGGTTCGGTCTCACACGGAATACTGTTCTCATCTCTGGGCAGGGGCTCCCCAGTGCCAGCTTCTTCCACTTGACCGCAGCGCAGAGCGGTTCGAATCGTCGACGACCGAGTCCTATCCAATCGGCTCGATTCATTGACACTGCGAAGAGATGTTGCATCCCTTTGCATTTTCTTTCATATTTACCACGAGAAATGCTCTGAGGAATTGTTCGGATTAATCCCAGCTGCCAAATTTCACGAACGCACATCGCGGTAGAATTCCCGATACTATCCACACTATCTGGATGATTGGCGGTCCACCACTGTGCGATTTAGAAGATGTTTTCTTCCTCGTACAACTTTGAATCGATTACCATCCGCGACTCTTCTACGATACGACTTAGGGACCTTCAAGAAAAGAGCCTACTCCTTTTAAAAAGGCCGGCAACGCATCTGCAATTCCCCTGGTTCCCCTGGTGTTGCAGTTGTTCATGGGTGGCGTCACTTACCATCAGGTGAGCCGCATGCTTGTTTGCCCCCTCTCCTATAAAAAAAAAACACTTACCATCAGGTGGACTGTATGCTCTTTTGTATGTTTCTGACGGCTGTAACAGAGTTTATACTAGTATGGCCGTCAACGCTAACTTCTTTGAAATCTTATTTTGTAATTTAAAATAGATATAACACGTAAGTGTAATTTGTCAAACTGAGAGTCTAATATTGAATAAAACTTTTTTTTAGGGATTTTATCGCGTTTATTTTACTATTTTTATTCCCGACGTTTCGAGTGAAAAATAAACGCGATAAAATCCGTAAAAAACAGTTTTATTCAATGTATAGTGTTCGCGTAAATATAAGAAATCATTATGAGACTCTAATAAGTTATTATTATTATTATTATCCTTAAAACAACCTACACAGACAGGCTACTATTCGGAAAACGAATCCTACCACCTAATGCAAATGTATCGAATTCCTATTTTGTTAAATCTTTCTGTGCCTGCACTGTACGACCAATAAATCTTCATGCTTTAGGCATCCATTCCTCCCTATTTTGTCAAATATTATTTCGACAGCTCACGGTTGTATTTTGTCAACTGTACCTAAAAACAAAACACAAGTATCTCTCGCGGCCTCTGTTAAACGTAGTGATTATATTCTCTTTGGCCTCTGTAAACGCGTGGAATATATAACAATTGACAAAATTGAATTAAGAACATACATACTCTATGATGGATTTTGAGATACGCCAATAAATAAAATTACTATTTGTCAAGAATGAGATGAATTTAGCGCAAGAGGTAGAAGAGTGAAAGGAAACACAATAGCTTCTCATCTATCGCTTCGCTTGACGCTAATTATTATTTGTAGAGTTAGCAATATAATTTTATTTTATTATAAGGCCTTCTTCTTTCTTCTTCATGAGCCCGTAAAACTACTTCAAAGGGCACTGCTGGGCACAGGTCTCTGCCTTTTGAAGCATTAACCTCGCTTGCTGAATATATCGGAGAACGTTTGATCTAGATATATACGTCTGACGTAAACGAGATGGTTATACCACCATCTGATGGGTAGAAGATCATCAGATCAGAACTCATGAGATATTTTTACATTTGCCATAGTCATCTTTCGCAACACCCATGGCACGGAAACATTTGACGGAATTGAAGACAGCGGAGAGAGGCATTTTATCTGAACCCCAGTGACCTAACATTAAAAAGATTCTAACCGTATTATTAACATTAGGAGTGAGAGTGAAAAGACTGTACTATACTTAGCAAAATCATACCATTTCTCTCTCTTATATTCTTTTTTTTTATAGGAGAGGGGGCAAACGAGCATGCGGCTCACCTGATGGTAAGTGAATACCGCCGCCCATGAACAAATGCAACACCAGGGGAATCGCAGATGCGTTGCCGGCCTTTTAAAAAGGAGTAGGCTCTTTTCTTGAAGGTCACTAAGTCGTATCGGTCCGGAAAAATCGCTGGTGGTAATCGATTCCACAAGGAAGTTGTGCGAGGGAGAAAACTTCTTCTGAATCGCACAGTGGTGGACCGCCAATCATCTAGATGATATGGATGGTATCGCAAGTTCTGTCGCGATGTGCGATGGTGAAATTGAGCGGCTGGAATTAGTCCGAACAATTCCTCAGAGCACTCCCCGTGGTAGATGCGATAAAATACGCAAAGAGATGCAACCTCTCTACGCAGTGCCAGTGAGTCAAGCCGATCGGAAAGAACTCGGTCGTCGACGATTCGAACCGCTCTGCACTGGATGCGGTCAAGTGGAAGGAGCTGGCACTGGGGGGCCCCTGCCCAGAGATGGGAACAGTATTCCATGTGAGGCCAAACCTGCGCCTTGTAAAGTTGCAAGCGGTGTACCCGCATGAAAAATTTCGTGATAAATGATCTGTCACGTTCTCTCCTAAAGCACCTTTAACCTGAAAGAAAGACGCATAAAAATAAAAAATATATATAATAGCCTATCAATCATCTCATCAAGAACCACTGCTGAAGACAGACATCCATTGCAAGTTCTAAGAATTGTATTCTGATATTAATAATACAGTTGTAATCTGAGATCCCTGAGGCTCAGATGAAATGCAAAAGTCAAAAGTCAATAAGAAGGGTATCCTGTTATCCTAATTCACCATACGAAAAGCTGCAGCATTGAGGCGCATGTATACTATGAGAACTCGGTCCTCCGCGCTCGAGCCCATTCGTACTGAAACCAAATTCAATTTAGCGATGTTCTACGAGCCGAGCTAACATGGTTGACAATCCGAGTTCGATCCCCAAGTGCACCACAATTTTAAGTGCTGATTTAACGCACGCTCGATGGTATGCTGAGGAAAAATATCGCATATGTCTTTCTTTAAAACTTTTTAAAACAAGGAGATTTTGAGAAACAAAATTTTATTATTTGTAAGTTACGTTACGTTGTAAGTTTTATTTATAAGTACAATGAAACAGTTTAAATACGCGGAGGATTCATTTTTGAAACCACTGAACTCAGGTTTACATAATACCGAAACGTTCTGTCATTGTGTCCGAAACAGAACCCATGAATTGTTCGACGTCTTAGACCCAAAAATCAGGATCATAATACCATGGCGCTCTGATGATCCTCGGAATGATACGAGATGGTTTGCTTTGATCTATTACTTTTACCCAATTATTCCCAATTTTATTTCCATGAACACGGCTCAGTATGATAATACAGCGATTTGCATAATCTCTCTGAGTGTCACACACCAGTTATTTGAGTGTCTGCCCCTAATTTAAGGGCATATTTATAATGGACTATAAACCATTCAGGATTGATTATTTTTCTCCTCAGTCTCTTGACGACAGGATCAATAATGCCATCAAATACGGCATCTTTATACTCGTAATGACATTGAGTTCTATCTCTTTTAAACAAACAAAAAAATCGCTATTTAACATTCTTTTAAATTATATGGTTTTGTTTACATAACATACCAAAAAAAGCGTTTTCTGAATTCAGCCGAAGTTGCCGCGGTCAGAACAAATAAAACCAGAATGATTTTCACAGTAATTTTGGTTTCACGTAAACACTACTGGACTAAGCAATAGTACATTTATTTATACCCATCAGCAATTAGGAGTAACATGTGTTTATTTTGGGAACTTTTTCAGATACGACGTTACATTTAACAAAATTATCTGGGTTTTTACACTTTGTGTGAAGTCTTTAGAATATATGTTGGAGTTGTCTATGGATACTACTATGGATACATAAGTTAACCGATGTACTTAGCCTCGTTGACCTAGTAGTCGTCAAAACGACTGCTGATGTGGTCTCCGGCTCCAATCGAACCAAAATCATTTATTGAGTTTTATGCCAGAATTTCTCAGTAGCAAACCGGAGACAGAAAGTTGGCGGTGTTTTTCCCCGTACCTCGGAAAGCACGTAAAGCTGTTGTTTCTGCACCTGATCACTCTTTGGTTGTATCGAATAGCCGTCCCATCAGACTATGAGAGTGAGGGAATAGAGCGCAGATGGCTGGTCTCCATTGAGACTGGCCGCTTTGATCAAAATTAGATCTGCAGGTTATTATTATTATATTTGTTGGTGTAATTAAGATGCACTTTTGTTTGTATTACATGTAAAAGAAAACTACTATGTCTTTGCACTTTGATTCTTTAATTGCGTCTGACTTTAAAATAACAAGTTTGCGTATATACTGTAGTAGAACGAACATGCCGCCCACCAAAGAATATTTACTTCTTTCGAAAATACAATAGCTCAAATTAACTAAGTGATATAAGCCAAAAATATTAAAATCAACAATAACAATCTACACAATCAAATATAATTACTTATATGATAATTGATAACAGAATTAAATTGACAACTTGAAAAATTTAAAACAAAAAAAAAGCTCACAAGAATGCTTTAAAATTAAGTATAACATTACGATTTAGTGTCTATTGGCAAAGCACATAATTTTGTAACACAACGCTTTACAATGTTACTACCACTCTTAACTCTCTCTTAACTCTTACACTCTGGTGTAACCGTCACTTCCCGGATGTTTACCCACAATACGTCCCAGACACCATTTACCCGGCGGCAGACCTTCACTTTTAACTAAAACTATATCTCCCAGTTTAAATTCGCGCTGCTGTCTCTGCCACTTCGGGCGTTGTTGAAGTCTCGTCAGATATTCCGTCTGCCAATGTCTCCAGAAATCTCCCAGCAGTTTTTATAAGTGTTGCCATCGTGTTAAGCTTGAAATCGGAGTATCCTTCAGGTCTACAGAAGGGACTATAATAGGGGCTTGACCAATTAAAAAATGTCCAGGTGTTAATGTATGTATAACGTCAGGATCATCTGTGTCTATTGGAATCAACGGTCGGGAATTCAGGCAAGCCTCGATTTGGCACAAAACGGTGGTCATTTCCTCGAAGGTAAGGTTTGTAGATAGGACTGACTTCAAATGATATTTAACTGATCTGACGCCAGATTCCCATAGCCCTCCGAAATTTGGGCTGTAAGGCGGGATAAAGTGCCACTGTGTGCCGTCTACCGCCAAGGTCTCAGCTATGTTCCCTTCAAAGGCCAATTCAGCTTCTCGCCAAGCTGCTTGTAGCTCTCTATCAGCACCGATGATATTACGACCTTGGTCGCTCCACATGTGAGCACATTTGCCTCTCCTGGCCACGAATCTTCTAAACGCACCGATGAAAGCTTCGGATGTCAAGTCACCAACCAACTCAAGGTGGATGGCCTTGGTAGACATGCATATAAAGAGAGCAATGTATGCCTTTCTTGTTTTGGCTCCTCTGCCTTTATTATTCAAAATTGGAAAAGGTCCACAAAAGTCGACTCCACTATTTAAAAATGCTCGAGCTGGTGTCACTCTTTCCTTAGGTAAGTCTCCCATCATCTGTGTTCTTACTGTGGCTCCTTGTTTGGCACAGGTCAAACATTTGTGGATATGCTTCTTAACCAATCCCTTTACTTTCAGGATCCAATATTTAGATCGAAGGTAACATAATGTCAACTGGACACCACCGTGCATCGTATGGGAGTGAGCATCGGCGATAATCAATGGCGTTAAGTTGTTTTTTGTGCCCAGTATTATAGGATGTTTTTCTTCCAGCTCAGAGTGTCGAAGGCGACCGCCCACCCTGAGAATATCTACTTCGTCTAAATAGGGATTCAGACTCTTCAAATAACTGTTAATTTTTACATGCTTGCTGTTCTTTAATCTTTGAATATCTTCCGCAAATTCTTCGCTTTGTACGAGTCTTATGCGTGCTTTCAATGATCTGCCTAAATCTTCTGTTTTTAGTGGTTCTGGAATTTTATTTGAATTTTTCTTGTAATTTAAAAATCTACGGCAATATGTGATTATCCTAAGCATTTCCTGTAGTGTCTCAAAATTTTCTAGTTGTTCTATTAATTTCTTTTGTTTTGTTTTTTCTTCTTCACCTTCACTAACGTTAATGTTAACTTGTATTTTAGATCTTTTCAATTCTAAATCAGTTTCTTTCGTTTGGTTGTTAGAAAATTGGATTTCCCTTTCTAGTAACCATGTTGGTCCTGTCCACCAGAGCTTACATGATTTCAATTCTGACAGTAACATACCTCTTGAGGCTATGTCCGCTGGATTACTCTTTGAATCCACATGATGCCATCTATTGCAGTGTACACTCTCTACTATTTCGACAACGCGGTTCGCTACAAACAGTTTCCATTTATGTGGATCTCCTGCGAGCCATGCAAGAACAATTGATGAATCTGTCCAGGCAAATATTTGTGATGATGGTATTCTCATTGCTTGTGCAACTTGCTTGAGCAGACGAGACAGCAGCAAAGCGCCGCATAATTCCAATCTAGGTAGCGAGATCGTTCTCAACGGCGCAACCCTGGTTCTGGCAGCAATCAACTTTGTTCTGATTGTTCCGTCTTCGGTTTTAATCCTAGCATACACAAGCGCTGCGTATGCTTGCATTGACGCATCGCAAAAGCCATGAATCTGTAAGTTGTCGCTCATTTTGCTCGTTGTACCAATCCATCTATCGACTTCAATCTCGTTGACTTGTTGGAAGTCTGATCGGATAGAAAGCCATTCGTCCAGCAAAAGTGAACTGATTTTGTCATCCCAGTTCAACTTTTCTAGCCACAATTTCTGAATAAGAATCTTCGTCATAACAATGCTTGGCGCTATCCAACCAAGTGGATCAAAGAGTTTCTGTATGTCAGAGAAAACACTTCTCTTGGTGACAGTTGCTTGAATGGGTGGTAAGATAGCTTCATATTTAAATTTATCTGTACCCATATTCCATTTAATGCCTAAGGCCTTTACGGTTTCATCAATGTTGAGGTTAAAATGTGCACTGCTAGATCGATCTGCTGGTTTGATGGATTGCATGAAGTCAAGATTGTTTGAAGCCCATTTAGTCAGAGTGAAACCTCCCTTCTTTACAATCTCATCAACTACTTTGGCTTCACTTACAGCTTCTTCCACAGTATCGGCTCCACCCATCAAGTCATCCATATAGAAATCTTCTTTAATTATTTGAGCTGCTTTGGAATGATTCTTGCCTTCATCATCAACGATTTTATGAAGCGTTCGAACCGCAAGGTAGGGAGCAGATGCTGTACCAAAAGTTACACGAAGAATTCTATACTCCTTGATATCTTCGGATGCGTCTGAGCGCCAAAGGATTCGTTGGTAAGTATCAGCATCTTCGGGGAAGACCAATATTTGACGGTACATCTTCTCTACATCGCTCATGTAACATATGCCTTTCATTCTCCATCTTATTATTAGGTTACGAAGATCTTCTTGCAGTGGAGGACCTACGAGAAGTTCATCGTTCAAAGAGACATTATTCGACCCCTTGCAGGAAGCATCAAACACCAATCTTGTTTTCGTGGATTCTTTATCTTCGCGAAGAACCGCGTGATGAGGTAAGTATACACATTTTTCTTCTTCTTTTTCTTTCTCAGGTACTTCTTCCATATGTTGTAGACGTAGATATTCTTTTATTACATTAATGTAGTCTTCTTTTAGTTTAGCCATTTTCTTGAATCGTCTCTCTAGTTGTAGCAATCTTTTCTCTGCTATATCCCTTGTATTTCCTTCTATACATCTCGGTCTGTCAGTGTTAAACGGCAACTTTACCATATATCTCCCTTCTCCGGTCCTTTTGTGTGTTTTCACGTATATCTTTTCACATGACTGTTCTTCTCTAGTCAATCTTCTTTTTGTATCTGTATCTACTTTCCATATTGATTTTAAAACTTCATCTATTTCTACTTGTTGGTGCATAACTAAGAACGTGTCTTGCTGCGAATTATCATCGACCTCTCCGAATAAGATCCAGTCAAGGTTGGTTTTCTGAGCGCTTGGTGTACCCGGTGGACCCTTGATTAAATCTGGTTGTAATATCTGTGCGTATTCCTTCACTCCAAGAAGTAAATCAATGGAACCTGGTGCATAGTAGCTTGGATCGGCCAGGTTCAGACCTTCTAGATGTGACCAGTGATTTGCAGCAATTGTTCTAGCGGGTATCTTCGTGGTAAGTTGCTTCGACATAATATACGCCTTAACAGGTAAGTTGAAAACATTTGTATCTTGGGAACTTACTTGAAATTGTACCACGTGATTTACATTTGTTCTAGTAGACCCCACTCTTACGACAGTTCCTCTTGCAGGTTGTTTGTTAAGCCTTAATCTTTGAGCCTCTCTTTCGCTTATAAATGATGCCTGCGATCCTTGGTCTATGAGCGCTCGTAACACCATGGTGTAATTTTGCTCACTTCGAACGCTCACCATAGCGGTTGCTAATAATGCAATGCCTTGCTTGGTAGTGTGATGTGACGCTATCATTGAATTGACTTGAATGTCTTGTTGAATGTGACGCTGATTGGTGTGATGTTTCTTTGGTGGTAGTATCGTTTTCTTTCCTTTCAGCTTGGTGTAGAAGAGAATGATGACGTCTATTGCATATACGACAGAACATACGGAGTCGACATTTATGAGCCGCATGTCCCGGTACTAAACAGTTGAAGCATAAATTGTGTTCTTTCACATAATCCGCTCGTTGTGAAGGTTGCAGGTTGGTAAATTCTTTGCAGTGACATAACGTGTGGTTATCCTTGCACATAATACATTTCTTCTCCGACGACCGCGGCAGGGCTGACGTTGACGATTCAATAGATTTGTCTGATGAAGCGGCGCTAACGTGGAAAGATCGCTCTCTAATCGTCTTCTCTCGTGGGCCTGATGAAATAAGTTCTAAAGTTCGATATCTTGATTGAAGAAATTTTGTTAAGTCGCTACACGTCGGTAAATCTTCAGACTCACTTTTATAGGCATTCTTTCCATTCCTTATGAGATTCCTGGTCCATTTTCTGCACAACGAGAAAAATTATAATAGGATCCCAAGAATCAACACTTATAGACAATAATGATTTCTTATATTTACGCGAACACTACACATTTAAATAAAACTAATTTTACGGATTTTATCGCGTATATTAACTTATTTTATATTCCCGACGTTTGGAGCACTTTACAGCACCCATGGTCACGGGGGGGACTGAGGTGTATGACGTCCCAATGTCATACAATGTGCTGTAAAGTGCTCGAAACGTCGGGAATATAAAATAAGTTAATATACGCGATAAAATCCGTAAAATTAGTTTTATTTAAACTTATAGACAAGTTCTTTAAATTATTTAAACACTCTGTCGTTGTGTCTAATAAACATTTTAATTGATTTGCTGATTGAGAGTTAATTTTCTTTTGAAGAAACAATCTTTTTAGCACTGAGTTAACAATTAAGCGTTTATTACCGTATCTTGTTTTAAACGCCTCCCAAGCCTGCGTATAATTTTTGTGAGTAACTTGAATATGTCGGATTAATGAAGCTGCTTCACCATTTACACTCGATTTTAAATAATGTAATTTTTGTGCGTCTTCGATCGTCTTATTGTTATGGATAAGTGAGGTAAACAAATCTTCAAAAGTCGGCCATTCTTCATAATTACCACTAAATGTCGGTAATTGAATTCTCGGCAGCTTTACGAGAGAATTTTCCTTTTTTATTTGTTCCATATTATGCTCGGATGAAGAGGTATTAGCTGATGTTGTTGGCGAGTTTACGGAAGTTAACATATCACGTAAATTGGCTTGTAAAACGATGTATAAATCTTCATATATGAAAAACTCTTCATTGAGAAAGTAAGGTAATTGTGCACGACGCAAACAGCGTGATACAAACACAAGACATTGTAACCGGCACTAGTTGAACAACCTAGGAGCAGTGGGCATGAGGACGGTGTAATTATCGGGCCACGCCTCCGGTTCGACAACTAGCTGGGGTTGTGCGGAAGAACTGGCGCAGCCTTATGCGGGATTTAAAATATAACTTTGTGTAAATAATTGTATTACTTATGTTGAACGATAAAAAATAATGTTATATTATAACTATGTTTAAGGTTGAGTTGTAACTATGCAATAACTCTCCCAAATAAAGACACCGTATGAACAGGGAGAGTTAGCATAGACTTAAAATGTAAACTATAATTATTAAATATATAGTATGTGCCATATCGATTGAGAAAAACGGACAATGACCTCAGATATGAGCCGAGTGTCAAAAGGCGTAACTTACAAAATCTCAATTTAGATGTGATAACAATATTTAAATATTGATATTATTCCCACTTCTAGGTCAGCACATATGTTTTGTTTTTTTGTTTCTTAAATAATATTGTCTGTGGTTCCTATAAACATAGTAAAATCTTACGGTACATCGCGAAAAATGTGTTATATTTTATATTTCAATTTATGGTAAGTAACGCAGCAATTCATTTAATAACAGTTTCATATTAAAAAAATATTTGAAGCAATATAATCACCATATTGAGCTTTTGCAAATTCATCCCTTTAAAATAAACAAAACGCGCGTTACGTCAGTTCGTTCTAAAAGAAACGTGACAATGGCAGCCAGAGATGCGTCACCTTTTTTGGGCCGGTCCGCCATTTTGTTTTCATTCGTGTTCGGATAGCGCTTGCGTGTGTACGTCTCGGGTAATTCATAGCATTCATTGCATTGTTTTAGTTGAGTTTTTACTGTTAAATTTGTTATATCGTTAAGTTTTTGTTTTTTGAATCTGTTATATTAGTTTTACTGTGACGGTCGTTACTAAATCGACATGAGTTCAGGAGAATTTGGTGAAGGACCCGGTCCTTCAACATCAAGTGGAAAGAGACGTCGCCGACCCATAATAAACGTAGCAGGTACGTACAAATAGGTACAAATGCGACGACGTAGCCTTTCTATTTCTTAAAGCGCTCTTTTTATGTGACCATGTGGTATTTATTTTCTAAAACAATATGTATTTATGTGATGTAGTACTATGGTAGTATATTTTTGTCATTTATTTACAGGCCCATCTTCTGGAGCACCTTTAACGTCACCAGTAAAAAAGAGAAAACCTACCACTTTGTCGGTCGGGGAACAAGAGATTATCATTAATGTATACAAATATGTCAAAAACACCTGGCCCGAAGACGTGTATCCTTCAAACGTTAATATGGTAGAAAAGGTTTCGGAGATCTCAGGAGTCAGCAAGAGCACTATATATCGCGTATTAAGCGTGTATAGAGATTCCCATAAAATACCAGAAAAGGGAATAATTAATAAAAGAAAAAAGTCTGTAATTGACAAGTTGGACGATTTTGATAAATCGGCTATAAGAGCGAAAGTGCATCAGTTCTTTCTTGCAGGAGAATTACCGACTTTAGACAAAATTTTGCTCAGTATAAATCAAGATGACCAGTTGCCAAACTTGAGCAAAACTTCCCTGCGACGTGTGTTGCGCCATTTAAAATTCAAATATATAAAGAGAAACAGAAAAAGTGGTCTAATAGATCGCCCAGAGATAGTTCTGTGGCGTACCAGATATTTGAGAGAAATACAAATATTAAGAAACGAGGGACGTAACATTTTTTACCTTGACGAAACATGGATTAACGCAGGTCATACTATGGGAAAGGTATGGGAAGACACCACAATTGAATCTTCTCGTCAATCACGGTTAGAAGGCTACTCTACTGGCGCGAAAGCCCCTTCGGGTAAAGGAAAGCGATTAATAGTTGTACACGTTGGCAATGAAAATGGCTTTTTGGAGGGATGTGATTGGGTATTTGAATCATCATCTACTGGTGACTACCATGAGAGTATGGACGCTCTCCATTTCGAGGACTGGTTTAGAAAAGTAATAGAAAAACTGCAAAGCGGCGATGTCATAGTTATGGATAACGCTAGTTACCACTCCAGACATTTAGAAAAAACCCCAACAATGTCTTGGCGGAAACAAAATATGCAGGAATGGCTAGAATCTAAACAGATCGCATACGTGCCCTCGGACACAAAGACCCACTTAATGGAAAAAATAAAGGCAGTTAAAGATAACTATCGAAGTTACGTCACCGACGAGATGGCAAAAGAAAAAAGCATCACAGTGGTAAGGTTACCTCCTTATCACTGTGAGCTTAACCCCATTGAACTTGTGTGGGCAGATGTGAAAGGGTACGTTGCACGAAAAAATACAACTTTCAAGTTAAAAGATGTTAAAAATTTACTTAAAGATGGTTTAACTCAAATCACGCCAGATAAATGGAAAAACTGTGTTCAGCATGTCCTTAAGGTTGAACAAAAAATGCGTGGCATGGATGATAGAATTGACCAAACTGCAGATCGCTTTATAATTAATGTTACAGATAGTTCATCAAGTGAAGATACGAGTGATGATTGCACCGAATAAAAATAAAGTTCTTATATAATATTAAAAATAAAGTTTTATCTTTTGCATAAGTACGTACTTATTCGGTGTCGTTATCACTCGAATCTTTATATGTGTTATAAATTAATGTTTTTTGTTGTTAAATGAATAAAGCACTTTATAACAATAGATGATTTTTCTTCTACAGCGATCTTTCACATAACTTTTTAATAATAGTTAATAAATATATATTATATCAATCATTATAAAAAAATCATTATAAATAAAGAAAGTACTACATATAAAATGTGCCTATATATTGAAGGTTTGTAACCCCTGGTTAAACGACCGAAAGGTCATTGTCCGTTTTTCTCAATCGATTTGGCACATACTATAGTAAATATTTACTTTTTAATATAATAAATATATTAAGCCATTAGGCACATAAGATAATGACCAAAGAGCATGTTATCGTGACGCGGCCGCGGAGCAAATGAAGCCACGCGCACCGCGCCACGACGTTTTATATTTATAGTGCTGAGGCGGGGGGAAGGATCCTCCGCCTAAAGCAGCTGAAAATTATAATTTAGCACTGTAAATAAATAAAAATATTGTTATGTACACCTTAGTATAATAATTAGTTGTAAGAATATTATATAGTTAATTATGTTTGTTAGCTCGTAAGTTTATTGAGTAAATAAAGATAGGCGCGGGGGTGAGGCAAGGGTCCGCTGGCCAGCAGCGGCCAAATCATATAAAAGACGGGCCGGCCGCTAGGGTCGGTAGTTTTTTTTTTTTTTTTTTTTTGCGCCCGAAGCAATTTGGAAAAGGGCTACCCTGCCTCCCTCTGGGTAGCCCTTTTCCAAATTGCTTCGGGCGCAAAAAAAAAAAAAAAAAAAAACTAGGGTCGGCAGTCGCTCTCCAGCCACCGAAAAGGCACCAGCAAGAAAAGAAAGTAAAAGTTCCTCCTCACCGCCGCTTGCCTCCAGTTAAAAGCAAGACCAGCGCGTTTTATTCCATTTTTCGCACGGCGTTACGGCGATCCGTAATAGTAATACTCCCCTTTTCCCTTCGGCGTAATCTTTAATAACTCTTGATGTGCTTGCTTAAATGTATTCCAATAATCGTCTATAGTTTTTAACCTAGTTTCAATATATCCTTTTGTAAGACGAGTCTTTGGACATTTCCTCAAGTTGGTTTGTGTTTTCTTAAGTAATGCCGCAGTATCTTCTAAAACACTTAGTAATTCCGCCGAAGAACCCATGATTTAATCCAATTATTAAAAGTCGAGAATTATGTGTTAGCTGCGTTACGTCACTTGTTTACGAGTTGAAGCGCCCGAGATCTATTGTTCACGCGGTTTTTACCTGCACTCGACCCTTTTATGCTGTCAGTCCGGTTCGATTGCGACCATATGTTCGTGTAATTAAGATGCACTTTTGTTTGTATTACGTGTAAAAGAAAACCACTATGTCTTTGCACTTTGATTCTTTAATTGCGACTGACTTTAAAATATCAAGTTTGCGTATATATTGTAGTAGAACGAACAATATTTATTTAATTTTATACATTCTATCGAATAAAAATTAACCAGATTAGGTAAATCTTGAAGTCCTTTTAAATATTTTTTTACGGGAAAGGGGGCAAGCGAGCATACGGCTCACCTGATGGTAAGTGACTACCACAGCCCATGAACAATTGCAACACCAGGGGACTTGCAGGTGCTTTGCCGGTCTTTTATAAAGAAGTAAGCTATTTTCTTGAAGGTCCCTAAGTCGTATCGGTCCGGAAAAATCGCCGGTGGTAGACTATTCCACAGAAAGGTCGTACGAGGAAGAAAACTACAAGTAAAACGTACAGTGGTAGACCGCCAAGCATCCAGGTGGTGTAGATGGTGTCGGGAATTTCGCCGCAATGTGCGTTCATGAAATTTGGCGGCTAGGATTTTGGTAAGGTGAGTATAGAGAACAGGAGACCCTTTTTACTGGTAACGAGTCATTTCATCTAATTCCTCAGAAATGAGGGCATTTTGAATCTTAATTGAAGATTCTATATGTATATAGTCTATGGGCCACAGCATATTTTTATCATCACGTGGATTGTGAGCTCATTTGTCCTTACAACACCCACGAGATGATATGTGGTAGTGGATTATTTTACGCCAATACTAAACGGCATATCATGTTTACATTTACAAAAAAAAAAAGTGCTCGCCGTAAATTTCTATTTTGAGTAAATTTGAGATAAATACTTAAATACGCCTCAAACGATGCTGTGAACAACGTGAATAATGAGTATGATGCGATGAGTCTCGTAATTCTTGTTCCAGTTATATCTGCATTACATAGTGCTGTGACACACGATCGTCATATATCTGTCAGCTGGTTGGTCGTTTATTAATAAACATGTTAACTATTTCAGATTTTAACTATGACGGATTTGCTACCATAGGACTCTGAGGTTCGCGTATTCGACGGTAACAGAATTATGTGACACATTTTATTGGAAACGAGGCATTCCATCTCAGTATTCGGAAGTGACAACGTATTCTGCATTTTGATTCTCAATCGAGGATATGTGTAGATGTCTATGAGCCAGAGCATCCACTTACCATCAGGTGGACTGCTTGCTTGTTTGAAATTCATTCATATAGCGAATAATTTCCTCCTGATTTGAAAGATTGGTTCTTCAGCTTATGTTGAAAAATCATACTACTTAATTACCATATAAGACAAAAACCTCTAGACACTTAAAGTTTAGAGTATAGTATGAGGGTATATACGTGGTAGATCCACGCTGCAGCTATATTAGTAGTAAAGTTGTAGCATGAATGGGTCGGCTCGACCGTGAAAGGACCACGCTCTCACAGAATACCAGCGTAAAATAGCAACTTATCATTGCTGTGTTTCGTATGGTGAGTGTAGGGAATCGGAGACCCTTTTTACTGGAAAAGAGACATTCTATCTTAGACCTCACGGGTGATAACGCATTTGCATTTTGAATCTTTATTGCGGATAGATGTAGATGTCTAAGGATCATATCATAACGAGCACACATAGGGCATAAGGGTCATAACGAGCACACAGTCCACCTGATGGTAAGTGGTTACTATGCCTCATAGATATCTACATCTATCGTTGATTACGAATCAAAATACAGATGCGTTGTCACCCGTGAGGACTAAAATGGAATTCCTCGTTTCCAGTAAAAAAGGGTCTCCCACCATACGAAACACAGCAGCGTTAAGCTGCTATTTTACGCTGGTATTATGTGAGAGCGTGGTTCTTCCTCGGTCGAGCCAACCCATTCGTGCTACAACTATACCAGTAATATAGCTGCAGCATGGCTCTACCACCTAATTTTGTTCACTTCATATACTCACAAGATTTAATTTTTGGTGCACATCTGAATTACAGTAAGTACTACATGAGATATTCATGTTACTGTACCTTCCGATCAGTATAAGTTTCTTTCCTATCTTTTTATAATCAATCTTAAAAGTTACTTCGAATTTTGAAGAACTTAATTAAAACTTGTGTTGAACATGACATTATAATATTCATAGTCTTAATAAACCTAGCAAGCTAACAGCATAGCAAAGTGGCGAAGCAATCAGCTTTGTAGCGGTTTCTAACGGAAAAAAATTTAAAATAGGAGGTTCAGATGCCTGGGTGATCAGTAATCGATTGCTGAAAACAGAATTTGAAAATTCGAAACCGTTCTCGAGATAATCGTGGGACAGACGGACAGACGGACAGACGGACAGACGGACAGACATCGTGAAATCAATAAGTGACTTCGCAAGCTTCGCCACTTAATAAGGCGCATGCGCATTCGCGACAGCCCCAACAGTATCTTGCGCGCGTTGGCAGACCATTGGGACTCGCCGATGCTTGATCGATGAAATACGACTACACGCAGTCAAGTAGTCATCTTGCTGGCGGCGGCGGGTGCCATATTTGTTTGTATGTGTGTTTTATCTGTTTGTCTGTGTTTTATGTTGAATTGTCCAATTACTAACTTTAGTTATAAGCTCAATTGTTACTAACCCATATGGATCAAGATGTCAGAAATAAACGTTTATTATTATTATTAACAAATAATTATTAATAAAAAATATAAATAATAAATAGATATTTTTTAAATAAAGTTTCTATATTCCAAAACAATTGAAGTTAGGTATGTAAATTAGAACAGATTATTTATGCGTGACGCCGCGCCGGCTGTATCTTGAAGTTTTCTTCTGAGAATTTTTTTTAAGTATTTTTAAATAATTTAAGCAAAAAGGGAAAAAGAGTGGATTTCACGAGTAATACAAGCTCAACACTCTCAGGCAAAAAGTTAAAAGAACGGGCCGCATTACAATTTTGTTTTTAAAAATATTTGTTTCGAAACAATATTCTCTACTCAAGTCTGTAAGATATATTTCTTCACATCATCATCATCATCATCATTACAGCATTTCACAAGTCCACTGCTGAACAAAGGCCTCCCCCAAGGAATGCGACAAAACACGGTCCTGAGCCACTTGCATCCATTGACTTCCTACATGTTCGTCACTCCATCTAGTGGTGGGACGCCCTACACTTCGCCTGCCGCTACGAGGCTGCCACTTGAGAACCTATCTTTCGTATCGGTTGTCGGTTCTTCGAGCTATATGGCCGGCCCATTGCCACTTCATACTACATTTTGGGCTTTGTCGGTTACTATAGTTCTGCTGCAGATATCCTCATTTCTAAGGTTATCATGCAGAGAAACTCCAAGCATAGTCCTTTCCATAGCTCGCTGAACGATCTTGAGCTTCCTCATATGGCCAGCAGTGAAGGACCACGTCTTAGTTCCATGGGTCATCACTGGCAACACGCACTAGTTGTACAGTCTCGTTTACAAGTTTTGAGGTATACCTGACGAGAAGATGTGCCGTTATTTCTCCAACGTTACCCAGCCGAGTTGAATCCTTCAATTGACCTCTCGGTTGAAGTTGGACTTACCTAGTCGGACTATTTTTCCCAGATCGTCTCGTCCAGGTTGACTAAACTCGTCAAAAACTTCGAGCCCGGTGTTCCCATCAACGACCGGCATAATTGTGACATGGACGTTATACATGATCTTTGTTTTGTCCATGTTCATCTATCCGTTGGGAGACACTATTGAGGTCATTGAGCATAGTGCTTAAGTCCTCCAGCAATTTTTTCATAAGGACTATATCGTCGCCAAATCGAAGGTAAGTGATGTACTCACCGTTGATGTTAATGCCGTATCCTTCCACATTCAACAGACATAGTAGCAAATCGTACTAATCGGACTTCTGTACAATTTCACGGAGGTTATGTATGTGATTTATGGTGCTAAAACCTTTTTGGAAACCGGCATATGCGAGAGACTGGAATTTGTCGAGTCTGCATGTGATACGATTCGTAATGACTCTCGAAAACAGCACGTAGACGCGCCTCAGAAGGGAAATTGGTCTGTAGTTCTTCAAGAGAGCCTTGTCGCCTTTCTTGAAAAACAAGACCACCGCAATTCTTCTCCATGCCTCCTTTGTAGTGCCACCATGGAGGACGGCATTAAAGAGTTTTTGAAGAAGTTCAAGTAACGGTTTTCCAACCTCTTTCAGAAGCTCCGCTGTAATTCTATCCTCGCCTCGGGCATTGCCGATTTTAAGGTTCTGAAGAGCCATTCTATTCATTCATTCATCGGAATAGTGTCGGATAATACTTGCTCTTGTATCGTTACTAACACTTGCGTGTGGCTCCAATGATGATCTGTACAGCTTCCTATAAAACCTCTCAATCTCACTCAAAATCTCAGGTGTCCCAGAAACGACGCTGCCACACTCGGTCTTCAGCTTGGACAGTTGGCTCTTTCTGGCAGACAGGCATCTAGGAAAGACTTTAGAGCTCTGGTTCCGGTCGATCGCTTCTTCAATACGAGCTGTTTTGAAGTTGTGTAAATCCCGCCGCATGCATTTGGAGATCTGTCTGTTCATTTTCCCGTGCGCTCTCAAATCTGCTGAAGACTGCAGCTTTATTTTCTGTCTAACAGCCATGAGATAAAGATTGTGATCGAAGAGTTTTTCGTGTTTTTATGCGGCAAGTCTTCCAGAACTTAGGTTCGACCACATGGACAGTTTCCACTAGCTTGTCATTCATATCGTCCCCTGCATTGCAATCTTCTAGGCACTGAATTACATTTTTACATTCAAAATGGGACATTGTGACAATTCCTACATATTTATTAATTTTGTTGTATAATTCTGCTGCGCGTTTACTATACTGAACTCTAGGAAAAAAAGTGTGAGTATTTGGAACTTTTGCTACTAATTTTTTTCTTCTCTTTTGTAAAGTATTTGGATCAAAAGATAGGCACTTATGTTTCTTTAATATTGTGTGTATACATACATTTTTCGTACTGATAATAACTGTTTCATTGTAAAGACTTGTAGTAGGACATCTTCTGTTTTTAAAATACATATTTTTAATGAAACCTAGTTGCGCACGTTCCAATTGGATAAATTTTGTTTTACAAGCACCCCCCCCCCCCCCCCAATAGATATACAGAACCCTAAAACAGATTGTACCAATGCTATGTATATATTGTTTAATAATTTATTTTGCGTAAGTTCTGTGGACGCTTTTCTTGACACCACATATCTTAAGGTACGAAATATCCAATTTAATTTAGCAATTCTGTTAGATATATGTTCTATGTGAGAATACCATGACAATTTCTGATCTATTATTACACTTAAATATTGTTTATATGTTACTTTATGTATAAATGGACAGTTATTATTAAAGGCGCAATCGTTTTATGTTATTACATGTATGAATTCTTATATTGAAATCTTCCGAGTGTTGCGTGCGTTTGTATATACTGAAACAGATATAATTAGTTTTTGCTGCGTTAAGGGTAAGTAAATTCAGATTTAACCATTTTGCTACCTGGGAAATCCCAAATTTTGCACTTTCCTTAACTTCTTGCCATGATTTACCTTAAAAGATAACTGCCGTATCATCAGCATACGAAATTATTTGTGTGTTTTCTATTTTTAAGTTGCATAAATCGTTTATGTAAAACAGAAACAAGGAAGGCCCCAACACTGCCCTGTGGCACTCCATATGGTATAGTCCCGTCGTCACTAATAAAATGGTCAACTTTTACACGTTGATTTCTATTGGAGAGGTAGTCTCTAAAAAGTTTAAGGTCAGTACCACTTATTCCAACTTTTTTCCAGTTTATATAAGAGTAGGGGGACAGAAACAGTGTCAAACGCTTTCATGAGATCTAAGTACACATTTAAGCATTTTTGTTCTTTATCTAAGTCATCAACCACCAATGACGTCATACGAGCAACTACATCCTCACTAGATTTGTCATGCCTAAAACTAAACTGGTAAGGAGATAATATATTAAAAGTATTTAAGTATTTAAGAAGTCCAATATTAATCAATTTTTCAAGTATTATTGATATAGCTGGTAATATTGATATGGGCCTATAATTACTGATGTTGTCTCTGTCATCTCCCTTGAATATTGGTACAATAGAAGATTTTTTTAGTTTCTCCGGGAAAACGCCCGTTTCAAAACATAGGTTAGTGAGGTGGGCGAAAATTGGTATCAGATCTTTAAATACATTAGTATGCTCTCCACCTCACCTGTGTCAGTATAAAAATCAATTGCTTTCCGTTAGTCTACTACACTATATATTTTTTTTTACCTTATTCGGTAATTCGTTTTTCGGTGATTGTGTGAGATCCCTTATTCTCACTAGAGAAAACAATTTTATTAAAACTAAAATAATGTTAAACTTGAAGATAATATTTTAATGATGAGAAGATATTTCTTTTAAATAAAAGCTCAAAGACTGAAAAACAAAGTTACTATATTCCAAAACAAAAGAAGTTAGGTATGTATATAGCACAAATTATATTATATATGCGTGACGCTGACTACCTCGTGAAGTTTCCTTAGGAAAAAAAAGGAATTTTTTAATAATTTAAACAAAAAAGGAAAAAGAGTGAAATTTACGAAGTAATCCAAGCTCAACGCTCCGGCGAGAAGTTTAAAGAACGGGCCGTATTACAATTTTGTTGTTAAAAGATTTGTTTGGAAACAATATTCTTTAATCAAATCTGTAAGATATATATTTTTCTACTTATAATTATAAGCTAGTGCTTGATCACGTTTCCATCTGGTGGTAAGTATATTAATAATATATGCTGACATTATTCGTCGAGAAAGTATCGCAGCTGCGACTCCAGCGATGCTATGCTTCTACGGTGGGAGTAGTACATCAACAATTTCACGTTTTTAATGAGGCAAGTGAACGCGCTTACGCATCCGCGGCATATGGGCGTATCCGTTATCGTGACGGTACAGTAGGTCACGTTAGTAACGCCCAAGGCGAAAGTCGCCACGATTAAGACTTAAAGCAAACTGCGAATATAGTTAGTAGAGTAAAAGTCCACTACTGTAAATGAGACTTTACTATTTTAGGGAGGATCTGCCTTAATCGTAACGGTAAGCAGGCGGATGGACGACGCAGCACCAGACCTTTGACGGCGCTTTTTGACGTAATGCTTCACGTTGATTCCCGTCGCTAGTATGGGTATTTTACAGCTGGTACAAACAAAATTTTTGTACTACAATTTGTTGGAAACCATACGATCTTTTTGCATATCCCATAGTTGCTTCGAACACCCTGGGATTATGTCGGGTGATGAATTTTCGTACTTACCACACAGCACATTGGTACGCGAAATAAATATAGAGTAAGTATTTTTTTAAAATTTACTATCAGCACATTGGCACGCGACATAAATGTAGAATAACGTTTTTTTTTTAAATATAATAATAATAATAATAATGTAACCGTCACCGAGCAAAACCTGGCAGACCAAGTTCGGGACATCATGCGCTCAAAAATATTTGATGACGCCGAACTCGAATGGCTACGACGTGAGGCTATTCCTTTGTCGAATGAAAATACCACGACAGGAGATGCGGCTCTACGAGTTGCAGAGCAACCGACACATGTAGATGCCGCCGTAGATCTCCTTGTGGTTGACTCAGGCGACGATGGAATAGTCGCCCAGGAACAAGAGCAAATGAGGAGCATATTGGAAGAGGCGATTAGGGAAACGCGCAAAACGCCTCTCGAGAATCGACCGCGACTTCCCCAAATACCCCTAAGCAAGCGGAATCGGGCTGTCGTAAGGGCTCTCAACCCAATGCTGGTGACCTATTTGGAAGCCAGCCGGGACCTTTGCGATACGAACTCAATTCTTTTTGGCGCCGCACTGGCAGTTTGCCGTATTATTGGCACCAAACTTCCCACGGCTGGACGCGCTACTAGACAAAGAAGCGCCATCCCAGCCTGGAGAAGAAGGATTGAGGACCGTATCGCAAAGGCAAGGACCCTCATCGGCAGCCTGATAAGCTTCAGGTCGGGCAATAATAGGCCGAGAATTGTGCGCACCGTCAGGATGGCGTTTGCTGGGACAAACATCAGTTTGTCTCAGCCGTATATAACGCAAAAACTGACGGAGCGCATAGACGACCTGAAACAGAGAATCGCTGCTTGGGGGAAGCGGATTCGGCGATATACCGAGAGGTCGACACGGTTCAACCAGAATCGTCTCTTCCAGAGTGATCAGAAGAGGCTCTATGAATCATTGGAGCGACCAATGGTACGTGGAACGGGCCCAGCACCGAATCAGGCCGACATTATCGCATTCTGGCGCGGCCTGTGGTCAGAGCCCGTAAACCACAGCGAGGGCACTTGGAAGGAAGTTGTGGCGAGTCAGTGTGCAAATGTTACGCCCATGGACCCCGTCATCATAACGCCGGATGACGTAGCTGAGGCGGTCCGTAGGGCCCCGAACTGGAAAAGCCCGGGACTCGACGGACTGCATCACTACTGGCTGAAGGGGTTCGTGGTGTGTCACGCTGTGCTCGCCCGACAGTTTCAAGAGGCTCTCGACCAAAAGTCGCTCCCGAGCCTCTTCACTACTGGGATCACTCATTTGGTTCCTAAAGACCGGGATTCCACAGACCCGAGCAAATACCGCCCCATAACGTGTCTACCAACCATATACAAGACACTTACATCCATTTTGAACGCGAGAATCACTCGTCACATGAACTCAAATCAGGTAATGTCGCGCGCTCAAAATGGATGTCGGGGCGGTGGTCGTGGAACCAAGAAACCACTCCTCATTGACGCGGTCATTGGCAAAGTGGTTAAACGCAACCGTCGGAACCTCTCCGCCTCCTGGATAGACTATAAAAAGGCATTCGACTCGGTGCCTCATACATGGCTTAAGAGGGTCATCGAGCTGTACAGGGTTGACTGTACAGTTCGAGACTTCCTTGGGCAGTGTATGGCGCAGTGGAGTACGATCCTTTGTCATCTAGGCGAGCAGATGATGGCTGCGGAGAACCACATAAGGATAAGAAGGGGTATCTTCCAGGGCGACTGTTTGAGTCCAATATGGTTCTGCCTCTCTCTGAACCCTCTTAGTACCTTAATGGAGGGTTCCGGGAGGGTATTTTAGCTTCGGAGAGGAGGTACAAAAGTGACCCACCTTTTCTATATGGATGATCTCAAATTATTCGCCTCCAGTCACTCTCATCTTATGGAGTTTCTGAACATCACTTGTGATTTTAGCAATTCTATTAGAACGGAGCTGGGGATAAGTGTGCGATCCTCCATGTTGAAAGGGGAAAGGGGGTTGCTAACTCTGAGGGCATAGACTTATCTATGCCCATCAACATAAGAACCCTTTCCGAGGCTGAAACATACCGATACCTGGGTATGTCACAGAACATCGGTGTAGATGAAGCGGGTATGATACAGTCAGTTTGCGATGTGTTTTATGCACGCTTGACCAAAGTGCTTAATAGCCTTTTGTCCGGTGTGAATAAGACGCACGCACATAACGGTTGGATCATCCCTGTTCTCATGTATACCTTTGGCATGCTCAGGTGGACTCAGACCGAACTGAACGCTCTGGACAAAAAAGTCCGCACTATAATGACGTCCCACAGGATGCATCATCCGAGATCGTCAGTAATGAGGCTGTACTTGCCGCGGAAGCATGGTGGGCGCGACTTTTTAAGCGCGCTTACCATGCATAATCGCGAAGTGTGTAGCCTCCGTAATTACTTTCTGACGAGAGCGGATGATCCATACTATAGGGACGTTATTTCTTGTGATAAAGGACTTACCCCTCTATCCTTAGCCAACGAGCAATGACAATACCCGGCAGTACAGAGCATTTCCGACCGGTAGACCGTATGGAAGGGGAAGGAGCTCCACGGGAGGTTCTACAAGGCTCTACATGAGCCTTTCGTAGACACAGTCACCTCCCTCCACTGGCTACGTTTCGGTGACCTCTTTGGGGAAACCGAGGGTTTTGTCTGTGCGATACAGGGTCAGGTTATTAAGACCAACAATTGTCGGAGATAGATCCTAAAGGATGGCACCGTCGACGTCTGTCGAGCTTGTCGCCATTCCGGTGAGTCACTTAGGCATATCATCTCCGGTTGTTCGGCGCTTTCTAACTCTGAGTATTTGCACAGGCACAACTTAGTAGCCAGGATTCTACACCAGGAGCTCGCTCTAAATACGGTCTCGTGGATCGGAAACTGCCGTATTATAAGTACTTGCCGGAAGCCGTGCTCGAAAATGATCGCGCCAGACTCTGCAGGGACCGGGCCATCATCACAGATAGGACTATTCTTGCGAATAAGCCTGATATTGTAATGATGGACCGGGCACAGTCAAGGATATTTTTGGTCGACATTACAATTCCGTATGACGAGAACCTCGTGAAAGCCGAAACAGATAAGCGAACAAAATATCTGGAACTGGCTCACGAGGTGACCGACATGTGGGGTGGACTGCCGGCCGAAATTATACCTGTAGTCGTTTCTGCGAACGGGTTAATCCCAGTCAGCCTCTCGGGTCATCTGAGGCGACTGGGACTCCGTGACGGAACGCTCCAAGCTCAAATGCAGAAGGTGGTGCTCCTCGATACCGCCCGCATCGTCCGCCGGTTTCTTTCCCTTTCTCCCTAACCCTCGGCCGATTGGTCTCCTCTGCCGAGGGCTTCCATCGCGTTGGGTTTTTATTTATTTATGTATTTTTTATGTCTTTATTTTATTTTGTTAATATTTATGTATTTTTATCATTTTCATTTACAATTATATATTTATACAGCCCAACCAGATGAGTAAACTATATAGATACCCCAATAATAATAATGTCCTCCAGACCGAATTTCGGCCACGGCGGCCAGTCTGAACGGAGACTAGCCATCTGCGCAGGACAGGATTATAGTGCCCAAGTGTATGCGCAAGCACAGGTGCACTCTCTATTCCCTCACTCTCATAGTCCGATGGTACGGTAAATCGACATGACCGGAGAGAGATCAGGCGCAGTACCAACGGCTTTACGTGCTTTCCGAGGCATGGGGGTGAAACACCGCCAACTTCCTGACTCCGGGCAGCTACTGAGAATGTTTTGATGGAAAAACTCAATATCTGATTTTTTAGCCCGACCCGGGATTCGAACCCGGGACCTCATGATCAGCAGTCGCACTACTACAACCACTAGACCAACGAGGCAGTCAATATACCATCTATAGTTTTTCATATACTATCTATAGGAAATATAGTTATCATTCTCCTATAATACTTTACTAGTTTCTCTGTGAAGTCATGCGAAATTTTGTAAAGTTAGTATGGATGAATAATACACATTGTACAAAACATATGTTACGTATTTCGTCGCGTTTTATTCCACTTATTACTTATGTGTGATTTACTGCGACCACAGTCACGAGGCGGAGGGAGATATTTTCAGGTGATTTGTTTTTTTTTTTAGTAAGTTTTATTCAAGATTTAATGACTCCCATCATCAAATTACCATCCCATTGGACTATGAGAGCGAGCGATAGAGAGTGCACATGTGCTTACGCGTACCTACATATAGAGAACCGATATTATATTAGTCCTTACGGTTAACAATGTATCTGTGGCATTTTTTGGCCGGAGCATCCATGAGAAATACCCACTTACGATCAAGTCGTTTGCCACTTCAATAAAAAAAAAACTACAAAACGTGCTGGTTTCGGTTTTAAAATATCTATTTGTTTTCAATCTTGAGTTATTTTAAGCTGATTTTTATTCCTCGTTTATTCGATCATAATAATACTGTAGTGCCCCGCTGTTTAGATATTTAGTTTTCTTTTTATTTTAATATATATGTAGAAAGAAAAATTATAGTACAGAGACTAATTTTGTAGTTAGGAATAATAATTAATTTGTTTAAACGAATTAATTATCCAACGAGTCGAGGATAAACTAGTAACGGAATACGACAAGCGTACCGTTCCACGTCAGAGCCAAGACTGTCTTAACGGCGGCCGCGCCCTCCGTTTTATACAAGCAAAACGGGCGCCACTGCAGGTGCAATGGTGCAGGTGTGCGGAACACGTGTTATTTACAAGAATTCTGTCTAACTGCACCGACGGCTACCGCGCCGCACGTGCAATGGTGCTGGTCCCGTCACGGCCATACTGACATGCGTGCGTCCTCGCACGCGCTTCATCACAATTTTAGTTATCTGTAGACAAAAAACCATCGTTCGACTATCCTGACATAACAGCGTTTGGTCCGGTCTATATTGACCCTTCAGACTTGGGTGACAATCAGTTTTGATCCGGCAGTAAGCCCTACAAAACTTTAATCAACTTTATGCGAGATCGGAATGATTAGTCTGTAGCTTTTCTATTTTCTCTTTTTTTTTTCAAGTACTGTTTTCGCTAGTCCGGAATCACTATTCCCTATAGCCATATCATTGGACCGGCACAAAGCCCTGCAATGATAGTAAGAACTACTTTTTTTTCTTACTCTCTTTTTTTTCAATTCAGTATAGAACAGGTACAGACCTACCATACCGCAAACATGTCCATGTCACAATCACACAAAATTGTATCGTGAGGGACGTAGTGACATGAAACACCTAAGTATGTAAACCAACAGCAACACGACACATCCCAGTGCAGCACAGACCAGCCTCCCTGCAACTCCATGTTCCTTTCCTGCACAAAAATAATTACAACGTGTTGCAACGTCTCTAGTATTTTCTAGATGCACAGACACGGCTACCTCTGACTGTCGCACGTCCTCGTGCAGTTGACAGTGAACAGCATACGGTCTATTAGTTATCACCACCTGCTAACAGATATTAACTCTTGTTAAATATTACAACGGTCGACCATCCCGGACGTCATTTAAGTCATTAACGCGCCGATATGGCTACCTTCAGGCAAACGCACTCCAGCTTTTCGTTCTGCTGCGTTCGTGCCACAATCGCGCCAGCGAGCCGTCGCGCCGTAGCCGTACTAGTTACGTAGTACTGCACTGCTTTGTAAAATTAAAAGAAATCGAGATAAATGTATTGCGAACCATGGAATTCCGAGCTTCCAAAATTCATCACATATTCTCTTAAGAAACGGCAACAGTATGATATTTGAAAACATTGCAAATAATTTAAAATTAAAAATTTTGTACAGCCGACTTCAATAGAAGCGACTTCAATATAGGTTATTTAAGAATAACTCAATAACCATTGGTCTGACCTTGATCAAATTCATATGGGACCACACGAGAACTATCAGCTTTCATATAAAAAAAGAATCATCGAAATCGGTTCGCCCAGTACAAAGTTATGAGGTAACACACATAAAAAAAAAACATACACCCGAATTGAGTACCGTCTCCTTTTTGGAAGTCGGCAGAAAATAACAGAAACTATGTGTAGAGGCAAATACCACAACATTTCAAAGGGAAGGAGGTAACTGCGCAAAATCTACGAAAGCCGACCTCAGACGTCCATTTACAGCGCCAAAGCACCATTTGTTCGGCGGCCGCTTAAATTGCCCTGCCGTAAGATCAGCCGATAAGTTACCATCTGTAGCGGTGTAGGCTCAATCTTACCAGCGCTCGGCCGTACCTGACCATGTTCGATTAGCCGTCACAACATCTTCCTCATTGATCATTGTTGTAGAGACTTCTACGAATCCCTCGACATCAAACCCCAATCTTGTCGACGACACAATATTCGGAGCAAACTGCAACACTGATCAACACATTAGAACACAAAAATGTCACTTATTATTTTCAATTCATAGCGTGTTAAAGTTAATCCTTTATTTTGGTACATCCCTTAAACGTTTTGAACTTCAAAATATAGCAAATGATAATCATGTTTCGCGTTAACTATCAAATTACAACATAACTTGAATAAGTAAATTAGAAAGCCTCCAACTTCTTTCGACATTTGTTAACATATTTAGGTACATCAAGAAATAATGAAAATACTTGCGGGGTACTTTTAATACAAATCGAACAAATTAAAAAAAAATTGGCTTAAATAATTTCACTTTATCTTTTCTCTACACTTTAATGATACGAAAATATCGTAAGTAGCATAGCAAATTTCATTACGGTATTTAACATAAAAACAGATTCATCAATGCGGAATGCATTACAGTCTTCCACAAATGTAATAATCCTCATACTATTCGAAGATTAAATGTGGGCAAAAATGGGGACTTTATCCTACTTCTGATGTAGAAAGGGTAATTGATTATAGTCTCTCTCTCTTCCTGGCTATGTGTCCCACATGGTGGTGGGGTCAGCCTTTCTTGTCTTACGCCTCCACTTCGCTCTATCCTCGACTTCGTTTTCGGAGACTTCGCACTCTCTCATGTCCTTTACCACTACATCTTTCCATCGTGTTTTGGGTCTGCCCCTGGATCTTCGACCTGGGATGGAAAGTTGTAGTGCCAAGTTCCCTACGTAGTTGGGTGGCCTCCTCTTCACGTGCCCATACCATCGCAGCCTACTTTCCTGCATCTTGTCAGCGATGTCGCGCACGCCCAAGCTTCCTCGCACGTACTCGTTGCGGATTTTGTCGAGCCTGGTAACGCCGCACATCCACCTCAGCATCTTCATCTCGGCAACTTGCATGGTATGCACATTCTTTTGAGTTACGGCCCATGTTTCACTGCCATACAATAGGTCTGGTAATTTTGTAGTTAGGAATAATAATTAATTCGTTTACACGAATTAATTATCCAACGAGTCGAGGATGAACTAGTAACGGAATACGACAAGCGTACCGTTCCACGTCAGAGCCAAAACTGTCTTAACGGCGGCCGCGCCCTCTGTTTTATACAAGCAAAACGGGCGCCACTGCAGGTGCAATGGTGCAGGTGTGCGGAACACGTGATATTTACAAGAATTCTGTCTAACTGCACCGACGGCTACCGCGCCACACGTGCAATGGTGCTGGTCCCGTCATATATATAATTTTTGTTTATAATTGGAATCACTGTGTTGGCTTGCTATTTAATTACTTAGATTTTTTTTTATATTTCTTTCCTGCTTTAATTGATGAACTTTCAATTAAAGCAGTGGAATTGCTTTTTTTTTGTTTAGTACTGATTATATTATGTAAACAGTTAACTGGTGGAATGATGTTTGATGATTAATTAATATTTAAGTCATTGTTTTCTATATCTTGGTTATATATATATATATATATATATATATATATATATATTTATATATTATCGATAAATATTTTTATTTAAATCGTATTTTTATATATTTTTATTTTATTTATTTTTATATTGGGTATATTATGCTATACTATTAACTTATCATGTCTGACTCTGACTCTTTTTATTCTATTGAGTCAGAGAGTTCTTTTGTATCATTTGATGATCAGATAAATTATAGTGCGCCCTCTTTAAGTAGCCGATTGAATAGCATTTTTCACTTTTTTGATAAAACGTTAAATGTTTGCCATATTAACGCACAAAGCATTCCCAGCCACTTTTCTGAGCTAGAAGCATCATTCTCTAACAACAATATACATGCTATCTTAGTTTCAGAAACTTGGTTGAAACCGTCTTTACATTCGGCATTGTATCCTCTTCCTGGATTTGTGCTGATTAGAAATGATCGTATAGGTAAAGGAGGAGGTGGAGTTGCAATATATCTCCATGTTTCAATTTCTTACAAAATCATATTAGCATCCCCTTCTCCTTATACTGCTTCTGCTGAATTCCTTTTTATAGAACTTGATGTAAAGGGCTCAAGGATGATTCTTGGAGCAGTGTATTGTCCTCCTTCCACTAATTACTTCGCCAATTTAGAAGTGGCTCTTGATAACATTGGTTCTGAGTACGCTCACTGCATAATCATGGGAGATTTCAACACGGATTTATTGAAAAAATCAGTCCGGTCTCGAAAGCTTAGTAAAATCATTGAGTCTGTCAATCTCAACATTCTTCCTTTAAAGGCTACTCATCATAATATCGACACTGATGACTCTCTGATAGATCTTATTATAACTAACTCCTCTGACTGGGTGCTATCATATGGGCAAATTGAAGCGCCGGGATTTTCCCGCCATGATCTTATTTATGTACGATACAACCTTAAACCTCCCAAATATCAACCTACTGTTATTACGTAATTTTTGTAGAATTAATATGGATAACCTTTTGAAAGACGCATCGCTTATACATTTTACGCCATTAGCAACTGCATCCACAGTAGATGATAAAGTAACTATTTTCAATAGCATAATCCATGTTTTGTATGATAACCATGCTCCTAAAATATACAAAATTTGACCTGCTCAAAGTTCAAAAACTTTATTAAACTAAGTTTGTATAAAAAGGGTTATTATAATATTAAGGAATTTATGGATGATAATAACCCCTGGAAATGAGGTGATCGCTACCAAGCTATTTCTAATTTGTTATGTTGTTAATTTGTGTAACATCATGACTGTAAGCTGTTATTTATAAAAAAAAAGTCCCGCTGGGTTTCTTGCTGGTTCTTCTCAGGACAGAGGTTTTTTCCGAACCAGTGGTAATCAAACAAAAGAGTGACTTTCAATAAGTATTATTTATAATCTATATTGAATAAAAAAGTTTCTGTTTCTGTTTCTGTTTCTGTTTCCTGTGCGTAAAGTAAAACTACGACGTCCACCAGCTCCCTGGATGACTGAAGAAGTACGGAAGGCCATGACCAGGCGAGATCGAGCCATTGCCTGGTTTAAGAGGAGCAGATCTGAGGAAAACTGGTTGTCTTTTAAAAAGGCCAGAAACAAATGCAATCAGATGGTACGTTCTGCAAAACGCCGATTTATCCATAGGAATATAAGTAATTCTTCGTCAACTGATGTGTGGAAATTCCTTAGTTCTCTAGGTGTGGGTAAAACACCTTTTTTGGATTGTGGTTTATCTCTTTCTCACGATGCTTTAAATCTTCATTTTGCTTCTGCTTCTGCATTGGACCTTTCAATCCGATCCCAAACAGTCGCTTACATAGCTTTAATTCCGTCTCCACACATACCAGTCTTTCAGTTTATCCCTGTAGATCAGGATTAAATTAGAAAGACTCTTCTGGCAATAAAATCCAAGGCTGTCGGTTGCGATGATATTAGTAGAGCCATGATTATTAATATTTTAGAACACATTCTCCACGCAATCACACATATTGTTAATTTTTCGCTTGACTCTGGTCAGTTTCCGAGTCAGTGGAAAAAGGTTTTCGTAAGACCCCTTACTAAAGTATCCAATCCTACACTTCCTAATTACTTCCGTCCCTATCAGTTTACCTTTCCTCTCTAAAGTTCTGGAAGCCTGTGTTCATTAGCAAATTTCCAATTTCATATATAAACATAACCTGCTGAGTACTTTTCAGTCCGGGTTTCATTCTGGTCACAGCACTACAACTGCCTTACTTAAAATAACTGAAGATATTAGAGAAGGAATGGAAAACAATAAAGTTACAGTTGTGGTGCTCGTTGACTTTTCTAATGCTTTTAACACAGTTGATTATGATATCCTTCTTGCTATCCTTTCTTATTATAGGTTTGCACCGTCAGTTCTGGAATGGTTCTCATCTTATCTTCGCGGACGTCAACAGTCTGTCCACGTGGAGCAAATGACTTCACAGTGGGTTGACCTGATTTCTGGCATACCGCAAGGCGGTATACTTTCTCCATTAATCTTCTCCATTTTTATTAATTCCATCACATCTAATATTGATTGTTCGTACCATCTGTATGCTGATGACCTACAAATTTATGTACAGTCTGACATTTGTGACATTCACAATGCGATTAACAAATTGAATTCCAATCTCAAGTCAGTCCATGATTGGTCCATGCGCTTTGGAGTATCTGTCAACCCTACGAAATGCCAAGCGGTGATTATGGGTAGCTCAAGGATGCTTGCAAAAATAGATGCCGCTAGCTTACCTCCCGTCTATTATAATGATCGCCTGATTCCGTTCTCTTTCTCAGTTAAAAATCTTGGTCTCCATATTGATAGTACTCTGTTCTGGGGGGTTCATATCTCCGAAACATGTCGTAAAGTCTCTGGTTCTTTACGTTCTCTTTATTGCTTGAAAAATTTTCTCCCCTTTAAGACTAAAATTATGCTTGTACATTTACTCATACTACCGATCATTGATTATGCTGATGTGTGTTACCCGGATTTAAACCAAACTCTTCTTAACAAGCTAGAGCGCCTTCTCAACAATTGCGTCAGATACATTTTCAATCTTCGTAAATTTGATCATATCTCTCACTATCGCTCTCTTCTTAAATAGCTCACTATTAAACAGAGGCGTGACTCTAGAATTTTGCTTGTTCTCTTCTCTATCTTAAATGACCCATCCACTCCTTCTTATCTCAAGGAGAAATTTCAGTATAGTTCCTTAACGCATGATAGAACTCTGCGTTCCTCATATAATAATAAACTAAGTCTCCCACTCCATTTTACTAACTTTGTTGGTAAATCCTTCACCATTCAGGCTGCACTGCTCTGGAACTCCTTGCCCGATGACATCAAAAAACATCTAATAATTCTGCTTTTAAAAGATTGGTACATAAGCACTTTATGAAGATATGAGATGATAGTTAATTTGGTCAATTTGGTTACTTTTGTTGATATTTTATTTATAGGTTTATGTTATATATCTATTTGTATTTATAATATGTATATATTTATGTATCTATGTATTTGTATGTAAATATAATATATTGTCTGTATTATATTTTATAGTATATAAGTTTATTGTATTTATATGTATAATAATAGTTTATTTTAAGTTTATCAGTAGTTTTTTTCCTTGATTTACTCTATTGTTCATTTTATTTTGCCACCTATTCACTTAATTTCTACACGTCCCGGGTTGACTGGTAGAGAATGCCTAATGGCATTAAGTCCGCCCTTTATAATCCTTTAATAAGGTAGGCAATAAAGTGTAAATAAATAAATAAATATTTGTAATCCATAAATTATATTTGTTACTGTTATATTTTTCTGCAACAAATTTGAGCTATTCTTGTACGGTATCCAACCATGAATGTAACCGGGAATTGAAATTATTCATTAATTTATAATCAACGATATAATCTAAACTTTAATATATATTCGCTCGAATATTTCTCAATAAATCAATTCAGAGCGGGTCATTTTGATAGTTCTAGCGAACGAATTTTAGAAATCAATGGAGATGATTTAATAACAAGACGTAATAAGAAATTTAATATGAATATAAAAAATGCGCTGCTGTGAGGCGGTAAAGAAAGAATCCAATACCGATTTCTTACTGCGTAGGTACCACTCTCTTACCTGTTTATAAATACTGTTCGTGCTGCTATGTTCTAATCTGCAGAGTATACAGAGCCAGTATAATTACAGGAATTACTTCTTAGTCCACAGAGGTGACAACGCATTCTTTGTTTTAAATTGGCTACAAGTGTCCATGAACTGCAATAAGCGAATTCACAGCCCACCCGAGCTAACCGTCGGGTGGACTGTGTATTCGCTTATATTTAATAAAAATAAGGACTCACGGAACCGTTGATGCCGGCGCCTATGAAAAACTGACTAAATCATCTACTATTTCTCTTGGTTTCTACTGCTAAATTTGACTCTCTTTATAATATGTTATAATATTTTTAATATAAAAAAATCTTAATTGCATCCTTAAGAGTAAGAACATATAGAAAACAAACCGCACAAACAAAACTAACTTTAAAAGTACATATGTGTATCAACAATTATTATGAAATTGCTGAAATATAAACTAGGCAGAGCCTGTACATTAAATGTGAGGGAAGAGTATCATATTAATGTTTATGGGTGTAATACACGCATATTAACTCACCACAACTTCCGTCGAAGGACCCTTGCTATTGTTAACAGACTCCGAAGGCGACAGTATTGGCCTGATTGGGCTTTTGGCCTATTCCACGCACCAATGGCCGGTCCAGTGATTTATAGTGCATATTCTCATCACTCTGGAAGACGAGATTCTAGTTGTACCACCTTGACCTCTCGGTATATCACCGAGTCCGCTTCGCTTAAGCAGCCATTCTTTGATTCAGGTCGTCTATGTGCTCCGTAGGATTTTGCGTGATATCCGGTTGATACAAAGCGATATTTGTCGCAGCAAATGCCATTGTAACGGTGCGCACAACACTCGGCCTATTATGGCCCAACCTGAAGCTTGTCAGTCTGCCGATGAGGGTCCTCGCCTTTGCGATATGGTTATCAATTATTTTTACGCAGGCTGGGATAGCACCACTTTGCCCAATAGCGCGTCCAGTCGTGGAAAGCTGGGCACAATTATATAGCAGACTGCAAGTGCGACACCAAAAAGAATTGAGTCCGTCTCCCAAAGGTCACGCCTAGTTTTCAAATAGATCATCAGTATAGGGTTTACAGCCCTTAAGATTATATAAGCCTGATTTCGCTTGCTTACCCCACGTATACCACATGTGGGGAAGTGGTAGTCGATTTTCGAGAGACGTACTGCGCGTTTCTGTAATCGATTCTTCCAATGTTCTCCGCATTTGCTCTAGTTTTTTTTTTGTTTTATATAGGATAAGGATGACAAGCGAGCACACAGTTCACCTAATGGTAAGTGGTTGTTGATCTATCCTCGTTTGCGAATAAAATGCAGATGCGTTGTCAGCCGTGAGGACTAAGATGGAATGCCACATTTCCACTAACAAGGGTCTCCGGTTCTCTGCACTCACCATACGGAACACAGCAGCGTTAAGCTGCTATTTTAGGCTGGTATTCTGTGAGAGTGTGGTCCTTCCCCGATTGAGCCAACTCATTCGTGCTACAACTATACTAATAATATAGCTACAGCATGGGTACCACATAAAATGAGGTCTTCCAAATAGGTCACCAGTAGAGGGCTTAGGGCCCTTAAGACAACCCGATTTAGCTTGCTTTGGGATATGCTGGGAAGTCGTAGTCGATGTTTGGGGGGGGGGGGGGGGGGTACTGCGCGTTTCTGTAATCGACTCTTCCAATGTTCTTCTTATTTGCTCTAGTTTTTTTTTATAGGATAATGGTGACAAGCGAGCACACAGTCCACTTGATGGTAAGTGGTTGCTGTGGCTCATAGATATCTTCATCTATCCTGGTTTGCGAATAAAATTCTGATGCGTTGTCAGCCGTGAGGACTAAGATGGAATGCCTCGTTTCCAGTAAAAAGGGTCCCCGTTTCTCTACACTTACCAAATGAAAAACAGCAGCAATAAGCTGCTATTTTACGCTGGTATTCTGTGAGAGCGTGGTCCTTCAGCGGACAAGATGACCCATTCTACAACGGTACTATTGATATAGTTGAAGCATCGCTCTACCACGTGTGAGAGTTTAAGGGCGAACAGCCTCAGCCGTAGCCGTTCGAGTTCAGCGTCATCAAATGATTTTGAGCACATGATATACCGAGCTCGGTCAGCCAGGTTTTGCTCAGTAACGGCAATAGATGGCTCCAACTCAGAAAAATAGCGGTGCAGCTTAGCCCGATACGCAATACCTCCAACGTCTCCCCCTTTCGCCCAAAAGAATGCCGAAAATGCGTTCTCATTGATTTGTGATGTCCTCTCATGGGGCACAATCCACCAGTGGTATGTGCTACTTGCTGAGTCCAAAAGACCGGCAAAGCCATCTGGTGGGGTGATGAATGCGATGGACTCTGGGTTCGTATGTAGCATCTTGCCTTCGGCTGGCGGCTCGCATGCTGTCACGTTCAGCACCAGCTCCAGACGCGCCCTGACCTCCAGGCAGCAGCCATTTACGCATTTTCCTGCCGACTTCCAAAAAGGAGACGGTACTCCAATTCGAGTGTATGTTTTTTTTTTTTGCTTTTTTTTATGTGTGTTACCTCATAACTTTGTACTGGGCGAACCGATTTCGATGATTCCTTTTTTTATATGAAAAGCTGATAGTTCTCGTGTGGTCCCATATGAATTTGATCAAGGTCAGACCAATGGTTATTGAGTTATTCTTAAATAACCTATATTGAAGTCGCTTCTATTGAAGTCGGCTGTACAAAATTTTTAATTTTAAATTATTTGCAATGTTTTCAATATCATACTGTTGCCGTTTCTTAAGAGAATATGTGATGAATTTTGGAAGCTCGGAATTCCATGGTTCGCAATACATTTATCTCGATTTCTTTTAATTTTACAAAGCAGTGCAGTACTACGTAACTAGTACGGCTACGGCGCGACGGCTCGCTGGCGCGATTGTGGCACGAACGCAGCAGAACGAAAAGCTGGAGTGCGTTTGCCTGAAGGTAGCCATATCGGCGCGTTAATGACTTAAATGACGTCCGGGATGGTCGACCGTTGTAATATTTAACAAGAGTTAATATCTGTTAGCAGGTGGTGATAACTATGGTTATTGAGTTATTCTTAAATAACCTGTCTTGAAGTCGCTTATATTGAAGTCGGCTGTACAAAATTTTTAATTTTAAATTATCCTATTGTTCATTATCCATTTATCATTTTTGGGGTATCAATTAACGGGAGTCGCCAGATATACGATACTATTATTATTGTGTCATTAATTCGGCTAAACCCTATAGATATATTTCTGGTTATGTTTGTCTCTTTTTGGGGTCGCTTTTTTGTTTCATCGATTTCTAAATCTCGAGAAGTTTTCTCTCAAAAACCTATCAGCCAAAATCATATATCAACATATCTAGGGCAATTATGTGTGGAAATAACACTTACTCTGAACTTGCAATGGATGCCTGTTTCCAGCAGTGAGTTTTCTTTTAAGTTAATGACATTTTATAAAAGAACATGACAGATCGTTTTTCACGAGCTTACTTGCTTAATATGAGGGAGAGAAATACTGTGATTTATGCTTAGTGCTGTACAGTCTTTTGACTCGCACTCCTCATATTAATAATACGGTTAGAATCCTTTTAATGTTAGATTCCTGAAGTTCAGATTAAATCCCTCGTTACCAGTGATAAGAAAAGTTCTCCGGTTGTCTTCGTTTCCGTCAAACGTTTTACGTGCTATGATGCATGTCGCAAGAGACGACTATGAGAAATGTAAGAAACATGTCATGAATTTTTTATTTTTTTTTATTTTATTTATTTATTTCAACTAACAACTATCAACTTGGCGGTATTATTATCTCGTTTACACTAGACGTAAATATTTAGACCATCCGCGCGCGCGCGTGTGTGTGTGTGTGTGTGTTCAAATTCTCAAAAGAAATAAACTATTTTATTTAAACTAAATGAATACTTTAATTAAAAACGTCAATATAATATTCAGTCTTAAGAACACGTTATTACTTTTTAAATAAAAGCTCATCTTTCTTTTAATTAAAGTTTCTATGTTCCAAAACAAAAGAATTTAGGTATGTAAATTAGTACAGATTATATATGCGTGACGCTGGCTGTATCGTGAAGTTTTCTCGGAAAAAAATTTGGTATTTTTAAAATAATTTAACCAAAAAAGAAAAACGACTGGAATTTACGAAGTAATACAAGCACAACACGCTCAGGCAAAAAGTTAAAAGAACAGGCCGTATGACAATTTTCTTTTAAAAATATTTATTTTGTAACAATATTCTTTACTCAAGTCTTTAAGATATTTATTTTACTTTTTATAAGGCAGTGCTTGACCACAATTCAACCTGGTGGTAAGTATATTCATAATATACACCAAAATTAGTATCTTCCTCTTTTCATTCCGCTCGTAAAAGTCAACTACCGTAAATGAGTCTATGCTATTTGCAGTAATGTACTAACATTACTGCAAATAGATCCCCAATAAATCAATTTTATGCAGACAAGGGCTGCGGGTTGCCAGTGCAACCCACTTTGAATTCTAGCAAACGAATTATACATCTCAATGGTTATGATTAAAGATATATACGTGGTAGAGCCACGCTGCAGCTATACTAGTAGTATTGTTATAGCACAAATGTTTCGGCTCGACCGGGGAAGGACCACGCTCTCACAGAATACCAGCGTAAAATAGGAGCATAACACTGCCGTGTTTCGTGTGGTCAGTGTAGAGAACCGGAGACCCTTGTTACTGGAAAAGAGGCATTCCATCTTAGTCCTCACGGGTGACAACACATCTGAATTTTGATTCTTTATTGAGGAAAGATGTAGATGTCTATGGGTCACAGCAACCACTAACCATCAAGTGGACTGTGCGCTCGTTTGTCACCCTATCCTTTAGAAAAAGAAACGATAATTTATTCTATTATGAATACCAAACTATGCGCTATTGTGTGGTAGTGGATATGGTATAACATCTATGGATGATAGTGTAACCATACCGATGATGCCAGACATAAAACTCTTAAATAGCGACGCGCAAGTCATTTAAAGGTAAGTACAATAACCTAACATAAAAAAGGTTTTACCACAATTAGAAGAACCTACGGCACCTCACACTAAATTATGTTAAAATGCATCAAACCTCTTACGTGACAGAGCATGCCAAAGAAATAGACATATGTAACATACTCTCAGTCTCAGTCAGTTTTTACTGGAAACGAGGCATTCCATCTTAATCCTCAGGAGTGACAACGCTTCTGCATTTTAATTATCAATCGAGGATAGATGTAGTTGTCTACAGGCCACAACATCCACTTCGCTAACATCTGTCCATCTAAAAATCAAAATGCAGATGCGTTGTCACGCGTTGGGTTAAGATTGGAATCGGCTCTCTACACTCACCATAAGAAACACATAGTTTTATTCAAATAAAAGCTATCAATCTAATATATTGTTGCGCGCCAATATTATAACCTGAATTAATACAAAAGTGAAAAGAATTGGACTATTTTGTTCATATAATTGAAGTTTTAATTTGTTGTTTTTTTTGTATTCACCCTATAAATAACTTTTATCGGAGGGTTGAAAAATCAGTAAAGTAAATAAAACCATGAACAAACTTTACGTCGTAGACCCAAGCTACATCTATATTCTGGTTTTAGCACGAATGGGTCAGCTCAAACACTTTCTCACATAATACCAGCGTAACGTGGCAGCTCAATTTAACTGTGTTTCTTATGGTGACTTTATAAAACCGGAGCCCCCATTTACTGGAAACAAATCATTGCATCTTAGTCCTCAGGGTGAAAAACATATCTTCATTTCAATTCTTTACTGAGAATAGGTCAACGGCTCAACCCGAGAAGGACCAGTACAGAATACTAGCGTGTAATGGCAGCAAAATGCTGCTTTCGTATAAATAGTGACGAGAACCGGTGGCATTTTACTGGTAAAGAGGAATTTCTTTTTATTTCTCAGCCATTACATTGTATCTTGATTCTTAATGGATGACAGATATAGATGTCTATGGGCCACAGCATCCACTTACCATCAGGTGAACTGTGTGCTCGCTTGTCCTATAAAAAAATCTAGAGCAAATGAGGAGAACATTGGAAGAGTCCATTAAAGAAACGCGCAGTACGTCTCTTGAAAATCGACCACGACTTCCCCGCATACCCCTAAGCAAGCGGAATTGCGCTGACTCTAAGGCCTATACTGGTGACTTATTTGAAAGTCAGCCGGGACTTTTCCGAGACGGACTCAATTCTAATTTCCACGACTGAACGCGCTATTGGGCAAAGTGGCGCTATCCCAGCCTGGAAAAAATGAATTGAGAACCGTATCGCAGAGCCAAGGACCCTCATCGATAGACTTCTAACAGTGGTAGAGCCACGCGGCAGCTTTTGCTGTCGCACGGATGGGCCGGCTCGAACCGGGGTGGTACCATGACCTCACAGAAAACCAGCGTGAAGTAGAGGTTTACCTCTGCGTTTCGCTTGGTGAGTGCAGGTGGCTTGAGGCCCTTTTTACTGGAAATGAGGCATTCCATCTTAGTCATCACGGGTGACAACGCATCTACATTTTGATTTGTAATAGAGGATAGATGTAGATGTCTATGGGCCGCAGCAACCACTTACCATCAGGTGAACTGTATACTTTCTCACACTTCCGTCTTTGAAAAATAATCATATATTCAACATCATGCTCCTGCCTTAGTAGTAACATACTAATGGACGAAGAAGTTAGTACTAAGGCGAAGAAACCGTATTCACGTCTTGTTAGTGTAAACAGCAGCATTAAGCTGATATTATATGCTGGTATTTTGAGAGAGCGTGGTCAAACCCTAGTCAAGCCGACCCATTCGTGCTACCACATTATAGCTTCAGCGTGGCTCTACCACGTAAAGATACCTGAAAATAACTGTATCAAATGTTGTTTAAGAGCAAAAAGCAATGTTTTAAATGTTAAGAATTTTGTTTTATTTGTAAATTCTATATGGCGCTAGTTGTACTTTGTTACACGCTACAGTACAAATGTGAATGCAAAATAAACAAAACATTAGTGACTACAGAGTGAAATTTTAAAGATAGACAATTCAATTTTATTTATATTTATAGATTAAAATAACAAACAAGCACAGGCAAATAAACCTAAAATAAAGAAAACCCTGCGGCAATAAATAGCCAATGTTGATTCACGCTCGCTCGCATCGCAAACAACATAAAATAAAACGTTACATCGGAAACCAAATACTTGCTTTGTGCATTGCAAGGCTTCTTATAACTTTTGAATTTCTTTTTACAGCACTGAATCTAAGAATTTGTATTCTTATCCAGCATCCATTTTGAATATTTTACTGTTTATTATTTCTTTCTCTGTACTTTTGTAAGTGTCGAGTAATTGGATATTATCGTTTAAAATTTGTTGGCTTGATTATACAGACCCCAGTTTATGATAATCTGTGCTAACGCCATGTCTTTCGAGTTTCGATTTCAACTACTCGAAGTCGCCTTATAAGCCCATTCTTACGTATGTACATCGAATTCTGCCTCCTTCCCACACATGAGGTCATTGTCAATTTCGGTCACGGTGACCAAAGTCAACGGAGATTAGCCATCTGCGCTGAACAGAGTAACAGTGCCCAAGTGTGTGCGCAAGCACAGGTGCATTCCGTCACTCTCATAGTCCGATGGGACGGTGAACCGATACGATTTAAGAGATTCAGCGCAGAACCTAAGGCTTTATATGCTTTCCTAGGCACGGTAATTAAAACACCGCCAACTACCTGACTCCGGGATGATACTGAAAATTTATTGACAGAATAAGTCAATAACCGACTATTTTGCCCAACCAAAGTTCGAATCCGGGACCTCGTGATAAGCAACTCTATTTATTACCACTAGGCTAACAAGGCAATTAAAATAGAGACAATGAACCATATAGCAGTGTTACAAAAAGAATCAATATAATATCTAGTGTTGTAAATAGCCCGAGTAATCGAGGGTGCAAGGAGAATATAATCACTACGTTTTACAACTTTTTGTTACTGTGGTGGTTACAGTTCGCCATTCAAATCTTAACTTATTCTCCAAAGGAAAGTTAACCTTATTTTATACGTCATATTGATTAAATCTGATTGAGGTTAAAGCTCAACGTAAACGTTGTTTTTTAGAAAAGGGAGCAAACGAGCATGTGACTTACCAGATAGTAAGTGTCGACCGTCGCCCACGAACAAATGTGCTCTAAAATAAAGTACTGCACACCTGGTATTTTTGGCCTTAAAGAGATAGTTAATATATTTAAGTGATCTTTTTTTTTCAAAGACATATCACATGTGTCATGAAATTCTGTGTAAATAACTGCGGTCAATATCTATAAATCATTACTGTTACAGCCTATACACGTCCAACTGCTGGGCACAGGCCTCCCCTCATTTCTGAGGGGTTTTAGGGCAAGAAAATGTCCGCCGCGCTGCCCCAATGCGTGTTGGCGAACTTCACATGTCTTCGAATTTTTTTTCTTATTTCTCAGACATGCAGATTTCCTGACAATATTTTACTTCACCGCAGAGCACGTGGTAAATCAGCACTTAAAATTGCAATTAACAATTTCATTGGTGCCGGCGGGGATCGAACCCGGGTTGCTCGCGTAGTGTAAAATTTACAGCGAGCGCTAACCATCTGAGCTACCACGGCTCTTATCTTATAAATCATTAACAGTGACGATTTTTTCCTTTACAATTTGCTACACTACAGTATGCACCAACAGCTGGTGAGTATGTTTTATTTTTGTTATGTAAATATTATTGTTGTTGCAGGCTCAGTTAGGACCTATTTTGTTACTTAGGTGTGTCACTTCGCAAAGGCGATTTACGACCTTCGTCTTATTGTAAAAACTCACACGAAATGTTTTTGACATACGCCGTCATTTTAAATTCGTTATTTTTGTACTTAGAGCTTAGCCCGATTGAGACGACATAGATATTGAACATTGGAGCAATTTTGTATATTTAACTCATTTTTGACCATTTATATGAGGTTCGTCCCCTTGCGGCCTAGGCAAGGAATTGTAACACCAGGGGAATTGAAGGTGCGTTGGCGGCCTTTTTAAAACAAGTAGGATCTTTTATTAAAAATCCCTAGTTCGAAATGTCTAGAAAAATCGCTGGTGGTAGTCGATTTCACAAGAAAGTTGTGCGAGGAAGAAAACTTCTTTTAAATCTAAATTTTCAGTAGCAGCCTGGAGTCAGGAATTTGGCGGTGTTTCACCCCAGTGCGTCGGAAAACAAGTTAGTCCTGTGCTTTATATCTCAGCGTTAGTGTTGGATAACCATCCCATCGGTCTATGAAAGTGGGGAATAGAGAGTGCACCTGTCTTTGCACATATAGTCGTACACTATAATTCTGTCATGCGCAGATTTTTTTATACGATAAGGGTGACAAACAAGCACACAATTCACGTGATGGTAAATGGATGCTGTAGCCCATAGACATCTACGTTTATCCTCGATTAGGAATCAAAATGCAGATGCGTTGTCACCCCTGAGGATTAAGATGGAGTGCCTCGTAAAAAGGATCGCTGGTTTTCTACACTCACCATACGCAACACAGTAACATTGAACTACTACTTTACGCTGGTATTCTGTGAGAGTGCGGTCCTTCCCCGGTTGTGCTGACCCATTCGTGCTACAACCATAAAATGATTAGTATCCGCTGAGACTTGTTGCTGTCACCAAGTTCAGTCTGGAGGAAATGACTTTAGTATATGAATGAATGAGTGAAATTAGGAAACAAATGAATCTAGTCTTTTATACCAAATGATAACTCTGATTCCGTATACACTTGTAAATCTAATAACTACCAAGGTTTAGTAAACCTTGGTAGATATTAGATTTTACCTTTGGCTAACGAACTACCTTCCCCGACTTAATGCACTTATATCGAGCCATGGCCCTTGCGGACTGATTTATTAGGTTTCTATTCATTACTGTCGACGCCGAAGCTAATCGAGGATACTTAAGGGACCTTTAGGTTTTTAGAACAAGAAACTATGATCCTTAGTGCCTTTCAATACGGCTTATTGTTACAGTTACTTATTAACAGAATTATATACAGGTGCCTTACTTGCTATTTGTGTGTGTTAAATTAGTTAGATAAATACTGGCGTTTTTTGTAGGATAGAATTTGTTTAGAGATTTATATTTGTACTGGCTGTATGAATAAATAAATAATTTAACACTAAAATCTATTTGTAATATGTATAATCAGTGATGTACGCGTACTGTTATACTTTAGCTCACTAAGTAGGTATATTGGTGCTGACAGAATAACAGCGATGTAGATTCTCTGCAACAAATGCTGAGTCAGAACCCTTTCATTGTCCTTCTAAAAATATCATTTTTGTATTAGTTTAACTTTTAAATATTTTATTTCTTTTGGTCAATTAATAAATATTTTATTATTATGATGGGGTATCTATATAGTTTTCTCATCTGGTTGGGCTGTATAAATATATAATTGTAAATGAAAATGATAAACATACATAAATATCAACAAAATAAAATAAATACATAAAAAATACATAAATAAATAAAAACCCAACCAGATGGAAGCCCTCGGCAGGGGAGACCAAACGGCCGAGGGTTAGGGGGAGAGGGAAAGAAACCGGCGGACGATGCGGGCGGTATCGAGGAGCACCGCCTTCTGCATTTGAGCTTGGAGCGGTCCGTCACGGAGTCCCAGTCGCCTCAGATGACCCGAGAGGCTGACTGGGATTAACCCGTTCGCAGAGACGACTACAGGTATAATTTCGGCCGGCAATCCACCCCACATGTCGGTCACCTCGTGAGCCAGGTTACTTTATTATTATTATTATTATTATAGAAATTTTCCGATTCTGTATATAGAAAACTAGGTTTTGAAATTAATTTATCACTATGAATATCTTAACACCAAGATCCAATATTATCCGTACAGTCCACGAGTCATGACGTCACCAGCATGTAGACTATATTTCCTTCTTCTTCATTAGACCAAAAATTTTGCGATTACGCCGCGCCGTGTAACATTCATTGCTATGCAGACGACAGCACTGGTTATGCCTTATATACCGGTCGTGCCAATATTTCTCGGGTAAACGTCGCCGAGTACCGGGACAAACTCGTGTCTGAAGTCGAATCTTTGCTGAACAAAGTCTCGGATTGAGGGCGACTAAATCTAGTCCAGTTCCATCCCCAGAAGACACAAGTTTGCGCGTTTACCGCTAAAAAGAACCCCTTTGTGGTATCTTCTCAGTTTCAAGGCACTCCCCTTGCTGCCTCAGCTAGCATCGGAATCCTCGGCGTCGACATATCGAATAGTGTGCAGTTTCGTGGCCACTTGGAAGGGAAGGCCAAATTAGCCTCTAAAAAGCTTCGCGTGCTCAGCAGAGCGAGACAGTATTTCATGCCGGCACATCGCTTGCAACTTTACATAGCACAAGTTCGGCCTCACATGGAATACTGTTCACATCTCTGGGCCTGGGCACCCCAGTGCCAGCTCCTTTTACTTGATCGCATCCAGCGCAGAGCGGTTCGAGTCGTCGATGACCGAGTCCTTTCTGATCGGCTTGATACACCGGCACAGCGTAGAGATGTTGCATCTCTTTGCGTATTTTATCATATCTATCACGGGGAGTGCTCTGAGAAATTGTTCGGACTAATTCCAGCCGCTCAATTTTACCATTGCACATCGCGACAAAACTCGCGATACCATCCATTCCATCTGGATGATTGGCGGTCCACCACTGTGCGATTTAGAAGAAGTTTTCTTCTTCGCACAACTTCCTTGTGGAATCGATTACCACAGGCGATTTTTCCGGACCGATACGACTTAGGAACCTTCAAGAAAAGAGCTTACAACTTTCTAAAAGGCCGACAACGCATCTTCAATTCCCGTATTGTTGCGGTTGTTCATGGGCGGCGGTAGTCACTTAACATCAGGTGAGCCGCATGCTCGTTTGCCCCCTCTACTATAGAAAAAAAGGAAGTCATTACATGTAGGGGGCTTAGTACCGTGCTTTGTGGCACTCTTTGGGGAAGCTTATGTTCAGCAGTGGACTTGTGAAGGACGGCAATAATGATGATGATGAAGTAGACAATGTTAAACTCATTTTTCTAAGTTTCTTGCTAAGAAGTTGATATTGAGATAAAAGAAAAAAGAATAAGTGTTTCTACTTGATCTTGAAGATTCACAAGTTTGCATCTCGGATTTGAGCTGAGAATATACGAAGCAGTCACATCTCACAGTACATGTAGAGTCTTACGGTCGTCTTAACGAATCACCAAAAAAATTTAATATAGGAGACTAAGTATGGATTGTAAGAGAAAAATTTGTGGAATTACTAATTTCGGAATGTGAAATATCGTTTAAATGAAAATATATCCCGGTTTAATTCAACAAATCGCTCTGATGCTTAGAATATTTTTTGATATATCTTGAATTGTAAAGTTGTAGAGGAATTTCAGTAAAAATATTTTAGTTTAGTTTTACTTAAATATTCGGATTTAAAATCATATCATAAATTTTAGCTTTTCTATAAAGATTTAAAATCTATACATATAAATACAATGAAAAAGTCTGTAATATTGAAATCACTGCCATTCATTAGGTTCGAGATTTTTCGCGTGCCATTAAGACTTGTATAGTAATTAGTAAAAAAAATGTAGTCTGTCTGTTTGAGCTAATCTTCGGAATGGCTGAATAGATTTTGATGAAACTGTATGAACAGGTAGAGAGCAATAAGCTTCATTTTATGAGAAATACTAGGAGATTTTTTTTAATGAATTAGAAAAATAGATAGAACGAATGGTCATTGATGATTACTTAATAAAATCTTAATGACGCCATGTCAATAGATTCAAACAAGACAAAGTTTTAATGAAATACATATACTCAGTCAGGCATCAGATCTTCTGACATTTCTAAGGGGGTTTTTATGCTCACTGAATAGTTAATATAATAAAGGTGGGAGTAGTATTAATGTTAAGTAAACATATAAGTGGCGGCACGAAAGTTTAGCGGTGACGGTTATTACGTATATGTCGAAAATAAGGTATCATGGGGCAGTGAGCGGGTCGCGGGGCGGGCGTACGTATCGTTTGCACGCGCTGATTGGCTCCCCAGTCGCATTCGTGCAATTTAATTTGTGCGCGACAGTACCCTTGCGTAGCTATCCCCTCCAAGTTTCGTTCAGCGCTAGACTTACGTACCGTGACTTGTACCTCTCTCCTCATATCATTGTGTGGGTGTCATAACAGGCGACAGAGGAAAACAAACCAGCAAATGGACAGCAACATCTTGCTAATAACAAGTAAAAAATTAAAGAATAGCAACAACAACTGCACTCTTTTTCCCTCAGTTTCGTAGTGCAATAGGACGGTAAGCTGACACGACGGGCGAGGCGCAAGACCAATGGCTTTACGTGCTACCTGAGGCACGGGAGTGATACACCGCCAATTTCTTGACTTGAAGCTGCTACTCAGAAATTTTTGACAAAAATTCTCCATAAATTATCTATTTTGGCCCGACCCGGGATTTGAACTGGTGGTATTACCGGGTATTCCGATGTAAAAATATTCAATATCTATTGTTTTGTTACGAGCTTGAGGTTCGAGATAATGAAAAACCGCCGAGTGAATTACCAAAATTGACACTTTAACTACACAACACTAATTACAACTTAAAATCACACTAATAATAAAACACAGTTGCACTACTGATCACTTTATTTCGCCGGTATTTCACTTCGCAGTATGCTCTTGTATCGCCAATTCAATATTGCCTTGGTCGTGGTCTATACCGGCTTTATATAGAGTCTCGAGTAGTTTCCAGAACCTTCTACTGTAGCGACATCTAGAATGTTCGAGTACATATCGGTCCCGAAATTTCTAGAAGGATCTTGACTCTCCTAGTTCTGCTACTCGATACTAGAGGGCGCTGATGGTAACTAGTGTTGCCATGTACAAGACATTAATAGTGGCGCGCAACAGTTCTATAGGAATTGCAGAAGGCGAAAGAGGGAAATTGAAACAGAAGATGGGCAGCAAAATCTTTCTGATAACAACTCATAATAAAAATAAAAACTGCGGTTGCTAACCCGTCTGCTAAGCGTGGCAAATATGGCAAAACCCCACCATGAGGCAATATTCACCAGTACAATGTTATAGGTTATAAATGGATAGATGATTTTGACGGTATTGCCATTCCTTATAACTTAACCATGATTTCAAACTACCGGGTGTCAAGTAGGAAATTTCAATTTTAAAATTTGAATTAGGTACGCAGCAACGGTTTGCCCGGTGAAGTGATGAGAGTGAGAAGATCTCATTCGATGCGTAAAGCGTGCGGGTTTAACAGTCGCGATGGAGCGTTGGACCGGAGCGCAACGTGCTTTTGCTGTCAAAGTTTACTTTAAGAGTGGTGACTCGTGCGCTGCTGCGCGTTGGAAATTTTGTTCTCAATGCAATATCCGCCGACCAAGAGATTTCCCAAGGGTAAATCTTATAAAAAAGTGAATTAAGAAGTTTCGTAAAACGGGTTCTACCATTAATCAACCCATTCCAGGCCGCACACCTACTGTATCAACCCAGGAAAATGTGCACTGAGTAAGTGATTCGGTCCTTGGAAATCCACGGTGTTGTGGTGTCTTTACGAAAGCATTCGACTATTTTGGGAATCCCTAAATCAAAATTTCACGTCATAATTAGGAAAAAAATGCGTTTTCATCCCTATAAAATACAGTTAGTGCAAGCTTTAAAAGGAAGTGATTACTTATTACGGAAATCTTGTGCAGAAAAGATATTGGAAGTTTTTCCTACACAGCGTAGACTTAATAATGTTGTTTTTAGCGATGAGGTCCATTTTCATTTGAAGAATTATGTAAATAAACAAAATTGCAGATATTGGGCACTAACGAACCCAAAAGAGAGACATAAACGATAGTTATATAGTCCAAAGTTGAATGTTTGGTGCGCTATAATCTCTAGTGGGGTTATAGGGTCGTTTTTTTTTAAGGATGAGAACGGTCAAGCTTTGACGGCTAGTACGAAGCGATATAAAGATATGATCGACAAATTTTTGTTCCTATTGTAAAAACGGAACGCCGTTTTAACAGAAACACTTGGTTCCAACAGGATGGAACCATTTCACATACCTCCAGAAAGTCGATGGGCATGGTAAAGGCACTTTTTCCACAAAAAATTGATATCGAGGTTTGGAGATGTCTCCACCTGGCCATCCAGGTTGCCCGACCTCACACCATTTGATTATTTTCAGTGGGACTATCTAAATTCAAATTTTATTCAAACGTGTTAGAGCAATACTGCAGCTATATTAGTAGTATAGTTGTAGCACTAATAGGTCCGCTCGACCGGGGAAGGACCACAATCTCACAGAATACAAGAGTAAAATAGCAGCTTAACACTGTTGTGTTTCGTATGGTGAGTGTAGACCACTTACAGAACCGGAGACCCTTGTTACTGGAAAAGAGGCCTTCTATCTTAGTCCTCACGGGTGACAACGCATCTGCATTTTGATTCTTTATTGAGGATAAATGTAGATGTCTATGGGTCACAGCAACCACTTACCATTGAGTGGACTGTGTGCTCGTTTGTCACCCTATCCTATAAAAAAAAACAAATCACGAACACTAGCAACGCTGAAAGAAAATATCCAGCAAGAAATAAACAATATCTCCCCGCAACTCTGCAAGAAAGTGTTTGAAAATTTTTGCGCGTGCGATTAGAAAAATGTGTACGAAGAAATGGTAAACACTTGGAGGGAATGATATTCAAAAACTAAAATCCGTTGAGATTCTTAATATTGTCATATTAAATAAGTATTTTGTATTCATTAACTTAGTATTCTTTTTCTTAAATCGAAAAATGAACTTTTCTACTGGACACCCGGTAATTGGAATTTTTCATTCGAGTACTGTTAAAATAAATTTGCATATTGGTTTTAATTTACGTTTCAGTTTTAGTTTTGTATTAGATATCGGATTGCTAAGTACCAATTTGTTACGAATACATTTTTAAAGCCTTTTCAATCTCTTTTCGAGAAATTTCTTCTGTATGTCGTAAATTCTCCGAATTGAAAACAGATAATCCCAGAAGTAGAATACAAAATTCTACATGACTTTAATACCAGTAGTAATAGTAACGTCAGACGTCACGTGAAACATATAAAAATGGCTAAGTGCGAGTCGGAGTCGTGCATTAAGGGTTCCGTACCATCGAAAAGCACATAGTAGGGGAGCCCACTTTAATTTTTATTATTTGATCTTAAAGCGGCAATAGAAAAACACATTTTGTGAAAATTTCAACTGTCTACCTATTACGGATCATGAAATACAGCCCGCTGACAGATAGACGAACGGATGTATGGATGGACAGCGAAGGCTTAGTAATAGGGTCCCGTTGGTTACTCTTTGGGTACGAAGTTAATATAATAGAAGAATCATATTTTGAAGCACTACATAATATGAAATATACGATATACTAGTTAAACCGAACGTGGCAGTCTACTGGCGGTGTAAGAATATCCACTACCACATACCATCCCGTGGGTGTCGTAAGAGGGAAAGAAAGAAAGGGAGGGAAACAAATCAAGAGATGGGCAGCATCTTCTTCTTAATAACGATTAAAAATAAACAAACAAGACAACCCGCTTGCCAATCGTATTAACCGTCGTTTTAACCGGAGACCCTTTTTACTGGAAAAGAGGCATTCTATCTTAGTCCTCACGGGTGACAACGCATCTATATTTTGAGTCTTTATTGAGGATAAATGTAGATGTCTATGAGCCACAGCAGCCACTTACCATCAGGTGGACTGTGTGTTCGTTTGTCACCCTATCCTATAAAAAAAATCGTGGCAACCATAGCAAATATCCCCCCCTATGAGGCAATCCATGGGGCAGACCTATGTTCAGCAGTGTACTTCAGTAGGCTGTAACGGTATCGGATATAGTTAAATAATCGCCATAGCCATCTTTGCTTTAAGTTTGTTTCAGGTGTCCACGGACTGCTTTCTCTAATCATTATCTCGTTCCATTAACGTAAACATTATACATTTAAACGGCAATAAAACCAAATGTATAATTTTAACACCAAATGTTAAAAGTCTGAAGACCAATATATTTCAGAAGAACTGAGTCTTATCGATTCCACTGTGTTCATAAGTATTATTGTCGACGCAACATTTTAGCACCGCCCCTTATATCTAAACTAGGAAGCAGACTTAGAAGACTCACTAGTGTCGAGACACTTAGATTTATTTAGTTATTTTAAAATAGCATTTTGCTATGAAAAATGCGGCAGATTTAGAAACTAGTTTTGTTTTCCAGATGAGAACCATAATTGCTATTATAACCTTAACCCGAATAACTCTCTCAGGGAATAATTTGAAGAAATATGTATATTATTAAATTTAACCTCTTGATATATTTGCGCAAATTTGTTTTGGACAATCTGGGAGACTGAAAACGAAAGCAGAACAGTGCTACCACAGTTCATTGACATTAATAAAAGAACTTTTATTAAAAAAAATAAACTCTGTAGACAACGAGAAACAAACATAAGCTAGTGATATGAATTACCAACTCCACTGAGTAAGTAATTCATTATTGGGCAATGTATGATTTTACAACAACGTACCAAAGATATACAAGGTTTCTATTAGAAATTTTTTTAAGCAAGCAAATACTTTATAATAAGGGTTTCTATAATATAAATGAATACAACATGAATGATATTCCCTGGGAATGAATTGATGGCTTCGAAGCTGTTTCCTATATAACTTTTAGAATGTAATTGTACAACCTATTTTGTATTGTATTTTATTGTATAACTTTATTTTGGACGGAAACGTCCAGTTAAGTTTCTTGCTTGTTGTAAGAATACAAGGACAGAGGTTTTTTCCGAACCAATAGTAAAGGAAAAACAACGACTTTCAATAAGAAATATTTCTTATTTTTATTTAACTAAATATTCTTTGGGGGGTATTTGCCATAGTTGCCACGCTTGGCGAGCGGGTTGGCAACCGCAGTTTTTTTATTGTAATTTTGGCTATTATCAGGAAGATGCTGCTGCCCATCTCCTGCCTGTTTCCCTTTGTCGCCTTTTACGACACCCACGGGAGGATATGGGGTAGTGGATATTCTTGACCGCCACTACACGGCACTCACCTTCGATTTGCCGACGATATAGTCCTTATAGCAGAATCGCTGGAGGACCTAAGCACTATGCTCAATGACCTCAATAGTGTCTCCCAACGGATAGGTCTTAAGATGAACATGGACAAAACAAAGATTATGTTTAATGTCCATGTCACACCTATGCCGGTAGTTGTTGGGAGCACTAAGCTTGAAGTTGTTGACGAGTATGTTTACCTGGAACAAATAGTCCGACTAGGTAAGTCTAACTTCGACCGAGAGGTCAATCGACGGATTCAACTCGGCTGGGCAGCGTTCGCGAAGCTACGACACATCTTCTCGTCAGACATACCTCAAAACCTTAAAACGAGATTGTACAACCAGTGCGTGTTGCCAGTGATGACTTACGGAACTGAGACGTGGTCCTTCACTGCTGGCCGTATGAGGAACCTCAAGGTCACACAGCGAGTTATGGAGAGGGCTATGCTCGGAGTTTCTCTGCGTGATAAACTTAGGAATGAGTATATCCGCAGTAGAACCAGAGTAACCGACATAGCCCAACGGATTAGTAAGCTGAAGTGGCAGTGGGCCGGCCATATAGCTCGAAGAACCGACAACCGATGGGGAAGAAAGGTTCTTGAGTGGCAGCCTCGTACCGGTAGGCGAAGTGTAGGGCGACCCCCCACGAGATGGAGTGACGACCTGGTAAGACATGCAGGAAGTCGATGGATGCAGGTGGTTCAGGACCGTGCTTTGTGGCATTCCTTGGGGGGTGCCTTGGCCTATGTTCAGCAGTGGACTTGTGAAGGGTTGTAATGATGATGATGATGATGAAAAATATTCTATTTTATTATATTCCATTTATCAGGTGTTGTGTTCCATCACGTAGTTTGTTGCTTGCACAGAAAAGTTACACTAGACAGAAAAAAATATAATTAAATACAAATATTACATTTTCTCGTGGTAGGGGAAATTTCAAAAATCGCAGCGACGTAACGTTAGCCTGAGCATGGATTATGATAGTAGTCTGTCAGTTTAATTGTTTGCTTAAAATAATAGCCCGTGTGAACTCTATGATATTAATACCTCAATTGTTTAACAGAATTTTGTCAAAATATTGTTATATTCACATTTTTCTGTAATAACCGTGTAGTGGCGGTGTAAGTATATCCACTACCCAATATCGTTTCATGGCATATAAGGCAACGAGGGGAAAGCAACCAGGTGACGCAATTGTTTTTGTAGGTGCATACGTGAAATTAATATGGTTACCTTAAACTTTGCCGCCCTATAAAAATAAAACTAGGAGGTGGACAGAGACCTGCGCCCCCTTTTCCTAAAGGGGGTCGCTTCTGAGTCGGCAGAAAGGCCATACAGACCAAAGTCAGTCCCAGGTGGTGTTTAGTGGGTAGGCACTTAGGTTTCATAGTGAGTTCTACATTACCATGCAGCCGGGAGGGTAGCCCTTTACATTGTTTCTGGGCGCATAAAAAGAGGACAGAGACAAAAACACAATGTCAACAAGCTTTGGCAATAATTAGGAACATTTCGAAAAATTAACTTAAACAAACTAATTACACTACAGCTACACAATACTAAAATTAACTAAAATATTTACTATCAATTCAACTGTCAAAATGACGTCGATAAAAAATCGCCCTTGTGACCTTTTATTATTTGATTAAGTAACGAAGACTAATGAAGGGCTTTTGTATCACAAAGATGCAAGCAAAGCTGTAGTTATTGGCTTATAAGAAAGTGATCATTTTACCAGAGTGACGATATTACCCTCACATACTCTAATATTAAATATTAAGAATAAGCTGAGCAAGTCTACTGCAGTTTTGAGTTAGGGTCCTTCTACCCAGATAAGAAAAGGAAAAAGAAACTTCACACATATCCTCTATTTCATCATTTTTAATACAAAATATTCTAATAATAAAATAATTATGACAAACAAATCTGTAAGAAAGATGCGTTTGATAAAACGGTCGTTAAAACAATTGCCAAGTCTGACAATAATCGGCAATTTTGTCTACACCCATTGTAGACACTTACATATTAATTAATGAAAAAGAAAATAAGCCATTGATGAAGTTATAAGTGGTAGATCCACGCCGCAGCTATATTAGTTGTAGCACGAATGGGTCGGCTCAACCAGGGCAGGACTACGCTCGTTACGTAACGTAAAATAGGAGCTTATTTCTGCTGAGTTTCGTTTGGTGAGTGTAGAGAACCGAAGACCCTACTTGCTGGAAACAAGGCATTTCATCTAAATCCAACAACAGTAACAGTAGTAACGTTGTTTTTCGGTTCGTGGAGCTATATGGTGGGCTTATTGCCTGATCCGTAGGGATATGTGAGTTACTCTGGTTTTACTGCCGATATCATTGTTACGGATTCTATTGTAAGTAAGTAATTAAGTAAGAATACCAGCATAAAATAGCAGCTTGATGCTGTTATATTTCGAATAGTGAGTGTAGAGAACCGGAGACCCTTCGTTTTAGATGTGAGGTATTTCACCTTAGTCCTCAAGGGTGCATATCATCTGCGTTTCGATTCTTAATTGAAGATTAATGTAGGTCTCTTTGGGCTTGTGGCCCAAATCCTCCTCCTCAAAAAATCCTCTTACCATCAGGTGGGCTATGTGTTCATTTGTAAGCTTTATTTTGTAAAAAAAATAACTCCATGCATAGTGCGCTCCATACCTCGCTTAGCGATCTTTAGATTTCTCATAGAGCAAGCAGTAAAAAACTACGTTTAAATTCTACTTTATGCTATCACTGGTTACACGCACTGGTTGTACACTTTTGTTTTTGGAGTTTTAAGGAATTTGTGACGAGAAGATGGGTCGTAATCTTTTAATACTGCCCAGTCAAATTGGATTCATATTGTGCTAGGTAAACATACTTGTCAACAACTTCGAGCGTAATGCTCCCAACAACTACCGGCATAGGTGTGACATGGACATTACATTTTTGTCTTGTCCATATTAATTTTAAGACCTATCCGTTATGAAACTCTAGTTAGGTAATTGAGCACAGTATTAAGGTCCTAAAGCGGCTCTACCATAATGATAATATCGTCAGCAAATCGAAGGTAAGTGATGTACTCGCCATACAATATCCTTCTCTTTATTATCCTTTATATACACTTACATTTCATGAAATCTGCTTAATTTGTAGATATAATTATTAAGTGGCGAAGCTTGCGAAGACACTTATTGATTTCACGATGCCTGTCCGTCTGTCCGTCTGTCCCACGATTATCTCGAGAACGGTTTCGAATTTTCAAATTCTGTTTTCAGCAATCGATTACTGATCACCCAGGCATCTGAACCTCCTATTTTGAAACTGATTGCTCAACGGCAACCGTTAGAAACCGCTACAAAGCTGATTGCTTCGCCACTTTGCTATGCTGTTAGCTTGCTAGGATTTTAATTTATAGAAGCCTTTTAAAAATTGCGCATTTTATTACACCGTTACAGCCTATCAAAGTCCACTGCGGAACATAGGCCTCCGCTATATACTGCCTGATGGGGGAAGGGGGGTTGATTAAATAAAAGGTCATTGATGATTACTTACAAAAAGCCTAAATGACGCTTCATTAAGAGATCCCACCCAGAAAATGGCACTCGGGATGTAGTTAAAATTAAACAACAATAATACTGTACGCATACACATATGCTGTGTCGTGTAGTGCTTGGTGGCGGCGTATGACAAACCACTACCCCATTTCATCCCGTGGCTGTCATAAGAGGTGACAAAGGGATATTACACAAAAGATGTACAGCAGCATCTTCCTGATGATCACTAAAAATAATAAGAAACTGCTGTTGCCAATATCATTTTCGAAACCAACCATGATAGGGTCCGGAGGTAATCCTTTTACCGTCATTGGCATTCATCTTAATTTACCACATTTAATTTCTATAATTCTGGACAGCTCTTAAGATAATGGTGAACAAAACAATCAAAATTTAGTAATTAAATCAAAGTCTAATAAGGCTAGCAACAATAGACTCCAACCTCTATAAGCAGCCCATAACGTATGTAAGTATTTTTGTGAATAACGTTAGCTAGGGTGTAATAAATAAATGAAAAAAATATGTCGAACATAAGCCTAGCAACAAAACTTTATTTAAAGTTTGGTTTTTATTTCAATATTAGCTGTAACATTTAATACGTGATAGGGCTAAGTTGCAGCTTTATTATGGGTAAAGCACGAATGAATCGACGTGACCAAGGACGGACCATGCGCTCACAGAATACTAGCTTGAAATAGCAGCCTATGTTGCTGTGTTTCGTATAGTGAGTGTATAGATCCGAAGACCCTTATTACTAAAAACTCATCTGATTTTTGATTCTTAATCGAAGATACATACACATGATTTTTTTACGTGGTAGAGCCATGCTGCAGCTATGTTATGGTTGTAGTACGAAAAAATAAAAACGAAAAATGTAGCTTGACAACGTCCTTGCCTTTCCTTAGTATCGAAATTAGTAAACGTATCTATGTATGCATGTATGTGTATACTTTATTGTACACAAGAAAACATTAAAAGAAAAACTGATGAACAAGACCAAAAACTTTGGCACAATAAGGTGGTTTTATCGCTAGAAAGTGATCTCTGCCAACCTTACAATTAAGAAACAAGTGTTAAAATTAAAACATTTGTACAACCGACTTCAATATAAATTATTAAGAATAACTCAGAAACTATCAGACCTTACTTGTGGGGCCATATGAGAAGCACGAGCTTTCAAATAAAAAAAACAATCATGGAAATTGGTTCAGGCGTCTTCGAGTAATCGGTGAATTTACATAAAAAAAGTATTCCGACGAATTGAGTACCTCTTCCGTTTTTGAAGTCGGTTGATAATTTTACGTGGTAGAGCCATGCTGCAGCTATATTAATAGTATAGATCGACTTGACCGGGGAAGGGTCACGCTAACAGAATACCAGCGTAAAATAGCAGCTTAACACTGCTGTGTTTCGTATGGTGAGTGTAGAGAACCGGAAACCCTTTCATTGGAAACAAGGCATTCCATCTTAGTCCTCACGGGTGACGACACATCTGCATTTTGAGTCGTAATCGAATATAGATAAAGATGTCTACGGGCCACAGCAACCACTTACCATCAGATGGACTGTGTGGTCGTTTGCCACCCTTATTCTATAAAAAGGTATATATTATCACCTTTATTCTATAAAAATCATATGTATTGCATTTTATATTTCCCATAACACAAATTTCGCTTCATATATTGCACATTGATTTATTCTGCTCTTGTCTGTACTAAAGATGCACTTCTGTAGTGAGGCAGAACAACAAACTGATTATAATGAAAGTATCTTGTAGCTTTGATATTATATGCACGGAGACTGTAAGTCTGTATTACGAATAACTAGGACGACCGTGTTACGGAAAAAAGTGAAGCGGAATTATTATCTGTATAATTTTTATACTATACTAGCTGACCAGGCAGACGTTGTTCTGCCCTTTCCGAACGACCATTTGCTTTCCCAAAAAAACTCCTGAAATTTGCAATAAAAAAATTGAGGGTCACTTATCGGGATAAAAACTATCCTATCTCTCAAGTTGAACCAAACTGCACACAGTCTGCAATTTTTTTTTGAAATCGGTTCTATTTGTTGAATACTTACAGCAACACGTGGTGGTTATACTACTAAATTGTAGCTTATATTAAACGTTTGCATTTTTAACATAGCGCCATCTATTAAATATTTATTCAATCCAGTCAACAGATATCATCATCTGACAGAATCGTTTGGAGCTAACAGATAATTGTGTCTGTCAAATAATAGGCAAATAATTTTCAATAAAATAATATTGTATTGCGACTATAAATTGAGATGTAAGCTATCCTATCTTTTAAGTTGGACCAAACTACACATTGACCAAAAATTTCATTGAAATCAGTTCAGTAGTTTAGGAGTCCATCGCGGACAAACAACGTGACACGTACTTTTTATATATAAAGATATACACATATAGTTCTAAATATAGTTCCTAAACATACACGCCCATAACACACACACACGCGCTCGCGCGTGCGCGCGCACGCACGCACACATACACACATGCTAAATTACTTAGAATATTTTACTTTGTCCTTAGTATAAATCACTATAAATATAATTATGTACTACTTTTAAATGGAAACGCCTGTCTATGTGAGGTGGGTGCTAACATCTGCGACACAGTCCTCGACTACTGCGGATGTTAACGCTAACTATGTTCATGTTAAAATATTTTGGTTTCTATAAAGATAATTATTATTTGGTATCTGTAAAGTTTTCTCATCTGGTTGGGCAATATAAAATATATAAATGTAAATAAACATGGTAAACGTAAATAAATATCAATAAAATAAAATAAATACATAAAAATACATAAATATATAAAAACCCAACCAGATGGAAGCCCTCGGCAGGGGAGACCTAACGGCCGAGGCTTAGGGGGAACGGGAAAGAAACCGGCGGACGATGCAGGCGGTATCGAGGAGCACCGCCTTCTGCATTTGAGCTTGGAGCGGTCTGTCACGGAGTCCTAGTCGCCTCAGATGACCCGAGAGGCTGACTGGAATTAACCCATTCGCAGAGACGACTACAGGTATAATTTCTACCGGCAATCCACCCTACATGTCGGTCACCTCGTGAGCCAGGTCCAGATATTTTGTCAGCTTATCTGTTTCGGCTTTCACGAGGTTCTCGTCATAAGGCATGCTAATGTCGACCAATAATATCCTTGACTGTGCCCGGTCCATCAGCACAATATCAAGCTTATTCGCAAGAATAGTCCTATCTGTGATGATGGCCCGGTCCCAGTAGAGTCTGGCGCGGTCAATTTCAAGCACGGCTTCCGGCAAGTACTTATAAAACGGCAGTTTCCAATCCATGAGACCGTATTTGAGAGCGAGCTCCTGGTGTAGAATCCTGGCTACTAAGTTGTGCCTGTGCAAATACTCAGAATTAGAAAGCGCCGAACAACCGGACATGCCTAAGTGACTCACCGGGATGGCGACAAGCTCGACAGACGTCGACGGTGCCATCCTTTAGGATGTATCTCCGATAATTGTTGGTCTTAATAACCTGATCCTGTATCGCACAGAAAAAACCCTCGGTTTCCCCAAAGAGGTCACCGAAACGTAGCCAGTGGAGGGAGGCGACTGTGTCTATGAAAGGCTCATGTAGAGCCTTGTAGAAACTCTCGTGGAGCTCCTTCCCCTTCCATACGGTCTCCCGGTTGGAAATGCTCTGTACTGCTGGGTTTTGTCATTGCTCGTTGGCTAAGGATAGAGGGGTAAGTCCTTTATCACAAGAAATAACGTCCCTATAGTATGGATCATCCGTTCTCGTCAGAAAGTAATTACGGAGGCTGCACACTTCGCGATTATGCATGGTAAGCGCGCTTAAAAAGCCGCGCCCACCATGCTTCCGCGGCAAGTACAGCCTCATTATTGACGATCTCGGATGATGCATCCTGTGGGACGTCATTATAGTGCGGACTTTTTTGTTCAGAGCGTTCAGTTCGGTCTGAGTCCACCTGAGCATGCCAAAGGTATACATGAGAACAGGCGTGATCCAACCGTTATATGCGTGCATCTTATTCACACCGGACAAAAGGCTATTAAGCACTTTGGTCAAGCGTGCATAAAACATATCGCAAACTGACTGTATCATACCCGCCTTATCTACACCGATGTTCTGTGACATACCCAGGTATCCGTATGTTTCAGCCTCGGAAAGGGTCCTTATGTTGATGGGCATAGATAAGTCTATGCCCTCAGAGTTAGCAACCCCCTTTCCCCTTTCAACATAAAGGACCGGACACTTATCCGTCCCCAGCTCCGCTCTAATAGAATTGCTAAAATCACAAGTGATGTTTATAAACTCCATAAGATGAGAGCGACTGGGGGCAAATAACTTGAGATCATCCATATAGAAAAGGTGGGTCACTTTTGTACCTCCTTTCCGAAGCTGAAATCCCCTCGCGGAGCCCTCCAGTAAGGTACTGAGAGGGTTCAGAGAGAGGCAGAACCAGATTGGACTCAAACAATCACCCTGCAAACTCTCAACAAGCAACCGTCATCCGCTCGCCTAGATGACAAAAGATCGTACTTTATTGCCCCATACACTGCCCGAAAAAGTCTCGAACTGTACAGTTAACCTTATACAGCTCGAAGACCCTCTTAATCCATGTATGAGGTACCGAGTCGAATTCCTTTTTATAGTCTATCCAGGCGGCGGAGAGGTTCCGACGGTTGCGTTTAACCACCTTGCCAATGACCGCGTCAATGAGGAGTGGTTCCTTGGTTCCACGACCACCGCCCCGACATCCATTCTGAGCCCGTGACATCACCTGATTTGAGTTCAGGTGACGAGTGATGCTTGCGCTCAAAATGGATGTTAGTGTCTTGTATATGGTAGGTAGACACTTTATGGGGCGATATTTGCTCGGGTCTGTGGAATCCCGGTCTTTAGGAACCAAATGAGTGATCCCAGTAGTGAAGAGGCTCGGGAGTAACTTTTGGTCGAGAGCCTCTTGAAACTGTCGGGCGAGCACAGCGTGACACACCACGAACCCCTTCAGCCAGTAGTGATGCAGTCCGTCGAGTCCCGGACTTTTCAAGTTCGGGGCCCTACGAACCGCCTCAGCTACATCATCCGGCGTTATGATGACGGGGTCCATGGGCGTAACATTTGCACACTGACTCGCCACAACTTTCGTCCAAGGGCCCTCGCTGTGGTTTACGAGCTTTGACCACAGACCGCGCCAGAATGCGATAGTGTCGGCCTGTTTCGGTGCTGGGCCCGTTCCACGTACCATTGGTCGCTCCAATGATTCATAGAGACTCTTCTGATCACTCTGGAAGAGACGATTCTGGTTGAACCGTGTAGAACTCTCGGTATATTGCCGAATCCGCTTTCCCCAAGCAGCGATTCTCTGCTTCAGGTCGTCTATGAACTTTCCCTTTGTCTATGGCGTTTGCTGGGACAAACTGATGTTTGTCCCAGCAAACGCCATCCTAACGGTGCGTACAATTCTCGGCCTATTATTGCCCTACCTGAAGCTTATCAGTCTGCCGATGAGGGCCCTTGCCTTTGCGATACGGTCCTCAATCCTTCTTCTCCGGGCTGGGATGGCGGTACTGTGTCTAGTAGTGCATCCAGCCGTGGGAAGTTTGGCACCAATATTATGGCAAACTGCCAGTGCGGCGCCAAAAAGAATTGAGTCTGTGTCGCAATGGTCCCGGCTGGCTTCCAAATAGGTCACCAGCATTGGGTTGAGAACCCTCACGACAGCCCGATTCCGCTTGCTTAGGGGTATACGGCGAAGTCGCGGCCGATTCTCGAGAGGCGTACTGCGCGTTCCTGGGCGACTATTCCATCGTCGCCTGAGTCAACCACAAGGAGATCTACGGTGGCATCTACGTGTGCGGGTTGCTCTGCAACTCGTAGAGCCGCATCACCTTTCGTAGTATTTTCATTCGACGAAGGAATAGCCTCACGTCGTAGCCATTCGAGTTCGGCGTAATCAAATATTTTTGAGCGCATGATGTACCGAACTCGGTCTGCCAGGTTTTGCTCGGTAACGGTAATAGACGGCTCCAGCTCAGCAAATAGTCGATGCATCCTAGCCCGGTACGCAAAACCTCCAATTTCTTCCCCTTTCGCCCTAAAATACGCCCGCAATACGTTTGTATTCATTTCCTTCGTCCAACGCATGCGGCGTACTCCACCAGCGGCGGGTGCCGCTTGCTGAGTCCGAGAGGACCCTGCCGACACCAAACCATCTGGTGGGGATAATGGATGCGAGGGGATGCTAGGTGGTCGTGTAGCACCTCGCGCTCGGCTGGCGGCCCGCATGCTGTTGCGTCCAGCGCCAGCTCCAGACGCGCCCCGGCGACCCCCAGGCAGCGGCCCTATACGCGGTCTATTCGTTTCCATTGCGCGTCAGTTAACGGGAGACGCCCAGACCCGGCGCCGTTTCATGATGGAGCCATATGCACAAACGGGCCTTTGCACCCTCAATTTTGCCGAGGCACGGCGCTAACAGCGCTTGGCAAGGTGCTGACTGATTGCGCCGACGTAGCAATTTTGTCACTTAACTGTTACGTCAGCGGGAGATGGGGTTGTCACTTTCCTACGCCATTATTACCGCCATCTATTGGAAGCAATGCCATTTTTCTGGCATTTCCCCTAGTCGCCTCTTACCACACTCACGATGCAAAATACGGTGATGGATTCTCATACTCTGCCACCAACCTCGCATATAACATTGATCGTAACGCAGGAATAAACTAAAAAGGCACTTCAGTATACCTACAAATTACAAGTTATAAATCATTTCATCTTAGCCCTCAAGTGGACAATGCATCTGTGGACTTTTTTCTATAAAATTAGTGCCCACGGGATGCAATAGCCACTGTCAAAGCAAATTGATTCAGTTAAAAATATTTATTTTAAAGATGTTAAAAATAAATTAGCTGAGATCCGCGTAATAACATAAAGTATTGTGCCTTAAATAGTTTAAAGAGCACCTCTCGCCCTCCCTCAATTCCGCTAATTCCGTCCCCATTAATGTCAACACCACTATATTGGAGTCAGCCACCGTAGTCTATTTAACCTCATTTAGAGGCGAAACACATGTCGTATTATCGACGGTGGTGTGTCGTTCCTAGTGTGATGGTTTTGCAAGTAATGGTGTTGTGACTAGTGGTGGGGATAGTACACGCTATGAGGGTATCCATGACATTTTTGCCACCAGAGCGGTGCCATTTAAATATGAGGTGTAATATTTGACAGATTACATAGCGGGGATGTTAATTTGTTCGAAAAAAATATTATTTATTTCTGTATTATTAGTTATATTTTATTTATTAGATTTAAAAAAAATAAACCAAACTAAATTAAAAATGTGCAAAAAATTAAAGAACAAACTCTTTGAGGAATTGTTTTGTGTATCAATATAAAGATATAATACTCTAGAAATTGATAAACTTTTATTTAAAACTAACTTCTCAATGAAATTATATTATGTAACAAAAAAACTTCACCTCAGTGTCAACTAGCGACATCTGGTGAGCCGAACATTATTAGCCCTCATTGCGGGAGGTGCACTTATTCCTTTAGCGGGTCTCAGGTAATTAATTTTGAACACCGTTAATATAATGGATTTCCGCAAAGTAACGCCTGATTCCATTAATTATTTATTTAAAATTTTTCTTGTCCAAGACATTCTCGTTAGTATATGTGCGTCAATATAAATATAAAGGTGTGCATAGGTTTATAAGTTTATAAGTCTTTATTCCCAGACAGACGAGTGAAGCGATGTCATTGTAACGTTTTCCAATCTTGATGAGAGCTTGTTCAATAGTCGTGTGTTCCAATGTTTCTTTATATAGGGTTTAATTTAATGTAAGTGACGTATTCATAAAAATAAACTGGCATTTTCGGAAAAGATCAATTTCCATTACATCACGGGCTCAGTTGAAAGAAACAGAATTCAAATCGACGACATATTGAGATAAATGTATTTAGTACATTTCATGGGTTGAAATTTGGGTTTAAATTCGCTTTTTGCTACGTTTTTTTTTAAATTCTAATAAGATTCACTTTTTGGTATGGTTGGATAACCATTTACTGGTTTTAAGATATCGATACTAAGACACAAAAAAATGTCATTATATACGTCGTTGGAGTCGGCTTTTACTTGCTATTAAAAAAAAATTCTTCTGTTTTTTTATACCTTCCTCTAAAGCAACGTATATAAAAATAAAAATAAACATATCAACATATATTACAAAACCGGCCGCCATTTTGTATTAATTACGCCTTTAGGTACATCAGAACGTTGAGTGAACAAACAGGGATACTCATAATACATTAATTAACTCCTGACTGGGTCGTAATTTTTGTACGGCTCGCAATTGATATAATGTGTTTACTCAACGGACCCGTTTATATCGCTTTTGAAGCTGACTTTAATCAAAGCAGTTGATGCTCACCTGGCGAATATTTACGGTAAGATTTTTTTATTAAATATATGGTTTAATCATTTAGGTTTATTTAATTTTTTTGGTTATTTATTTATTATTGAAATCTTGTTGCACACAAAAAGTACAAAGGTAGGCTTAACGCTTTAAGGCGTTCTCTACCAGTTACTACTTTGGAAGTGCAAACAGATCTATGAAAGAAATTATTAAGGATCAACAGAATAACTATAAAACATGTAATAATACCCAGTGGTTCCTGTTAAGTATTATATAAGAGTCAGTATTCAAATATATAGAAAAAAATTTACCTCAAAAACTCAAATATAATAAAATATTTTAAGCACATTTCATGTACCTTGTACTATCTTTGTGTATTAATTAAAAATTTAGTTTTCAATCCAATTATTTATAACTATAATTTCTAAACTGTACGCCCTTATTTACTAGCAAACGTATGATATATTGTTATCTTATGTATACAATCGTCCAGGCGCTTATTCAGCTGCGACCGTGCTGGCAGTCGGCTCATCGTTCTCACCGGCATCACTTGCAAAACTTGCGTAGTATGGCATGCATTACACACCGACATATCATTCGCATCGGCGTCACTTGCCCTTACGCACACAGCATGCATTCCCCACCATTATTATTATTTATTGACAGTTGGTATCATTGCCTTACATACACAAGAAACAGAAAAATAAGAAAGTTGTGTTTGTTCCAATAAATAAACATCGCTTGGAGAGGTATAGAAGTAATATAATAAAAAGACTTCCATCACTTTCATTTAAAACAGTGCTAATTATTTGTATGGCACGTTATTTAAAATTATAACTTGTGAATTTAGTAGGATATTTACTTCTAAAACTTTCTCTTTTAACAGTCGCAAATCATTTAATGAATGGGCGACAGTAGGAATTTATAAGAGTAGGCGAAGGTTATACGAGCTTTATAATGAAAGATCATTTAATAGTAGTGTTATATTTAGAGATTATGTAAAAACATATTCTAAAATATTTAAAAAAGTGTGCGCCACAGCTAAGGCTTTACATTTAAGTAACAAAATTAAAACTGCATCAAACAAAATTAAAATGACAAAATAAATGAATGGGCAGGGGCTCCCCAGTGCCAGCTCCTTCCACTTGACCGCATCCAGCGCAGAGCGGCTCGAATCGTCAACGACCGAGCCCTTTCCGATCGGCTCGATTCATTGGCACTGCGAAGAGATGTTGCATCTCTTTGCATTTTCTTTCGCATCTACCATGGGGAGTGCTCTGAGGAATTGTTCGGATTAATCCCAGCCGCCAAATTTCACGAACGCACATCGCGGCAGAACTCCCGATACCATCCACACCATCTGGATGATTGGCGGTCCACCACTGTGCGATTTAGAAGATGTTTTCTTCCTCGCGCGACTTCCTTGTGGAATTGTTTACCATCAGCGATTTTTCCGGACCGATACGACTTAGGGACCTTCAAGAAAAGAGCGTACTCCTTTTTAAAAGGCCGGCAACGCATCTGCAATTCCCTCCCTGGTGTTGCAGTTGTTCATGGGCGGCGGTAGTCACTTACCATCAGGTGAGCCGCATGCTCGTTTGCCCCCTCTCCTATAAAAAAAAATGACCTGGAGAATAATAAATAGTGAAACGGGCAAGGTCAAACCGCGCAACTCGGATTTTCAATTGAATATTAACAATAATTTAACCCGATCTGATCAAGAAGTTGCTATGGCTTTTGAGAAACATTTTACTGATGTTCCTTTTTTGACAACTAAATCATTAAACTCTTCTCCTACTGTCGCCGAATCATTGCTTAAACAAAATGTAAAGGCTTGTTCAAATACTTTTAAATTCCATAGAGTACTGCCAAAAGATATCGTTAAATATTTTAAAACTATTGATGTTAAGAAAACGGCAGATTTATGGGGGATTTCCGTTAAAGTTATTTTATCTATAATAGATATAATAGCACCTTATCTAGCCACTATATTTAATACAAGCGCCGAATCTGGTGTGTTTCCTGTTTTAATGAAACTTAGTAAAGTCATACCTTTATATAAATCTGGTAGTACATTAGACCCCGCCAATTTTAGACCAATTTCTGTACTACCAACATTTAGTAAAATTTTTGAAAAAATAATTTTAGATCAAATGTTAAGTTTCTTTAATATTAATAAATTGATACATAGAAATCAATTCGGTTTTACAAGGGTTCGCTCAACTACTGACGCTGGAGTTGAGCTTATTAAACATATTTTTTGTGCATGGGAGAATTCAGAGGATGCTTTGGGTATATTTTGTGACCTTTCCAAGGCCTTCGACTGCGTTCACCATGAGACATTAATCAGGAAGCTACAGTACTATGGTGTCAATAACACAGCGCTTCAACTTATTATTTCATATTTAAGTAATAGAATGCAGAAAGTTATTATTAATGGTAAAAGTTCTTCCGGCTCACCTGTACTAATGGGTGTCCCTCAGGGCTCAATTCTCGGCCCATTCCTGTTTCTAGTGTATATTAATGACTTACCTTCTATTGTAGAGGATAATCATGATATAGTATTATTTGCTGATGATACTTCTTTGATTTATAAACTTAAACGTAAATATTTAAATGTGACGAAGTTAATAATGCTATATCAAAATTAGTGCATTGGTTTAACGTTAATAATTTACATTTAAACGGAAATAAAACTAAATGTATTAAATTTACAACAACGAATGTTAGAAGTCTGAGTACCAATGTGTTTTTAAATGGGGAAGAACTGAGCCCTGTTGAATCCACTGTTTTTCTTGGCATCACTCTCGACGCAAAGCTTTAGTGGGGCCCCCATATATCCAAACTAGCAAGCAAACTAAGTTCTGCAGCCTATGCTGTAAAAAAGATTAGAGGTCTCACTAGTGTCGAGACAGCTAGATTAGTTTATTTCAGTTATTTCCATAGCATAATGTCTAATGGGATTTTGCTATGGGGACATGCGGCTGATTCAGAAACTATTTTTGTTTTACAGAAGAGGGCCATTAGAGCTATTTACAACCTTAAACTGAGAGAGTCTCTTAGAGATAAATTTAAAGAAATAAATATATTAACTTTGGCCTCTCAGTATATTTACGAAAATTTAATGTATGTTCACAAAAACAAAGGTAGTTTTAATAAAAAAAGTGATGTGCATTCTATAAACACTAGGAACAAACACAAGCTAGTGATACCAGTTTCTCGACTCCACAGAGTCAGTAATTCATTCTTGGGGCAATGTATACGCTATTACAACAAGGTCCCGGAAAGTGTACAGGCTCTCTCCATTAGCAAGTTTAAATGTTTTGTTAAGTTAAAACTGTATAAAAAGGGTTATTATAGTATAAATGAATACATGGTTGATAATAACCCCTTTTTTTTTTTTGCGGATGGAAAATCATCTAATGACGCCTTTCGCTGTGGGTGGAGCGGAAGGGAGTGTCAGACTTTTACTGACTAAAAACCATCCGTGTTCCTTCAGTGCCCTTACGTTCCGGAGCCGCGGTATCTCTTTCGAACAGCCCGCAGCCCCGGCAGGCGTCGGCCCTTGCGGGCCCCTTCACGCTGCTGACAGCTCTTTGAGGCGCGCGTGGAACAAAACGCGCCGTCGACACGGCCTGTCGTCGTTAGACGGACGGACGGCGAGCTACCCATTGCTCGCCGTCCACAGGCCCGCGCCTACGGTGGTCGGGGGCCACGACGTAGCCCCCGACGCCCGGGGCGTCTCCCGCGGCGGCCGGGAAGGAAAGCTGTTGCTCTTTCCTTCTCTCGCTCCGCCACCTCCTTCGCTAGCATCACTGCTTCGCAGAAGGTGGTGACGGCATCCCATTCCGTCTCGCTCCGGACCATGGCTTCGACCAGGGCCGGACGCGAGAGGTCGCCGCCGTCTATCGCCGCTACGAGGACACGGCGGTGCTCCGCCCAAGCTGGGCACACCTCCACGGTGTGCTCCACCGTGTCCTCCGGTCGATCCTCGCAGTGGGAGCACCCGGGCGTTTCCTCCCGCCCGATTCGGTGCAGGAACCTCCCGAACACACCGTGTCCGGTGAGGACCTGCGTCAGGCGGAAGGTGAGGACGCCGTGGCGTCTCTCAAGCCACTCCTCAAAGAGGGGTCTTATCGCCGCTATAGTGGCGTGCCCAGCACGGGGTTGCGACAGTCGCTCTCTCCATGTCGCTATGAGATCATGCCGGAAGTCTGTCCGCTGCGCGACAACTTGCCGCGGCAGCGGGGTTTCCGCCCGGCATAGTACCTCCGCGCGCCATTCGTGCAGGCGCGCGAGGACTATCGCCTCCAGATCCCATGGCGGCAATCCGGCAAGGAGGCTCGCCGCCTCGCGGGAGATCGTGCGGTAGCCGCGAACCATCTTTACGGCAACCACCCTTTGGGGCGCGTTTAGGTGGTGGACGGCAAGCCGCGCCAAACCACGCGCCCACACCGGGGCCCCGTAAAGGGCCATGGACCTCACGATCCCCGCGTAGAGCCTCCGGCAGGAGGCGTTTGGCCCCCCCAGGTTCGGCAGGAGCCGCCTGAAGGCAGCCCCGGTCCGTTCCAGTTTGGGAGCCAAACGTCGGAAGTGCTCAACGAAGTTCCATCGGCCGTCGAGGACGAGTCCTAGGTGCTTCAACGTCGACTCGACGCCGATGGATACCCCTCCTACCATCACTGAGGATCCCGGTGGTGGCCTGTTCCGAGGACCATGGAAGTGCATGGCCTCGGACTTGTGCAGAGCCACCTCGAGACCCAGTTGCCGGATCCTCTCAACGACTATCGCAACCCCGCGTGTCATAGTTTCCGCCGCCGCCTCGTACGATCCCCCTTGTGCCAGTACCAGCGTGTCGTCAGCGTAGCAAACTACGCTGACGCCGGTAGGGAGGTCGGCGCGCAGCACCCAGTCGTAACCGATGTTCCACAGGGGCGGCCCCAGAACCGAACCCTGTGGGACACCGCACGACTTCTCTCGCCGGTTCCACTCACCGTTTCGACCGGGGTAGATGACGGCCCTGTCCGTCAGATAGTCCCCGACTATACGACGGAGATAGGTCGGCACCCGGTGATACCGGAGTGCCTCCCTAATGCAGCTCCAGGGCATGGAGTTGAAGGCGTTGGCGATGTCGAGAGACACCGCCAAGACAACCCCCCCCCCCTGGCCACTGCATCCCCCGTCGTGAGGGCTCTCACGCGCATGATGGCGTCCACCGTAGAGCGCCTCTTGCGGAAACCAAACTGGTGTTCCGCAAGATCCGGCCCCGTCCCCGCAAGGTGCTCGGCGAGGCGGTTTGCAATTACTCTTTCAAAGAGCTTGCTCACCTCGTCGAGCAGCACCACGGGCCGGTATGCGGACGGAGAGTCCGCAGGGCGCCCCGGCTTCCGAATGAGGACCAGCTTCCCCGTCTTCCAACGAAGCGGGAATTGGCCTCTCTCCAAGCATGCGCTTAGGAGCCCCTCCAGTCGGGGCCCGAGAGCCTCCGAGGCCAGGACCCAGGCTTTGCCAGGCAAGCCATCGGGTCCTGGGGCGGTATTCCTGGCCTTGAGCCTACGTACCGCCACTCTCAGGTCTACCCCGGTCCCTTCCGGGATGTCGTCGTCGTCTTCCTGGTTGTCCGCTTCCGGCACCGCAGGTGGCGGAGCCATAGGCGGGGGCGGATGTTCCCCGCGCGCAGGGAACAGAGCGCTCACCACATCCTCCACGAGCTGAGGCCGGAGACTCTGCGTCAGCGGGGGGGGCCCAGGTGCGGAGTTTATCCCGCACCATCTTGTAAGGGCGCCCCCACGGATCTCTATTGAGAGTCTCCAGCATCTCCACACGGGCCCGATCCCGGGCCCGCAGGACAGCCTCCCGGAGGGCGGCTTCGCCGCTCTGTATCCCTCGTACAGCTCCGCCTCAATGGCTGCCGCATTCGGTGGACGAATGCGGAGCCTGCGATGCCTGGCGTACAGGTGCCGCGCGGCGACACACGCCTCGCGCAGAGACGTCAGCTCACGCGACCACCAATACACCTGACGCCGGGCGCTTCCTGGCCGGACGCGGGGCATTGCCACGTCACATATCTCGGACATGGCCTCCTGGAACCACCCTGCCTCATCATTGACGTCGGCAGGCCTGTCCGGTGATGACACCCAGGCCTGCACGATCGAGGCTTCCAGGAGGAGCTCCCGGTCCAGCTGCTTCAGCGCCCAACGCGGACCACTCGGGGCATGTAGGACTGGCGCGCTCGAGGGCTGGGTGGAGACGTCAAACCGGATGTACCGGTGGTCGGAGTAGGTCTCCACCCCCTCCATGACACGCCAGTCAACACGTTCACTGTCCGGTTTTAAAACACAATAGTAAGACAATAGCAATAACCTATATGTAGTGCACGGGACAGCGAAAGGGTTAAGTGTTAGGGAGATCGTTGGATGAACTGTTTAGAGCCAGCTTAAAATCTTAATTTATTTAATGAACATTCTTTATATATGTAAATATAAAATGTTAACACACAATTACTTTAGGTCTCCACAGAACCCCGGGTAATATCGATTTGCTTATCTCGACAAAAAGTTTTAGAAAGCTTTGCTCAGGTGAGTACTTCATAAAAATTGGGTATCAAATGTGTTAACCCCATTTCGAGGCCCGTTTGGACTCTGGCGATCTGCCGACGTATCATTTCTTTCATAAACGTGAAAGCATCGATTTAACTTTATAGGCCAAGAGCCTGTTTAAATATAATGAAACTTTGAAAATGGTCTTAATAGTCTGGAGTGTAAGGATTAATATTTTTATAGGGGAACAACGAGCCTGATAGTAAGTAGGTTCTGCAATCCATAGACCCCATGTCTATGTGTATGGACACCTACATCTACTACCGAATAAGAATCAAAATGCAGATGCGCTGTCAGCTATGAAGTCTAAGATGGAATGCTTCATTACCAATAAGGGTAGTTTTCAACAGTTAGTTTACGAAATATGTCAGTATTTTGCTGCCATTTCACGCTGGTGTTTTGTAAGAGCATAGTCATAGGTTATAATATATTTGCAGCACGATATCAAAAATTTAAAAATCATATTATTGCATACCTTAAGCGGAAGCGCAAGGTATGTTCTACTATCGCCTAAAAATTAAGATTCCAACATTTTATCGAATAAAATCGTATCTAGCAATCATATTATACATATAAATGATATAAAAAGCACATTGTTAGAAAGATAAATGATTGTTGAACTTATTAATATTTTTTTTAAATCGATTAATTGCTATTTTCAAATAAAAAAAAGGGTTTTAGTGGCTTATGGTGTGGATTTATCATGTCCCTGTGGCTTGTAAACACAATAACTTTTGAAAATATTAATTGTTTAACTCAATCTATTTTTTAATCTCTTCATCTATCATGTGGGAAGCCACTGAATGTAAATGGCAGTGTAGTTTTGTTTTGTTTAGCTATAATTAATTTTTTTCGGCTCCAAAATGGCGAAATTTTCGTTGATTTGTTAGCCTCGTATACAAAAATATTTCTCTAAATGGTTGTTGTTGTTGTTTTTATTATTCGCTCGAGAGAGCAGGCAAAGGAACTATGCCATACAGCCTTGTCTTCATGTATAATTTTCCTTCATATTTCACTGCTTCACAATATGTTGATGCGTCACATTGTGCAGCCTTGGGAGATTTTGACGGTAACTTGAGCCAGCAGGCAGCTGACAGTTGGCGATGGTATCTAAAGGCGCCTATGCAAACAAACAGCTTATCTTGAGATTCCATCACCATCAGAGCACTTGTTTCACAGTTTCCATTAATAGTTCACATGCGCAGACACTTAATACACAAAATCGCACTACTTTTACATATCAAAGTCCACTTCAAACCATTATTTAAACAATAATACAGGAGCAGCAAGCCGCCGCCGGTCGAGTTCCCGCCAAAACTCTTTCTCTAAATGGGAAGCTACAGCCACAGAGTAGTAATGAGTAGTTTAGTTTGGCTCACAGAGTACATTATATATAGGGAATAATGTAAAATAAATAAATTATACTAAAAATTTAATTACAAATTTGTTTTGTAACAAAATAGTAAGTTAGCAAGGTTCGATTGTATTTTAAACTATTCATTAATTTGTTTGATTCTTAATTGGCCAAGCATGGCTAAATTTAAAAAAGCGACATCTACTGCAACATGGACAAACGGTCATGACATAATAATACCTCTAAGAAAAATTATAGTATGGACTGTATGCCACTGGTTTGGTAGTGTTTCTATATAGTTTGTGCTGGTTTTTTGTTTTTTTTTCTGTGGTTTGGCTTCAGTCGCCTTCGTGAGTGGACATTGTTTCGGTTGTTTGCAGCGGCTCAAAAAGATCGCTGTACAAATACACAATATTCGAATAACCAAATTTCTTAAATACTTAATTATAATAATAATAAGACATTTTTTTATTACAATATTTAAAAGCACAGAATAAATAATAGTAGTACGTACTAAAAGCAAGTAGTATAATTTTTTTTGTCATGGGTGACATTTTCATGGTTTTCGAGTGTTGAAGCCGATAGTGCTGTCGAAATGTAAATCCAAGATGGCGGCCGAAGTAGGTACCAATTTTTTCATCATGGGTGTCATTTTCATGGTTTTCGAGGGTGTTGAAGCTGATAGTGCTGTCGAAATGTAAATACAAGATGGCGGCTGAATTAGGTACCAATTTTTTTCATCTTGGGTGTCATTTTCATGGTTTTCGATAGAGTTGAAGCCGATAGTGCTGTCTAAATGTAAATCCAAGATGGCGGCTGCAATAGGTATCAATTTTTTCATCATGGGTGTCATTTTCATGGTTTTCGAGAGAATTGAAGCCGATAGTGCTGTCGAAATGTAAATCTAAGGTGGCGGCTGCAATGGGTATTAATTTTTTCATTATGGGTGTCATTTTCATGAGTTTCGAGGATGTTGAAGCCGATAGTGCTGTCGAAATGTAAATCCAAGATGGCAGCTGAAGTAGGTACCAATTTTTTCATCTTGGGTGTCATTTTCATGGTTTTCGAGAGTGTTGAAGCCGATAGTGCTGTCGAAATGTAAATCCAAGATGGCGGCTGAAGTAGGTACCAATTTTTTCATCTTGGGTGTCATTTTCATGGTTTTCGAGAGATTTGAAGCCGATAGTGCTGTCGAAATGTAAATCCAAGATGGCAGCTGCAATAGGTATCAATTTTTTCATCATGGGTGTCAATTTCATAGTTTTCGAGAGAGTTGAAGCCGATAGGGTTGTCGAAATGTAAATCCAAGATGGCGGCTGAAGTGGGTGCCAATTTTTTCATCTTGGGTGTCATTTTCATTGTTTTCGAGAGAGTTGAAACCGATAGTGCTGTCGAAATGTAAATCCAAGATGGCGACTGCAATAGGTATCAATTTTTTCATCACGGGTGTCATTTTCATGGTTTTCGAGGATGTTGAAGCCGATAGTGCTGTCGAAATGTATTTAAACTACTTTAAAAATTCCGTATAATCATCTTATACGTAATTTTTTTAATGCGCTTAAGGTATGCCCAATTGGATTTACCAATATTATTTTGTTTTCTTTTTATATAAGGGTGGAAAAACGAGCATGTGGTTCACCTGATAGTAAGTGACTACCGCCGTCGAGGAACAACTGCAGACCCAGGAGAATTGTAGGTTTGTTTTCGCCCTTTTTGAAAAAGAGTAGGCTTATTTTATGTCGTTTCGGTTTAGAAATATCGTCGTTTTCACAAGTTGTGCGAGGTAGAAAACTTCTAGTAAATCGATAGATGCGACAAAATATGCAATTTTATATATGCGTGGTATATGTTTTTATATTTTGTTGCAATATTAGTATTTGTTTTTAATTTTATTGTTTAATAAATGAAAGAAGTTCATATTTTGACCAAGCTCTTTTACTAAACAATCTACAGTCAGCAATGACAATTCTCATAAATGTATCCCTAATAAAGGTTCTGTCCCGTGGGAACTACCTTTCTTTAACCATGTGATTTTCAAACCCCGTATAATAAGACATTCTTCATATTTATAGCTACAGACAATGTCTGTAGCTATAAATATGAAGTGTTGTGTTTGGACAGTAGTGTGAGTACAGATTATATTAATGTTAGGGATTTTAATTTATATATTAAGATATTATAAGTTTTTAATACTGTATTTAATTTTTATGTTTGCCTCTAGCATTCGTGTGACTCTACCATGGTAGGACCACGCTTCAGCATATTGTGTCTGCAGCACGAATAGGTGAGCTCAAACGATACAAGGTTACGCTTGAAACAATACCAGAGTGTTATATTATGATTGTTTGGAGGCAGAAATAAGTACCTACCCAGATGGACTACTAGACAGAAAGGAAGTTCCACCATCTATTAAGGATAAGATACGTTTAAAGATTACATTAAGAAAACTATTAATAAATAGAGCAGTTGAAGTTAAAATCACATACAATCATATATTCTATAGTCTATTTTTTCTATATGTATTTTTTGAGGCTCTTTATATAAATATAAGTACTTAGGTTATTTTATTTAATATATATTATAATTAATTATTTGTATTATGATTATATATTTATACCTTTAATATATATATATATATATATATATATATATATATATAGGTAATGTAAAATATCATTCTACCTAACTCTCTCTCCTGATCTGTAAACTTATGACCACCTTCATTACATTGAATTGCTTATAATTTAGCTACTAGATTGTTCTTCTTTCCTTTTCTTCCAACAAAAATACACCTACCATCAAGCAATATAAGGGAAACCTGTTATTGGCCATACTTTTAGTTTGTTATATTAATGTTAATATTTACTATATACGCTGTTGGTTTTCTAAATAAATAAATAAGCATTTGTCATAGACCTCAGGTATAATGATGCAACTGTAGTTTGATCAAATATTTGGCATACAAATGTAAAAAGGGATCATACAGTTAAGCATAATTTTCAAATATTCAACTTATATGAAATAGATCGCTGAAGATTTATATGTGATATATATATATATATATATATATATATATATATATATATATATATATATATATTTATATATATATATATATGTATATATATATATATATATATATATATATATATATATATATATATATATATATTTATATGACGTGTGCTCCGGAGTTGGGCACCGGTCCTAACGCGTCTTTTCCGGTATTCCTACTTCCAAGGCGTAGTCCCGAATTCATAGAAGACAGCTTTTGTCCACCCGATCCCTAAAAAAGGCGACTGCTCAGACCCGTCCAACTATAGGCCTATCGTGATCACCTCCTTGTTCTCCAAAATAATGGAATCCATTATTAACTGCCAGCTCATCCGGTAATTTGAGGATCACCAGCTGATTAGTGACCGCCAATACGGTTTTCGTGGTCACTAATCAGCTGGTGATCTTCTGGTCTACCTGACCCACAGATGGGCGGAGGCAGTAGAGTCCAAGGGGAGGCGTTGGCCGTTAGTCTGGACATTGCGAAGGCCTTCGATCGGGTTTGGCACAAAGCGCTTCTTTTGAAGCTCCCTTCCCTATGGGCTTCCCGAGAAATTGTGCAATTGGATCACCAGCTTCCTTGCAGATCGGAGCATCAAGGTCGTCGTAGACGGTGCATGTTCTGACTACAAGCCTATTAACGCTGGTGTTCCACAAGGCTGTGTGCTATCACCAACGCAGTTTCTTCTGCATATCAATGATATGTTGCTAACTGGTAACATTCATTGCTATGCGGATAAACAGCACTGGTGATGCTGTATACACCGGCCGTTCCAATATTTCTCGGAAAACGTCGCCAAGTACCGGAACAAACTTGTATCTGAAGTCGAGTCTTTGCTGGACAAAGTCTCGGATTGGGGGCGACTAAATCTAGTCCAGTTAATCCTCAGAAGACACACGTTTGCGCGTTTACCGCTAAAAAGAACACCTTTGTCGTATCTCTCAGTTCAAGGCACTCCCCTTCTTGCCTCAGCCAGTATCGGTATCCTTGGAGTCGACATATCAAGTGACGTGCAGTTTTGTGGTCACTTGGAAGAGAAGGCCAAATTGGCCTCTAAAAATCTTGGCGTGCTCTGCAGAGTGGGACAGTATTTCATGCCGGCACACTGCCTGCAACTTTACAAGGCGCAGGTTCGGCCTCACATGGAATACTGTTCCCATCTCTGGGCAGGGGCTCCCCAGTGCCAGCTTCTTCCACTTGACCGCATCCAGCGCAGAGCGGCTCGAATCGTCGACGACCGAGCCCTTTCCGATCGGCTCGATTCATTGGCACTAAGAAGAGATGTTGCATCCCTTGGCATTTTCTTTCGCACATACCATGGGGAGTGCTCTGAGGAATTGTTCGGATTAATCCCAGCCGCCAAATTTCACGAATGCACATCGCGGCAGAGCTCCCGATACCATCCACACCATCTGGATGATTGGCGGTCCACCACTGTGCGATTTAGAAGATGTTTTCTTCCTCGCACGGCTTCCTTGTGGAATCGATTACCATCAGCGATTTTTCCGGACCGATACAACTTAGGGACCTTCAAGAAAACAGCGAACTCCTTTTTAAAAGGCCGGCAACGCATCTGCAATTCCCTCCCTGGTGTTGCAGTTGTTCATGGGCGGCGTTAGTCACTTACCATCAGGTGAGCCGCATGCTCGTTTTCCCCTCTCCTATAAAAAAAATGTGAATGCTGTCTCGCATTTACGTATTCAGAACTTTATTTTCAAAATTTGTTTCTTCAATGTGCATAATAAAATCTAACAACCAACCAACACACTCATTTTCACTTTTCTCGTCAGACATACCTCAAAACCTGAAAACGAAATTTTACAACCAGTGCGTGTTGCCAGTGATGACTTACGGATCTGAGACGTGGTCCTTCACTGCTGGCCGTATGAGGAAGCTCAGGGTCGCTCAGTGGGCTATGCTCAGGGTGTCTCTGCGTAATAAACTTAGAAAAAAGGATATCCGCAGTAGAACCAGAGTAACCGACATAGCCCAACGGATTAGTAAGCTGAAGTGGCAGTGGGCTGGCCATATAGCTCGATGAACCGGCAACCGATGGGGAAGAAAGGTTCTCGAGTGGTAGCTTCGTACTGGTAGGCGAAGTGTAGGGCGACCCCCCACTAGATGGAGTGACGACCTGGTCAGACATGCAGGAAGTCGATGGATGCTGGTGGCTCAGGACCGTGCTTTGTGGCATTCCTTGGGGAGACCTATGTTCAGCAGTGGACTTGTGAAAGGCTATAATGATGATGATGATGATGATGATGTACATCATACCTTTTACATGGACTTAAAAGAGAGCTGCAGAGCAGAGCCAGATTTAATTGAAGTAAATACTGAAGATTAAAAATAATAGTGTAAAAAATATTTTTAATTTTTAAAACAATTTCATTACTTTATATGTCATTTTAGGATAAATAAATGCTATTTTAAATGTAAAAACGTGCATTTTATTAACAAATTTCATTTAATGTTAATCTAAATTCTTAAACAAACATTTTCAGATTTGTTCAGTATAACATGAACATCAAGTTGAAGGCCTAATCTAGAGAGTATTCACTGTTTGCTTAGTGCAAAAGTGGCCTAACCAACAAAAACGCATGAAAATAAGTCTAGATTAAAATTATTATTTTCACTTTCTAAAGATTCCTAAACACAATTTACATAAACGTTACTTAAAAACTGTCTTATAGCAAAAAAAAATATATAAAAATGAAAAACTACAAAATTTATTTCTTTGATTATCCCTATAGGACAAATTGCTACATAGGCCGTTCTTGCTCTCGCGGCCTCTTTATACACATAACAATCTATGGAAAAGTCGTGTCTATAATTTTAATATTTACTGAAAAATCAAAACCAGAGAATTTTTTTTTATAGGATAAGGGTGACAAACGAGCACACAGTCCACCTGATGGTAAGTGGTTGCTGCGGCCCATAGACATCTACATCTATCCTCAATTACAAGTCAAAATGTAGATGCGTTGTGACCCGTGAGGACTAAGATGGAATGCCTCATTTCCAGTAAAAAGGGCCTCCGGCCACCTGCACTCACCAAGCGAAACGCAGAAATAAACCTCTACTTCACGCTGGTTTTCTGTGAGGTCGTGGTACCACCCCGGTTCGAGCCGGCCCATCCGTGTGACAGCAAAAGCTGCCGCGTGGCTCTACCACTGTTAAAAAGAAAGAATGAAATAAAGGATGCTTAAGCCCAGATGGCGCAGAATGAGAATAAATAGAAATAAATAAAAGAACGCCTCTGATGCCGCTAAATTATGCCCCGATGAGATAAGAGGCCGCCAAAGTGCCTACACACGTAGTATCCCACATAACCTTTGCCTTTTTTTCTAAGATACTAAAGTCAAACCATTGGGTCTCTTGCCATTGTCTTCAAATATTCCATAAGTATCTACCAGGAAACATTAATAGAGACAAGAACCCTTGAGATAAACTCACAAAATTCATATTTGTTAACAACAGATTAAAAGTGATTATTAGAAATGAATAATTATTTTAGATAATCTGTTATTACAGATTAAAACTAATCATAGTAAAATCCAATGTAATAAAGGTTCCGGGTACTAATTAACGCTAACTTTGTGCTTATATCAACCAGCCATTGAGATATGCAAAGTTGGTGTCTATGCCTACAATGTTGAAGTCTGGGTGATACGCTAACTTGGTGTGTAGTCCATCGTCTATTGTGCTGGGTGTAAGTGCTAGTCACTGTGGTACTAGTAACTCAGGCGTTCGTCGCTTGGCGTTTGTCGCTACACCTTAGTATTTAACGCTTAGCCTAGCAGTCCCAAGGTGTTTCTGTTTATCTTCTGTCTGACTTTCCCTCCGTCGTTTCTATTATGTTGGCATTCATTATAAACATAGGCCGCCCCCAAGCCTACATCTAACATAGGGAGGCCTATGTTGGATGTTAATACATTTTGCAATCAAATTGAGCCAAGTCTATTCGGCGCTTAACGTAATTGTTACAATTGTCGTTAATAGCGTAAGTAATTTGTTTCTATGGCTAAGATAAGGTGACAACCGATGGAGAAGAAGGGTTTTTGAGTGGCAGCCTCGTACCGGTAGGCGAAGTGTAGGGTGACCCCCCACGAGATGGAGTGACGACCTGGTAAGACATACAGGAAGTCGATGGATGCAGGTGGCTCAGGGCCGTACTTTGTGGCATTCCTTGGGAAAGGCCTATGTTCAGCAGTGGACTTATGAAAGGCTGTAATGATGATGATGATGACTGCATATTTATTGTTTATGTTAATAATTTTTTTTTAAAACGTAATTTTGTCCCGGATCATAGTTTTAGAACGAATAGGTCTGCTCGACCGGAGATCACGATTACGAATAAAATTATGCTATTTTTTAGCCAACAATTTGCATTCGCCAACTTTAATTGTCCTATAGGTATTAAATACTTTAATGTGTGTTATAACATATATGTCTACTATTAAGAATACCCAATAGGTCTATCGACAAGTTCTACCAGTTTTGGTAGAAATATTTCGAGTATTATAATCGTTGGTGCGTGTGTTTGCGATCGTGTAACATCTATACGATATGACCGATTGAGGGTATACTTGCAAAACATATTTCTTTTATCGAGACAAAACAAATACAAGGATCCTTAAGGTGGCACTGTGGTCGAGTATTAACAAAACTAAATTGACACTGGAAGTGCTGGACTGAATTCGGAGTGAAACTCTCCGCACCACCTATCGGAATAGACAGAAAAACGTTTGTCGGGCTAGCAAGTTTTGCCATGTGTATAATGTGTTAAATTGATCAACATGGAAAAAGGATGACATACGGGAACGAAGTCCACCTGATGGTAAACGGATGTTTGGTCTATAGACACTACATCTATCTTTAGTTAAGAATCAAAATGCAGATGAGTTCTCCCCTCTGAGCAATAGAGCTGCTGTTTTACACTCGTATTCTGCGAGAGTGGTCCTTGAAAGGAATTAAAATGATTTTCTGGTAGGATTTTTTCCAGTAAACTACATAAATATAGACCACACCTATAGCTACCGCGGGAGATACAAAAAAACAAGTAGAAAGAGAGAGTGACATACATGTTGAATAACTGTATAAAACGCTAGCACTTGTGCATTGTAAGCTTTAGAAATGGGATTGACTGAACAAACATTTTCAACACGGATTTTTGCAGATGAATTATTGATTTATTTCTGACCTACGAGTAATTTTTGGGGTGCACGGTAAATAATGTGTTTGCTTGACGGATCAGGTAATAGCAATTACCATTCAATTTTAATAACACTAGCTACAGAGAATACATTTGATAGAGAATAAATAAAAGGATTCTTTAAATATCCTTTTTCATTTTATTGGTTACTTTGTTAAGTTGACATTTTTTAAATTTATATTTGTAAAGAACTAGAAAGGAGCAAGCGCGAGTTGACGTCGCCACTGAAGACAAGAAGGCTGGTTCTTTTATTACTCAAAAGCTAAGAAAAGCCGTTAATCGAGGAAACGCAGCAAGTGTTCTTAGCACTATATCACGGGGAGTATGACTATGTCATTTTATTTATTATGTTCTTATGCTCAAAATTTTGACTCAGATTGTTCAATTTTATTACCAAAAGAAAACATTTTATTATATTTAATTAAACAAATGAAATTTAAAAAAAAATGTAATTGTGTACACATGTACGAAGTGAAACTTCTTTAAGAGGTATCATTCTACTACTATAGTATACTACTAGACTAATAGAGAATGGACCTTACCAGTAAGAAGTACCGTTTTTATAGGATAAGGGTGACAAACGAGCGCACAGTCCACTTGATGGTAAGTGGTTGCTGTGGTACATAGACATCTACATCTATCTTCGATTACGAATCAAAATTCAGATGCGTTGTCACCCGTGAGGACTAAGATGGAATGCGTTGTTTCCAGTAAAAAGGATCTCCGTTTCTCTACACTCACTATACGAAACGCAGCAGCGTTAAGCTGCTATTTGACGCTGGTATTCTGTGAAAGCGTGGTCCTTCCCCGGTCGAGCCGACCCATTTGTGCTACAACCATAATATAGCTGCAGCATGGCTCTACCACGTATCATAATCATATATATAATACCTCTGTCATTCTATCCCGATATCAAAAAAAAAATATATTCTGTCCGTCGTCTCATCCATCAGCAATACTATACAATTTTATATTTTATTTTTAAAAGAGTGTTGTCATTCCTCGGTCGAGCCCACCTGATCTTAGCACGATAATACACCTGCAACGTGACTCTACCACGTAAATTAATTTATACTTGGTCAAGAAAGAACTTTAACTTGCCCAACAATAACAGAATTAAAATTGTATGTGCATTAATGTGAAAATTTAAATATTTATGCTAATATTGCTGCCTGCTCAAAGAGAAAACTACAAGTACTGTTTTCCATATTATAATATTTTTTGTACTGAGAACGCTTTTGTTTATGGGAAGCATGCTATTTAAATTTTGCTATTGAATATTTGCATAAAGTGAAATTCACTTTTATGTAAATGAAAGGGAAAGAAAAACTATTGATGTTAATATTTAAAATAATATTTTGAAAATATTTACATTTACAAAATAATACATACATACATAAACACTCACGCCTGTCCTGTGTGAGGGGTAGGCAGAGACTACGGACTTCCATTTGGCACGATCCTGACACACCTCTCTCGCTTCCTCCACATCCATATACCTACGCATACACGCTCTTCGGTTAACGGTACTCCTAATCTGGCCCATTTTTAATGTATCGCCGATTTGGTCGATAAACTTTCGTCTAGGGCGTCCCTTCTCGACCCTGCCGTTCACTTCTGCAACATAAATTTGCTTTGTCACTCTTTCCTCTTTCATTCTTTCTACATGACCAAACCACCGAAGCATTCCTTTTTTAATCCTAGTCACAACGTCATCTTGCAAACCACACTTTTCTCTTATCACACTATTTCTCACCCTGTCATTTAGATTCAGCCCTAGCATACTCCTTAAGGACCGCATTTCTACAGCATTTATTCTACTCTCATGCTTCTTCTGCCAGACCCAACTTTCACTACCATAAATTAGAGTAGGGACTAACACAGCACTATGAATTGCCATACTTGCCTTATTTGACACATTCTGACTCCTCATAATAGCGTGTAGAGCCCCATTCACTCTATTTCCTGCGTTCACTCGTCGTTCTATATCCTTATCATATCTACCATCCCTGCTAAATAAACATCCCAAATATACAAACTCATCCACTTGCTCAATCAACTCCCCTTCTATTCTTATTTCGCATAACGTTTTACTCTCTTCTCTTTCAAAAACCATCACTTTCGTCTTACTTGCGTTCACTTTCATACCCCTTTATTTCAATGACAAGTTCATTAAAGTAACCATCATTTGCAACTCGACCGCCGACGATGCAAATACGACTTGATCATCGGCGTACAAAAGACATTTGACGGTTAACTCACCCATTCTCAACCCACATTCTTCAACTTTCAAAGTTTGCAAACAACAGTCCATAAATAGGTTAAACAGCCACGGGGAAGCTACACATCCCTGTCTGACACCTTTATGTATGCCAAACCAGTCCGAGTAGACCCCGTTGATCCTGACACAAGCACTAGAGTCCCTATAAAGGGACCTCAATGCCTGTATCAAACCAGCGCTCAACCCAAATGAGTTCAGTGTTTGCCATAACACATTCCTGTCCACTCTGTCATAAGCCTTATCCAAGTCCATGAACGCACAAAAAACTTTCTGGTTTTTGGCCAAAAACTTCTCCGCAATCATGCGCATGGAAAAGACTTGGTCCGTACACCCCATCCCCTTTCTAAATCCAGCTTGCACATCCCAAATTTTTCCATGAGTTTCTTCCACAACTCTTTCAATTAACACCTTAGCATACCATTTACCCACAATGCTACGCAAGCTGATACCACGGTAGTTTTTAAAGTCCTGCTGTGAGCCCTTTCCCTTATGTATTGGGACTATAACGGCTTTACACCAGTCTTCGGGTACTCGCTTCAGTTCCCAACATAAATTAAACAAGGTGCACAGCAGGCCTGCAACCACACACTCTCCAGCCCTTAGCATCTCGAGTGATATTCTATCATATCCGGCTGCCTTACCTGCTTTTATGCTTTTCATTGCTTTCATTATTTCATCTAAACTTATCTCCCTACCTCTCTCCACTTTTTCCGGAATTTCTATTTCACTTACTTCAAACGACTGTTCACTCTTAAACACGCTTTCAAAGTATTCCTTCCATCTCTTTAGATTCGAAACTTCATCATTCAGCATGCAGCCATTCTCGTCTCGTATAGCATTCATTCTAGGCTGTTTCGAATTTCTCCTGGCAGTTCTTACGAGTTTCCAGAACATTTTAATATTTGCCTAGAAATTATCAGATATCCTTCTATCATTCTTATCCGTCCTTTCTTGCTTTTTCCTTTCAACAACTTCTTTTACTCTTTTATTTATACGTCTAAAATCTGCCTTTTTTCTTTCAATCTCATCATTCATACCGCTAGAATTACCAGCTTTGGTTGCTAGTAAATCTAGCCATGCTCTCTTCTTTGCTTCAACTTCCATCTGTACCTCATCATCCCACCACAATGTATTACTTTTCCTTTCATTCTTTCTCTTACTTACACCACATACTTCGGTGGCTGCATCCACCAAAACTTTCTTAACATTATTCCATACAGTCTTCACTTCTAAATCACTCATACTTAATTCGTTCACACCACTTACATTTTCCCTCAGTCTACATGTATACTTCTCTTTCACACCTTCATCTTGTAGCCTCTCTATTCTTATACGCTCTAACGCAGTGGTAGACACAGATGTCCGATGCCGCCAACGCCTGAATAGACCATTAATTCGGCATACGACCAAGTAATGATCCATTCCTACGTTGGACCCCCGGTAAACCCTTGTATCTAACACTGCGCTCCTCATTCTTTCATCCACAATTATGAAATCTATCATGCTTCTATCATCCCCTCTTTCCCATGTATACATGTGAATCCTCTTATGACGAAAGAAAGTGTTCGTCACAAAAAGATACTTTTCCACACATACGGTGAGGAGGTCTTCACCATTCTCATTTATACTTTCATCACCAAACGTTCCTAATATCCTTTCATAACCAGACCTCCTCACCCCAACCCTTCCATTAAAATCTCCTAACATAATAATATTTTCATTTTCCTTGCATTTCATTAACACCAACCTTACCATGTCCCAAAACTGCTCTCGGATATAAGTGGGCTTAGACATATCTGGGGCGTACACCCCTATCACAAACAACTTCTTTAAGCCCACTTTCATTAGTATCCACAGCAGCCTTGGGCTTACACATTCATACTCTTTCACACATTGACCCATTCTTTCTGAAAGTATGACACCGACTCCCTGGCATGCCCGCTTGGTCTCGTCTACTCCAGACCAGTAAGCGGTATACATGCCATGTGCAGTGACATCCCTTCCCTTTCGTTTCGTCTCGTGATGAATGATAGAGGAATAGATGTGTTATGTGTATAACACATCTATTCCTCTATCATTCATCATTTCGCATACTTCATCCATCTTATCATTCATTGCTCCACATACATTCAGCGTAGCCAGACGGGCCTCCGCAATCTACTTTTCGCCCCTCCGGGAGACAGGACGTGACGGGTGGCGAACCTCGTCGCCGGTTTTTCTCCCAGAGATTCTTCTAACCCCTGCCCCATTAAAGGGGCGCCGGGAACTGGGGGCCATTTCTTTCATTTCTTGGCTCATGGTGCGATCTAAGGAGTGGTAGATTTCACGCCGCTACCATACGGCGAGGAGCCGAGTCTATTCTATCGGCTTTGTCGCTCATTTAGCACCACCCGAGGTACACGTGTAGGGTGGGTCTAGGATTAGGTGGTCGAAGCCTACGGACGCGAGCGACTCATCCCGCAAAATTTACAAAATAATATTTTTAAAATACCTGTACATCCATTAATAAACAGTTTATTCAAAATATTATTTTCTCTGGCAAGTGGACTGTCTTCTATCTATACATTAATAAAACTCGAAGTTGACAATTTCAAGCCACGACTACTTAGCCACCCCACCGGAACAAGGCGGAAACCCGTTTGGGCGAATCCTCTTATATCCTATTCTAATCTACCCTACCCTATCCTATTCTATTCTTATCTCCACTTATCTATTCTATTTTTTTCTATTCTATTTCAATCTATTCCATTCTATTTTATTATTTAATATATATATATATCTAACAGTGGTAGAGCCAGGCGGCAGCTTTTGCTGTCGCACGGATGGGCCGGCTCGAACCGGGGTGGTACCACGACCTCACAGAAAACCAGTGTGAAGTAGAGGTTTACCTCTGCGTTTCACTTGGTGAGTGCAGGTGGCCGGAGGCCCTTTTTACTGGAAATGAGGCATTCCATCTTAGTCCTCACGGGTGACAACGCATCTACATTTTGATTTGTAATAGAGGATAGATGTAGATGTCTATGGGCCGCAGCAACCACTTACCATCAGGTGGACTGTGTGCTCGTTTGTCACCCTTATCATATATATTCTATCCTAACCGCGTAGTGGCGGTGTGAGAATATCTACTAGCCCATATCATCCTGTGTGTTTCGTAAGAGGCGACAGAGGAAAACAATTAAGGAGATGGGCAACAACGTCATTCTAATAACGTCTAAAAATAAAATAAAACTGCGGTTGCCGACACGATTGCCTAGCGTGGCAACTATGGCAAATCCTCCCTATAGGGCAATTTATGGGGGAGGCCTATGTTCGGCAGTGGATTTTAATTGACTGTAATGGTATAAATACATAATGGTCCAGTTGGTTGACCCAAATATTGCTGAAGCAACCGGATGGAAGCAGACCTGTGCACACTTCAAGCTGAAGACTGATGAGAGTTTTAAATATTTATATAAATTGACTATTATATCTGTGATTGGTGTTGTTTATTCTGGGGGTAATATCAAAAATATCGATTAGTTTGTAAAATCAATCCGAAAAACACGATGCCTTGACATCACATGTATCCCAATCGACGGTAATAACATCCAGGAAATGGTCGACAAAGTTGAAGAGGAAGCGTCCGGTCAGAAGTATTTCAAAGGCACCCTAAATGTGCATCAGGTCGCAGTTCTTTATTCTAGCTTCATACTCGGCGTGCCGACCAAAATGTAAAACCCTAATAATGAAAAGTCTCAGCTGTTTTTGCAACGGTGGGTCTTGTGAGCATAATAAGATAGGTAATATCAACTTTGACCTAAAATCCAGATTGACAGAAGAAGTGTTTACGGATTCTGAATCTATGATGACTTTATAAAAGACTGCGTACAGAATTTAATAATTGAGTCTACTAGAATCAAAAACAGCAATGTCCGCTATTGCAAAGTTGCAACAATACATCATTTTATTATTGCGGGTAGCTACAATTCACTGGCAATAAACTTAATATTTGCAAATAGCAGGGGCATAACATATTCTCATGGGGATTTCTATAAGCGATTTTTGATTCAAAATTAATATTGTAAGACATCTTATTTTATCTATTGAATCAGCAACCATTGATAGACATTGCTGTTTTTGATTCTAGTAGACTCAATTGATATTAGTAGTTTATCAAGTTGAGAAGCTATAGTTTTGGTTATGTTTTTTTAGAACCTTTTGAAATATAATTGTTTTATGTTAATACGTAAATGTGTTAGAAAATTATAAATGACTCATTCTAATAATACGAGTATAATATACTTCTATATTAACAGTCCTTTGTTTCATTAACATCTTCAGTCCCATGTCATGTATAAAACAGTCCCCTGTTCGACCTAACTATCCCCTGTCGCGATTTATCAGAAAATCTAAAATAACTTGCTCCGTGGCGCAATGGCATAGCAATGAGTTGCTGCGCTGGGGGCCTCGGGTACGAATCCCGCACGGAACAAGTATTTGTATGACCTACAAATAATTGTTCCGGGTCTGGATGTTTGTCTTTGTGCAATTTGTGTTTGTAAACTGCCTCCACGATACAGGAGAAAATCCTAGTGTGGGGGGTAACGTTTTTTAACCCAACAAAAAAAAACTTTTAAAATTCATATCAATTCAATTGGCCCTCCTATATACAAAAAGTAACAGTATGTTATATATATTTTTACGAAAATACTCAAAATTATGCCAGAAAAGAGTTTGAATGGACCAATACGAGTTTAAAGAGAATCACCCATATATCAGTCGCCAGGGGACTTGCAAGTGCAAAGTTCCACATATTATTATTTAATAGTAATTTTATGCCTGATTTTTGTAATATATGTTTTCTGGTTTTAGCCCATCTAAATAAAGAAACAATTCAAGAAAGGAAATTGAGAGCTCAGCTGTGGACAAGTTCAAATGACGTATCTTATAAATTTGGCTCGGGTAACAGTGATGGCTGCAATCAATTCCCAGCGCATTAAAAGACCACTGATAGATTATTAATATGATACTGTTTCATTTTGTCTAAATGGTAGGACACTCTTATTTATTTCTACTGCTAAGTCGCAATATTATTGTATTTCGGTCTAAATGGAAGAGAGCCAGTGTGATTACAGGCTGTATGACATTCCATCATTTCTCAGAGGTGCCAAAACATCTGAAGCATAATTTGTTTGAAGTTGCTTGCAGGTGTCCACTGACTGCAGTAGCGAGTTACAGTCAGGACATTGTCAGTGTCATTTACCGTTATCTTAACAGCCTATAAAAGTCTGCTGAACATAGGGCCCTTCCATAGATTGTTTTATAGTGGGAATATTTTCCATAGTTACTATGAATGGTAGGCGGGTTGGAAAACGCAGTTTTTTAATTGTTTAATTTGTCATTAGGAAGACACTGCAGCCCACTTAATGGTTTGCTTTCTTCTGTCGTTTCTTACAACACCCACGGAACTACATGGGGTAGTGGACAACAATATTACACGTTGTACTCGTCACTTACATTATTAAGAAAAAAACAATTGGAATCACAAAACCTTTCTCGCATTTCCTAAAGTCACCCCTAAGGATCGAAGGAATGTGACCTACGAAATGTGGTGACGGTTTCATCATCATATCATTTAGATTCGGCAAATACCCTTTCATTTTAAGAATAATAAATTGTGAAGTTAAACAAACTTCTTATCTTTATTTTGTAAGGAAGTTCCGAAAGTTTAATTAACGTATCTGAAATGCAAGTTCGTGTTTGATGGTAATTCAGGAATGCTATCGGTAAAGTCTTTCCAACTTCATTTTTACGCTTTCGTTTTCAAAATTAGTACCTACATTTGATACAGTTTCATTTGATATCGAGTAACATAATGTAGGTTAACGTTTTAAAAATTAGCAAGCTAATGTAGGCTACAGTAGACCAGGGGCTTAGTAATGGACGTAAATTCACACGAACAATTCCGGTTCGATACTCGCTGGCAGCAATTAAATTACTACTCATTTTTAGAGTTCCGTACCTGAAAAGGAATAAATGCAACCCTTACAGGACCGCCCGTCCGTCTGTCGGTCTGTCTGTCTGTCAAGACCCTTTTCTCAGGAACGCGTGGCAGTATCAAATTGAAACTAATACCAGATATGTAGGTCTATTTATTTATTTATACATTGTTGCATTCCTTAAAACAAAGGAATACAAAGGGCTCACTTGATGCCTTTATGCATTCTTTACCATTAAACCCATGGTGAGAATTTGACGTAGGTGTGGCAATATAAAATGAAAGGTCTACAGTCTCTAGGAGCTCTAAAAAATTAAGATTTTAAATTACAGACCCATTTATATTTACGGCCTTTTTAGGGACGCGCTTTGATAAAGCAAAGACTGTGTGTTCGTTTGTCACCCTTATTCTATAAAAAAGGCATATATTTTCACCTTTATTCTATAAAACTCATATGTATTGCATTTTATATTTCCCATAAAAAAATTTCGCTTCATATATTGCACATTGATTTATTCTGCTCTTGTCTGTACTAACGATGCACTTCTGTAGTGAGGCAGAACAACAAACTGATTATAATGAAAGTATCTTGCAGCTTTGATATTGTATGCGCGGAGACTGTAAGTCTGTATTACGAATAACTAGGACGTCCGTGTTACGGAAAAAAGTGAAGCGGAATTATTATCTGTATAATTTAAATTAAACGTTATTTTATTTTAATTTAAAACGACATAGTTAATAAGATGGTTATACTATATATACACATGTAGTTCTATATATAGTTCCTAAACATACACGCCCATAACACACACACACACACACACACACACGCGCGCGCGCGCACGCACGCACACATACACACATGCTAAATTACTTAGAATATTTTGCTTTGTCCTTAGTATAAATCACTATAATTATTATTATGTACTACTTTTAAATGGAAACGCCTGTCTATGTGAGGTGGGTGCTAACATCTGCGACACAGTCCTCGACTACTGCGGATGTTGACGCTTACTATGTTCATGTTAAAATATTTTGGTTTCTATAAAGATAATTATTATTTGGTATCTGTTAAAGTTTTCTCATCTGGTTGGGCAATATAAAATATAAAATAGTAAATAAACATGGTTAACGTAAATAAATATCAATAAAATAAAATAAATACATAAAAATACATAAATATATAAAAACCCAACCAGATGGAAGCCCTCGGCAGGGGAGACCTAACGGCCGAGGCTCAGGGGGAAAGGGAAAGAAACCGGCGGACGATGCCGGCGGTATCGAGGAGCACCGCCTTCTGCATTTGAGCTTGGAGCGGTCCGTCACGGAGTCCCAGTCGCCTCAGATGACCCGAGAGGCTGACTGGAATTAACCCATTTGCAGAGACGACTACAGGTATAATTTCGGCCGGCAATCCACCCTACATGTCGGTCACCTCGTGAGCCAGGTCCAGATATTTTGTCAGCTTATCTGTTTCGGCTTTCACGAGGTTCTCGTCATAAGGAATGCTAATGTTGACCAATAATATCCTGGACTGTGCCCGGTCCATCAGCACAATATCAAGCTTATTCGCAAGAATAGTCCTATCTGTGATGATGGCCCGGTCCCAGTAGAGTCTGGCGCGGTAATTTTCAAGCACGGCTTCCGGCAAGTACTTATAATATGGCAGTTTCCAATCCATGAGACCGTATTTGAGAGCGAGCTCCTGGTGTAGAATCCTGGCTACTAAGTTGTGCCTGTGCAAATACTCAGAGTTACAAAGCGCCGAACAACCGGAGATGACATGCCTAAGTGACTCACCGGGATGGCGACAAGCTCGACAGACGTCGACAGTGCCATCCTTTAGGATCTATCTCCGATAATTGTTGGTCTTAATAACCTGATCCTGTATCGCACAGACAAAACCCTCGGTTTCCCCAAAGAGGTCACCGAAACGTAGCCAGTGGAGGGAGGCGACTGTGTCTACGAAAGGTTCTTGTAGAGCCTTGTAGAACCTCCCGTGGAGCTCCTTCCCCTTCCATACGGTCTCCCGGTCGGAAATGCTCTGTACTGCCGGGTCTTGCCATTGCTCGTTGGCTACGGATAGAGGATTTAGCCCTTTATCACAAGAAATAACGTCCCTATAGTACGGATCATCCGCTCTCGTCATAAAGTAAGTACGTAGGCTGCACACTTCGCGAATATGCATGGTAAGCGCGCTTAAAAAGCCGCGCCCACCATGCTTCCGCGGCAAGTACAGCCTCATTACTGACGATCTCGGATGATACATCCTGTGGGACGTCATTATAGTGCGGACTTTTTTGTTCAGAGCGTTCAGTTCGGTCTGAGTCCACCTGAGCATGCCAAAGGTATACATGAAAACAGGCATGATCCAACCGATATATGCGTGCGTCTTATTCACACCGGACAAAAAGCTTTTTTTTATAGGATAAGGGTGACAAACGAGCACACAGTCCACCTGATGGTAAGTGGTTGCTGCGGCCCATAGACATCTACATCTATCCTCGTTTGTGGATCAAAATGCAGATGCGTTGTCAACCGTGAGGACTAAGATGGAATGCCTCATTTCCAGTAAAAAGGGCCTCCGGCCACCTGCTATTAAGCACTTTGGTCAAGCGTGCATAAAACACATCGCAAACTGACTGTTTTATATCCGCCTCATTTACACCGATGTTCTGTGACATACCCAGGTATCGGTATGTTTCAGTCTCGGAAAGGGTCCTTATGTTGATGGGCATAGATAATTCTATGCCCTCAGAGTTGGCAACCCCCTTTCCCCTTTCAACATAAAGGACCGGACACTTATCCGTCCCCAGCTCCATTCTAATAGAGTTGCTAAAATCACAAGTGATGTTTAGGCAATTCCATAAGATGAGAGCGACTGGAGGCGAATAACTTGAGATCATCCATATAGAAAAGGTGGGTCACTTTTGTACCTCCTTTCCGAAGCTGAAATCCCCTCACGGAGCTCTCCAGTAAGGTACTGAGAGGGTTCAGAGAGAGGCAGAACCAGATTGGACTCAAACAATCGCCCTGGAAGATACCCCTTCTTATCCTTATGTGGCTCTCCGAAGCTGTCATCCGCTCGCCTAGATGACAAAGGATCGTACTCCACTGCCCCATACATTGCCCGAGGAAGTCTCGAACTGTACAGTCGACCTTGTACAGCTCAAGGACCCTCTTAAGCCATGCATGAGGCACCGAGTCAAATGCCTTTTTGTAGTCTATCCAGGCGGCGGAGAGGTTCCGACGGTTGCATTTAACCACCTTGCCAATGACCGCGTCAATGAGGAGTGGTTCCTTGGTTCCACGACCACCGCCCCGACATCCATTTTGAGCGCGCGACATCACCTGATTTGAGTTCAGGTGACGAGTGATTCTCGCGCTCAAAATGGATGTTAGTGTCTTGTATATGGTAGGTAGACACGTTATGGGGCGGTATTTGCTCGGGTCTGTGGAATCCCGGTCTTTAGGAACCAAATGAGTGATCCCAGTAGTGAAGAGGCTCGGGAGTGACTTTTGGTCAAGAGCCTCTTGAAACTGTCGGGCGAGCACAGCGTGATACACCACGAACCCCTTCAGCCAGTAGTGATGCAGTCCGTCGAGTCCCGGACTTTTCCAGTTCGGGGCCCTACGGACCGCCTCAGCTACATCATCCGGCGTTATGATGACGGGGTCCATGGGCGTAACATTCGCACATTGACTCGCCACAACTTCCGTCTAAGGGCCCTCGCTGTGGTTTACGAGCTTTGACCACAGGCCGCGCCAGAATGCGATAGTGTCGGCCTGATTCGGTGCTGGGCCAGTTCCACGTACCATTGGTCGCTCCAATGATTCATAGAGCCTCTTCTGATCACCCTGGAAGAGGCGATTCTGGTTGAACCGTGTCGACCTCTCGGTATTAGTTTAGTTTAGTTTACGACGGGCTGTTTTCCGCAACTTCACGTTTATGCGCGTATTTTGCGTGTGGGCAGGAATAATGTGATTATTCGAGCCATGAGATCTCCCCGAAGAAGCTTAAAGAAGAAGAAGAAGCGAAGAACAGTCCCTTGATTTTGCATGCAACTTTGGGTAATGATCCCGGCATGCCGAGATGTTTAGCCCTGTACGTAGCGACCTCCGGACATTTCAGTAGCACGTGGGCCGCCGTTTCTTCCTCCCCCATACATGCCCTGCACAGTCTGTAACACCTATAGTAAATAAATGTTTGTTAAAGGTGTCGTGTCCTATGATAGCACTTGTTACTATCCTGATCTGCGGCTTGTTCAGTCTCATTAAAACTTTGGTTAAGCGACTGTTTATTTCAGGCAGGGCGTCCCTAGCTTGTCTACAGTCTACTAGATTTTTCCAAAGCTGAGCGTGTTGATTAGTGAAGTGTCTACGTACCAGTGAACGAACGTTACCAAAGGGGATTGGTATGATTGGTTCCGGACCTACAGTGGCCAGAGCCGAACCTCTTCTGGCCAGTTCGACTGCTGCATCGTTGCCTCTGGATCCCTGTGTCCCTTTATCCATTGTAGAGTCACATTGTTGTTTTTACATACCTCATTTAATCGTTGATGTCATTCATATTTTAGTCCCGAGTCCACCACATTGCAACTCAGAGCTTGTAGTACTGTCGGTCAGTATTCTGATGGGGAAGTCATTAACCTTCCTAGCATCTATTGCTATGGCCGCTTGAATGATACCCATACATTCCGCCTGAAAGACCGTGTGACCGTACCCAGCGGTGTGCATATGTAAATATTGAGGTCTTCAGAGAAAGCTCCAGAACCTACACCTTCATTTGTTTTAGTACCATCGGTGAAAACTCTAAGCTTTTTTGGGCTTAATCCTTCCGACTGGCTGTTTTCATTTAATTGTATCTTGTATTTCTTATCGAAAACAAATTGTTTAGGAATCTTATCGTATTTGGCTTTTATCAATTATGCCTGTATGAGGGACAATAGTCTTACTCCAAAGATTTAGGGTCTTGAGTCTGATGGCAGCTAAAGTCGCTTCTTGTTGTATATGTAGATGAAGCGGAGTTAGCTCCAGCATCGCTTCTAAGGCTGCTGTTGGCGTAGTTCTTATGCAGCCTGTGGCAGCCATGTGTTTATTCCAGTTAAGTTTGCTGTCCAAGGTAAGACCTAAATATTTTACCTCAGAGGATAGCTGGAGTTGTGTGCTGAAAAGACTTGGAATTTATTCAGCTTTCGTTTTTGTGTGAACATTACTAAAACCATTTTATTTGGATTGACGGTTAAGTCGTATTCCCTGCACCATCTCTCCAATACACGGAGAGACGCTTGGGTCAGGTCGCACACTATGCTTGCTGTCTTTCCAGAGACCAGTATTGTCAGGTCATCAGCATAATCTACTGTATAGAAGTGATTGGTATTTAATTTGCTGATGAGTTCATTAATGACCATATTCCACAGGAGACGGGAGAGAACCCCACCCTGTGGGCAGCCTTTCTTAATTTGGATTGGTTGAAATTTACCAGCAATCTTTATTATTCATGTACTGAGCATGCAAACTATCCAGTCGATCAGTGCCGGTTCAACTTTATGTCTACTGAGTGCACCTTTTATGCTGGAGAAGTTTGTTCTGTCAAAAGCACCTTCTATATCTATGAAGGAACCTAGACATATTTTTTGTTTTGGATGGCCTCTTCAATCTTTGTAATTACCTGATGAAGTCCCGATTCTATTGATTTGCCTAGACTGTAGGCGTGTTGCTTGTCGTGTAGTGGTAAGTTCATTAGCGCCGACCCCCTTAATTCCCTTTCACACATCCTCTCCATCGTCTTTAGGAGAAAGGATGTTAGGCTAATGGGCCTGTAGGATTTAGGGTCAGTGTAGTCGCTCTTACCTGGTTTGGGTATGAATGTGACTTTCACTTCCTTCCATCCCCTAGGAACATATTTAAGAGCCAGACAGGCTCTCATTATAGCAACAGATCTGACTATTAGGGTTTTACACCCCCCCCCCCCCCCCCCACTGTTGACAAAACTATCATTAGCAGTCAAGAAGTTGGCGATGTTTTAACCCCGCCTAAGATAGCACGTGCAGTGCCTAGGACAGCACGTAAAGTCGTGAGCCTCATACCTGATCGTTCTCCGGTCGTACCGGATTGCTGTTCCATCGGAATAACAGAGTGAGTTTAGAGAGTGCTCCTGAGTAACATTTTTGCAGTGGGATCGCTAACATCAATCGCTAAGCGAACTTAGTCAAATCATCTAACACTCGTGAACAATTCCTTTGTTAAGTGTTAGGGAGATCGTTGGACGAACTGTTTAGAGCCAGCTTAAAATCTTAATTTCTTTAATAAACATTCTTTATATATTTAAATATAAAATGTTAACACACAATTACTTTAGGTCTCCACAGAACCGCAGGGTAATATCGATTTGCTTATCTCGACAAAAAGTTTTAGAAAGCTTTGCTCAGGTGAGTACTTCATAAAAATTGGGTATCAAATGTGTTAACCCCATTTCGAGGCCCGTTTGGACTCTGGCGATTTGCCGACGTATCTATTCTTTCATAAACGTGAAAGCATCGATTTAACTTTATAGGCCAAGAGCCTGCTTAAAAATCTTACCTTCGAATTTAATCTTATGAATGAAACTTTGAAAATGGTCTTAATAGTCTGGAGTGTAAGGATTAATATTTTTATAGGGGAAAAACGAGCCTGATAGTAAGTAGGTTCTGTAACCCATAGACCCCATGTCTATGTGTATGGACATCTACATCTACTACCGAATAAGAATCAAAATGCAGATGCGCTGTCAGTTATGAAGTCTAAGATGGAATGCTCCGTTACCAATAAGGGTAGTTTTCAACAGTTAGTTTACGAAATATGTCAGTATTTTGCTGCCATTTCACGCTGGTATTTTGCAAGAGCATAGTCATAGGTTATAATATATTTGCAGCACGATATCAAAAATTTAAAAATCATATTATTTTGTTTTCTTTTTATATAAGGGTGGAAAAACGAGCATGTGGTTCACCTGATGGTAAGTGACTACCGCCGTCGAGGAACAACTGCAGCACCAGGGGAATTGTACTCGTAGGTTTGTTGTCGGCCTTTTTGAAAAAGACTAGGCTCGTTTTATGTCGTTTCGGTTTAGAAATATCGTCGTTTTCACAAGTTGTGCGAGGTAGAAAACTTCTGGTAAATCGATAGATGCGACAAAATATGCAATTTTATATATGCGTGGTATATGTTTTATATTTTGTTGCAATATTAGTATTTGTTTTTAATTTTATTGTTTAATAAAGGAAAGAAGTTCAAATTTTGACCAAGCTCTTTTACTAAACAATCTACAGTCAGCAATGACAATTCTCATAAATGTATCCCTAATAAAGGTTCTGTCCCGTGGGAACTACCTTCCTTTAACCATGTGATTTTCAAACCCCGTATAATAAGACATTCTTCATATTTAAAGCTACAGATAATGTCTGTAGCTATAAATATGAAGTGTTGTGTTTGGTCAGTTATATTAATGTTAGGGATTTTAATTTATATATTAGGATATTATAAGTTTTTAATACTGTATTTTTTTTTATGTTTGCCTCTAGCTTTTACGTGACTCTACTATGGTAGGACCATGCTTCAGCATATTGTGTCTGCAGCACGAATAGGTGAGCTCAAACGATACAAGGTTACGCTTGAAACAATACCAGAGTGTTATATTATGATTGTTTGGAGGCAGAAATAAGTACTTACCCAGATGGACTACTAGACAGAAAGGAAGTTCCACCATCTATTAAGGATAAGCATTTGCATAGACCTCAGGTATAACGATGCAACTGTAGTTTGATCAAATATTTGGCATACAAATGTAAATAGGGATCACATAGTTAAGCATATTTTTCAAATATTCAACTTGTATGAAATAGATCGCTGAAGATTTATATGTGAATGCTTTCTCGCATTTACGTATTCAGAACTTTATTTTTAAAACTTGTTTCTTCAATGTGCATAATTAATATCTAACCAACCAACCAATACTTAAAGTCGTCTTAAATTTGTAAAATAGTGAAATCTAAAGGAGAACGGGTCTCCTGTGCCCGAGTGAAACAAAAATACGTTTTGAAAAAGGATTTTTTATATAGGATTGGGTGAGAAACGAGCACACAGTCCACCTGATGGTAAGTGGTTCCTGTGGCCCAAAGACATCTACATCTATCCTCAATAAAGGATCAAAATGCAGACGCGTTGCCACCCGTGAGGACTAAGATGGAATGCCTATTCTCCAGTAAAAAGGGCCTCCGGTTCTCTACACTCACCACACGAAACACAGCAGTGTTAAGCTGCTATTTTACGTTGGTATTCTGTGAGACCATGATCCTTCCCCGGTCGAGCCGACCCATTCGTGCTACAACTATACTACTAATATAGCTGCAGCATGGCTCTACCACGTACAAGTTTTATTATACAGTTTGTTTTTATCGAGTTTTATTATATTAGCTATTTTTTTAAATGTATAAATGGTGTCAAACGACCACATAATCCACTTATTGGTAAGAGGATAGTATGGCTTCTCCGCTCTTCTTTATTGCATACCCTATTACAAAAGAATACACAGGGTGGACTTAATGCTATTAAATATTTTCTACTAGTCGACTCATGATAATCAAGTGAATTTTGTGCTCTTTTATTCTTTACGTTTTCATGGTCCACCCATTCAGAATGGTGCACAGTGTGCTGGTGTGTTGCAGTTAGGTTTAATTAATTTAAAATTTGGAGGCCTTAATGAGGCTGCACATTTTTAATTGAACCTCACAGAGTCGCAGAAGCGCAACAAATTAAAAAATCAAGTGGGCTTAAATAAAATTTCAGTGTGTTTTACATCCGTTGACCGTGTGTTGGCAGTGTAAGAATATCATACCTTGGGTGTCGTAAGAGGTGGCAGAAGGAAACATATCAGGAGATGGGCACCAGCTTGCCAAGCGTGGTAACCATTGAGTTATATGTACTACGTACTAGAGAAGCCATTCCGAACATTGACTATGTTCAACTGAACTGTAGTGCAATCCCTACAAACTAAATATTGCGTAAATTGAAGATTTGTGAATTCCATAAAATAATTATTATTACATTTTATTTAGAAATATAACATGTTTGTTTAGATGAAATTAAGATATTTTATATTAAATTCTTATATTTATTTTATATCAATATCTTATTTTATATCAAATTAAAGTCTTCACGCATGCGCGACTACTACTCCCGTGCATGCGCGAAAACATAGAGTAGGACACAGTTTTTGTTTGAAATGGCTTCTCTAGTACGTAGTACATATAACTCAATGGTGGTAACTGTGGCGGCGCTGTCGTCGCGCCACAAGTGAAACACATCGAAGCAGAACACCTTGCCCGGCGGGAAAAATCCCGCCGGGCAAGGTGTTCTGCCCGGGGAGCGGCCAACGCTCCGAATGGTAGTTCGGAGCCATTCTATATATGCTGCTTTAACTTCGGAACTTTGTAAGCGCGATTTAGGCTTCGATGTGTTTCACTTGTGGCGCGCCGATAGCGCCGCCACAGTAACTATAGCATATATCCGCCTTTGAGGAAACCTATGAGGGAGGCCTATGTTGAGCAATGAACTTTAATAGGTTATAACGGTAACAGTGTCTTACATCAAATTATACATAATATGTTAAATCTTTCGCTAGCTGCAAATGGAAATTTAAAATCAGTGCTGTATTGACATTATCTGACAGGCTACGAGCGCAAAAACGGCCTAAGTAACATTTTATAATAAAACTAGCTGACCAGGCAGACGTTGTTCTGCCATTTCCGAACGACCATTTGCTTTCCCAAAAAAACTCCTGAAATTAGCAATAAAAAAATTGAGGGTCACTTATCGGGATAAAAACTATCCTATCTCTCAAGTTGGACCAAACTGCACACAGTCTGCAAATTTTTTTTGAAATCGGTTCTATTTGTTGAATACTTACAGTAACACGTGGTGGTTATACTACTAAATTGTAGCCTATATTAAACGTTTGCATTTTTAACATAGCGCCATCTATTAAATATTTACCCTATCCAGTCTACAGATATCGTCATCTAACAGAATTGTTTGGAGCTAACAGATAATTGTGACTGTCAAATAATAGGCAAATAATTTTCAATAAAATAATATTTTATTACGACTATAAATTGAGATGTAAGCTATCCTATCTTTTAAGTTGGACCAAACTGCACATTGACCAAAAATTTCATTGAAATCAGTTCAGTAGTTTAGGAGTATATCGCGGACAAACAACGTAACACGTACTTTTTATATTTATAGATTAGTAAGTGGGCCTATCGTCATTACAAATATGTTTTTTAAAGAAGAAAAATGGCCTATCACTTATATCTCGAGACAACAAGAGATAGCGATAGTAACACATTTATTGCATTAAAAGCTTTATTCAAAATCTGTGTGCGAACTGCCCAAGTTAGTTGGGTCGTTTTTGCACTGTGGCTACACTAAGTGAACTGTCACTTAGGCCTATGTCATATTTTGAAAAAATTCAAAATTGACATAGAAAAGGGGAAGGAAAATGGAAACGAATCACTCATATGCTTTGACTTAATGTCTACATTCTCAACTCCAGTTTAATCCACTGGAATCACATATTATAAATGCCAGCTATGAACTTATTGTTTTGGAATCCATGACTTAATTTCTAATAAGAATGTGGCTTCTAGGGGGCCTCAAGAAATAGGGTCTTGCTTGCCACTTTATATGCTATTTTATAAAAACATTTGTGCCTAACAAAAAAATAACAATGTATTTTGACCAATGTGGTGGTCAGAACAGAAACAGAAAAATGGCTGTACCTACTGTGCCAGTATATTATTAGTTCCCCACAGTTTACAGTCGAAGAAATAAACCATAATTTTTTTGTTAGTGGTCACTCGTACCTTCCTTGTGACCAAGACTTTGGACCCATTACACGACAAAAAAAATATTATGCAAATATTCTTGAACCGGCACATTGGAAACAAGTTGTTTTAGCAGCAAGGAAGCGACACCCATTCAAAGTAATTGAAATGACGTTACAATATTTTTATTCTACTAAAAGATTAGAACAAAATACTATCGACAGGAAGACTGCTACGGATGGTAGTAAAATTGAATGGTTGAAAACTCACCGGTTAATGTACCATATGAGACCCCTATTCTGTATATTTTAAATACTCAAACAATGAAGAGGTTCTCTTTGTAGGATGATATTTTAACACTTTCACTGTCCCGTTTCCAGACACAAAAGTAAGACAATAGCAGTGCCCTATATGTAGTGCACGGGACAGCGAAAGGGTTAAGAAACGGACAAGCATTCAATTATCAGCTGAGTGTGTTCTAGGAACTCTGTATACTGATGGAAGAGCAATAACGAAAGAGAAGAAAAAAGATCTCATAACTTTATTAGATTTCATTCCCCCTGTACATCATCAGCGATGGTCTTGTTCTTTTTTTTTTCTTTTTTTTTTATAGGATAAGAGTGACAAACGCCCTTATCCTATAAAAAAAAGATGCAGATGCGTTGTCACCCGTGAGGACTAAGATGGAATGCCTCATTTCCAGTAAAAAGGGCCTCCGGCCACATGCACTCACAAAGCGAAACGCAAAGGTAAACCTCTACTTCACGCTGGTATTCTGTGAGGTCGTGGTACCACCCAGGTTCGAGCCGGCCCATCCGTGCGACTGCAAAAGCTGCCGCGTGGCTCTATCACTGTTAACTGTTCTTCAAGAAAGGCGCCAATGCTCTCTTAAAGAACTACAGACCGATTTCCCTTCTGAGCCGCGTCTACGTGCTGTTTTCGAGAGTCATTACGAATCGTCTCGCACGCAGACTTTAACGACTTCCAGCCTTCCGAACAAGCTGGTTTCCGAAAAGGCAAGGTTAGTACCATGGACTACACACACCCTTCGGCAAATTATACAGAAGACAGAGGAGTATTTTTTTTATTTATTTATTTTCGTTTAATAAGGATAACAACAGCGTATATCACTAAATACAATTTTCAATTTCACTTCAAGTATGCCAATTACAGTCATCCACATATTAAATTTAAAAGTAAGCCAGGTACAATTATAATAAATAAAAACAATGCAAATTAGACCAATTTAAAACAGCTTAAAAAATAACAGTAATAAAATTTAAGTAATTTTAGGTTTACTAACACTTACACTAATATGTAAAAAAAAAGCTGATAAATTGATATGCGATTTACTTCTCGAGTATTTTTTTATTAATTTATTTATATCGCGGCATATTATATTATATCTATCATATATACACATATACACACACATACATACATATATACACATATATACATACATACACACATACACATATACATACATATACATATGCATACATACATACACATACATATACATACATATTCTAAAATATTATATAGTTTATTTATTATTTAAATATATATAGCTACCTACAGAAAGTGTTCTTCATAATGTACCTTACCTGCATCTTACGTAAATGATTACAAATACAGGTAATTCAAACAACAGAAGCTGTGTTCAAAATGCATGCACGTATCTTGTTTCTAAAATCACTTTTACTGCCTATAAAAGGATCGAAGGTATTAAATGTTTTGTTATAATTTGATAACAATCGTGTTATGATACTATTTTTACCGTAAAGTGTGGAGTGACGAGGAATACTAAACATAGTTCTCTTGGTGATTCTAGTACGTTTCCTTTGCACATTAAACTTGACAGTATTCAGTAAATCCGGACAGTCAATACCATCGCGTAAAATATCGTATAGAAATCCCATATCTAACAGTCCTCGTCTTTCTTCGAGCGTAAGAAGGTTATAGTGTCGGCAGTCATCTAAATATGATGAGCTATTATGTTTAAATTTATAGTTGAGGTGTGAAATAAATTTACGTTGAATTCTTTCAATATTGTTAATGTAATTTTTAAAAAACGGTGACCAAACCTGGCATGCATACTCAAGAGTGGATCTTACATACGAAAAATAAACTATTTTAAGACTTAGTAATTCCGTAAATGGAAGGCATGTGCGCATGACAAATCCAAGATTACGAAAAGATTTACTACATATACTATTGATATGATCTCGCATGGTCATGCCGGCATCAAAGAGTACGCCTAAATCACGAACAACTGTTACCCTCTTAATTAAAATTCCATTAAGATTATAGGGAAATACTATTGGATTCAATTTTCTGGTGAAAGATATACACTGACATTTAGATATACTTACATTTATACCGTTAGCTACGTAAAAGTTATATAAAGAGGCAAGATCTTTTTGAATAGATTCGCAGTCTTCAATAGTACGAACACTGAGAAATATTTTCTTATCATCGGCGTACAGTAAGTGATGGCAGTTACTTATAAATTTATGTATATCAAATATATATGCGTTGTAGAATAGGGGGCCAAGGTGAGAGCCTTGAGGCACGCCAGATGGGATAGTAATAAAATCTGACCTGTATCCTCCAAGAATAACTGCCTGAGATCGATTCATTAGATAAGATTTTACCCATCTAAGCAGATCTCCATGAATTCCGAGCACCTGGAGCTTTTGTAGCAAGACAACATGATTTACACGGTCGAAAGCTTTTTCAAAATCCGTGTATATCACGTCAACCTGACCACCGTTTTCCATATGATTGAGAACGTACTCAGTGAAGCAAGCAAGATTAGACGTAGTGGAGCGCCTCTTCAAGAAACCATGTTGTGTATTAGGTATACCTTTTATAATAATTGGATAAATTTGATCAAATACTAGTTTTTCAAAAATTTTCGCAACAGTGCTAAGAATCGAAATTGGGCGGTAATTATCTATCTTAGATTTGGCGCCTTTTTTATGAATAGGAATTATATGCGCTCTTTTCCATAACAATGGAAAAACAGAATGTTGTAGAGAAAGTTTAAAAAGTAAAGAAATGGGGTAACTTAAGCTATCGGCGCAGGACTTCAAGAACACAGGAGGCACTCCATCATAGCCAGCTCCTTTGTTTGAATCCAAGTGTTTAAGATACTTAAGAACAGCTTCCCGGGATATATTTATGCTAGAGATCTGATCTAAACTCATATCGGAAAGGTTATGAAACTCACTTGATGGTAAAACAGAATCAGTAAATACGCTTTTGAAATAGTTATTAAATTCTGAGCAAATGTCCTGCCCATTAGAGTAATTTTTATTGTTAAAAGAGAAATTTTGAGGATAAGTGGATGTCCCTCTCTTTGATTTAACATATTTCCAAAAGAACTTAGGCGAGGTTTTCAAATTTTTTTCAGTGTTACACGTGAAGTGCTTGAAACATTTCTTTTGTATACGATGTTGTCTATCTCTAAGCAGTTTAAACTCTTCATAATCACGAGGATTATTCCATTTTTTCCATTTTTTATGGGCTTTTGATTTCTCCCGTAAAATTTTTATCAATGCAGGGCTGTACCAACATGGGTAACAATTATTACACGAGGGTACAAGAGGAACATATAGGACAAAGCATTCGTTTAATTTTTTATAAAAATTTTCTACAGCATGATCTACTGACGCGGTATTCAACAGCAACTCATTCCAATCAACATTATTCAAAAATTCATTGATGAGTGTATAATTACATTTCCGGAAATTATACTTCGGTTGAGATTTCTTTGTTAAAGGTTTGATGGAGAGATCAGTGACATCAACCGTGAATGGAGGATGAAAATCATCTAATCTGGTAAGAGGATCCGATTTTTTTATTTCTAAATATAAGTTTGAAAAACACAAGTCGAGGACATTATTACAACGATTTTCAATAAAATTAAATTGATTCATACCTAAAAAACTCAGATCCTCAGCCAAAGTATTAGCAGCTAATTGAACCTCAGATTTGCCTATCGGTATTAAAGACCAACCATCAGTATTCCATGTTAAACAAGGCAAATTAAAATCACCAATAATCATAAAGAAGTCCGATTGTGACGTATGATAAAAACGCTCAAAACTGATTCTAAATTCATTAATATACTCAGCTAATTTAACTTCATCTGGTGGTATGTAAACTAGTATAATATTTAGGTTGTATTGAGAGCCGAGTAATCGGGCTGGCAAGCTGACACATATAGATTCAAAATATTTACAACCCCAGTCTACACGCTTAGTCGCACCTAGCTCACGACGGGTACAAATCATTACACCTCCACCTGAACTCTTATTCGTAGCCACCAAGTCTCTATCGCAACGGAATATATCAAACCTCCCATCACATAATTCGTTATCAAATATATCATCTTGCAACCAAGTTTCTGTAAGGAGTATAACGTTGTAGTTGCACGATAGTATATTATTATATAAGTCAAGGCATTTAGTACGGAGACCACGTACGTTCTGATAAAATATATTTAATTTCCTATCTAAAGACATAATTAAGGAATCAATATGAATCTACAAAGTTTTTTTAATAACTTACCGTGCAACCAACACGGTGCAAACAATGAATAAAAATAGTGACCAGTAAAAACAAACTTAAAAGTACGTTTATGTCTACAGCATAAGCAACTAACAGCCTCATAACAGTTATAGTAGTGTATTACCTCAAAGTCGGACAAATCATGGACATAGACAGACACATAATATGACGACAGTGATGATATGATTACTACGATGCGGTAAATTATAATAGTTAAAATAGTTTCACGGAATAGGTTGTATATACTCTTATAAGTAGGCAGCAATATACACAATAAAGTTATGAAACATGTGTTATGTGTTTTATATAAATATTGTAAATGTATTACATAGATATAAAATACTTTATATAATAATACGTATAAATAAAAATATGATCTTATTGTTATACATAAATACATTACGATATTAATATCAGTGTTAACAGATAAATAATAATGCTTACCTAGATAATTATAGCGTAACTTTGTGCCCAACACAGTGTGTTCATTTAATAAGTACTGGTAGATGCAAACTAAGATAAGATCAAAACTTACAAATAGTCATACAATTTTTAAAACATCCGAACTGTCTTTAATACGTAAAGCGTGAGTGGTATCGTTTTTTCTAACGAAGATTTTTCCATCACGAACCCACAAATATTGGTATAGGGCAGACTTCATTTTTAATTTAGTATTTTTAAGAAGTAGTTTGTTAGCCGGTGTTAAGTGTTCATTAACATATATTTTGGACCCCTCGTCAGGAAAGCCGATTTCGCAGAGTCTAAGTCCCTTCTTAGCACGCACCGCTGCAAGGATAGAATCGCGCAGCATACGGGATCTCAGCTTCACTACGATTGCCTTGGGACGACCGGGAACCACCTTAAACGGACGAATCCTCGTTATGTGAATTACGTCATTTGCTGATAGTTCGATTCCCAAGAAATTAGTTATATTACGGAAATAAAATGATAAATCCTCTCGTGTTTTTTCAGGGATTCCAGTAATCTCAAGGTTGTTTAGTCTAGCTTGTTGTTCAACTTCGTCCATTTTAATCTCAAGGGATCGAACTTTTGTGGACAGTTCTGTAGATTGAGAATTGACACTCTCACATGCTTGCAATCTACTCTCAAATAAATCCTGCCTTTGTATAGATGTACTGAGAGATATTTCCATTTCGGATAGACGTGCACTGGTTTCCGAGAGTGATTTATTAATTTTTGAGTTGTCCTCAGTAAGTTTTTGTAAGATTAAATTTATTTCACACAAGTTCGAAGTAACATGTGATAGTTGTTCGGAAATTGCAGAGTTGACAGCGGTAGTGATACAATTAGTTATGCTATCATTAAAAAGTTTCATTTGCTGTTCCATCCTTTGCTCAATTATTGCAAGCATTCCATGGTCACCGCATTCCATTTGTTTCCTTTTGCGCGAGTTAACGTAGGATTCCATATCTACCGACATATTAGATAAATCGGGGTTCGAGGAGACTTTGATCGGAGATGCGCGTTGCGAATTGTTCATTGTTTACGACGAAAACAAGTCACACGATGAGTGGAGACGGGACGAAAACTAGCAATCCGACTCTTCAGACGGGGGTGAGGCGCCCCTCAGTTATGACCGCGAGCAGCGGAGCGTGAACGAGACCGAAACAGCGGCGAAAAAAATATATTTGAAATTGCACTGCACTTTACGCACACAACATTAGAAGTAATCGTTATTACAGGTAGGGAGATTATAGCATGCACATTAGAAACTAATTAACGCACAAAAGTTGTACACAAGTGTCTTCAAAGGCAGTCACACGAGATGTATAATCTGCTACTTTGCCTTGCGTATTGTAGTGTTATGCTACTTACATATCATTTTACATCTATTTTTCCATTCTGTTTTTGATTTTCTGCATTCATATTTTGCATCACCTTTATTTCCATAGGATCCTGTAACGTTTTTAGACCATAAGATACGCAATAACAAATCATTTTCACTTCGTATATTCACGCTACCAGCACTTTTTAAATCGGTGTCAATGGAGTCTACCTTTTTCGATCTTTTATTTAGTTCTCCGTAACTCTGCAATTTCGGGTTTCGTGCGCGCTGTTGCGCTACCTTTTTTCCTATATCAATAATATCTCATTTCTTACTTAAATCTTGCCGTTTCTCAATTACGAGCCTGTAACCAAAAATTGACATGTTTGGACATCGTTGTTTATCTGGTTGTCATGGCAATTTTTATTCAAATTCGTTACCGGTCTGATGTTTTTACATCAATACTTCCACAAAAATACTCTTTTCCTCTTGGCCATTTACAAAAATTTGCTTTTAATTTAAATAATTTCCCGTTCTCTCTAAAAAGGTATAAAAGCCGAACAATTGGCCAATAAAGAGAGTCTCGCTTCAGCTTTCAAACGGGAAACATCTATTAAAGGCCTTATCTCGGGGACGCACTGCTCCGGGATCCTGCAAGCCTTTGCCTTCACCTGAAGTCGTCGTCTACGCCTCTACCTAGTAGTGCCCGCGCTATCTTTAGCCACTGTGCGTGCTTGCTCCAGGCGCTGCGAGCGTTTACTCCAGGCGCTGAGAGCGCCTAATCAAGACGCAGCGTGTGCCTACTCTGGGCGCTGCGTGTGCCTACTCCAAGCGCAGCGTGTGCCTACTCTGGGCGCTGCGTGTGCCTACTCTAAGCGCTGCGTGTGCCTACTCCAGGCGCAGCGTGTGCCTACTCTGGGCGCTGCGTGTGCCTACTCCAAGCGCTACGTGTGCCTACTCCAGGCGCTGCGTGTGCCTCGACCAGGCGCTGCGTGCCACCACCGCCAAGCGCGGTGTGCCTCTTTGATCTTCAGGCTCCGCTTCAGTATTCATCTATCTTTATTTTCTATTTAATTGTAATTCACGTCACCCATCACCATCATACTTCATTTTTTTATATAAAATTGTAAATATCTTTTTAAAATTTTAAATATATTATTTTTTTTGTTCTATTTTTGTTGTTTCGTTGTTGTTAGGTTAGGTTCTTTTTTTTTAATTGTCGCTTCACGACAGTATGTGGACTATGCGAACGCCTTTGATTCCGTCGAAATTTGGGCGGTGCTGCAGACCCTTCAGCGGTGCCATGTTGACTGTCGGTATATCTAACTACTGAACTGTTTGTACAGTAGAGCTACGATGGCTATCCGAGTACAGAATCAGAGTACGAAACCTATCCAACTGCAGAGAGGTGTAAGACAGGGTGACGTTATATCCCCGAAATTCTTCACCGCTGTATTGGAAGATGTTTTCAAGCTACTGGACTGGAAAGGATGCGGTATTAACATCAATAGCGAGTACATCACACACCTTCGATTTACCGACATAGTCCTTCGATATAGTTTCGATATAGTCCTTATGGCAGAATCGCTGGAGGACCTAAGCACTATGCTCATTTACCTCAATAGTGTCTCCCAACGGATAGGTCTTAAGATGAACATGGACAAAATAAAAATCATGTTTAACGTCCATGTCACACCTATGCCGGTATTTGTTGGGAGCACTAAGCTCGAAGTTGTTGACGAGTATGATTATCTAGGACAAATAGTCCGACTAGGTAAGACACATCTTCTCGTTAGACATACCTCAAAACCTGAAAACGAAATTGTACAACCAGTGCGTGTTGCCAGTGATGACTTACGGATCTGAGATCTTCACTGCTGGTCATATGAGGAAGCTCAAGGTCGCTCAGCGAGCTATGGAGAGGGCTATTATCGGGGTGTCTCTGCGTGATAAACTTAGAAATGAGGATATCCGCAGTAGAACCAGAGTAACCGACATAGCCCAACGAATTAGTAAGCTGAAGTGGCAGTGGGCCGGCTATATAGCTCGAAGAACTGACAACCGATGGGGAAGAATGTTTCTCGAGTGGCAGCCTCAGGCAGAAATTCAGGAAGTCGATGGATGCAGGGGGCTCAGGACCGTGCTTTATGGCATTCCTTGGGAGAGGCCTATGTTCAGCAGTGGACTTATGAAAGGCTGTAATGATGACTGCGTATTTATTGTTTATGTTTATCATTTTTTTAAAACGTTATTTCGTCCTAGATCATAGTTTTAGAACTAATAAGTCTGCTCGACCGGAGATCACGATTACGAATAAAATTATGCTATATTTGAGCCAACAAATCGCATTGGCCAACTTTAATTGTCCTATAGGTATTAAATACTTTTATGTGTGTATTAACATATATTTTTATTATTTAGAATACCCAATGGGTCTATCGACAAGTTCTACCAGTTTTGGTAGAAGTATTTCGAGTATTATAATGGTGCGTGTGTTTGCGATCGTGTAACATCTATACGATATGACCGATTGAGAGTATACTTGCATAACATATTTCTTTTGTCGAGACAAAACAAATACAAGGATCCTTAAGGTGGCACTATGGTCGAGTATTAACAAAACTAAATTGACACTGGAAGTGCTGGACTGAATTCGGAGTGAAACTCTCCGCACCACCTACCGGAACAGACAGAACAACGTTTGTCGGGCTAACAAGTTTTGTCATATGTATAATGTGTTAAATTGATCAACATGGAAAAAGAATGACATACGGGAACGAAGTCCACCTGATGGTAAACGGATGTTTGGTCTATAGACACTACATCTATCTTCAGTTAAGAATCAAAATGCAGATGAGTTCTCCCCTCTGAGCAATAGAGCTGCTGTTTTACACTCGTATTCTACGAGAGTGGTCCTTGAAAGGAATTAAAATGATTCCCTGGTAGGATTTTTTCCAGTAAACTACATAAATATAGACCACACCTATAGCTACCGCGGGAGATTTAAAAAAAACGTGGTAGAAAGAGAGAGTGACATACATGTTGAATAACTCTATAAAACGCTAACACTTTTGCATTGTAAGCTTTAGAAATGGGATTGACTGAACAAACATTTTCAACACGGATTTTTGCAGATGAATTATTGATTTATTTCTGACCTACGAGTATTTTTTGGGTGCACTGTAAATAATGTGTTTGCTTGACGGATCAGGTAATAGCAATTACCATTCAATTTTAATAACACTAGCTACAGAGAATACATTTGATAGAGAATAAATAAAAGGATTATTTAAATATCCTATTTCATTTTATTGGTTACTTTGTTAAGTTGACATTTTTTTCAATTTATATTTGTAAAGAACTAGAAAGGAGCAAGCGCGAGTTGACGTCGCCACTGAAGACAAGAAGGCTGGTTCTTTTATTACTCAAAAGCTAAGAAAAGCCGTTAATCGAGGAAACGCAGCAAGTGTTCTAAGCATTATATCACGGGGAGTAAGATTATGTCATTTTATATATTATTTTCTTATGCTCGAAATTTCGAATCAGATTGTTCAATTTTATTACCAAAAGAAAATATTTTATTATATTTTATTAAACAAATGAAATTTAAAAAAAAAATGTAATTGTGTACACATGTACGAAGTGAAACTTCTTTAAGAGGTATCATTCTACTACTACAGAATACTACTAGACTATTAGAGAATGCACCTTACCAGTAAGAAGTACCGTTTTTATAGGATAAGGGTGACAAACGGGCACACAATCCACTTGATGGTAAGTGGTTGCTGTGGCCCATAGGCATCTACATCTATCTTCGATTACGAATCAAAATTCAGATGCGTTGTCACCCGTGAGGACTAAGATGGAATGCGTCGTTTCCAGTAAAAAGGGTCTCCGTTTCTCTACACTCACTATACAAAAAACAGCAGCGTTAAGCTGCTGTTTGGCGCTGGTATTCTGTGAAAGCGTGGTCCTTTCCCGGTCGAGCCGACCCATTCGTGCTACAACCATAATATAGCTGCAGCATAGCTCTACCACGTATCATAATCATATATATAATACCTCTGTCATTCTATCCCGATATCAAAAAAATATATTCTGTCCGTCGTCTCATCCAGCAGCAATATTATACAATTTTATATTTTATTTTTAAAAGAGTGTTGTCATTCCTCGGTCAAGCCCTCCTGATCTTAGCACGATAATAAACTTGCAACGCGACTCTACCACGTAAATTAATTTATACTTGGTAAAGGAATAACTTTAACTTGGCCAACAATAACAGAATTAAAATTGTATGTGCATTAATGTGAATATTTAAATATTTATGCTAATATCGCTGCCTGGTCAAAGAGAAAACTACAAGCACTGTTTTCCATTTTATAATAATTTTTGTACTGAGAACGCTTGTGTTTATGGGAAGTATGCTATTTAAATTTTGCTATTGAATATTTGCATAAAGTGAAATTCACTTTGATGTAAATGAAAGGGAAAAAAACTATTGATGTTAATATTTAAAATAATATTTTGAAAATATTTACATTTACAAAATAATGTTTTTAAAATACCTGTACATCCGTTAATAAACAGTTTATTCAAAATATTATTTTCACTGGCAAGTGGACTGTCTTCTATCTATACATTAATAAAACTCGAAGTTGACAATTTCAAGCCACGACTACTTAGCGAGCCCCGCCGGAATAAGGCGGGAACCCGTTTGGGCGAATCCTCTTATATCCTATTCTAATCTACCCTACCCTACCCTATCCTATTCTATTTTTATCTCTACTTATCTATTCTATTCTTTTCTATTCCAATTCAATTTATTCCATTCTATTTTATTATATTCTATCCTCACCGCGTAGTGGCGGTGTGAGAATATCTACAACCCTATATCATCCCGTGTGTGTCGTAAGAGACGACAGAGGAAAACAATTAAGGAGATGGGCAGCAACGTCTTTCTAATAACGTCTAAAAATAAAATAAAACTGCGGTTGCCAACACGATTGCCTAGCGTGGCAACTATGGCAAATCCTCCCTATAAGGCAATTTATGGGGGAGGCCTATGTTGGGCAGTGGATTTTAATTGACTGTAATGGTATAAATACATAATGGTCCAGTTGGTTGACCCAAATATTGCTGAAGCAACCGGATGGAAGCAGACCTGTGTACACTTCAAGCTGAAGACTGATGAGAGTTTAAATATTTATATAAAATGAGTATTATATCTGTGATTGGTGTTGTTTATTCTGGGGATAATATCAACAATATCGATCAGTTTGTCAAATCAATCCGAAAAAAACGATGCCTTGGCATCACATGTATCCCAATCGACGGTTATAACATCCAGGAAATGGTCGACCAAGCTGAAGAGGAAGCGTCCGTTCAGAAGTCTTTCAAAGGCACCCTAAATGTGCATCAGGTCGCAGGTCTTTATTCTAGCTTCATACTCGGCGTGCCGACAAAATATAAACCCTAATAATGAAAAGTCTCAGCTGCTTTTGCAACGGTGGGTCTTGTGAGCATAATAAGATAGGTAATATCAACTTTGACCTAAAATCCAGATTGACAGAAGAAGTGTTTACGGATTCTGAATCTATGATGACTTTATAAAAGAAGGCGTACAGAATTTAATAATTATTGATGTTAGTAGTTTATCAAGTTGAGAAGCTATGGTTTTGGTTATGTTTTTTGAGAACCTTTTGAAATATAATTGTTTTATGTTAATACGTAAATGTGTTAGAAAATTATAAATGACTGATTCTAATAATATAACTTACTTCTATATTAACAGTCCTTTGTTTCATTAACACCTTCAGCCCCATGTCATGTATAAAACAGTCCCCTGTTCGACCTAACTATCCCCTGTCGCGATTTATCAGAAAATCTAAAATAACTTGCTCCGTGGCGCAATGGCTTAGCAATGAATTCCTGCGCTGGGGGCCTCGGGTACGAATCCCGCACGAAACAAGTATTTCTATGACCTACAAATAATTGTTCTGGGTCTGGATGTTTGTCCTTGTGCAATTTGTGTTTGTAAACTGCCTCCACGATACAGGAGAAAATCCTAGTGTGGGGGTAACGTTTTTTGGGGGTAACGTTTTTTAACCCAAAAAAAAACTTTTAAAATTCATATCAATTCAATTGGCCCTCTTATATACAAAAAGTAACAATACAAAAAAAAAAGAATCACCCATATATCAGTCGCCAGGGGACTTGCAAGTGCAAAGTTCCACATATTTTAACCGTGGTAGAGCCACGCGGCAGCTTTTGCTGTCGCACGGATGGGCCGGCTCGAACCGGGGTGGTACCACGACCTCACAGAATACCAGCGTGAAGTAGGGGGTTACCTCTGTGTTTCGCTTGGTGAGTGCAGGTGGCCGGAGGCCCTTTTTACTGGAAATGAGGCATTCCATCTTAGTCCTCACGGGTGACAACGCATCTGCATTTTGATTCGTAAACGAGAATAGATGTAGATGTCCATGGGCCGCAGCAACCACTTACCATCAGGTGGACTGTGTGCTCGTTTGTCACCCTTATCCTATAAAAAAAAATATGTTCTCTGGTTTTAGCCCATCTAAATAAAGAAATAATTCAAGAAAGGAAATTGAGAGCTCAGCTGTGGACAAGTTCAAATGACGTAACTTATAAAGTTGGCTCGGGTCACAGTGATGGCTGCTATCAATTCCCAGCGCATTAAAAGACCACTGATAGATTATTAATATGATACTGTTTCATTTTGTCTAGATGGTAGGACACTCTTATTTATTTCTACTGCTAAGTCGCAAGATTATTGTCTTTCGGTCTAAATGGAAGAGAGCCAGTATGATTACAGGCTGTATGACATTCCATCACTTCTCAGAGGTGCCAAAACATCTGAAGCATAATTTGTTTGAAGTTTGTTGCAGGTGTCCACTGACTGCATTAGCGAGTTACAGTCAGGACAATGTTAGTGTCACTTACCGTTATCTTAACAGCTTATAAAAGTCTGCTGAACATAGGCCTTTCCATAGATTGTTTCATAGTGGGGATATTTTCCATAGTTCCTAAGAATGGTAGGCGAGTTGGAAAACGCAATTTTTAATTGTTTAATTTGTCATTAGGAAGACACTGCTGTCACCTAATGGTTTGTTTTCTTCTGTCGTTTCTTACAACACCCACGGGATTACATGGGGTAGTGGACAACAATATTACTCGTGTAAAAACAATTGGAATCACAAAAACTTTCTCGCATTTCCTAAAGTCATCCCTAAGGATCGAGGGAATGTGACCTACTAAACGTGGTGACGGTTTCATCATCATATCATTTAGATTCGGCAAATACCTTTTCATTTTAAGAATAATAAATTGTGAAGTTAAACAAACTTCTTATCTTTATTTTGTAAGGAAGTTCCGAAAGTTTAATTAACGTATCTGAAATGCAAGTTCGTGTTTGATGGTAATTCAGGAATGTTATCGGGAAAGTCTTTCCAACTTCATTTTTACGCTTTCGTTTTCAAAATTAGTACCTACGTTTGATACAGTTTCATTTGATATCGAGTAACATAATGTAGGTTAACGATTTAAAAATTAGCAAGCTAATGTAGGCTACAGTAGCCCAGGGGCTTAGTAATGGACGTAAATTCACACGAACAATTCCGGTTCGATACTCGCTGGTACCAATTAAATTATTACGCATTTTTAGAGTTCCGTACATGAAAAGGAAAAAATGCAACCTTTACAGGACCGCCCGTCCGTCTGTCGGTCTGTCTGTCTGTCAAGACCCTTTCCTCAGGAACGCGTGGCAGTATCAAATTGAAACTAATACCAGATTTGTAGGTTATAACGTTCACTGGTCACGCATGATAAATGAAACGTTACAAATAATACGAATGCACAGTTTATTCACTTATATAGGAACATATAGGCAACTATTGACACGTAAGTACATAAACAACGTCTCGCGAAACGCAGCGCGAGCGCGGGAACAATCAATAATTAACATAGGTATAGCGCGGAGCTAGTCGGCCAGCCTACTGCTTATAGCGGCGGTCAAGGTTCGGACGAGTGGCGTGATCCCGTGGCGGGGTAATCGTACGAGAGGGGATAGTGAGACATCGGGTGACATAGGTAAGTATCGGCGCGCTACATACTCCCCCTTTTGACCAAGAGGGAACATCACGAATGGTCAAACTAATAGTTAGCGCCTAGCTGCGATCCCTACGCGGACGACCCCTACGACGCTTAGGAGCAACCGGCTCCGGACATTCTTCACCACCCCTGTCATGGTATTTCCGTAGATCCGACACATGATACTTACCAACGACTTCACCAGTCTTCCGCGAAGTTAGAATGTAAGTAGTTGGACTCACCTGTTTGGAGATCACATACGGACCATCCTGCTTCGGGATGAATTTAGAAGTAACACCCTTAGCAGCATTACTCAGGACATGTGACTTCATGAGAACGAGATCACCTTCTTGTAACGGATCCGAACCACGGCGATCGGAATCGGCTTGGAGCTTACGAAGATCCTGTTGATGTTCAATGTTCTCCTTAGCTTCCGAGAGAGAGACAGCAAGCTTCAAAAGGTAAGGCGTAATCTGAGGGACTAAGTTTTCAGACTCGATGACCGCCCGTAGATCAGCCTGAACCGACAAAGGAGAACGGAGCTCACGTCCAAATGTCAAGAAAGCCGGAGTGGTACCTGTAGAAACGGTGACTGAGCTATTAAGAGCAAATCGGACGAAAGGTAATACTTCAGACCATTGCTTATGGTTACCCTCAACAAGAATGGCGAGGTGAGCTTTAAGGTCCCGATTCTTCCGTTCTACGGGATTCGCTTCTGGGTGATACAAAGGCACCAGGTTCTGCTTTACACCTAGGACAAACAGAGCCTTCTGCATAACATCAGCCACAAACTGGACACCGTTATCGGAGATCATCCGCCTAGGAAGTCCATACCTCATAAAGATTTCACCAACAAGAGTTTTCGCACAGATTTCGGCTGTGGCCTCGGTTAGAGCAAACAGTTCGACCCACTTACTAGCAGTGTCCTCCACTATCAAAATCTACCTTTCACCCTGAGGTCCTTTGATTAACGGCCCAAAAAGATCGACGGCAATAACCTCGAATCGTTGAGCCGGTACCGGAGTCTGGAGTAAGCCAGGCGGTTTCAAGTTGGAAGACTTATACCGCTGACACTCAGTGCAGGTCTTCAGGTAATCGGTGATATAGCGTCTCATACCAGGGAAATAGAACTGCTGGGATATACGATGCAAAGTCCGTTGAATACCTCCATGAGCAGCGGTTGGCGAGTCATGACACTCAAACATAACTTTGCCCCGCAAACTCTCAGGTACTACCAGCTGAAGCTCCTCAGTATCGGTGTCGTCCACGTACCGGTACAAAACACCTTGGTTTACCAGGTACCCCCTCTCCGACCACCGATGAACTGACAGCTCATCAGAACTTTCCAGGTCCTTAAGTATTTTGGCTACTTCTGGATCAGCCAGCTGGGCTTCACGGGTTGAAGTAGCGTCCCAACGTGGAACATCCACAGACACGGGGCAGACACGACATTCCGTCAAAGTGCTATCGATGACTGGACGGCTGAGTGTGTCGGCTAGCACATTAGCCTTCCCAGGAGTGTATTCCATTTGTAGACCAAAGGATTGTAGCTTTAAAGCCCAACGAACAAGTCTACCACTAGGCGATTTGACAGAAAACAGCCACTTCAGGGGTTGATGATCACTTCTGACCACTACCTGGTGACCATCAACATACCCACGGAATCTTTCCACGGCCCAAACAACTGCTAGCGCCTCCCGCTCCGTAGTGGTATAATTTTTCTCGGCTGATGTGAGGAGACGGCTCGCGTACTCGATTGGGTGTTCATCCTGTGGTGACTCCCCCTGGAGTAAAGCTGCACCTAGGGCAAAATCGCTGGCGTCCGTCCTAAGGATGAATGGTTTCGAGTAATCCGGCTGAACAAGAATGGGTGGTGAAGTCAGAAGGGACTTAAGATGTACAAAGGCTTTGGCCTGATTATCTCCCCATTGCCAGATCTGTGACTTTTTGGTAAGGCGCGTAAGCGGTTCAGCTACCTCTGCAAACTCTGGAATGAACTTTCTAAACCAAGAGCAAGTTTGCAGGAAGGTACGAAGTTGCTGGAGATTGATCGGTTCTCCGACAATATCAAAAACGTCAGAATACTCACCTAATAGATTCGCCAATCTAGACCTCTCCGACTCCGATAGCGCGGTGGCCTCGTCCTCCCGCAACACGTTCAATGCGGCGGCGCACTCAACAGGTTCGCGACGAGTTTCCCATGACAAGGCGTGAAATGTCCGGGGCTGATCAACTGTACGCCAATTCCATTTATCAAAATCAATAATCATTCTAGCCTTTGTTATAAAGTCGATACCTAACAAAGTATCGTTATTAACGGCCTTCGATAAAATAATGAACTCAATAGGTATACTTAATGAAGCAAGTTAAACATTGACCTCCGTGAGTAATACCTCACTATTCCTAATAGTACCGTCCGCAAGCTTTACCGACATCAGTTCGGTACGAAAGTTTAAACCGATACGTTTCATTAACGCATAAAGTGAACAACTCGCAACACTACGACGCGCGGCGGTATCCAACAACGCGGTACCCGAGTATCCCCCTATACTCACTCGTACGATAGGCCGACCTTGCTCCTTACAATCGGATTTCGAACTCGAGATGCAATTATTAACAAAGATGGAAGAAAATACATTTTCAACTTTAATGTTATCATTAGAAGATATACTTTGTAAACATTTAGGGCAATTTACTCTAATATGACCTTTCTCGCCACAATTATAACAAACAATACCTGAGTTAGAAGAATGAGATCTTTTACTTAACTTATCACAGGAGTCACGGACGTGTCCTCGCGTTTTGCAGTAAACACAGAATAGCTTTCTCTCACCATCACTATTTTTGTTCACACACTGATCACTACGTGGCACAGGCACGCGGTCACGTGAAGACTGCGAAGCGGAGTCGGGGGCGCGCAGTTGCGGCGCCGTCGAACTCGAACCCGAAGTACTATGTTGAAGTCCCTCGCCATGCCTGCGGCTAGGTCTCGCGGGCACGCTCAGCGGCGACGCCAGCGGTTGTGGCGGCGCGAGCGGCGGCAGCGCAGCGTTTTCCGTCAGCGACTCCTCTATAGCTCGAGATCTTTCAATGAGAGATTCGATGTCATTCACAGTATCTCTCGACAGTCGTTTTCTGATTCTCTTATGTAGAAGCCCGTAAATCATATCTAATCTCGCTTCCTCTGGTAACTCATAGGGTAGTTTCGCCAACAAAGCCCTTATCTTTACGACGAAAATATCGGCACGTTCCGATCCTTGCTCGGCGGCAAAAACGTCTCGGTACAACTTATATGCAGGTCGTGGAACTCCATACATCGAGCGTAGGCGTTTCACAGCATCCGACCACGAGTGTACTTCATTTCGAATTCCACGCCACCACACTGCTGCATCTCCTTGAAGTAACATAGGAAGGCCGCGAAGTGCCATCTCATCACTAACTGATGCACAATCCTTATACATTTCCACCGCGTCAATGAATGCTTCCACTGCTTCCGGGTGTTGAGACGAACCGTCAAACCGTGCAGTGCATTTTACGAATGTCCCTGGGATAGATGACGACCGTGGTGACGTGACAGTGGCCGCACCGGCAGCGCTAGGCTCGACATTCGGCGGCGCCCCTAAGTGCGATGACAGAAGAGACTGGACGAGCTTCTGGTTTGCCTCGGCTTGTGCCGCAGAGAAGGCAGCCAGAAGCGACGACAGCTGGTTCTCGGACATAAGCACAGGTGCTGCAGGTGTCGGGTTTACAGGTGCCACAGGTGTCGGATTCACCGGTTCCTCATCCGAACTGGTGTCATTATTACGTGGTTTTCGCGGCGGCATTATGACTGAGTCCTTGTAGTTCGCGTCTCAATATCAAACGATAAACTCGTAGGTACACTAGGCACACTCTTACGTACGTACTTGTGCACTAGAAACTTCGAGAGCCACGGTAGGTTCCTTCGTGGCCCGCAGTTGGGAGCCAATATAACGTTCACTGGTCACGCATGATAAATGAAACGTTACAAATAATACGAATGCACAGTTTATTCACTTATATAGGAACATATAGGCAACTATTGACACGTAAGTACATAAACAACGTCTCGCGAAACGCAGCGCGAGCGCGGGAACAATCAATAATTAACATAGGTATAGCGCGGAGCTAGTCGGGCCGCCTACTGCTTATAGCGGCGGTCAAGGTTCGGACGAGTGGCGTGATCCCGTGGCGGGGTTATCGTACGAGAGGGGATAGTGAGACATCGGGTGACATAGGTAAGTATCGGCGCGCTACAAGGTCTATTTATTTATTTATTCTTTGTTGCATTCCTTAAAACAAAGGAATACAAAGGGCGGACTTAATGCCTTGAGGCATTCTTTACCAGTAAACCCATGGAGTGGTGAGAATTTGACGTAGGTGTAGCAATATAAAAAGAAAGGTGTACAGTCTCTTGGTGCTCTAAAAAATTAAGATTTTAAATTACCGCCTACTTTAAACTTACGGCCTTTTTAGGGACGTGCTTTTATAAAACAAAGAGAGAGAAAGGAGCCCCGATTGCGTTCCAAATGGAAATCCTGGGATCCCTTCTACACGCTGTTGGTGGCCACCGTGGAGTTTTAGCCGGTAGAAGTTCGGAATAACCTTTTCATTGCCCTCACAGCAGAGACTATCCTTGAGGATAGCAGACAAGGTAAAATCCGCTTGGAGCCACAGTAGCTCGGGTTCAATACTCCCTAGCAACAAATTCAACTAAATTGTTAAATGCATTTTAAGTGCCTACTTACTGCGTGCTCGGCTTGTTACTGTAAAATAAAATATTCCCAGGACATGTGATGTCCGCCAACACAACAGTGGTAGAGCCACGCGGCAGCTTTTGCTGTCGCACGGATGGGCCGGCTCGAACCGGGGTGGTACCACGACCTCACAGAATACCAGCGTGAAGTAGAGGTTTACCTCTGCGTTTCGCTTGGTGAGTGCAGGTGGCCGGAGGCCCTTTTTTACTGGAAATGAGGCATTCCATCTTAGTCCTCAAGGATGACAACGCATCTGCATTTTAATTCGCAAACGAGGATAGATGTAGATGTCTATGGGCCCCAGCAACCACTTACCATCAGGTGGACTGTGTGCTCGTTTGTCACCCTCATCCTACAAAAAAAAGACGCAAAAAACCAGCGTATTATAATTACTATTTGACTTGCTAAGAAAGTACTGCATAATAAAGAAATACTTTCACACATTGCAGAATATAAAGTGAAACGGAAGAAGCCTTTAACTGAAACGACAATAATAAAGACATGGACTCATGCGCGGCTATAATCGAAAATCCCTTGCACTTAAAGTACATTACTTTAAGATCATTTGAAGAATGTGTGCTGTACATAAAAGCGAGGGCAATGTTGCCGGTGCATTTGTTAATTTTTAGCCGAAATAATAATCGAAATAAGTTTTTTTTTATAGTAAAGGGTGACAATCAAACAGTCCATCTGATGTTAAGTAGATACTGTGGCCCATAAACATTTACATCTATCCTCAATTAAAAATCAAAATGTTACCATTCAACGCAAATAAAGTATGGAAGTATCACCTTAATGGAGTTAACATTTTTTTATAGAATAAGGGTGACACACGAGCACACAGTTCCCCTGATGATAAGTGAATGCTGTGGCCTATAGATATCAACATTTATCCTCGATTAAGAATCAAAATGTAGATGCGTCATCACTCCTGAAAACTAAGATAGAATAAGTCGTTTCCAGTAAAAAGGGTCTAAACCGGTTTTCTTCACTCACTATACGAAACACATGAGCGTTAAGATGCTAAGTAATACTGGTATTCTGTGAGAGCGTGATCTTGCCCCGGTCGAGCCTATCACGATACAGCCATAATATAGCTGCAGTATGGCTATCAGTGTTAAAGTTACTACACGTCAGGATCTGCAATCGCCAACTAAGTGTGGCGATTATGATAAATCCTCTCTATAAAGGAAGAGATCCCTGTCCAACAGTCGATATTTACGAGTTAATGATGACGATATAAGAGTTAAAAGAGGTATAAGATACAAGAGGTAAGGAGGATATGGTAATTGTCTTAAACTGAGAAAATTCCATGTTTTGTGATCGAATATAGATCATTACCTTTACTTTCGTTCTGAGGTTTACATTTTTTTTAATTACATGTAACTTTTATTTGTTGAAATCACAGAAACAATAATATAGTAACTTAAAAATTCTAGTTGGTTATAAGTATATACAATATTTACTACAATAAAAAAAAATAAAACTTAAAACATAAATTATCATACAGACCTACCAAGAACGATGTCTACGTTTTCTCGCTAAATGGCTACATTTAGCCTTTGTGCGAGAAAAGAACCAGCTCTTTTATCACCAGCAGCGACGACCAGTCGCGGATACAGTTTTTTTAGGAACTTCACTGCACGTGGCACGCACGGACCGATAGGCTTTACAGCAAATATGTAATCATCTCTCAGAGACTCGTATTTGCGACACTTACTTAATTATTCCCTAAATTAATATTTTAACAAGTAAATGTTTAAGTAAAACACTAGCAACGGTATTAACATATCCAGATTAGATTGTAATGCTTGTTTTAGGATTACTTCATGACAACCCTTACAGGAACGTTCGTCCGTCCGTCCGTCTGCCAGCCTGTCTATCTGTCAAACCCCTTTTTCTCAGGAACGCGTGGAAGTATCAAATAGAAATTAATGTCAAATATGTAGGTCTACAGTCTCTTGGAGCTCTAAAAAAATTAAGTTTTTAAATTAATAGCTAATTAAAACATACGCCCATTTTCGGTCGACAAATGAGAAACATACCAAGAGATGGGCTGCAGTATGAACTGACCCTAATGAGAATCAAAATTATCTAATTTCGTAAAGTTTTACGGAGGTGAAAATGTTATCGCCCTAAACAATATTTCAAAAAGGAGGCAATTGCCTCCAAGACCTGCAACACTCTCTATCGCACGAGGAGGGAGTCAGTGCGGGCGGTATGAAACAGATAACATTTTTGAAAATGGCTACTCACGCCGCGTATCAGCATTTTACAATCCTCTTAACGAGGGGTTGGACAGAGGCCAAAGAGCAGCGCAACATGAACACGCCAGACTAACATGCGACGACTAATTCCTGAAGACTAAAATGGAACGCTCATAAACGTCACCAGTTCTTATCACTTAACATACGAAACAACAGTATTATACTGGTATCTTAAACGATCGCGGTTGGTCGTTCTTTGGTTATAAGTTAATACGCTGCAATGTGACACACCTATTATTAATAATAATAATAAATGCTTTATTGTTGACCATGAACCACGTGGCCCATTATTTATTATAGATACAATAGAAAAAGTCTCAAAATCTATGTCCGTATAAACAGGTAATTAATTAAAAATATGCATGAGTGTCATGAAACACTCAGTTGGAACGAATTTCCTTTCGTAATATTTTTTTAATACAGGTTATGCTATTAAACAGTACTAATATTTCCTTAAACCACTTCTGGTAAGCTTAAAATGCTTGTGTTAGAAGTGGTTCACGACAGTAATAGAATGGCGGATTTGAACCCACGACCTTTCGAGTTCGCGGTGCGCGCCCTGCCATTAGGCTACTGACGCTTCTAATATATTATTATTGATAAACTTATTATATTATTGATTAACAAATACAAATAAATTACTAACGGCTATTAAAATGAATGAACTGGGCTCGAACCGCCTCGACGAAAGACAACGAAGCACCGACGGTTCGACAAAAAATGAGATTGACTTCATTATGACGACCAGACGACAACTGTTCAGTAATGTCTCAGTGAACGCGAGGGTGAAAACGGGTAGCGATCACCGAATGGTTAGAGGCACACTGAACCTAAACATTAACTTGGAGAGGTCTCGTCTAATGAAGTCAACGCTCCGTCCCCCTCGTGCTCTGTTCCAAAGTCCCGAAACCGTTCAGTTCGAGTTACAAAACCGTTTTCAGCGCCTAGAAGACTGATATGAAGTGGACGATATGAATGACAAACTCGTTCACACTGTCCATTCGGTCGGAGCTAAGTTTTGCAAGACCTGCCGAAGAAGAACACAAAAACTCTCCAATCACACTTCTAATCTCATGGCTGTTAGACGGGAGATGAAGCTACACTCTTCAACAGATTTGACAGAATACAGGAAACTGAACAAACAGATCTTTAAATGCATGGGGCGGGACTTACGCAACTTCAATACAGCTTGTATTGAATAAGCAATCGAGCGAAACCAAGGCTCCAAAGTGTTTACCAGAGATTTGTCTGCTAGAAATAGCCAACTGTCAAAGCTGAAGACCGAGTGTGGCAGCATCGTTTCCGGGACACCTGAGATTTTGAGTGAGATTGAGAGGTTCTATAGGCAGCTGTATACGTCATCGTTAGAGCCACACGCAAGTGTGAGTAACGATCCAAGAGCGAACCTTATCCGACACTATTCCGAAAATATTCCGGACGTCAGTCTATGCGAGATTAGAATGGCTCTCCAACACCTTAAAAACGGCAAGTCCCTGGGCGAGAATGGAATTACAGCGGAGCTTTTGAAAGCGGGTGGAAAACTGTTATTTGAAGTCCTCCAGAATCTCTTTAATTCCGTCCTCCAGGGTGGCACTACTCCAGGGGCGTGGAGCAGAAGTGTGGTGGTCTTGTTCTTCAAGAAAGGCGACAACGCTTTCTTGAAGAACTACAGACCAATTTCCCTTCTGAGCCGCGTCTACGTGCTGTTTTCGAGAGCCATTACGAATCGTCTCGCACGCTTTGCAATCAAATTGAGCCAAGTCTATTCGGCGCTTAACGTAATTGTTACAATTGTCGTTAACAGCGTAAGTACTTTGTTTCTATGGCTAAGATAAGGTGACAACCGATGGAGAAGAAGGGTTTTTGAGTGGCAGCCTCGTACCGGTGGGCGAAGTGTAGGGCGACCCCCACGAGATGGAGTGACGACCTGGTAATACATACAGGAAGTCGATGGATGCAGGTGGCTCAGGGCCGTACTTTGTGGCAATCCTTGGGAGAGGCCTATGTTCAGCAGTGGACTTATGAAAGGCTGTAATGATGATGATGATGACTGCATATTTATTGTTTATGTTTATAATTTTTTTTAAAACGTAATTTTGTCCCGGATCATAGTTTTAGAACGAATAGGTCTGCTCGACCGGAGATCACGATTACGAAGAAAATTATGCTATATTTGAGCCAACAAATCGCATTGGCCAACTTTAATTGTCCTATAGGTATTAAATACTTTAATGTGTGTATTAACATATATTTCTACTATTTAGAATACCCAATGGGTCTATCGACAAGTTCTACCAGTTTTGGTAGAAGTATTTCGAGTATTATAATGGTGCGTGTGTTTGCGATCGTGTAACATCTATACGATATGACCGAATGAGGGTATACTTGCAAAACATATTTCTTTTGTCGAGACAAAACAAATACAAGGATCCTTAAGGTGGCACTGTGGTCGAGTATTAACAAAACTAAATTGACACTGGAAGTGCTGGACTGAATTCGGAGTGAAACTCTCCGCACCACCTACTGGAACAGACAGAAAAACGTTTGTCGGGCTAACAAGTTTTGCCATATGTATAATGTGTTAAATTGATCAAGAAAAGGATGACATACGGGAACGAAGTCCACCTGATGGTAAACGGATGTTTGGTCTATAGACACTACATCTATCTTCAGTTAAGAATCAAAATGCAGATGCGTTCTCCCCTCTGAGCAATAGAGCTGCTGTTTTACACTCGTATTCTGCGAGAGTGGTCCTTGAAAGGAATTAAAATGATTTTCTGATAGGATTTTTTCCAGTAAACTACATAAATACAGACCACACCTATAGCTACCGCGGGAGATACAAAAAACAAGTAGAAAGAGAGAGTGACATACATGTTGAATAACTGTATATAACGCTAACACTTGTGCATTGTAAGCTTTAGAAATGGGATAGACTGAACAAACAAGGATTTTTGCAGATGAATTATTGATTAATTTCTGACCTATGAGTAATTTTTGGGTGCACTGTAATTAATGTGTTTGCTTGAAGGAATACATTTGATAGAGAATGAATAAAATGGTTCTTTAAATGTCGTTTTACATTTTATTCGTTACTTTGTTACGTTTGCATTTTTTTTAATTTATATTTGTAAAGAACTGGAAAGGAGCGAGCGCGACTTGACGTCGCCACTGTAGACAAGAAAGGCTGGTTCTTTTATTGCTCAAAAGCTAAGAAAAGCCGTTAATCGAGCAAACGCAGCAAGTGTTCTTGGCACTATATCACGGGGAGTATGACTATGTCATTTTATTTATTATGTTCTTATGCTCAAAATTTTGACTCAGATTGTTCAATTTTATTACCAAAAGAAAACATTTTATTATATTTAATTAAACAAATGAAATTTAAAAAAAAAAATGTAATTGTGTACACATGTACGAAGTGAAACTTCTTTAGGAGGTATCATTCTACTACTATAGTATACTACTAGACTAATAGAGAATGGACCTTACCAGTAAGAAGTACCGTTTTTATAGGATAAGGGTGACAAACGAGCGCACAGTCCACTTGATGGTAAGTGGTTGCTGTGGTACATAGACATCTACATCTATCTTCGATTACGAATCAAAATTTAGATGTGTAGTCACCCGTGAGGACTAAGATGGAATGCGTCGTTTCCAGTAAAAAGGATCTCCGTTTCTCTACACTCACTATACGAAACACAGCAGCGTTAAGCTGCTATTTGACGCTGGTATTCTGTGAAAGCGTGGTCCTTCCCCGGTCGAGCCGACCCATTCGTGCTACAACCATAATATAGCTGCAGCATGACTCTACCACGTATCCTAATCATAATCATATATATAATACCTCTGTCATTCTATCCCGATATAAAAAAATGTATTCTGTCCGTCGTCTCTTCCAGCAGCAATATTATACAATTTTATATTTTATTTTTAAAAGAGTGTTGTCATTCCTCGGTCGAGCCCACCTGATCTTAGCACGATAATGCACCTGTAACGCGACTTTACCACGTAAATTAATTTATACTTGGTAAAGGAATAACTTTAACTTGCCCAACAATAACAGAATTAAAATTGTATGTGCATTAATGTGAAAATTTAAATATTTATGCTAATATCGCTGCCTGGTCAAAGAGAAAACTACAAGTACTGTTTTCCATTTTATAATAATTTTTGTACTGAGAACGCTTGTGTTTATAGGAAGCATGCTATTTAAATTTTGCTATTGAATATTTGCATAAAGTGAAATTCACTTTGATGTAAACGAAAGGGAAAAAAAACTGTTGATGTTAATATTTAAAATAATATTTTGAAAATATTTACATTTACAAAATAATATTTTTAAAATACCTGTACATCCGTTAATAAACAGTTTATTCAAAATATTATTTTCACTGGCAAGTGGACTGTCTTCTATCTATACATTAATAAAACTCGAAGTTGACAATTTCAAGCCACGACTACTTAGCCAGCCCCGCCGGAATAAGGCGGGAACCCGTTTGGGCGAATCCTCTTATATCCTATTCTAATCTACCCTACCCTATCCTATTCTATTCTTATCTCTACTTATCTCTACTTATATATTCTATTCTTTTCTATTCCATTTCAATCTATTCCATTCTATTTTATTATATTCTATCCTCACCGCGTAGTGGCGGTGTGAGAATATCTACAACCCTATATCATCCCGCGTGTGCCGTAAGAGACGACAGAGGAAAACAATTAAGGAGATGGGCAGCAACGTCTTTCTAATAACGTCTAAAAATAAAATAAAACTGCGGTTGCCAACACGATTGCCTAGCGTGGCAACTATGGCAAATCCTCCCTATAAGGCAATTTATGCGGGAGGCCTATGTTCGGCAGTGGATTTTAATTGACTGTAATGGTATAAATACATAATGGTCCAGTTGGTTGACCCAAATATTGCTGAAGCAACCGGATGGAAGCAGACCTGTGCACACTTTAAGCTGAAGACTAATGAGAGTTTAAATATTTATATAAAATGAGTATTATATCTGTGATTGGTGTTGTTTATTCTGGGGATAATATCAACAATATCGATCAGTTTGTCAAATCAATCCGAAAAAAACGATGCCTTGGCATCACATGTATCCCAATCGACGGTTATAACATCCAGGAAATGGTCGACCAAGCTGAAGAGGAAGCGTCCGTTCAGAAGTCTTTCAAAGGCACCCTAAATGTGCATCAGGTCGCAGGTCTTTATTCTAGCTTCATACTCGGCGTGCCGACAAAATATAAACCCTAATAATGAAAAGTCTCAGCTGCTTTTGCAACGGTGGGTCTTGTGAGCATAATAAGATAGGTAATATCAACTTTGACCTAAAATCCAGATTGACAGAAGAAGTGTTTACGGATTCTGAATCTATGATGACTTTATAAAAGAAGGCGTACAGAATTTAATAATTATTGATGTTAGTAGTTTATCAAGTTGAGAAGCTATGGTTTTGGTTATGTTTTTTGAGAACCATTTGAAATATAATTGTTTTATGTTAATACGTAAATATGTTAGAAAATTATAAATGACTGATTCTAATAATATAACTTATACTTCTATATTAACAGTCCTTTGTTTCATTAACATCTTCAATCCCATGTCATGTATAAAACAGTCCCCTGTTCGACCTAACTATCCCCTGTCGCGATTTATCAGAAAATCTAAAATAACTTGCTCCGTGGCGCAATGGCTTAGCAATGAGTTGCTGCGCTGGGGGCCTCGGGTACGAATCCCGAACGGAACAAGTATTTGTATGACCTACAAATAATTGTTCCGGGTCTGGATGTTTGTCCTTGTGCAATTTGTGTTTTTAAACTGCCTCCACGATACAGGAGAAAATCCTAGTGTGGGGGGTAACGTTTTTTGGGGGGTAACGTTTTTTTACAACAAAAAAAAAACTTTTAAATTTCATATCAATTCAATTGGCCCTCTTATATACAAAAAGTAACAGTATGTTACATAAATTTTTACGAAAATACTCAAAAGTATGACAGGTCAGAGTTTGAATGGACCAATACGAGTTTACAGAGAATCAACCATATATCAGTCGCCAGGGGACTTGCAAGTGCAAAGTTCCACATATTATTATTTAATAGTAATTTTATGCCTGATTTTTGTAATATATTTTTTCTGGTTTTAGCCCATCTAAATAAAGAAATAATTCAAAAAAGGAAGTTGAGAGCTCAGCTGTGGACAAGTTCAAATGACGTAACTTATAAAGTTGCCTCGGGTCACAGTGATGGCTGCAATCAATTCCCAGCACATTAAAAGATCACTAATAGATTATTAATATGATACTGTTTCATTTTGTCTAGATGGTAGGACACTTTTTCTTATTTCTACTGCTAAGTCACAAGATTATTGTCTTTCGGTCTAAATGGAAGAGAGCCAGTGTGATTACAGGCTGTATGACATTCCATTACTTCTCAGAGGTGCCAAAACATCTGAAGCATAGTTTGTTTGAAGTTGGTTGCAGGTGTCCACTGACTGCAGTAGCGAGTTACATTATAACACTTTTTAGGGCGTTACTCACTGGCTACGGTCATCGGAGAGTTAAGAGACTCGGGTATCAAAATAAAAGTATCCCAGGGCGCCTGGATCGACATTTTGTTAAAATGTACTGACGGTTACAAAAAAGTCTTAAATCGGTTAATATTAAAAATATCTACTTAAAATAGCACAAATATTTTTATTATGTTAAGTTTTAATTCATTTAAGTACATATAAATCACATTCAAGTTAAACTTTCTTTGTTCTCAAGCTTACTTAAATCTACCTACATCAAAAAAATGTTAACATTAAATTTCACTAAGTTTTCATATTAAGTAGGTTTTTAACAGCTTAAATAGTTACAATTAAGGTTAATTCATCTACTAACATCCAGCAACTTAAGGTTCAACGTTGGGTAGCCACTTTATAACACTTTTTAGGGCGTTACTCACCGGCTACCGTCATCGGAGAGTTAAGAGACTCGAGTATCAAAATAAAAGTGTCTCAGGGCGCCTGTTGTTGGATGATTAGTAAATGAAAATTCAAAGTTACATATACAGACAAAAAGTAGTTTATTTCCTTCTAAAGTTCATACGGATAGCCCCAAATATCAAGTTGTCACTTTAAAATACACTGGGAACTGAGGTTTTGACTAACCTGGTGGATTACACAATATTACACTGTTTATGGTCAATCCCGCGAAGCAGTGAGGTAACAGATGTCCCAATATAGCCACCAGTTGAAGCTGCCTCGCCTCGTTCACATAGTTAAACTTGATAATGGACCATACTCAAAGTAAGGACTAAGGACCCCTATGACAATACAAAAGAATCTATGAAATACCATGTACCGTTAATTAGAGCACATGTGCTTTTAAGAAGACAAAAACATTAAGTACTTACAATTTATGGGATGATGTGTTTCAACACATTAAACTGCCTGTAAACATTGTGTTTAAGGGGCCGTACGCCCAAGTACTCGTCACTTTAAATTCATGTTCCGGCGTTTTGATTAAAAAATTATATATGTGCGTGTCCGATCATTACAACGGCTCGCTCAAAAAGACTAGGCCTCCCTTGGGCTACGCGCCACCGTCGATCCGTAGTAGGATTTCGAACTAACACGAAAGGTCAATTGCATGCAATTAGCTACCTCGATTCGTCAATATACGTTTCTAGTTACTTCGGACTAATGACGTTAGATGGCGCACTGATGTCTATTCATCGACTGTAATAATATAAATATGCTAAAATAATGTACACGAAAATTTTCGTGTTACACATCTCCTTTGCTTGGGTTAAAAAGTTATTCGTAATGAAGATACTTATTCCGAAGATATCTCGTGCCACCTGCAGAACAACGCGCTGAATAAAAAATACAGTGAAGAAGTTGTAATGTGTCTCTAATCCAATCTGACTATAAATATTCGCACGGATAGTAAATTCCAAGTCACCCATGCACCGACAACTAACAAGTACCAAGCCATCACTTAATCACTTAATTACGACGTTTAATCTTACACAAGGCTCATTATTACTCTACTTATTACCTAATTTTCATTCCTGTATCTGTATACCTAGTAACATTATATTCCACTAAACAATTTAACCTCAAAATGTAATTACCTACTTGTGTTGTTGACACAAAAAAAATACTACCACAAATTTACCTACTTGTGTTGTAATTTAGAAAATACTACACTAATTGTTATACCTATATTAATCTAATGGCATGCAACTTTATTTACATTTATTCCTACATGTTTTTTTTGCTATTAAAATACAACTACCTATGAATAATTACGTTCCCGAATCCTACGCGCTAATAGTCTATTACCATTCATGCGGTGCGTGACGTAACATCACGAGACAGAAACGAATACCTACAGTGCACTAAGCCTACACACGATGTTTACGTTTCGACTTGCCTTTTCCCTAAGTAGTCGAAAAACGAACGTGTTCTTGTTTATTAAGTTAAGTAGTTAAGTGATTTGCAAATCGTATTAAGTATTAAGTTAAGTTAAATATCTAACTCGCATTAAGTTAAGTGAATTAACGTTTAATCATATTAAGTTAAAAGAAACGGCTTAAGTAATGCTACGCACTGCCTGGTAGGCATTTTCTCATAAAATGTCCAGAGTGCGGGCATAAAAAACAAGTTCTTATCTAACTCACGCCAACATAAGGTGACCTACTAGTTATGTATCGCTCGTTCATCAATACAATCACAGCTTATTTATCTTAGAAAGTTCACCGGTGGAAATAAATTTTGAAAATGTTTATTATTCTTACATTCTTTCACTCAATCATACTCTTCACTCACATTCTACAAAACTATTAGTCATCTTGTTTAAGGATGTCTTTTATGTGAAAATTACCTAGTGTCTTACCTTCCATGCTGGCTAAGGTATACACTAAAAGGTGATAATTTCGCTGTTATGACACATTTTTGAAATTTTGGTGCTAGTTTAGCCGTAAATCTCTTTGAGGCATTAGATAGGTAATGGGTACGTTTATATACAATCTGAACTACTTTTAACTCAACATGTCGTTTTCTTAAGTTATAGTACTTTTCATTTCTAGAATGAGCATTTTTAATATGCTTTTGTACCTTTTTAAATATGGTGTCTATTTCCGCTAATTTTTTACTGTATGCTTGTGGTTCACCGAGAGTTACTTGTGATCTTTGAACTGGCTGAGTGCTATCTAAGCTGTGTAACATTCCATCTATTATGAATTCCCGTCCATGCACAAAAAAATACGGAGTAAACTTAGTGGTATCATTCACGGCTGAATTAAGTGCGCATTGCAACTGTGGGATGTTCTCGTCCCATCGTTTATGCTCGGTACCTACATAACATGATATTCCGTTAACTACGTTCCTAATCGCTCTTTCGGCTTTATTTACCTGTGGGTGATAACGCGGGTTATAATAGATATTCGGTACGTTATATTTATGTAACAGTTGCCTAAACTGATTAGACACATACTGTGGGCCATTGTCAATATAGATAGTCTTACATACGCCATGTACTAGGAACACTTTCTCTTCTATGAACTTAGCGACCGCAGCGCCTGTTGCGGTCCGTATAGGATGCAACATGACATACTTGCTAAAATAGTCTGTACATACAATTAAGTAAATATTCCTATTGCGAGAAACCGGAAATGGGCCTATAGCAAATCGCAACATATGGCCTCCCAGTGTTTGTTAACCTCCTTCGGGTTTCCCATTAAACCAGGTCTAGCCGTGTTGACGGGTTTGTATTGTTTACATATCTCGCATTTTTTAACATATTCTTTCACATCTCGGTACATGCTGGGCCAGTAATAATTAAGACTAAGACGCTTGTGGGTTTTAAAGACACCCAAATGAGCACTAACTGGTTCATCATGACATTTCTTTAAAATACCTAACCTGTCTTCCTCGGGTACCACTAACTTCCAATTAAACTCCTTCGTTAACTCATATTTATTTTTAGAGTACCTAAGCAATCTATCGTCTTTTACCATGAAGTGGGGATATTTGCGAGGGTTGGCCTGACAATCTTCGTATACATGTCTATACCACGCATAACTGGTTGCCGGCGTAGCGATTGCATCAACTTGAAATCTACTTAGTGCGTCTGGAATAACATTTAATTTGCCTTTTCTGTGTTCTATTTCGAAATCAAATTGACTCAATCGCATGCTCCACCTGGCTAAGCGACCTGATGGGTTATTTAATTTATAAAACCATAATAACGAGGCGTGGTCGGTTATTATTTTACACTTTGTACCTTCTACATAAGATCTAAATTGCTCTAATGCGTAAATCACGGTCATAAGTTCTCTCTCCGATGTGGAAAAATTAATTTCATTTTTGGCAAGAGATCGACTGCAGTATGCTATGGGATGTTCTACTCCGTCATAAGTCTGGGTTAAGACTCCGCCCACAGCCACTGAGTAGGCGTCACAATGGATAGAAAAAGGCAAATCAAAGTTTGGACATTTAAGTATCGGAGCAGACACTAAAGCGGTTTTTAAGTGGTTAAATGACTCATCTGCCTCCGTAGTCCATTCAAAGCGGACATTTTTGCTAGTTAATTTATTCAACGGTTTACTAATTTTCGAAAAATAGTTAATGAACCTCCTGTACCAGCCTGCCATGCCTAGAAACCTTTTAACCTCTTTAGCGGAAGTAGGAGTTGGATAATTCAATATAATATCTACCTTTCCCGGATCAGTTCTAAGTCCATGTTTGTCAACTAAATATCCCAAGTACTTAAGTTCTCTACGGCAAAAGACAGACTTATCCATGTTTATAGTCAAGTTTGCGTCCCTGAGTTTTGCGTAGACCTTATGCAAGAGCTGCACATTGTTCTGAGAAAGTGCTGGATATTATGATTATGTCATCTTGGAAACAGAATACTTTGTTGTTAAATTCGGGACCAAATAGCCTATCCATTAATCTCTGCATTGTGCTTGACGCGGAAACAAGGCCAAACGACATTACATTGAATCTAAATAACCCCCGGCGTGGCACTGTGAACGCGGTCTTATCAGCTGATTGCTCGCTATCATAGGGTATTTGCCAATATGCAGCGGAAAGATCAATTGACGTTAGATATTTCGCGTCGCGAAACTGATCCAATATGCTGCTTATATACGGGAGAGGATACGCATCGGGTTTGGAAACTGCATTTAATTTTCTACAATCTAGACAAAGCCTTAGGTCCCCATTTGGCTTCTGAACCATTACTACAGGTGAGTTCCAAGCTGACTGTGAAGGTGACACAACTCCCAAACTAAGCATTCTATCCAATTCTTTTTCAAGTGCTTGTTGCAACTTGACTTGTAAGTCTTAGCAGGTGATAATTGATAGTACCTTTGCTTAATAGGTTTACTATCCCCTGTGTCTATGACGCGATGAATTAAATTGGTACGTCCCAAACCTACTTTAACTGTGTTAATTGTATCAAACTGTTGGACTAAATTATCCATGATTTGTTTTTGTTCTATGGATAAAGACTCGTATTCTTCAAGGCCTTTATTAAGAGAAACCGAATTTATGCTATTACTTATTGGTGACTCCGACTTTCGGTCAAACTGTACTTCGGATACAAGGTCACTTCCTAAGTCAAACACCTGCCAAAAATCAACACCTAGAATTATAGGTGGAGTTATTTGTGCAACAACATAAAAATTAATCACTCTGAAATTATTGTTAAATTCAATAGGTAAGGACATATACCCTAAGCAATGCAATCTCGTATCATCAGCAGTTCTTACGTAATGCTCAGTGTCAAACCAGTTGAGTTGAAATCAGTGTTCTAAAAAGATCAAATGCGCATTATTTCCAAGAATGCTACAAGTTGCACCCAAATCTAATAAGCCAAAAGCTTGTAAGTTCAATATTTTTAATTTTAAGTATGGTCTTATATCACTAGTATTTTTTTTAAACAGAACAACCTCTTCATTAATTGAAGAAATTTGCGTGAAAGGTGTAGAATGGAAGCGGACGAAAGGTTGTCGCACAACTTTAAGGAGAATTCCAAACTCTTCTGGAAAGAGGTTGGAAGGACCCGAAGTGGTGCGACGGCCTTAAGAATGAACAAAGTGCTTTCGAGAACTAATGACGTCCTCACAGAAAAATCGGACGTCATGCAGCGATGGAGCGAATTTTATAGAGAAATGTATGCGTGTGATGATCTTAGTGAGGGATCCGGGGATGACGCCGTGACTGTTACGCCAGACCTGGACCTCGATGACACTGAGGTCATCAGTATGAAAGAGATTGAACGTGCGATTATAAGTTTGAAATGTGGTAAGGCTGCGGGACTAGACAGAGTTACTGCTGAAATGGTCAAGTATGGTGGGCCTCGCGTCTGGGACCTTTTATCTGATGTGCAATTTGTGCTGGCGGACGGGGGATGTCCCGGATGATTGGCGATCCGCAGTCATTGTGCCTTTATATAAAGGTAAAGGTTCACATTTTGACTGCGGGTGCTATCGCGATCAGCTTGACCAGTTTAGCAAGTAAAATTTACTCGAAGGTTTTGACACGTAGGATGCAAGAGTAATCGGAAAGATTTCTATGGGAGGCACAATGCGGATTTAGACCTGGAAGAGGATGCACGGATCAAATGTTTTCTCTACGCATGATCACTGAAAAGCTTCTGGCTGCTAACCAGAACATTTTCTGTGCTTTTGTGGATCTTGAGAAAGCATTTGATAAGGTTGTAAGGAAGAAAATGTGGGAACTGTTGCCGGGGTATGGTGTGGATGGTCGATTGCTAAGGGCTGTGCAGTCACTTTACTGTTACTGTAAAGCCTGTGTGCGGGTAGGGCATGACCTGTCACCCATGTTTAGCATCCAAACGGCGTGAAACAGGGTTGTGTCATGTCTTCCTGGCTGTTCATACTGTATCTCGACAGCTGTTTACAGAAGCTGAAAGATAGCTGTTTGGTGTGAAATTGGGTGACATAAAAGTAAATTGTCTGCTGTATGCTGATGATGCAGTGCTTATTGCACCATCAGAGGCAGAACTGCAGGCATTAGTCACGTGTATGAAAGAGGAATGTGAAATTAAAGGTCTTGTTTGAATGCTAATATAACTAAGGATCTGGTATTTGAAAGGGACGAAGAGAGAACGAAGTGTGAAATATGGTAAATCAGGAATGTCTAGAGCAGGAAATGAAATTGTATACTTGGGGAGTGCTTTTAGCCGGGATGCAAGATGTGATTTAGATGTGGATAGGCGTGTCGCTGCTGGGAACAAAGTCAATGGTGCCCTGACTGCGTTAGTCAAAAGGCAAGGCGTAGTGAAGAGTGCACGCCTTGCAATACATAACGCAGTGTTGGTACCGACTTTGTTATATGGCAGCGAAACCTGGGTGTGCCAGAAGAAGCATAAAAGCAAGTTGAATGCAGTGGAGATGCGATCTCTTCGTAAAATGTGCGGCGTTACATGGCCGACCGAAAGCGAAACGAAGAGATTCGCAATATGGCAGGTTTGAAAGATGACCTTATCACAAAAATTGATAATGGCGTGCTTCGATGGTTTGGGCACGTTGAGCGAATGAGTGAAGACCGAATGGTGAAGAAAATATATAGGGCGAAAGTTAATATTAAAAGGTGTCGAGGTTGACAGAGACTAACTTTCGAAGACCATGTGAGCAAACTGCTCGAAGAGGGGAGGGTCAGAGTACTCGGATACCTAGACGTGCACGTATGAAGAAGATAATGAATCTGAAAGAAGCGAAAGAGGTATGTAAGGATCGTGACACTTGGCGATCTGTTCTCTCTGGCTACCCCGTCAGGGATTGTGCGTGAAGATAAGTAACCTTTTCATTATTGGACGTATAAGACTTTTTTTTATTAAAGGTGTTGGATAGTTCCGTGTTAACTAGTTTTTTTGAATTGCAATTACTTCAATCTGTACGCTTAACACCTTTTTAATCACACTTAAAACACACTAACTCTTTCGAATTGCATTGATTAGTGAAATGAGTGTTTAATCCACACCTAAACATTTCCTATCAAATTGCCTCGAAGAGCCAGCTTCATTCAGCACAGAGACTTGTTTACTGTGAGATCGCGGGCGTTTGTTTATTTAAGTCCGCAGTAATTTTAAGTTATTCAAGTTAGGTTCACTAAATTGTTCCGCACGCGATCGCGCAATTTCTAACTGTTTACAATAAAGTCTAAGTTTGTCTACAGAGGTTATATCATGTAAAGCTAAATCTTTCATGTACTCTGGTCTAATGTTATGCATCAAGATTTCGAGTTGTTGTCTACTCGACAACGGGGTGAGTGAGTCGCGAGAACATTCCCTGCATTATGGAAAGATAGACTACTATCGTTTCGTGTCTGGCCTGTGTCATCATTCATCATTTCATCATTACAGCCCTTCACAAGTCCACTGCTGAACATAGGCCTCCCCCAAGGAATGCCACAAAGCACGGTCCGAGCCACCTGCATCCATCGACTTCCTGCATGTCTTACCAGGTCGTCACTCCATCTTGTGGGGGGGACGCCCTACACTTCGCCTACCGGTACGAGGCTGCCACTCGAGAACCTTTCTTCCCCATCGGTTGTCGGTTCTTCGAGCTATATGGCCGGCCCACTGCCACTTCAGCTTACTAATCCGTTGGGCTATGTCGGTTACTCTGGTTCTAACTGCGGATATCCTTATTCTAAGTTTATCACGCAGAGAAACTCCGAGTATAGCCCTCTCCATAGCTCGCTGAGCGACCTTGAGCTTCCTCATACGGCCAGCAGTGAAGGACCACGTCTCAGTTCCGTAAGTCATCACTGGAAACACGCACTGGTTGTACAATTTTGTTTTAAGGTTTTGAGGTATTTCTGACGAGAAGATGTGTCGTAGCTTCCCGAACGCTGCCCAGCCGAGTTGAATCCGTCGATTGACCTCTCGGTCGAAGTTGGACTTACCTAGTCGGACTATTTGTCCAGGTAAACATACTCGTCAACAACTTCGAGGCTTAGTGCTCCCAACAACTACCGGCATAGGTGTGACATGGACATTAAACATAATCTTTGTTTTGTCCATGTTCATCTTAAGACCTATCCGTTGGGAGACACTATTGAGGTCATTGAGCATAGTGCTTAGCTCCTCCAGCGATTCTGCCATGAGGACTATATCGTCGGCAAATCGAAGGTGAGTGATGTACTCGCCATTGATGTTAATTCCGTATCCTTTCCAGTCCAGAAGCTTGAAAACGTCTTCCAATGCAGCGGTGAAGAGTTTCGGGGATATAACGTCACCCTGTCTTACACCTCTCTGCAATTGGATAGGTTTCGTACTCTGGTTCTGTACTCGGATAGCCATCGTAGCTCTACTGTTCAAACAAAAAAAAGCCTGTGTACGCTGCTTTATTTCATTTAATAGTTTATAGTCTAAATCGGAATATCAAAGTCGTCCCTTAAGCATTTCAATAATTGTGAATATGAGTGGATATTATCCTTATTACTTCTAAACCAATATAAAGCAGAGTTTTCTAAAAGATCAGAAAAATTTAAAAGTATGCGAGCTTCAGTAATGTTGCGAGCCTCTTTAAATTCCTCAAGCCGTTCAATAAATACACGAACACACGTGGTTCCGTCAAATTTTAAGTTAAATGTATTTAGGTTCAAGGGTTTATCTTTCACAAAGATCACATTACTTTCCACTTTCTGGTTAGACGGCTGTGCCTGGGTTTCCTTGTATTCACTATCCGTGTCGCTATCTTCACCGTCTATGACACTCAAAATGCGAATCAAACGACTACGAAGATCTGACAAATGCGAACTACTTTCAGAGATACGAGCCAGCCTATCCATCAAATAATTTGCACGACGAGACAGTTTAAGAGTCAAATTGCGATCATCTACTTTACCCGCCTGCAGCTGGGATTCCAGAAGTTCGACCTTTGGGGTGCAGATCTCTAGTTCAGAGGCTATACTGGGTGACTGGAGTGGTTCACACTTCATGCTTCACGGCGTGCGAGTTTGTACACCTGGCGGATCTGCTTCCTCACTGCATCGGTGGTTACATTTTCATCTGTGGAAACACCAATAATGGCGAGTTCATATCTGATTTCATCTTTATGTAATGAGTCTATATACTTGTGGATCGACATTTTGTTAAAATGTACTGACGGTTACAAAAAAGTCTTAAATCGGTTAATATTAAAAATATCTACTTAAAATAGCACAAATATTTTTATTATGTTAAGTTTTAATTCATTTAAGTACATATAAATCACATTCAAGTTAAACTTTCTTTGTTCTCAAGCTTACTTAAATCTACCTACATCAAAAAAATGTTAAATTTAAATTTCACTAAGTATTCATATTAAATAGGTTTTTAACAGCTTAAATAGTTACAATTAAGGTTAATTCATCTACTAACATCCAGCAACTTAAGGTTTAACGTTGGGTAGCTACTTTATAACACTTTTTAGGGCGTTACTCACCGGCTACGGTCATCGGAGAGTTAAGAGACTCGAGTATCAAAATAAAAGTATCCCAGGGTGCCTGTTGTTGGATGATTAGTAATGAAAATTCAAAGTTACATATACAGACAAAAAGTAGTTTATTTCCTTCTAAAGTTCATACGGATAGCCCCAAATATCAAGTTGTCACTTTAAAATACACTGGGAACTGAGGTTTTGACTAACCTGGTGGATTACACAATATTACACTGTTTATGGTCAATCCCGCGAAGCAGTGAGGTAACAGATGTCCCAATATAGCCACCAGTTGAAGCTGCCTCGCCTCGTTCACATAGTTAAACTTGATAATGGACCATACTCAAAGTAAGGACTAAGGACCCCTATGACAATACAAAGAATCTATGAAATACCATGTACCGTTAATTAGAGCACATGTGCTTTTAAGAAGACAAAAACATTAAGTACTTACAATTTATGGGATGATGTGTTTCACATTAAACTGCCTGTAGACATTGTGTTTAAGGGGCCGTACGCCAAGTACTCGTCACTTTAAATTCATGTTCCGGCGTTTCGATTCAAAAATTATATATGTGCGTGTCCGATCATTACAACGGCTCGCTCAAAAGGACTAGGCCTCCCTTGGGCTACGCGCCACCGTCGATCCGTAGTAGGATTTTGAACTTACACGAAAGGTCAATTGCATGCAATTAGCTAGCTCGATTCGTCAATATACGTTTCTAGTTACTTCGGACTAATGAAGTTAGATGGCGCACTGATGTCTATTCATCGACTGTAATAATATAATATGCTAAAATATTGTACACGAAAATTTTCATGTTACAACAGTCAGGACATTGTTAGTGTCACTTACCGTTATCTTAACAGCCTATAAAAGTCTGCTGAACATAGGCCCTTCCATAGCTTGTTTCATAGTGGAGATATTTGCCATAGTTCCTATGAATGGTAGGCGGGTTGGAAAACGCAGTTTTTTAATTGTTTAATTTGTCATTAGGAAGACACTGCTGCCACCTAATGGTTTGTTTTCTTCTGTCGTTCCTTACAACACCCATGGAACTACATGGGTTAGTGGACAACAATATTACAGGTTGTACTCTTCACTTACATTATTAAGAAAAACAATTGGAATCACAAAACCTTTCTCGCATTTCCTAAAGTCGCCCATAAGGATCGAGGGAATGTGACCTACTAAATGTGGTGACGGTTTCATCATCATATCATTTAGATTCGGCAAATACCCTTTCATTTTAAGAATAATAAATTGTGAAGTTATACAAACTTCTTATCTTTATTTTGTAAGGAAGTTCCTAAAATTTAATTAACGTATCTGAAATGTAAGTTCGTGTTTGATGGTAATTCAGGAATGTTATCGGGGAAAGTCTTTCCAACTTCATTTTTTACGCTTTCGTTTTCAAAATTAACACCTACATTTGATACAGTTTCATTTGATATCGAGTAACATAATGTAGGTTAACGATTTTAAAAATTAGCAAGCTAATGTAGGCTACAGTAGCCCAGGGGCTTAGTAATGGACGTATATTCACACGAACGATTCCGGTTCGATACTCGCTGGCAGCAATTAAATTACTACTCATTTTTAGAGTTCCGTACCTGAAAAGGAAATAAATGCAACCCTTACAGGACCGCCCGTCCGTCTGTCGGTCTGTCTGTCTGTCAAGACCTTTTTCAGGAACGCGTGGCAGTATCACATTGAAACTAATACCAGATATGTAGGTCTATTTATTTATTTATTCTTTGTTGCATTCCTTAAAACAAAGGAATACAAAGGGCGGACTTAATGCTTGAGGCATTCTTTACCAGTAAACCATGGAGTGGTGAGAATTTGACGTGGGTGTAGCAATATAAAATGAAAGGTGTACAGTCCCTTGGAGCTCTAAAAAATTAAGATTTTAATTACCGCCTACTTTAAACTTACGGCCTTTTTAGGGGACGTGCTTTTATAAAACAAAGAGAGAGAGAGAGGAGCCCCGATTGCGTTCCAAATGGAAATCCTGGGATCCCTTCTACACGCTGTGGTGGCCACCGTGGAGTTTTAGCCGGTAGAAGTTCGGAATAACCTTTTCATTGCCCTCACAGCAGAGACTATCCTTGAGGATAGCAGACAAGGTAAAATCTTCTTGGAGCCACAGTAGCTCGGGTTCAATACTCCCTAGCAACAAATTTAACTAAATTGTTAAATGCATTTTAAGTGCCTACTTACTGCGTGCTCGGCTTGTTACTGTAAAATAAAATATTTCCAGGACATGTGATGTCCGCCAACACAACAGTGGTAGAGCACGCGGCAGCTTTTGCTGTCGCACGGATGGGTCGGCTCGAACCGGGGTGGTACCACGACCTCACAGATTACCAGCGTGAAGTAAAGGTTTACCTCTGCGTTTCGCTTGGTGAGTGCAGGTGGCCGGAGGCCCCTTTTTTACTGGAAATTAGGCATTCATCTTAGTCCTCACGGGTGACAACGCATCTGCATTTTAATTCGCAAACGAGGATAGATGTAGATGTCTATGGGCCGCAGCAACCACTTACCATCAGGTGGACTGTGTGCTCGTTTGTCACCCTCATCCTACAAAAAAAAAAACATGCATAAAACCAGCGTATTATAATTACTATTTGACTTGCTAAGAAAGTACTGCATAATAAATAAATACTTTCACATTGCAGAATATAAAGTGAAACGGAAGAAGCCTTTAACTGAAACGACAAAAATAAAGACATGGACTCATGCGCGGCTATAATCAAAAAATCCCTTGCACTTAAAGTACATTACTTTAAGATAATTTGAAGAATGTGTGCTGTACATAAAAGCGAGAGCAATGTTGCCGGTGCATTTGTTAATTTTTAGCCGAAATAATAATCGAAATAAGTTTTTTTTATAGTAAGGGTGACAATCAAACAGTCATATGATGTTAAGTAGATACTGTGGCCATAAACATTTACATCTATCCTTAATTAAAATCAAAATGTTACCATTCAACGCAAATAAAATGTGGAAGTATCACCTTAATGGAGTTAACATTTTTTATAGAATAGGGTGACACACGAGCACAAGTTCCCCTGATGATAAGTGAATGCTGTGGTCTATAGATATCAACATTTATCCTCGATTAAGAATCAAAATGTAGATGCGTCATCACTCCTGAAAACAAAGATAGAATAAGTCGTTTCCAGTAAAAGGGTCTAAAATGGTTTCTTCACTCACTATACGAAACACATGAGCGTTAAGCTGCTAAGTAATACTGGTATTCTGTGAGAGCGTGATCTTGCCCCGGTCGAGCCTATCGCGATACAGCCATAATATAGCTGCATCAGTGTTAAAGTTACTACACGTTAGGATCTGCCATCGCCAACTAAGTGTGGCGATTATGATAAATCTCTCTATAAAAGACGAGATCCCTGTCCAACAGTCGATATTAACGAGTTAATGATGACGATATAAGAGTTAAAAGAGGTATAAGATACAAGAGGTAAGGAGGATATGGTAATTGTCTTAAACTGAGAAAATTCATGTTTGTGATCGAAAATAGATCATTACCTTTACTTTCGTTCTGAGGTTTACATTTTTTTTAATTACATGTAACTTTTATTTGTTGAAATCACAGAAACAATAATATAGTAACTTAAAAATTCTAGTTGGTTATAAGTATATACAATATTTACTACAATACTAAAAAAATAAAACTTAAAACATAAATTATCATACAGACCTACCAAGAACGATGTCTACGTTTTCTCGCTAAATGGCTACATTTAGCCTTTGTGCCAGAAAAGAACCAGCTCTTTTATCACCAGCAGCGACGACCAGTCGCGGATACAGTTTTTTTAGGAACTTCACTGCACGTGGCACGCACGGACCGATAGGCTTTACAGCAAATATGTAATCATCTCTCAGAGACTCGTATTTGCGACACTTACTTAATTATTCCCTAAATTAATATTTTAACAAGTAAATGTTTAAGTAAAACACTAGCAACGGTATTAACATATCCAGATTAGATTGTAATGCTTGTTTTAGGATTACTTCATGACAACCCTTACAGGAACGTTCGTCCGTCCGTCCGTCTGCCAGCCTGTCTATCTGTCAAACCCCTTTTTCTCAGGAACGCGTGGAAGTATCAAATAGAAATTAATGTCAAATATGTAGGTCTACAGTCTCTTGGAGCTCTAAAAAAATTAAGTTTTTAAATTAATAGCTAATTAAAACATACGCCCATTTTCGGTCGACAAATGAGAAACATACCAAGAGATGGGCTGCAGTATGAACTGACCCTAATGAGAATCAAAATTATCTAATTTCGTAAAGTTTTACGGAGGTGAAAATGTTATCGCCCTAAACAATATTTCAAAAAGGAGGCAATTGCCTCCAAGACCTGCAACACTCTCTATCGCACGAGGAGGGAGTCAGTGCGAGCGGTATGAAACAGATAACATTTTTGAAAATGGCTACTCACGCCGCGTATCAGCATTTTACAATCCTCTTAACGAGGGGTTGGACAGAGGCCAAAGAGCAGCGCAACATGAACACGCCAGACTAACATGCGACGACTAATGCCTTTTTTTTTTTTTTTTTTTTACATGGGGAAATGCCTACGCATACCCGCCTCGCGGGGGCAAGGACGGGTTATGTCGGACTCGCACCGACTAAAACCCCATGGTGTTTCACCCTCGGCGCATATTGGCAGGGCCACGGGAACGCTTTCGCACACTTCCGCGGCCCCACCTGCGCTGGCCACCCCATGGCGGCCCCTCCTCGGGAGAGGACTACTCCTCCTCCATCTCCCTCTCAGGTAAGGCGCACCAGAACACATGGCGCGCCCTCCTCCTCGGCCTCCAATTTCATGTGCGCAACGGACGCCCCCGTGTCCGATGCGCGAAGGCCATGGGGCCAGGAAAAACTAGCACTCAGAAGCACCAGCCTTCCCGACCCCAGCGGCGGATCTGGTCTATGGCTCCGCCGCCAACCAAGATTCGGCTGCGGAGGGTAGGGAGAGCGGCGCCTCGCAATACCGACACTCCTCTCCCCCCGCAGCCCCACCACCACCGCATCAACGGTGCGGCCCCGTTTGAGTCGCGGAGGATAGGGCGAGTGGCGCATCGCCATACCAGCACTCCTCTTCCTCCGCGACTCCACCTCGGCTGCAGCGGTAGAGGGTGCGGACTCCCCTCTCACCGCAGCCCCCCGACACACATCCGAAGTGGGCTTCCCAAGCCCACTCGGAGTGGCCACCTCGGGCCGGCCCTACACCTCGGGCCAGCCAAGGGGTTCCTCTTCGTTCACCGCGGTTGACCAAGCCACGGCTACTAAGCCCCCCCGCCACGACAAGGCGGGAACCCGTTCGGGGGGGACGACTAATGCCTGAAGACTAAAATGGAACGCTCATGAACGTCACCAGTTCTTATCACTTAACATACGAAACACAACAGTATTATACTGGTATCTTAAACGATCGCGGTTGGTCGTTCATTGGTTATAAGTTAATACGCTGCAATGTGACACACCTATTATTAATAATAATAATAAATACTTTATTGTTGACCATGAACCACGTGGCCCATTATTTATTATAGATACAATAGAAAAAGTCTCAAAATCTATGTCCGTATAAACAGGTAATTAATTAAAAATATGCATGAGTGTCATGAAACACTCAGTTGGAACGAATTTCCTTTCGTAATATTTTTTTAATACAGGTTATGCTATTAAACAGTACTAATATTTCCTTAAAACACTTCTGGTAAGCTTAAAATGCTTGTATTAGAAGTGGTTCACAACAGTAATAGAATGGCGGATTTGAACCCACGACCTTTCGAGTTCGCGGTGTGCGCCCTGCCATTAGGCTACTGACGCTTCTAATATATTATTATTAATAAACTTATTATGTTATTGATTAACAAATACAAATAAATTACTAACGGCTATTAAAATGAATGAATGGGGCTCGAACCGCCCCGACGAAAGACAACGAAGCACCGACAGTTCGACAAAAAATGAGATTGATTTCATTATGACGACCAGACGACAACTGTTCAGTAATGTCTCAGTGATCGCGAGGGTGAAAACTGGTAGCGATCACCGAATGATTAGAGGTACACTAAACCTAAACGTTAAGTTGGAGAGGTCTCGTCTAATGAAGTCAACGCTCCGTCCCCCTCGTGCTCTGTTCCAAAGTCCCGAAACCTTTCAGCTCGAGTAACAAAACCGTTTTCAGCGCCTAGAAGACTGCAAAGAACTCGACGATATGAATGACAAACTCGTGGAAACTGTCCATTTGGCCGGCGCTAAGTTCTGCAAGCCCCGCCAAAGAAGAACACTAAAACTCTCCAATCACACTCTTAATCTCATGGCTGTTAGACGGGAGATGAAGCTACATTCTTCAACAGATTTGACAGCATACAGGAAACTGAGAGATCTGTCTGTCAGAAAGAGCCAACTATCAAGACTGAAGACCGAGTGTGGCAGCATTGTTTTCGGGACACCTGAGCTATTGAGTGAGATTGAGAAGTTCTATGGGCATCTATACACGTCATCGTTGGAGCCACACGCAAGTGTCTTAACGATCCGAGAGCGAGTCTTATCCGACACTATTCCAAAGATATCCCGGACGTCAGTCTGAGCGAGGTTAGAATGGCTCTCCAGCACCTTTAAAACGGCCAGTCCTCGGGCGAGGATGAAATTATGGCGGAGTTTCTGAAAGCGGGTGGAAAACCGGTACTTGAAGTCCTTCAAAAGCTATTTAATTCCGTCCTCCATGGTGGCACTACTCCAGGGGCGTGGAGCAGAAGTGCGGTGGTCTTGTTCTTCAAGAAAGGCGACAACACTTTTTTGAAGAACTACAGACCGATTTCCCTTCTGAGCCGCGTCTACGTGCTGTTTTCGAGAGCCATTACGAATCGTCTCGCACGCAGACTTGACGACTTCCAGGCTCCCGAATAAGCCGGTTTCCGAAAAGGTTTAGTACAATAGACTACATACACACCCTTCGACAAATTGTACAGAAGATAGAGAAATATAATCTGCTTTGTGAAACTATGAGAAATCCTTTGATTCCGTCGAAATTTGAGCGGTGCTGCAGTCCCTTCCGCGGTGCCAAGTTGACTGTCGGTATATCGAATTGCTGAAGTATTTGTACAGTAGAGTTACGATGTCTACCCGAGTACAGAACCAGAGTACAAAACCTATCCAACTGCAAAGATGTGTAAGACAGGGTGACGTTATATCCCCGAAACTCTTCACCGCTGCATTGGAAGACATTTTCAAGCTACTGGCCTGGAAAGATGCGGTATTAACATCAATGGCGAGTACATCACTTACCTATCGATTTGCCGACGATATAGTCCTTATGGCAGAATCACTGGAGGATCTAAGCACTATGCTTAGTGACCTCAACAGTGTCTCCCAACGGATAGGTCTTAAGATGAACATGGACAAAAAAAATCATGTTTAACGTCCATGTCACACCTATACCGGTAGTTGTTGGGAGCACTAAGCTCGAATTTGTCGTATGTTTACCTGGGACAAATAGTCCGACTAGGTAAGTCCAACTTCGACCGAGAGGTCAATCGACGGATTCAAATCGGCTGGGCAGCGTTCGGGAAACTACGACACATCTTCTGGTTAGACATACCTCAAAACCTGAAAACGAAATTGTACAACCAGTGCGTGTTGCCAGTGATGACTTACGGATCTGAGACGTGGTCCTTCACTGCTGGCCGTATGAGGTTGCTCAGCGAGCTATGAAGAGGGCTATGCTCGGGGTTTCTCTGTGTGATAAACTTAGAAATGAGGATAACCACAGTAGAACCAGAGTAACCGACATAGCCCAACAGATTAGTAAGCTGAAGTGGCAGTGGGCCGGCCATAAAGCTCGAAGAACCGACAACCGATGGGAAAGAAAGGTTCTCGAGTGGCAGCCTCGTACCGGTAGGCGAAGTATAGGGCAAACCCCCAATAGATGGAGTGAAGACCTGGTAAGACATGCAGGAATTCGATGGATGCAGGTGGCTCAGGACCGTACTTTGCGGCATTCCTTGGGGGAAGCCTATGTTTAGAAGTGGACTTATGAAAAGTTGTAATGATGATTATGATGATTAAAATGAAGCATCATTTAAAATAAAATAATATTTCTTTCATGTCAAGATAAGGAAAAGTGCAAGGGAGAATAAATATTATTCCATCTCGCTTCCTTATAGCCACCAAGGTCTACACTACGTCAGAAGGGGTCGTGACGGAAAAATCTTACACTTTTTCTCACCTAGCCCCCATCCACCAAATTTGTACCGTCCGATATAGAACTTCGTTTCAATAAACATTAAATTATATGTATAAATAATAGTATATAAATAAAAGTATGGTTAATTTTTTTATGGGATAAAGTTGACATAACAGCACACAGTCTATCTAAAGGTAAGTGGATGCTGTGGTCCACTGATCTATCATCAGCTAAGAATCAAAATGCAGATGCGTTTTCACTCCTAAGGACTAAGATGGAATGCCTGGTTATTAGTATAATGGACCTCCGGATCTCTACACACACCATACGAAATATAGCAGCATTATGCTGCTAATTCACGTTGGTATAATGTGTACGGTACTTCCCCGGTCGAGGTGAACCATTCGTGCTGCAATCATAACAATACATCGTGGCTCCATCACGTATAAATATTGTCGATTTTTACTGTCGCTTAAATATTTTTATTCCTCAGGCATGCAGGTTTTCTCGCGTTTCTTTCCTTCATAGTCCAGCGCGTGTTAAATCGGCGTTACGAATTGCATTTCACCCGGGTTGCTTGCTTCTTCTGAAATTTACGGCAAGGGTTTGTCAAAATATTCTATTCCCCCCCCCCCCTCCCCCACTTCACCTACAGGGGCGAGGCTGCTACTTGAGAACTACTTTCTGTCCCATCGATTGTAGGTTCTCCGAACAATATGGCCGTTCCATTGCCACTTCAGCTTACTAATCCATCCGGTTCCCATACTGGATGGTGTGACAACATGGTATGATACGCAGGTAAGTCGATGGATGGATGTAGCTCAGGACCGTGCTTTGTGGAACTCCTTGGGAGAGGTCTCGTTTAGCAGTGGACATTTAAAAGGATGTAATGATGATGATGTTGATGAGTATTAAATCTTAGAGTTTTTTCGTGTAAATTTATTTTTTAAATTCACAAAGATAAGATAATTAAAAATGAATTGTAAATTCCATCACGCAGCCCAACTTTAAAATAATTTATACAAGAGAAACGTAATTACCAACGTAATTCATTAAGTGAAGAGACAAGGACACAGACGCCTTATAATTTTTATGTAAGTACTTAATTACATTTCATCATCCAACTAATACGGTAAGGATAAAAAAACTATATACACAATCAGTGACAAAATTGTCCTAATCGAATGAGCGCCCACTCGAATATTTGGGTTCGCTTTTAAATTGTACATAACTTTGTGAATATATGTATATATATATTTTTTTTATAGGATAAGGGTGACAAACGAGCACACAGTCCTCCTGATGGTAAGTGGTTGCTGCGGCCCATAGACATCTACATCTATCCTCTATTACAAATCAAAATGCAGATGCGTTTTCACCCGTGAGGACTAGGATGGAATGCCTCATTTCCAGTAAAAAGGGCCTCCGGCCACCTGCACTCACCAAGCGAAACGCAGAGGTAAACCTCTACTTCACGCTGGTATTCTATGAGGTCGTGGTACCACCCCGGTTCGAGCCGGCCCATCCGTGCGACAGCAAGAGCTGCCGCCTGGCTCTACCACTGTTAAAAATGTACATCAAAACAGCTTGCGACAGTTTTTAGAGAACTTTTGCATGGGATTGTGTATCTAATGATTAAAAGAAGACATATCCTTTCCTGTCTTGATATTTGGACCTATTGAAACGAAGAAAGTAGTTTATTGATTGTCTTTGGCTCATCTACAGTAGGGATGAAGAGGAAAATTAACTTTAGACAAATTCACACTCAAATTCGTTCTACGCTGGTTTCTAAGATACAGTTTTGACTACCTCGTTGGTCTAGTGCTCATTAATGCCATTTCTGTATGGTCAGCAGGCCTCGGGTTCGAATCCCGGGTGGGGCCAAAATCATTTACTTAGTTTTTCTGTTTAGAAATTCTCAATGCCTCAAAAAGCCCTTAAAGCCCTTGGTCCTGGGCTGATCACCCTCCGGTCGTGTTTGATTACCATCGCATAGAACTATGAAAGTGAGGGAATAGAGAGTGCATCTGTACATGCGTGTACGATGACGATGCATAGATGGCTAGTCCACATTGAGATTAGCCGGCATAATAAATATTCACTCTGGAGCCAAGATCCATTCATTTTTTAAAAGAATTGTGGCAATTTAAGAATTCATTTATTTTTATTTATTTATTTTATTTAAAAAGACGTGGTCGGTTCAACATTGTCATTAATCTCGAGAATCACTCACAGCAGCAAACTCGTGATGGCTGTAATGATGATGATAATGATGTTGATTTATGGTCTTATCATCCTAGAAAAATTATTTAGAACGACCCTTGCCATTTATTGTTATGGACTTGTATCTATGTATGCAAACAAATGCAGTATTCAGTGTATAATAACAATAAAGTTAATGATAGTTGAAAGTCAAAAAGAACATGAAATATATAGACCAGTGGCCCGATAGGTGGCGCTGTGGTCGAATTACTAATATTTTTTTATTTACATTTTAATAACTTTACGGAGTGAATGTATTAAGTAGATTTGTTAGAGAAAAACAGATACACTGATAGGCTACTAGGTGATTTTGAATTTTGCCATGAACACTAATGTTCTTTTTTTTTAATAGAATAGGGTGACAAACGAGCACACAGTCCACCTGATGGTAAGTGGTTCTTAGTAAAGCGAACTACACTTGACGTCCTCCGAATGAGATATAAACGAAAAAATGCTTCTAATAAATATTGTCAATAGATCTTTACTTCTTCTTAATTTTATTGGCTATAACGAAAAGAAATATATTTGTACACCAAACTGTGGTAGAATACACGATACCTCCTGTAAATTTTACTAACACCTAACTAACTGTATTCACAAATAAATAAATGAATTTGAATTTAAAAAAGAATTAGAAATAAAAATTCAATGTTTAACAAAAAGAGGCTAAATTACTAATAGTAGCGACGAAATTACGTTGAAACTTTTGTTCACGTTGTTGTAGGGAATCTAGTACAAGTAATGACGCGACCTTTATCCTTACAAAGAAAATAATGAGATATTCATTCTGAAATATTAAATATTGATAAAGTTTCCAGAGAACCCGTATTTCAAAAGAATTAATCGCATTATAGCTTTCTAGACACGAAGCATTAATTTGACTAAATATTCTATTTAGTTTTAGTTTCTGTGAAAGAATATAATTTTATTTTTTAATTTTATTTTATTTCATGTATGTCTGTGCGGATCAAATTTAGTAATTGATTTTAAACTAACTTTCCGGTGACCTAGAACCTTGACATACAAAAGACCGAGATTTTTTCTGATCGGCTCGATACACTGGCACTGCGTAGGGATGTTGCATCCCTTTGCATTTTCTATCGAATTTACCACCGGGAGTGCTCTGAGGAATTGTTAGGATTAATTCCAGCCGCTCAATTTCACAAACTCACATCGCGTCAAAATTCACGATGCCATTCTCACCATCTGGATGCTTGGCGGTCCGCGACTGTGCGTTTTACTAGGAGTTTTCTTCCTCGCACAACTTCTCTGTGGAATTGTTTACCACCGGCGATTGTTCCGGACCGATACGACTTAGGGATCTTCAAGAAAAGAGCTTACACCTTTCTAAAAGGCCGGCAACGCATCTGCAGTTCCCCTGGTGTTGCAGTTGTTCATGGGCGGCGCTAGTCATTTACCATCAGGTGAGCCGCATGCTCGTTTTCCCCCTCTTCTATAACAAAAAGATAGCTCAGGATCGGATGACAATATAGAAATGTCACTTGTTTCATATGTTTCTACGATAAACACACGAGTTCAATTCGTTTTCATTCCTTTCACGTGTGTTCGACTGTAAATTTTTGTGTATATGTTTCACGATAACCAAGCAAAATTGAAATACAGATGCCTTTTGACTTCCAAGGACTAGAATAGAATAGAATAGAATAATTTTTTATTCAATATTGATTATTACATAATTCTTATTGAAAGTCATTTTTTATTTACCACTGGTTCGGAAAATACTTCTGTCCTGGGAAGAACCAGCAAGAAACCCAGCGGGACTTTTTTTTTCAAACATATTTCACTTAACAATAATTTCATTTATACAATTTTTAAATGATTTTTAATAGAACCAGCATGGTGGCAATCACCTTATTCCCAGGGGTTATTTTCATTCATGTATTCCTTGATATTATAATAACCCTTTTTGTACAGTTTTTCTTTAATAAAACTTTTAAACTTGTTTATTGATAAACTTTGAATATGTTCTGGGATTTTGTTTTAAAAGCGTATACATTGCCCCATAAATGAATTACTGATTCTGTGGAGTCTAGTAACTGGTATTACAAGCTTATGTTTGTTCCTAGTGTTTAAAGAATGCACATCCTTATTCTTATTAAAGCTATTTATGTTTTTATATACATACATTAGATTTTCATAAATATATTGCGATGCCAAAGTTAATATGTTTATTTCTTTAAATTTTTGTCTGAGGGACTCTTTACAATTTAGGTTATAAATCGCCCGAACGGCTCTCTTTTGCAAAACAAATATAGCTTCAATATCAGTCGCATTACCCCATAGCAAAATTCCATAAGACATTACGCTATGAAAGTAACTAAAATACACTAATCTAGCTGTCTCAACATCTGTGAGACTTCTAATCTTTCTTACAGCATATGCTGCAGAACTAACTCTGCTTGCTAATTTAGATATATGGGGGCCCCATTGAAGTTTCGCGTCAATAGTAATACCGAGAAAAACAGTGGTATCCACAAGACTCAACTCCTCCCCATTTAATAGCACATTGGTATTCGAATGTTTTACATTAGGTATTGTAAATTTAATACACTTTGTCTTATTGCCGTTCAAGAGCATATTGTTGGCGTTAAACCAATGTACTAATTTCGATAGAGCATTATTTACATCGTCATAATTAATTAACTGCCGTTTGAGTTTGAAAATTAAAGAGGTATCGTAAGCAAATAATACTATATCGTGATTGTCCCCTACAAGATAAGGTAAGTCATTAATATAGATTAAAAACAGGAATGGGCCAAGAATCGAGCCCTGAGGAACGCCCATTGATACTACCGATCCGGAGGAACCTTTACCATTTATCACGACTTTTTGAGTTCTGTTACTTAAATATGAAGTAATAAGTCTAAGCGCCAAATTTTTTACACCGTAATGTTGTAGTTTCCTGATTAATGTTTCATGATGAACACAATCGAAAGCCTTGGAAAGATCACAGAAAACACCTAAGGCATCCTGTGAATTCTCCCAGGCATTAAAAATATATTTCATAAGCTCAACGCCAGCATCAGACGTCGAGCGACCCCTTGTAAATCCAAATTGGTTTTTATGAAGTAATTTATTTGTATTAAAAAAAATTAACAATTGATCCAAAATAATTTTTTCAAAAATTTTACTAAGAGTTGGTAGTACAGAAATAGGTCTAAAATTAGCGGGGTCCAATGTACTACCAGATTTAAATAAAGGTATTACTTTACTATACTTCATTAAATCAGGAAACACACCAGAATCGATACAAGTATTAAAAATAATAGCAAGATGAGGTGCAATTAAATCTATTATGGACGCAATAACTGTCACGGAAATCCCCCACAAAATTTCGGTTTTCTTTACATCAATGGTTTTGAAGTATTTTACAATATCTTGCGGTAATACTTTTTCAAATCTAAATTCTTTTAAACAGATATTAACATTCTGTTTGAGTAATGACTCGGCGACAGTTGGAGAAGAATTCAAAGACTCTGTTGTCAAAATAGGAATATCAGTGAAATATTTCTCAAACACCGCTGCGACTTCTTGATTTGATTTAGACAATTCATTGTTAATTTTTAATTGATAGTTTGAGTTACGAGGTTTTTCATTACCGGTTTCGCTGTTAATTATACTCCACGTCATTTTAATTTTATTCTTAGCCGTCTTAATTTTGTTCTCAACACATGCCATTTCTACAGTACGCTCAACAGAGAGGCTCACAATGTCTTTACGTTCTTTACATGATAAGGATTTATTAGCTAATATTAAGGAGCCACCACGTAATTTAGTATCTCTATTGAACGAACTGACCACCTGGTGATTACTGAAATTAAATATGGAGTTGTAACTTTTTAACCAATGTTCAGTAATACATAAAATATGAATAAGGTTACTATTTAAAAATAATTCAATTTCTAGTTCTTTGCCTAACATACCTTGTATATTTTGATGCACCAGGGTTAATACAGTTTTTATTATTGCTATTTTGTGAAATTACACAATGAAGTATAGTTGAATTGTATTCTAAGGTATTTAAGTTATCTTTGCTAGAGATTACCTCTATTGTCTTATTATCTAATTTAAATTACTTGGAACTAATTCCAAATCATTTATGAAATTATTTTTCTGCTCAATAAAAGCAGGTGTTAAGGTAGCCAATAATTTGGCTGGGTTAAAATATAAATAATGAGATAGCGTATTTGCTACCAGTCTCAAACTATACTTTGATAGGTGATACCTATCTTTTGTCAAAAACTTCTTAATTAAATTATTAATATCCACTAAATGAAATTTATCATTATTATTCTTACAATTAAATGTCAAATTTAAGTTATTATTACATGTCAAATTATGCATCATTAAATTTAAATTATATCTTAGTTTATTTTCCTGTGGCCACCCCTCTATGTAAGGCAATGTAAACAAGATAACTTTAACCACATTTATGTTATTGAGATATTCAATATATTTTAATAATTACTAAGATGGAAAGCCTTGTTTCCAGTAATAAGGCTATTCAGTTTTCTACATTCCATACGAAACAAAGCAGCATTAAACAGCAACTTTACGCTGCCATTCTGTGAGAGTGCGGTTTCACCCTGGTCGAGTCGAACCATTTGTGCTAAAACTGATTAAATTATTATTTCTTTAACTAATAGACAACATACGTCAAGGTTAGTTCTTTCTAATTTAGGAGAAAATACTCCACCCGGATGGAAAAATAAGTATGTTTTTTAAACTAACTAGTTGGACGTCATTCTCGTTGTTCTTTACTAGCTTCCGAAGTCGGTGCTAAATCATAGTGTATCAAAAAATTAAAGCCCTTTTAAATTACAATTATATTTTAAACATGTTTATTTTCTTGTAGTAAATTTTTACATTTTTTAATATTTATTTATTTTTAATTAATCACACATAAAGCCATGAATCATATTTTATGAAATTCGTTTCCATTAAGTACTTCTTATGATAGATGAATTTAGAAATCAAGAAATCTTTCAAAGTAAAGCAAGAAAGCTTAAGTAACAGCATCGCGGACAAAGGACGTTTCTAAAATTTTTAGTAGCCAAGGTAATGAGCGTCTTGATTATTGCAAATTTTTCTTTTACCACGTCGTCGCAAGCTGAATCGAATTGAAATTATTGCAGTCTTTATTCTGAAGAAAATATCTGCTTAAAGAAATTACCCTGAAGAAACCAACTGGGACCGACTTACTTTTCTACCGACTTCAAAAAGGATGAGGTACTCAATTCGACTGTATGTTTTTTTTTATATGTGTTACCTCATAACTTTTTTCTGGATAAAACGATTTCGATGATTCTATTTTTATTTGAAAGCTGGTGCATCTGGTATGGTCCCATATAAAGTTGATCAAGGTATGACTAACAGTTTTTGAGTTATTATTAATAGTTTATATTGAAGTCAGTTGTACACAATTTATAATTTCTAATTATTATTTATATAATTTTGAATGCTAGTTTTTAATTCTACGTCAACCCGTTAAAAAAGACATGGACAATTTTTTTAAGAATAAGTTTAAAAAATAAGCACACAGACCACCTGATGCTAAGTGGATAGTGTTGGTGGCGTTTCCACCTGATGCCAAATAGAAATACTACTCCCCGTTATCACTAAAAAGAGTACCCGGTACACTCACCAGACGAATCACATTATCACTATGCTGCTATTTTGCACCGATATGCTGTGAGAGCTAGGTTTTTGAGTGAAGCCGACCCATTCTTACTGGAGCCATAATATGGCTGAAGCATAACCACCACCTAGCTTGTAAGAATAGGGATAGTAGTGAAACACTAAGCTTGAATAGTAAAAAAAGGAAGGATTATTTGAAATAGAGGTATTTGGCAAGCGGTTGCGATTTCAGTATATTATTATCGTGTTATTAGTTGTTATCATATATGTTTTATTTATAATATGGAATAATTGTAGTGTAGTGGCGGTTAAGATTATCCACAACCCCATATCTTCCCGTGGGTGTCGTAAAAGGCGACAAAGGGAAACAGGCAGTAGATGGATAGTAACATCTTCCTGATAACAGAAAATTATAATAAAAAACTGCGGTTGCCAACCCGCTCGCCAAGCGTGGCAACTATAACAAATCCCCCAATGATGAGAGCAACAAAGAGATGGCCCTCAGTTCCCGGCGGCCCCGCTTTTCCTAGCTACGGTGGCGACCATGGTAATGGTGGGGCAGGGGGTGCTAAGAATCTCTGGTGGAGGTTCGGTTGCCACCTAAAACGACTCGACCTGGCAACATACAACGCACGCACTCTGAGGACTGACGAGAAGATCATGGAGCTGGAAGAAGAGATAGACAAGTAACTTTGGCATATTATAGGATTATCCGAGATCCGAAGGGGAGGACACGGTAATTCTCGAATCCGGCAACTTGTTCTATCACCGGGAGGGTGACCAGCTGTCCCAGGGAGGTGTCGGATTTATCGTCCACAAGTCTCTCGTTAACAACGTTGTAAAAATTGAGTGTGTGTCGACGAGAGTTGCGTACCTTATACTCAGAATCATCAAATGGTATTCGCTGAAGGTCATACAGGTTTACGCACAAACCTCGACACACCCCGATCAGGAGGTAGAGGAAATGTATGAGGATATCTCTAGAGCCAAGCATTCCTCGAAATCCCACTTTACGGTGTTAATGGGAGACTTCAATACAAAACTAGGCACAAAAGAGAACGGTGAGCTGCAAGAAGGCAAATTTGGAAAAACCATTTGTGTTAGACCATATGCCAAAGCAAAGTCATAGACAGATCTACCCGCATGATCGGTTAAACGAGAATCAAGCCATTCAGCGTGGTAGGCGTTGAAATCACCGAGTATCACGATCTCTGCGGATGGGACCTGTTGTAGCACGGAGTCTGCAGCCATTTGGACGTGGTCGATGAGTCGGTATGTGTCGGCATTACCGGTATGGGACCTGTAGAGGCATCCGTAGACGTGGGAATGGTCGTCGCTATCTACGCGCAGCCATAGGATGGACAGGTCCGTACCTTCAAGACTGCCGAGGTGTCGAAAACAGATGTCCTCTCTGACATACACGCAAACTCCAGCCCGGGGCACAAACGAGTGTTCTAATTTGTACCCCGGGTAGGAGAGATACGAAGTATCAGCCGGAGAGGACACCTGTGTCTCGGTTAGAAAGAGCAAGGCCGGCTTAGCTATCTCCAGATGGTAGTGGACGGCGTTAAGGTTTGAATGAAGTCCCCTGATATTGCAGAAATCCACGGTAAGGTTGCCTTTATCTTGCTCTGCTTGCCCTGAGCATGTTTCCTCTTGAGCGGAATTTTGCCCCCCCCCCACCTCACGCCCAGGAGTGGAGTAGTTTGGTCGTGGATGCTCAGCGAGGGATTCTCCAGGGGTGCTGGTTCGTCCTGTCCTGTCACACCTATACCGGTAGTTGTTAGGAGCACTAACCTCGAATTTGTCGTATGTTTGGGAAAAATAGTCCTGTCCTGGGACAAATAGTCCGACTAGGTAATTCCAACTTTGACCGAGAGGTCAATTGACGGATTCAAATCGGCTGGGCAGCGTTCGGAAAACTACGGCACATCTTCTCGTTAGACATACCTAAAAACCTGAAAACGAAATTGTACAACCAGTGCGTGTTGCCAGTGGTGACTTACGGATCTGAGACGTGGTTCTTCACTGCTGGCCGTATCAGGAAGCTCAAGGTTGCTCAGCGAGCTATGGAGAGGGCTATTCTCGGGGTTTCTCTGCGTGATAAACATAGAAATGAGGATATCCGCAGTAGAACCAGAGTAACCGACATAGCCCAACGGATTAGTAAGCTGAAGTGGCAGTGGGCCGGCTATATAGCTCGAAGAACCGACAACCGATGGGGAAGAAAGGTTCTCGAGTGGCAGCCTCGTACCGGGAGGCGAAGTGTATGGCGACCCCCCACTAGATGGAGTGACGACCTGGTAAGACATGCAGGAAGTCGATGGACGCAGGCGGCTCAGGACCGTTTGTGGCATTCCTTTGGGGAAGCCTATATTCAGAAGTGGACTTCTGAAAGGTAGTAATGATGATTTTGATGATTAAAATAACGCATCATTTAAAACAAAATAATATTTCTTTCATGGCAAGATAAGGAAAAGTGCAAGGGAGATTATATATTATTCCATCTCGCTTCCTTATAGCCACCAAGGTCTACACTACGTCAGAAGGGGTCGTGACGGAAAAATCTTACTTTTTCTCGCCTAGTCCCGATCCGCCAAATTCGTACCGTCCGAATAAGGATATGGTTAATTTTTTATGGAATAAAGTTGACATAACAGCACACAGTCTACCTAAAGGTTAGTGGATGCTGTGGCCCTCTGATCTATCATCAGTTAAGAATCAAAATGCGGATGTCTTTTCACTCCTAAGGACTAAGATAGAAAGCCTGGTTATTAGTAAAATGGGCCTCTGGATCTCTACACACACCATACGAAACATAGCAGCATTAAGCTGCTAATTCACGTTGGTATAATGTGTACGGTACTTCCCCGGTCGAGGTGAACCATTCTTGCTGCAATCGTAACAATACAGCGTGGCTCCATCACGTATAAATATTGTCGATTTTTACTGTCCCTTAAATATTTTTATTCCTCAGACATGCAGGTTTTCGCGCGATTTTTTCCTTCATAGTCCAGCGCGTGTTAAATCGGCGTTCCGAATTGCATTTCACCCGGGTTGCTTGCTTCTTCTGAAATTTACGGCGAGGGTTTGTCTAAATATTATATATTAAAAATGAATTGTAAATTCCATCACGCAGCCCAACTTTAAAATAATTTATACAAGAGAAACGTAATTACCAACGTAATTCATTAAGTGAAGAGACAAGGACACAGACGCCTTATAATTTTTATGTAAGTACTTAATTACATTTCATCATCCAACTAATACGGTAAGGATTTTCTATCACTAATAAAAAAACTATATACACAATCAGTGACAAAAATGTCCTAATCGAATGAGCGCCCACTCGAATATTTGGGTTCGCTTTTAATTTGTACATAACTTTGTGAATATATGTATAGTTGGCGACAGTTTTTAGACAACTTTTGCATGGGATTGTGTATCTAATGATTAGAAGAAGAAATATCCTTTCCTGTCTTAATATTTGGACCTATTGAAACGAAAAAAGTAGGTTATTGATTGTCTTAGGCTCATCTACAGTAGGGATGAAGATGAAAATTCGTTCTACGCTGGTTTCTAAGATACAGTTTTGACTACCTCGTTGGTCTAGTGCTCATTAATGCCATTTCTGTATGGTCAGCAGGCCTCGGGTCCGAATTCCAGTTGGGGCCAAAATCATTTACTGAGTTTTTCTGTTTAGAAATTTTCAATGCCTCAAAAAGCCCTTAAAGCCCTTGGTCCTGGGCTGATCTCCCTCCGGTCGTGTTTGATTACCATCGCATCGAACTATGAAAGTGAGGGAATAGAGAGTGCATCTGTACATGCGTGTACGAAGACGATACATAGATGGCTAGTCCACATTGAGATTAGCCGGCATAATAAATATTCACTCTGGAGCCAAGATCCATTCATTTTTTAAAAGAATTGTGGCAATTTAAGAATTCATTTATTATTATTTATTTATTTTATTTAAAAAGACGTGGTCGGTTCAACATTGTCATTAATCTCGAGAACCACTCACAGGAGCAAACTCGTGATGGCCGTAATGATGATGATGATGATGTTGATTTATGGTCTTATCATCCTAGAAAAATTATTCAGAACGACCCTTGCCATTTATTGTTATGGACTTGTATCTATGTATGCAAACAAATGCAGTATTCAGTGTATAATAACAATAAAGTTAATGATAGTTGAAAGTCAAAAAGAACATGAAATATATAGACCGGTGGCCCGATAGGTGGCGCTGTGGTCGAAGACGCGACCTTTATCCTTACAAATAAAATAATGAGATATTAATTTTGAAATATTAAATATTGATAAAGTTTCCAGAGAACCCGTATTTCAAAAGAATTAATCGCATTATAGCTGTCTAGACATGAAGCATTAATTTGACTAAATATTCTCTCTTATTTAGTTTTAGTTTCTGTGAAAGAATATAACTTTATTTTTAATTTTATTTTATTTCATGTATGTCTGTGCGGATCAAATTTAGTATTTGATTTTAAACTAACTTTCCGGTGACCTAGAGCCTTGACATACAAAAGACCGAGGGTTTTCTGATCGTCTCGATACACTGGCACTGCGTAGGGATGTTGCATCCCTTTGCATTTTCTATCGAATTTACCACCGGGAGTGCTCTGAGGAATTGTTAGGATTAATTCCAGCCGCTCAATTTCACAAACTCACATCGCGTCAAAATTCACGATGCCATTCTCACCATCTGGATGCTTGGCGGTCCGCGACTGTACGTTTTACTAGGAGGGTTCTTCCTCGCACAACTTCTCTGTGGATTTGTTTACCACCGGCGATTGTTCCGGACCGATACGACTTAGGGATCTTCAAGAAAAGAGCTTACACCTTTTTAAAAGGCCGGCAACGCATCTGCAATTCTCCTGGTGTTGCGGTTGTTCATGGGCGGCGGTAGTCACTTACCATCAGGTGAGCCGCATGCTCGTTTGCCCCCTCTTCTATAACAAAAAGATAGCTCAGGATCGGATGACAATATAGGAATGTCACTTGTTTCATATGTTTCTACGATAAAGACACGAGTTGAATTCGTTTTCATTCCTTTCACGTGTGTTCGACTGTAAATTTTTGTGTATATGTTTCACGATAACCAAGCAAAATTAAAATACAGATGCCTTTTGACTACCAAGGACTAAGATGGAAAGCCTTGTTTCCAGTAATAAGGCTATTCAGTTTTCTACATTCCATACGAAACAAAGCAGCATTAAACAGCAACTTTACGCTGCCATTCTGTGAGAGTGCGGTTTCACCCTTGTCGAGTCGAACCATTTGTGCTAAAACTGAATAAATTATTCTTTCTTTAACTAATAGACAACATACGTCAAGGTTAGTTCTTTCAAGAAAAATAAGTATGTTTTTTAAAGTAACTATTTGGACGTCATTCTCGTTGTTCTTTACTAGCTTCCGAAGTCGGTGCTAAATCATAGTGTATCAAAAAATTAAAGCCCTTTTAAATAACAATTATATTTTAAATATGTTTATTTTCTTGTAGTCAATTTTTACATTTTTTAATATTTATTTATTTTTAATTTATCACACATAAAGCCATGAACCATATTTTATGAAATTCGTTTCCATTAAGTACTTCTTGTGATAGATGAATTTAGAAATCAAGAAATCTTTCAAAGTAAAGCGAGAAATCTTAAGTAACAGCATCGCGGACAAAGGACGTTTCTAAAATTTTTAGTAGCCAAGGTAATGAGCGTCTTGAACATTGCAAATTTTTCTTTTATCACGTCGTCGCAAGCTGAATCGAATTGAAATTTGCAGTCTTTATTCTGAAGAAAATATCTGCTTAAAGAAATTACCCTGAGGAAACCAACTGGGACCGACTTACTTTTCTACCGACTTCAAAAAGGATGAGGTACTCAATTCGACTGTATGTTTTTTGTTTTTTTTTATATGTTATCTCATAACTTTTTTCTGGATAAACCGATATCAATTATTCTTTTTTTAATTGAAAGCTGGTGCATCTCATATGGTCCCATATATGATATGATATGATTGATATGACTAATAGTTTTTACACATGTACACAATTTATAATTACTAATTATTATTTATATAATTTTTGAATGCTAGTTTTTAATTCTAAGTCAACCCGTTAAAGAAGACATGTACAATTTTATAAAGAATAACTTTAAAAAATAAGCACACAGACCACATGACGCTAAGTGGATGGTGTTGGTGGCGTTGCCACCTGATGCCAAATAGAAATACTACTCCCCGTTATCACTAAAAAGAGTACCCGGTACACTCACCGGACGAATCACATCATCACTATGCTGCTATTTTGCACCGATATGCTGTGAGAGCTAAGTTCTTGAGTGAAGCCGACCCATTCTTACTGAAGCCATAATATAGCTGAAGCATAACCACCACCTAGCTTGTAAGAATAGGGATAGTAGTGAAACACTAAGCTTGAATAGTAAAAAAAGGAAGGATTTTTTGAAATAGAGGTATTTGACAAGGGGGTTGCGATTTCAGTATATTATTATCGTGTAAATAGTTGTTATCATATATGTTTTATTTATAATATGGAATAATTGTAGTGTAGTGGCGGTTAAGAATATCCACTACCCCATATCTTCCCGTGGGTGTCGTAAAAGGCGACAAAGAGAAACAGGCAGTAGATGGGCAGCAACATCTTCCTGATAACAGAAAATTATAATAAAAAAACTGCGGTTGCCAACCCGCTCGCCAAGGGTGGCAATTATAGCAAATACCCCCCAATGATGAGAGCAACAAAGAGATGGCCCTCAGTCCCCGGTGGCCCCGCTATTCCTAGCTACGGTGGCGACCATGGTAACGGCGGGGCAGGGGGTGCTAAGAATCTCCGATGGAGGTTCAGTTGCCACCTAATACGACTCGAACTGGCAACATACAACGCACGCACTTTGAGGACTCACGAGAAGATCGTGGAGATGGAAGAAGAGATAGACAAGTTACGCTGGCATATTATAGGATCATCCGAGGTCCGAAGGGGAGGACGTGGTAATTTTCGAATCCGACAAGTTGTTCTATCACCGGGAGGGCGACCATCTGTCCCAAGGAGGTATCAGATTTATCGTCCTCAAGTCTCTCGTTACCAACGTTGTAAAGATTGAGCGTGTGTCGACTAGGGTTGCGTACCTTATATTCAGAATCACCAAACGGTATTCGCTGAATGTCATACAGGTTTACGCACAAACCTCGACACACTCCGATCAGGAGGTGGAGGAATTGTATGAGGATGTCTCTAAAGCCAAGCATTCCTCGAAATCCCACTTTACGGTGTTAATGGGAGACTTCAATACAAAACTAGGCACAAAAGAGAACGGTGAGCTGAAAGAAGGGAAATTCGGAATAGGGCAAAAAAGAGAGAAAGCGAGAAAGAGGGACTCTATATTATGAAATCTTTCTTCCAGAAGCGGCCTCACAGGAAGTGGACCTGGTCGAGCTCCGACGGTTCGACAAAAAATGAGATTGACTTCATTATGACGACCAGATGTCAACTGTTCAGTGATGTCCCCGTGATCGCGAGGGTGAAAACTGGTAGCGATCACCGAATAGTTAGAGGCACACTAAACCTAAACGTGAAGTTGGAGAGGTCTCGTCTAATGAAGTCAACGCTCCGTCCCCCTCGTGCTCTGTTCCAAAGTCCCGAAACCTTTCAGCTCGAGTTACAAAGTCGTTTTCAGTGCCTAGAAGACTGCAATGAAGTGGACGACATGAATGACAAGCTCGTGTAAACTGTCCATGCGGTCGGAGCTAAGTTCTGCAAGACCTGCCGCAGAAGAACACAAAAACTATCCGATCACACTCTTAATCTCATGGCTGTTAGACGGCAGATGAAGCTACATTCTTCAACAGATTTGACAGCATACAGGCAACTGAACAGACATATCTCTAAATGCATGCGGCGGGACTTACGTAACTTAAAATACAGCTTGTATTGAAGAAGCGATCGAGCGGAACCTAGGCTCCAAAGTCTTCGCCAGAGATCTGTCTGCCAGAAAGAGCCCACTGTCAAGGCTAAAGACCGAGTGTGGCAGCATCGTTTCCGGGACACCTGAGATTTTGAGTGAGATTGAGAGGTTCTATGGACATCTGTACACGTCATTGTTGGAGCCACATGCAAGTGTGAGTAAAGATCCAAGAGCGAGTCTTATCCGACACTATGCCGGAGATATCCCGGACATCAGTCTGAGCGAGATTCGAATGGTTCTCCAGCATCTTAAAAATGGCAAGGCCCCAGGCGAGGATGGAATTATAGGGGAGTTTTTGAAAGCGGGTGGAAAACCGGTACTTGAAGTCCTTCAGAAGCTCTTTTATTCCGTCTTCCATGGTGGCAATACTCCGGAGGCGTGGAGCAGATGTGCGGTGGTTTTGTTATTCAAGAAAGGCGACAACACTCTCTTGAAGAACTACAGACCGATTTCCCTTTTGAGCCGCGTCCACGTGCTGTTTTCGAGAGCCATTAAGAATCGTCTCGCACGCAGACTTAACGACTTCCAGCCTCCCGAATAAGCCGGTTTCCGAAAAGGCTTTAGTACCATAGACTACATACACACCGTTCGACAAATTATACAGAATACAGAGGAATATAATCTGCTATGTAAAACTATGAGAAATTCTTTGATTCCGTCGTAATTTGGGCGGTGCTGCAGTCCCTTCAGCGGTGCCAAGTTGACTGTCGGTATATCGAATTACTGAAGTATTTGTACAATAGATCTACAATGGTTATCCGAGTACAGAATCAGAGTATGAAACCTATCCAACTGCAGAGATATGTAAGACAGGGTGACGTTATATCCCCGAAACTCTTCACTACTGCATTGGAAGACGTTTTCAAGCTATTGGACTGGAAAAGATGCGGTATTAACATCAATGGCGAATACATCACTCACCTTCGATTTGCCGACGATATAGTCCTTATGTCAGAATCGCTGGAGGACCTAAGCACTATGCTCAATGACCTCAATAGTGTGTCCCAACGGATAAATCTTAAGATGAACATGGACAAAACAAAAATCATGTTTAACGTCCATGTCACACCTATGCCGGTAATTGTTGGGAGCACTAAGCTCGAAGTTGTTAACGAGTATGTTTACCTGGGACAAATAGTCCCACTAAGTAAGTCTAACTTTGACCAAGAGGCCAATCGACGGATTCAACTCGGCTGGGCAGCGATCGGGAAACTACGACACATCTTCTCGTTTGACATACCTCAAAACCTGAAAACGAAATTATACAACTAGTGCATGTTGCCAGTGATGACTTACGGATCTGAGACGTAGTCCTTCACTGCTGGCCGTATGAGGAAGCTCAAGGTCACTCAGCGAGCTATGGAGAGGTCTATTATCGGGGTGTCTCTGCGTGATAAACTCAGAAATGAGGATATCCGCTGTAGAACCAGAGTAACCGACATAGCCCAACGGATTAGTAAGCTGAAGTGGCAGTGGTCCGGCCATATAGCTCGAAGAACTGACAACCGATGGGGAGGAAAGGTTCTTGAGTGGCAGCCTCGTACCGGTAAGCGAAGTGTAGGGCGACCCCCTCCCCCCACTAGATGGATTGACGACCTGGTGAGACATGCAGGTAGTATGCAGGTGGCTCAGGACCGTGCTTAGTGGCATTCCTTGGGGAGGCCTATGTTCAGCAGTGGACTTGTGAAGGGCTGTAATGATGATGATGATGATAATATGGAATAATTTATCTTTGCCAATAACGATGACTGTGTTTCCTCGCTGATTGCCTATATTTAGCCTATGACCAAAAAAATTACGAGTTTTCTTATCACAAGCATGACATGCGAGATAAACATGAGATCAAAAATAATACGAAATAGGAACTATCCTAATTCACACTAACAACAAATCGAAGATTAATATAGTTTTATAAAATAAAGTTTGAATCTAAGCCATGCTTTCGTGCTTCTGCACAAGCAGACCTAAACATGGCTTCACAATCACCGACAGATGAGTCAGTATTAATCTCTCGATTGCAAATGTGGCACAAAAACTGATCCTCATCTTCCACAGGTATATGAAGTCTCTGATATGACAGAATACAATTTATATGAAACCGTTTTTAAACTGGTTTCATTCAATAACCCCTACGTTTAATGAGATTGGAACAAACATCACATAAAACTCATTGTTTATTAACCTCGTATGTATTTTATTTACATATATCTTTCTTTATATTCATTTTACTTTTATATCACTTTTTTCTTGATTTTCTTCTACTGTTTTTTTTTCCTTCTTCTTTTCTTCTCGTAGTCTCCTTCTTTCCTCTTTTGCAGCTTCTTTATCGTCCTTTTTTAACTGTTTTGTTTTTATTTTTTCCATTTATTGGTCTGACGTGAAAGCAAATGACAGTCCTTTTTATTTGTCGCTCTTCCTTGGTGTTTAGGTGATACTGGTAAGTTTTTATTCCAAGTATTCAGTTAGAGACACATTGGAAATTATGGAAACCGTCGAATATGTGATATGTTTTGACGTGCTAGGTTGCGGAGTGGGTCTACATTCTATTAAAATTATTTCTAAGTGTCTGCTTACTGTACACTTCCTTCTTTTCATCTGTCTTTCTTCGGTTTTATCTATTAATTCACCTGTAAATTCATCAAGAATCGTCCTAGTGTTTTTGCCATCTTCTATAATATCAGTCACGTAATTGTCTTCATCTATCATAGTCGTTTGATCAAAAGGACCGTGACCGTTTTGACTTTTGACTTCTATAATTTATTATTGTTTTCCGATGCAACCTCGAATCTTTACCATAAATTTTGAATTGTAATAAAGTTATCTGACTGTAAAATGGACGAGACTGTTCGATAGTTTTCAACAATTGATTCACACATTCATACTCATAAAAAATTAACTTATCTTCACGCACAATCCTGACGGGGGTAGCCAGAGAGAACAGATCGCCAAGTGTCACGATCCTTACCATACGTCTTTCGCTTCTTTCAGATTCATTATCTTCTTCATACATGCACGTCTAGGTATCCGAGTACTCTTGACCCTCCCCTCTTCGAGCAGTTTGCTCACATGGTCTTCGAAAGTTAGTCTCGGTCTACCTCGACACCTTTTAATATTAACTTTCGCGCTATATATTTTCTTCACCATTCGGTCTTCACTCATTCGCTCAACGTGCCCAAACCATCGAAGCACGCCCTTATCAATTTTTGTGATAAGGTCATCTTTCAAACCTGCCATATTACGAATCTCTTCGTTTCGCTTTCGGTCGGCCATGGTATCGCCGCACATTTTACGAAGAGATCGCATCTCCACTGCATTCAACTTGCTTTTATGCTTCTTCTGGCATACCCAGGTTTCGCTGCCATATAAGAAAGTGATGTATCATCGGGTTGGTTTTCTCTTTTAATGCACTTACTAAAATTGACATGATTTGGGTCCAATAGCCCACAAAGTATCTCTTCAAAGCTTAAAACTTCTTATAGAAGCAGATTAGGTAGAGGAGAGTAAGAAGAATGCCTTTAGATATGTGTGGGTATTATGTTCAATTAAGTTAAATAATTCTTCATTCAGTCTTATTATTCAACAAAAACATTTTACGAATTGTGATCCAAAGTAATTAACCTTAATGGGCAAACGCCTTTTAAATAAAAAATGTAAATAAGAAATGTCCAAATAAGTTTAGCTAACAAAATTAAGATACCTACGCGCGATTTTTATCAAGATGGCGCGCGCTTAACTTTCCATTTGATGGATTAAAAGAGTAATTTTTAACATTTTTTCGTCATTATAATATCTTATGACAAACAATATTTACCTAATAAATAATTAAGGAAATATGATATAAAAGACTAGTAGCTCATATGTGGGTTTGATAGAGTATCATTAAGCAAAGTGTAGGTCGGTCACCTACTAGATATTTTTAACTTCTTATTTTGGACGATGCTTTCCATCTACATATTTTATAAGAGAAGATAAACGAGCATGTGACTTACCTGGCTCTCTTTGAACAACTTTATAACTCATTAAGTTATATCGGCCAGGAGAAATCCCTGGCGTCAGGAAAATTACATTAATACTTATGATAGTAATGTCAACTCTACTCGTGCTCAATTCCTGATGGTTAGTGGAAGTTTTTAAACGCCTATTTTTATATGTTTATTTTCAAATAAGATTCAAAATTGAGATTCATGTCATCCCTGAGGACAAAGAATCAGTTTCGTCACTAGTCATACGAAATATAACAGGGTTATGCTGCTATTTGACGCTGGTATCCGCCGTGGAGTAGTGGCGTTAGAGAATCGTAAATCATTCCTATACCATCCCGTGAGGGTTGTTATAGGTGAGTGAGAGGTAAATAAAGTGCTCAAAGAAATTTCTCATCACGAGGACTCATTATAAAACTAAAATAATTGGATAATTCTCTTACATGATTTAAAAGAAAAACAAACATAAAGAGATAAGAATAAAACAGAAAAAGTAAAATATGACAAAGACTCATCACTAGAATAAGTTTATAACTAAATAAAGATAAGATAAACTAAAATAATCGCATAGTTCTCTTACATGCTTATTAAAAATTAACATAAAGATATGAAATTTAAACAAAATATTTAAAATATTACAAAGGCGTATCATAAGTTTTCATCTCTGCAAAGAGAGGACGTCTCACTGGCCCATGCCGCAAAGGAGAAAGCCGATCTGTTTAGCTTTCTTTTTGCGTCCAACTCGACTCTAGGTGACGGGGGGAACACACCGCCAACCATCCCGCGATGTGAGTGCTCCATGCCGGATGTGCGATTTACACAGCGCTCGGTTCGCAAAGCACTCTTCTCCCTGGACGTCAGCAAGTCGATTGGGCCCGATGGAGTCTCTCCCATTGTGCTGAAGACGTGTGCTCCGGAGTTGGCACCGGTTTTAACGCGTCTTTTCCGGTTCTCCTACTCCCAAGGCGTAGTCCAGAAGTCATGGAAGACAGCTTTGGTCTACCCGATCCCTAAAAAAGGCGACCGCTCAGACCCGTCCAACTACAGGCCTATCGCCATCACCTCCTTGTTCTCCAAAATAATGGAAACCATTATAAAATGCCAGCTCATGAGATACCTTGAGGATCACCAGCTGATTAGTGACCGCCAGTGCGGTTTTCGTCGGGGTCGATCAGCTGGTGATCTTCTAGTCTACTTAACTCATAGATGGGCGGAGGCAAAAGAGTCCAAGGGGGAGGCATTGGCCATTAATTTGGACATAGCGAAGGCCTTCGATCGGGTCTGGCACAAAGCGCTTCTTTCAAAGGTTCCTTCCTATGGGCTTCCCGAGAAATTGTGCAAATAGATCACCAGTTTCCTTGCTGATCGGAGCATCAAGGTCGTAGTAGACGGTGCATGCTCTGATTTCAAGCCTATCAACGCTGGTGTTCCACAATGCTGCGTGCAATCACCAACGCTGTTTCTCCTGCATATCAATGATATGTTGCTAACTGGTAGCATTCATTGCTATGCAGACGGCAGCACTGGTGATGCCTTATATACCGGCCGTGCCAATATTTCTCGGGAAAACGTCGCCGAATACCGGGACAAAGTTGTGCCTGAAGTCGAGTCTTAGCTCAACAAAGTCTCGGTTTGGGGCCGACTAAATCTGGTCCAGTTCAATCCCCAGAAGACACAAGTTTGCGCGTTTACCGCTAAAATGAACCCCTTTGTCGTATCTCCTCAGTTTCAAGGCACTCCTCTTGCTGCCTCAGCCAGTATCGGAATCCTTGGCATCGACATATCGAATAGTATGCAGTTTCGTGGTCATTTGAAAGGAAAGGCCAAATTGGCCTCTAAAAAGCTTGGCGTGCTCAGCAGAGCGAGACAGTATTTCATGCCGGCACATCGCTTGCAACTTTACAAAGCACAAGTTTGCCCGAGATGGAATACTGTTCTTATCTCTGGGCCGGGGCAACTAGTGCCAGCTCCTTCCACTTGACCGTATCCAGCGCAGAGCGGTTCGAAACGTCGACGACCGAGTTCTTTCTGATCGGCTCGATACACTGGCACTGCGTAGAGATGTTGCATCTCTTTGTGTATTTTATCACATCTATCACGGGGAGTGCTCTCAGGAATTGTTCGGACTATTTTCAGCCGCTCAATTTCAATATCGCACATCGCGACAAAACTCGCGTTACCATCCATACCATCTGGATGATTGGCGGTCCACCACTGTGCGATTTAGACGAAGTTTTCTCCCTCGCACAACTTTCTTGTGGGATCAATTACCACCAGCGAATTTTCCGGACCGATACGACTTAGGAACCTTCAAGAAAGGAGCTTACACCTTTCTAAAAGGCCGGCAACGCATCTGCAATTCCCCTGGTGTTGCGGTTGTTCATGGGTGGCGGTAGTCACTTACCATCAGGTGAGCCGCATGCTCGTTTGCCCCCTATTCTATATAAAAAAAGTTATCTTTGCCTTTTAATTTATAATTAATAACTATGACAACAAATGAGGCTTCTCGTGTAATCGAGTGTTATTCCCTGACCCACTACGGCTCCATATTAAAATAAACTAACGTAGAAAGACTTAATTTAAAAACATTACTCTCATGATATATTCTAGGTAATATAAGTTTTCATATTTCTTACTTAGCCAAGAAGTTGTTAAAAATATAATATCATCATTACCATCATTACAGAAAGTCCACTGCTGAACATTCCCTAAGGAATGCCTCGAAGCATGATCCTGAGACACCTGCATGAATTGACTTGCTGGACGTCTTACCAGGTCGAAGTCGTCACTTCATCTAGTGAGGACCACGCTGCACTTCGTTTACAATTCGTCTAACGGTACGAAGCTGCAACTCGAGAACCTTTCTTTCCCATAGGATGTCGTTATTTCGAGCTTTAGGGTCGACCCATTGCCAATTCAGCTTACAATTTCGTTGGGATACGTAGGTTACCTTAGTTCTACAGATACCCTCATTTTTAAGTCTAACAAGTTTAAAAACTCATTTTGTTTCTAGTATATGAAAACATAATATACAAGAAACAAAATATGTTTTAAGGCGCGGGTTGAGCAAAATGTCGCGCTAGTCGTTATTTGTGCGGTTTTTAGGAGCTATCTACTCTTTATTTAAAAGATATATCAACAAATAAAAAACACATTATATTTCTACATAATCTTGATTTCATAAGAGCTGTATCCAATTTTTTTTAAGGAATAAATATTAATATAATCCTTACAACGAAACCACATAAATGTGAAATTATTATTGATAACATGCATCTCCTCCTAAAGTAAGTATTATTTTATTTTGCGATTTACACCATTTTATTTTAAAATCTGGGCGTATTTACTGCCCACGGGCTTGCTGGATCATTGAGCGTTGAGCTCTTGAACGTGGAGCCCGTGTCGTTCGTCAGAGCATCGGCCTGCGCACACGCTCACGTCTTATCAGTCGATAATATTATTAGTTATTAGGTTATTTATAGGTAGTAATATTTGTTTGTTTTGGGTATAATTTTTCGTATTAGTTATACATATATTTGTTGTGTCTTTACTGCGCGATGAAGCTTTTTGCGTGTATTTTCTTTGAAGTAAATGCAAATAAAAAAATGAAGCACCCCATTAGCATGTAAGGTTCGAATCCATAATTAACATTTCGACAAATATTATAATTTACACTATAAAAGGCTAATTCAATATTATCAGTATAGTATACAATTAAAAATAATCGTAATAACCAACTACAATATCTTACCAGGTGTAGCACTGCCTCGTTGGTCTAGTGGTTGTAGTAGTGCGACTGCTGATCATGAGGTCCCGGGTTCGAACCTGGGTTGGGCAAAAAGTCAGTAATGAGTTTTTCATTTATGTTCTAAGTTATAATTAGTATTACTAAGTTATAGTTTTTTGCTAAAATATAGTATATTATTTATTGCTTGTTTTTTCTTCTTTTTCAAAAAATAACTGAGTACATAAGGTGTTCTATACTTATAATTCGGTAAAAAGTATCTAAGTAGGTACTAAGTACTTTTTACTATAAACTAAAAATTGTTAAAACTAAATTTAACTAAAAATAGTAAACTGACCATTTATTTTTTAACTCAAAACAGGACATGGGTTTATTTATACTCTAAAAACTTTAACTTTATACAATTAGTGTTCACTAAAAAATTATATTCGGTATAGACGGTAATTATTAAATGCAACATATATTTTTTTAATTATTAATTACATTTGTCAGTGGATTAAATTTGCTTTAATAAGGTTGGTGATGATTTTAAATAAGAATAAAATTCTGCTCTATTTTTTTTTATTGTTATCTTTGTCAACAACATCGCCTTTAGAACTGGAACCGTAAGTGTTTCTTTCAGACGTCCACAATTTATTCAAAATAAAAAAATGCTCTTTCTTCCGGAGCATTTGTACCAGGTAGACATAAAATACATTCGATTAAAAAAATTATGTTGAAGATTGTTGGCTTTGAATACTTCCATCCAACGAGTTACGGGACAATTTTGTGTCCCGGAGCTTTATTTGGGGATAAAGGGACAGATGACCGAGAAAAGGGACAGTCCCGTTCAAAACGGGACGTATGGTCACTTTACCTATAACCCGGCGACGGCTCCGTGGCGCAGTGGCTTAGCAATCAGTTATCGCGCTGGGGGCCGCGGGTTCGAATCCCGCAAGGAACAAATATTTGTAAGGCCTACAAATAATTGTTCCGGGTCTGGATGTTTGTCCTTGTGCAATTTATGTTTGTAAACTGCCTCCACGACTCTCATTCTATATTACTCTCACTCTGCGAAACATCCTATTTATTTGTTTATTCTTTATTGCACCAAATATTTGTACAAAAGGCGAGCTATCTATCTATTTACCTATAGTGAGTAGGTATCTTTTGAACTCACAATTTTCAATGCTTCATTTTTAATATTTTTTTTTATAGGATAAGGGTGACAAACGAGCACACAGTCCACCTGATGGTAAGTGGTTGCTGCGGCCCATAGACATCTACATCTATCCTCAATTACAAGTCAAAATGTAGATGCGTTGTCACCCGTGAGGACTAAGATGGAATGCCTCATTTCCAGTAAAAAGGGCCTCCGGCCACCTGCACTCACCAAGCGAAACGCAGAGGTAAACCTCTACTTCACGCTGGTTTTCTGTGAGGTCGTGGTACCACCCCGGTTCGAGCCGGCCCATCCGTGTGACAGCAAGAGCTGCCGTCTGGCTCTACCACTGTTAAAATATAATTAATTATAAAATTTCATAATTAGATAATATATGAGAATACATAATTCTAATATAATGCAACTAATATACCGAATAAAAAAATTAAAATACATTTATCGTTGTACGCTGTGTGTATTCCCATAAAATAGTTTATTGATGTTGAAAAAATACTACGTCCGTACAGTAGGTGGCGTTTTACATATTATTACTTCTTACGCGATCCTAAATTGTAGAGCGTCAGCGCGGCCAGGCACACAAAATGCTCAAGGTCGTTCGCATGGAGTAGCCCCTTAATGTAATTTGTATCAAACCTTAACGTTGTAGTGGAGGTGTAAAAAAAACCGGCCAAGTGCGAGTCGGACTCGCACACTGAGTAGGTATATAAGGTTAAAATTATTAAAAATATTTTTATTATATGACGTAACTAAAAATTTATGCCTTTCGTTATTTATCCTTTATCGGTGCTATAATACGTTGCTTCGTACCAAATTTTAAGATTCTGAGTTCACGGGAAGTACCCTGTAGGTTTTGATTCCCTTGCGAATTTTGAAAATTTTCGGCGTAAACGGCTGTATCTTTTGATTGAGTTGGCTTAGAAGTTTGATTTTTTTGTCAGCTCCAAGGGACAGTAGACATGAGTATTTGATATAAATTTCAGCTTAATACCTCCACGTGTTCCTGAGAAAAAGGGTCTTGACAGACAGACAGACAGACAAAGAGAAGGACAACAAAGTGATCCTAAAGGGGTTCCGTTTTTTCCTTTTGAGCTACGGAACCCTAAAAATTCACTATCCCATATCGCCTCGTGGATGTCGTAAGAGGCGACTGAGGGAAACAAATCAGGAGATGGGCAGCGTCCTTATAGGAACTAAAAATAATAATAATTGCGGTAGCCAATCCACCTGCCAACGTGGCAACTATGGCAAATAACCCACCTATGAAGCACTATATATGGGAGCCCTAGTGTGTTGTCTTAAAACTATGTGTAGCACAAATAACTGTCGAACTGTAAGATCTTCGCTAATTTTATATTTTATAAGCTCAAGCACCACTCATAGCAGCGAACTTGTGAGAACTACCATCTCGAGACGGCGAAGCCGGCCATGCTCTTTCTGACCGAGACGCAGGTTTCCTCTCCGGCTGATATATCGTATCTCTCCTACCCGGGGTACAAATTGGAGCACTCCCTTGTGCCTCGGGCTGGAGTTTGCGTGTATGTCAGAGAGGGCATCTGTTCTCGACGCCTCGGCAGTCTTGAAGGTTCGGACCTGTCCATCCTTTGGCTACGCGTAGACAGCAACGACCATCCGCGCGTCTACGGGTGCCTCTATAGGTCCCATAGCGGTAATGCCGAAACAGACCGACTCATCGACCACGTCCAAATGGCTACAGATTCCTTGCTACAACAGGTCCCATCCGCAGAGATCGTGATCCTTGGCGATTTTAACGCCCACCATGCCGAATGGCTCGGTTCACGTTTAACCGATCATGCGGGGAGATCTGTTTATGACTTTGCCTTGGCATATGGTCTGACACAACTGGTTACTTCGCCTACGCGGATTCCAGATGTGGAGGATCATACACCTTCCCTGTTGGACCTTCTGCTGACCTCTCATCCGGAAGGATATCAGGTTTCCGTCGATGCCTCTCTCGGCTCTTCGGACCACTGTCTGATCCGGAGTATGGTGCCACTCACGCTCCCTTCGCGGTTGCGTTCTGCAGGTTGCCTCCGTGTTTGGCATTACAGGTCGGCGGATTGGGACGGAATGCGGTCTTTCTTTGCATCCTACCCATGGGGGCGGGTCTGCTTCTCGCCGGATGATCCCAGCGCTGTTGCGGACTCTGTCACTGGTGTGGTGCTACAGGGAATGGAACTATTTATTCCATCATCTGTGGTACCCATCGGAGGCAGATCTCAGCCTTGGTTTGGTCGCTCCTGTAAGACTGCATTACGCAGTAAGCAGAAGTGTTATCAAGCCTGGGTTGCGGCTTCGGCGACTCGGGGTGTAAACACCAGCATACTTAAAAAGAAGTATAATTTCGCCTCCAGGTCCTTCAAAAGAGTTATTGCCAGGGCAAAATCAGAGCACATAAGCAGAATTGAAGAGAAACTAGTTCGCTTTCCTTCGGGAACCCGTGCATTCTGGTCTCTCGCCAAGGCTGTCCAAGGGAATTTCTGTAAGCCATCAATACCATCTCTGCACAGGGAGGACGACTCACTAGCCCAAGACGCAAAAGACAAAGCCGACCTCTTAGGCTCCCTTTTTGCGTCCAACTCGACTCTTGATGACGGGGGGGAAACACCGCCGAACATCTCGTGGTGTGAGTGCTCCATGCCGGATGTGCTGTTCTCACAGCGCTCGGTTCGCAAAGCACTTCTCTCCCTGGACATCCAGAAGTCGAGTGAGCCTGATGGAATCCCCCCAATTGTGCTGAGGACGTGTGCTCCGGAGTTGGCACCGGTCCTAACGCGTCTTTTCCGGTACTCCTACTCCCAAGGCGTAGTCCCGAATTTATGGAAGACAGCTTTTGTCCACCCGATCCCTAAAAAAGGCGACCGCTCAGACCCGTCCAACTATAGGCCTATCGCGATCACCTCCTTGTTCTCCAAAATAATGGAATCCATTATTAACTGCCAGCTCATCCGGAACCTTGAGGATCACCAGCTGATTAGTGACCGCCAATACGGTTTTAGTCAGCTGACTAAAACCGTATTGGCGAAGATCACCCGACCCGAAGATCACCAGCTGTGATCTTCGGGTCTATCTGACCCATAGATGGGCGGAGGCAGTAGAGTCCAAGGGGGCGGCGTTGGCCGTTAGTCTGGACATTGCGAAGGCCTTCGATCGGGTTTGGCACAAAGCGCTTCTTTCGAAACTCCCTTCTTATGGGCTTCCCGAGAAATTGTGCAATTGGATCACCAGCTTCCTTGCAGATCGGAGCATCAAGGTCGTTGTAGACGGTGCATGTTCTGAATAAAAGCCTATTAACGCTGGTGTTCCACAAGGCTGTGTGCTATCACCAACGCTGTTTCTTCTGCATATCAATGATATGTTGCTAACTGGTAACATTCATTGCTATGCGGATGACAGCACAGATGATGCTCTATACACCGGCCGTGCCAATATTTCTCGGAAAAACGTCGCCGAGTACCGGAACAAACTTGTGTCTGAAGTCGAGTCTTTGCTGGACAAAGTCTCGGACTGGGGGCGACGAAATCTAGTCCAGTTAAATCCTCAGAAGACACAAGTTTGCGCGTTTACCGCTAAAAATAACCCCTTTGTCGTATCTCCTCAGTTTCAAGGCACTCCCCTGGTTGCCTCAGCCAGTATTGGAATCCTCGGCGTCGACATATCGAGTGACGTGCAGTTTCGTGGTCACTTGGAAGAGAAGGCCAAATTGGCCCCTAAAAAGCTTGGCGTGCTCAGCAGAGCGGGACAGTATTTCATGCCGGTACACCGCCTGAAACTTTACAAGGCGCAGGTTCGGCCTCACATGGAATACTGTTCCCATCTCTGGGCAGGGGCTCCCCAGTGCCAGCTCCTTCCACTTGACCGCATCCAACGCAGAGCGGCTCGAATCGTCGACGATCGAGCCCTTTCCGATCGGCTCGATTCATTGGCACTGCGAAAAGATGTTGCATCCCTTTGCATTTTCTTTCACATATACCATGGGAAGTGCTCTGAGGAATTGTTCGGATTAATCCCAGCCGCCAAATTTCACGAACGCACATTGCATCAGAACTCCCGATACCATCCACACCATCTGGAAACAGAAACAGAAACAGAAACTTTTTTATTCAATATAGATTATAAATAGTACTTATTGAAAGTCACTCTTTTGTATAATTACCACTGGTTCAAAAAAAACCTCTGTCCTGGGAAGAACCAGCAAGAAACCCAGCGGGACTTTTTTTTTAAATAACAGCTTACAATCATGTATGCTACACAAATTAACAACACAACAAATTAGAAATAGCTTGGGAGCGATCACCTCACTTCCAGGGGTTATTATCATCTATAAATTCTTTAATATTATAATAACCCTTTTTATACAAACTTAGTTTAATAAAATTTTTGAACTTTGAGCAGGTCAAATTTTGTATATTTTCTGGAATTTTGTTGTAAAAGCGTATACATCGCCCCAAGAATGAATTACTAACTAGATGGAGTCGAGTACTACTAGCTTGTGTCTGTTCCTAGTATTTACAGAATGAATATCACTTATTTTTGTAAAACTACTTTTATTTTTGTGTACGTACATTACATTTTCATAAATGTATTGAGAGGCCAAAGTTAATATATTAATTTCCTTAAATTTTTGTCGCAGCGACTCTTTAGGCTTTAAATCATAAATTGCTCTTATCAGTGTCAGCTGCGTGTCCCCATAGCAAAATACCATACGACATTATGCTATGGAAATAGCTAAAGTAAACTAGTCTAGCTGTTTCAACACTAGTTAGACTTCTAATCTTTTTTACAGCATATGCTGCAGAACTAAGTCTGCTTGCTAGCTTTGATATATGGGGGCTCCATTGAAGCTTTGCGTCTAGTGTGATTTGGAATCAAAAAAAATGAAAAATGGTGGTATCTACAAGACTCAGTTTCTCCCCATTTAAAATTACATTAGTATTTAATTGTTTGACATTTGGAGTCATAAATTTCATACATTTCGTTTTAGTGCCATTTAAATGCAAATTATTGACATTGAACCAATTTACTAATTTAGATATAGCATTATTTACATATGCCGTGTAGTGGCGGTCAAGAATATCCACTACCCCATATCCTCCCGTGGGTGTCGTAAAAGGCGACAAAGGGAAACAGGCAGGAGATGGGCAGCAGCATCTTCCTGGTAACGGCATAAATACAATAAAAAAACTGCGGTTGCCAACCCGCTCGCCAAGCGTGGCAACTATGGCAATATACCCCCCATGAGCAATGACAATAATAAACGGCCCCCAGTCTCCGGCGGCCCCGCTATTCCTAGCTACGGTGGCGACCATGGTAACGGCGGGGCAGGGGGTGCTAAGAATCTCCGGTGGAGGTTCGGTTGCCACCTTAGACGACTCGACCTGGCAACATACAACGCACGCACCCTGAGGACTGACGAGAAGATCGTGGAGCTGGAAGAAGAGATAGACAAGTTGCGCTGGCATATTATAGGATTATCCGAAGTCCGAAGAGAGGGGGAGGACACGGTAATCCTCGAATCCAGCAACTTGCTCTATCACCGGGAGGGCGACCATCTGTCCCAAGGAGGTGTCGGATTTATCGTCCACAAGTCTCTCGTTAACAACGTTGTAAAGATCGGGAGTGTGTCGACGAGGGTTGCGTACCTTATACTCAGAATCACCAAACGGTATTCGCTGAAGGTCATACAGGTTTACGCACCAACCTCGGCACACCCCGATGAGGAGGTGGAGGAAATGTATGAGGATATCTCTAGAGCCATGCATTCCTCCAAAACCCAATATACGGTGTTAATGGGAGACTTCAATGCAAAACTAGGCACAAGAGAGAACGGTGAGCTGAAAGTTGGGAAATTTGGAATAGGGCAACGGAACCCAAGGGGCCAGCAGCTGGCCGACTTCATGGAGAAAGAGGGACTCTTTATGATGAACTCTTTCTTCAAGAAGCGGCCCCACAGGAAGTGGACCTGGTCGAGCCCCGACGGTTCGACAAAAAATGAGATTGACTTCATTATGACGACCAGACGACAACTGTTCAGTGATGTCTCAGTGATCGCGAGGGTGAAAACCGGCAGCGATCACCGAATGGTTAGAGGCACACTGAACCTAAATGTTAAGTTGGAGAGGTCTCGTCTGATGAAGTCAACGCTCCGTCCCCCTCGTGCTCTAATCCAAAGTCCCGAAACCTTTCAGCTCGAGTTACAAAACCGTTTTCAGTGCCTAGAAGACTGCAATGAAGTGGACGATATGAATGACAAGCTTGTGGAAACTGTCCATGCGGTCGGAGCTAAGTTCTGCAAGACCCACCGCAGAAGAACACAAAAACTCTCCGATCACACTCTTAATCTCATGGCTGTTAGACGGGAGATGAGGCTACATTCTTCAACAGATTTGACAGCATACAGGCAACTGAACAGACAGATCTCCAAATTCATGCGGCGAGACTTACGCGACTTCAATACAGCTCGTATTGAAGAAGCGATCGAGCGGAACCAAGGCTCCAAAGTCTTTGCCAGAGATCTGTCTGCCAGAAAGAGCCAACTGTCAAAGCTGAAGACCGAATGTGGCAGCATCGTTTCCGGGGCACCTGAGATTTTGAGTGAGATTGAGAGGTTCTATGGGCAGCTGTACACGTCATCGTTGGAGCCACACGCAAGTGTGAGTAACGATCCAAGAGCGAGTCTTATTCGACACTATTCCGAAGATATCCCGGACGTCAGTCTGAGCGAGATTAGAATGGCTCTCCAGCACCTTAAAAACGGCAAGGCCCCAGGCGAGGATGGAATTACAGCGGAGCTTCTGAAAGCGGGTAGAAGACCGGTACTTGAAGTCCTTCAGAAGCTCTTTAACTCCGTCCTCCATGGTGGCATTACACCGGAGGCGTGGAGCAGAAGTGCGGTGGTCTTGTTCTTCAAGAAAGGTGACAACGCTCTCTTGAAGAACTACAGACCGATTTCCCTTCTGAGCCGCGTCTACGTGCTGTTTTCGAGAGTCATTACGAATCGTCTCGCGCGCAGACTTGACGACTTCCAGCCTCCCGAACAAGCCGGTTTCCGAAAGGGCTTTAGCACCATAGACCACATACATACCCTACGGCAAATTGTACAGAAGTCCGAAGAGTACAATTTGCCACTATGTCTGGCGTATGTGGACTATGAGAAAGCCTTTGATTCCGTCGAAATTTGGGCGGTGCTGCAGTCCCTTCAGCGGTGCCAAGTTGACTGTCGATATATCGAAGTGCTGAAGTGTTTGTACAGTAGAGCTACCATGGCTATCCGAGTACAGAACCAGAGTACAAAACCTATCCAATTGCAGAGAGGTGTAAGACAGGGTGACGTTATATCCCCGAAACTCTTCACCGCTGCATTGGAAGACGTTTTCAAGCTTCTGGACTGGAAAGGATACGGAATTAACATCAATGGCGAGTACATCACTCACCTTCGATTTGCCGACGATTTAGTCCTCATGGCAGAATCGCTGGAGGAGCTAAGCACTATGCTCAATGACCTCAATAGTGTCTCCCAACGGATAGGTCTTAAGATGAACATGGACAAAACAAAGATTATGTTTAATGTCCATGTCACACCTATGCCGGTAGTTGTTGGGAGCACTAAGCTCGAAGTTGTTGACGAGTATGTTTACCTGGGACAAATAGTCCGACTAGGTAAGTCCAACTTCGACCGAGAGGTCAATCGACGGATTCAACTCGGCTGGGCAGCGTTCGGGAAGCTACGACACATCTTCTCGTCAGAAATACCTCAAAACCTTAAAACAAAATTGTACAACCAGTGCGTGTTGCCAGTGATGACTTACGGAACTGAGACGTGGTCCTTCACTGCTGGCCGTATGAGGAAGCTCAAGGTCGCTCAGCGAGCTATGGAGAGGGCTATGCTCGGAGTTTCTCTGCGTGATAAACTTAGGAATAAGGATATCCGCAGTAGAACCAGAGTAACCGACATAGTCCAACGGATTAGTAAGCTGAAGTGGCAGTGGGCCGGCCATATAGCTCGAAGAACCGACAACCGATGGGGAAGAAAGGTTCTCGAGTGGCAGCCTCGTACCGGTAGGCGAAGTGTAGGGCGTCCCCCCACAAGATGGAGTGACGACCTGGTAAGACATGCAGGAAGTCGATGGATGCAGGTGGCTCAGGACCGTGCTTTGTAGCATTCCTTGGGGGAGGCCTATGTTCAGCAGTGGACTTGTGAAGGGCTGTAATGATAATGATGAGTATTTACTACGTCATATTTTAGCAAATGTCGACTTAATTTGAAAAATAAAGAAGTGTCATCTGCAAATAATACTATATCATGGTTATCTCCTACTATGTAAGGTAAGTCATTAATATATACAAGAAACAGAAAGAGGCCGAGAATTGAGCCTTGAGGCACGCCCATCTGTACCATCGACCCGGAAGAACTCATACTGTTGATGACAACTTTTTGCGTTCTCTTACTTAAATATGAAATAATTAATTTTAGAGCATCACTTCTTACACCGTAGTGTTGAAGTTTCCTGATTAATGTTTCATGGTGAACATAATCGAAGGCTTTGGATAGGTCACAAAATATACCCAAAGCATCCTGTGAATTCTCCCATGCATTAAATATATATTTAATCATCTCAACACCGGCATCAGTTGTCGAGCGATCCCTTGTGAAACGAAATTGATTTTTACGAAAGAAACGAAACGAAAGAAATTTAACATTTGATCAAGAATAATTTTTTCAAAAATCTTACTAAGTGTTGGTAGTACAGAAATAGGTCTAAAATTGGCGGGGTCTAATGTACTACCAGATTTAAATAAAGGTATTACTTTACTATACTTCATTAAATCAGGAAACACACCAGATTCGATACTAGTATTAAAAATAACAGCTAAATGAGGCGCGATTGTATCTATTATAGACGCAATAACATTAACGGAAATCCCCCACAGATCCGCAGTTTTCTTAACATCAATAGTTTTAAAAATATTTTACAATATCTTTTGATGATACTTTATGAAATGTAAAATTCTTTGTACACGCATTTACATTTTGTTTAAGTAATGCTTCGGCGACCGCAGGAAGAGAATTCAGTGACCTAGTGGTTAATATCGGAATATCAGTAAAATATTTCTCAAAAACCACTGCAACGTCCTGATCTGATTTGGTTAATTTGTTATTAACACTTAACTGGTAGTTTGATGATTGGCGGTCCACCACTGTGCGATTTAGAAGATGTTTTCTTCCTCGCACGACTTCCTTGTGGAATCGATTACCATCAGCGATTTTTCCGGACCGATACGACTTAGAGACCTTCAAGAAAAGAGCGTACTCCTTTTTAAAAGGCCGGCAACGCATCTGCAATTCCCTCCCTGGTGTTGCAGTTGTTCATGGTCGGCGGTAGTCACTTACTATCAGGTGAGCCGCATGCTCGTTTGCTCCCTCTCCTATAAAAAAAAACTGTAATGATGATGATGATGATGTTGATTATTATAATAGGGGACTTAGTTGGAACGCTTCTTGCGTTATGGACTTGTATCGATGTAGGCAGATACAATATGCAGTGAACAGTAACAATAATATTCATGATAGTTGAATGTCAAAAATAACATCAAATATATGGATCCGATAGGTAGCGCTGTGGGAGATTTTCACATTTAAATTTACATTGTAATAACTTTATGGATTAAATGTATTAAAAAATTTTTTAGAGACTGACACACCGAATTAGGTGATATTGAATTTTGGCACGAACACTAAAGCGAAGTCCACACGAGCAAAGCCGCGGAAAAAAGCTAGTAATGTATAAAACGTTGCTTACGATAATTAAATGATAAGAGAAAAAACTTTTAAATGACAATGCATTGTTAAATAATTATCTACACAAACAAATAAGATCCCTAATGCCGTTAATAGCGGGAACTGTAGAAAAGCCGACGGAACCGTGTCAAAATTAGCATTATGACGAACGGACAGAGCCTGATGGTCGCTAAAGCCGGAGAAAGTTAATTTTCACTCAGACAATGACAAGAAATGTTTATTCCATTATAATGAGATTATTATGAAGATTCCTTTCCAGTGTTTCAAAACACAAACTTTTGTATCCTTGTCGTAGGTCGGCCTAGCATCGTGAGGTGGTCATTTCCAAGCTGTTTCTTAAATATTTTTTGTAATTAGATTGTACAACATGTGTGTCAATGTATAATTTTTCTTTGGATAACAAAGTCCCTCTGGGTTTTTTGCTGATTCTTCCCAGGACAGAGGTTTCTCCGCATCAGTGGTAGAAGTAAAAAAATACTTTCAATAACAATTACTGTACTCTATATTGATTAAAAAAAATCTGTTCTATTCCTTGACCCTGATCTTGATTTGCCTTAATCATCACACTTGGCATGCGCACTAACGATCGCACTAGAGTTGCGCACCCTTCAACGCTGTTTTCCGTCTTTGAGCTAGCATAATTGAATTAGTTATAGCGCCGTCTATCTGGAGCCAATAAAACTTTTTGGTATATCCCATAGTCAACTTTTACAATACCCACGGTATGAAAAGGGGTGATAGATTTACTTACTCCCCCATCACACGATGTGTTAACAGCTGCATGCATGTTTTAATGTCCTTCAATCCAGCTTCGGTCACGACCGTCTGTCTCAACGAAGACAAGCCTTCTACGCAGGACAGGATAATAGTTCCGTAATGAATGCGCAAACACAGGAGCACTCTCCATTCCCTCAATCTCATAGTCCCATGGGACGGCAGTCCAACCCGATCGGAGAGAGATCAGGGGCAGGACGTGCATTCGCGTCACGTCGTGAAACACCATCATCGAATTATCTTTTACGTCAAACGTAAAACACCCAGACTGGAGACGGGCAGCAGTGTCAAAGGTGGGAATTAATTAATTAATTATAAATTGTCTGTGCTATATTTTATACTTGACCACGCTCTCACAGAATTCCAGCATAAAATAGCAGCTTAACGCTGCTGTGTTTCTTTTGGTGAGTGTAAAGAACCGGAGACCCTTTATACTAGAAAAGAGGCATTCCAACTTAGTCCTCACGGGTGACAACACATCTGCATTTTGATTCGCAAATGAGGATAAATGTAGATATATATGGGTCACAGCAACCACTTACAACCACCTGGGACTGTGTGCTCGTTTGTCACCCATATAAAAAAGTTCTTTTTTTTCAATGTTTAACAAAAAGGAACTAAGTTGATAATAGTGACGACAAAATTACGTTGTATGTAAATCTTTTGTTCGGGTTGTTGTAGGGAATCTAGTACAAGTAATGAGGCCTCCTTTATCTTTACCGTCAAAAATAATAAGATATTATTTTGAAATATTAAATACTGAAAAAAAATTCAGACAACCCATATTTCAAAAGAGTTTATTAATCCTATTATAGCTGTCTAGATATGAAGCATTAATTTGACTAAATATTCTCTCTTATTTAGTTTTAGTTTCTGTTATAGAATATAACTTTACCACGTTTATATTAACTCACTTTCGTGTATGTCTGTTCGGGTTGAACTTACTCGTAGTAGTTGATTTTAGACTAACTTCCCGATGAGCTAGAGATTTGTAATTTAAAAGATAGCTCAAAATCTGATAACAATGTAAGTATATCACTTGTTTCAAATATATGTTTCTATTATCGAGACGCGAGTTCAATTAGTGAACTTATTCCAGGCATCTTAGTTCTCAGCAGTGGCAACGTATCTGCATTTTGATTCTCAACCAAGGATAGTTGTCAAAGTATATGGGTCACGTTATCCACTTACCATCAGACGGACTGTGTGTCCCTTTGTCACTCTTTATCCAGAAAATAAGTATAACTTACGTCTCATCACTGCACAGTCAAGCTGTTTAGCAATCACTTGATTGTTTGATATATAAAAGATATAAAGACGTCTTAATATATCAAAGGTCTTTTAAAGATACATATAAATATTGATTCCCCGAAGATTGCCTTATAAGGGTGATAGTTGCCATATTTGACAGTTGGTTTTTCAAACGCAATTTTTTTTAATTTTTTTTATTTCATATTGATATTAGGAAAACGCTGCTGACCATCTCCTATGAAAACATCTTTGGGAAAGGCATATTATTTAGCTAAGAATCTTATTATTTTTCGATTAGGAATTAAAATAGTAATGCGTAGTCGTCTATAAGGACTCTAGATGAATTACCCCTTTACCAGTAAAAAGGGTCTTCGGATCCGGTCACTTACTACTTACTGAAACTACCTCAATTTCTTTTATGCGTGATAATGTATTGAGAAACATTAAACAATTTATTATTTTGATTATTATTATTATTATTACTACGAGTACTATACGAAATACAGCAGAATTACGCTGCTATTCACGTTAAACTTCTGTACCGGCGTGAGCCTTTTCTGCAGAACCATTCATGCTGCAGTCATAAAACGCAGTTTATTTGCACAGTATATATGTTTACTTTATCTGCTTTGATGGTCTTGCGGCCGTAAGTGCGACTGCTGTCATGTGCTCCTTCGTTCGTAGCCCCGATCGCGAAAAACAAAGATTTTAAAACAAAGAAAAAAAATTGTGATATTTTACAGTCAAAAAATTCTCAGTAAGGTGAGTAAAGTGATAATACAAATTATTTAAGCTTCATGTGAGGGAGTACTTTAGTGAGCAGAGTACCTATTATACTCAAAATATATGATCAAAGCCCAATATTTTCGAAAATAGTTAGGTAAGGTAGAGGAATGTAGGTAGAATCCCCTTAGATATGTTTGGGTATTTTGCTAAATTAAGTTAGATAATTCTTCATTCAGTCTTATGATTCAACAATACCATCTTACGAATTGTGATCTAAACTAATTAACGTTAATGAGCAAATATTTTTTGAAGTTAAAAAATGTAAAGAAATTTGGCTAACAAAATTAAGATACCTACGCGCGATTTTTATTAAGATGACGCGCTTAACTTTCCATTTCATGGATTAAGACAGTAATTTTTAACATTTTTTCATCTTAAAAGTAGCAGATGCCAAACAATATCTCCATGTTAGATGATTAAGTAAATGTGATATCAAAGAATAAGTGGTCACATGACAGTTGGCTAACAAAATTAAGAAACCTACGCGCGATTTTTTATTAAGATGACGCGCTAAATTTCAATTTGATGGATTAAGACTTTTTTTTATTGATTTTTAACATTTTTTCATCTTAAAAGTAGCAGATGCCAAACAATATTTCCATGTTATATGATTAAGTAAATGTGATATCAAAGAATAAGTGGTCACATGAGAGTTGGCTAACAAAATTAAAATACCTACACGCGATCTTTCCATTTGATGGATTAAGACAGTAATTTTTAACATTTTTTCATATTAAAAATAGTAGATGCTAAACAATATTTCCATGTTTTATGATTAAGTAAATGTGATATCAAAGAATAAGTGGTCACATGAGAGTTGGCTAACAAAATTAAGAAACCTACGCGCGATTTTTTATTAAGATGACGCGCTAAATTTCAATTTGATGGATTAAGACTTTTTTTTATTGATTTTTAACATTTTTTCATCTTAAAAGTAGCAGATGCCAAACAATATCTCCATGTTATATGATTAAGTAAATGTAATATCAAAGAATAAGTGGTCACATGAGAGTTGGCTAACAAAATTAAAATACCTACGCGCGATCTTTCCATTTGATGGAATAAGACAGTAATTTTTAACATTTTTTCATCTTAAAAGTAGCAGATGCCAAACAATATCTCCATGTTAGATGATTAAGTAAATGTGATACCAAAGAATAAGTGGTCACATGAGAGTTCATTAAAGTACCGGTAGGCAAAGTCTAGCTCTCTACTAGATGATTTTGACTTCTTTATTTTTCATAAAATAAGTTGACAAACAAGCACACAGCCCACTGATGTTGCATAGATGCTGTGGCCCATTGATATCTACATTTTCCTTAATTAATAATAAACATGCAGATGCATTGTCACCCCTGAAGACAAAGATGGTATCCCTCGTTTCCAGCCAAACCAGTTTCCCGTTTTCTACACTCACCAAATGAAACACAGCAGGAATAAGCTGCTCTTTTACGCAGGTATTCTGTAGAAGCGTGATCGTACCTCAGTCGAGCCGACTCATTTGTGCTACAACCATAATATTAGCAGCGTGGCTCTACCACGTAGAAATCTTTTTATTTTGAACGATACTTCCCATCTGAATATTTTCATACGAGGTGGTAAACGAGCATGTGGCTTACCAGGCTCTTGAACAAGCTCTATTCTTTATAAATGATTAAGTCATATGGGTAAGGAGAAATCCCTGGCGTCAAGAAAAAATGACACTTATACTTATGTAATGTAAATTTTTCTTTCATATAACTCCTGATGGTTAACGGATGCTTTTAAACACATACGCTTATGCGTTGGTAAAGGCTTACGTCGCAGTATTATAATACTGTGTAACGGTTAGAAATTAGAATACCGGACTGAATAGGCAGTTGTAACTAAGTGGAAATAAATGCAGTATATTCAAATAGACTTTGAGTCATTTATCATTTACACCTGTAGGCGACGATAAGGGCTAACTCACACTGGTGACCCCTACATTTAGGAATTGGTGTAGTTGATTTAAATTAATACGTGTTGGACAATAATTAGAGTTAGTGACTCAAAAATGGCTAAACTGGTGCAAATAAAAATGACTGTGCGGAAATTATGGAAGTGGCAGCAATATCCCTGACCTCCAAGATAGCTAAGTTCTGAAGCAACCAGCCCAGACTCTGGTTTGTATAATTTAAAGCCGTCGTTGCAAATCAAGTTGTCGGATGAAAACAAGTACAACCTACTCGTGACTAGACTCACCAAAGACAATGTGGAACAAGCACGTGACGTGGATAACCGAGTTACCTACAGTCATGTTACGCCTTAGATCAGCAATACGCACGGACAATGGTATAAGCGCGGCGGGTCTGGTGTATGGTCAAACGGTACGGTTACCAGCGTATTTTTATGTAAGCGTTAACCAATGTAATTAGAACTCCGATTACGAGTGTGTCAATAAAATACGTCGATCGATTAATAATTTGAAGCCAGTTGCGACACAATATAATAATACAAAAAAATTGTTTGTGCACCCAGACCTATCAACGGTGGAGTTCGTTTTTATTAGGCATGATGCAGTCAGGAAATCACTGCAACCTATCTATGACGGCCCCTTTAGAATAATTAAATGAAACACGAAAGTATTTACAGTTCAGTTAAATAATGGGCAAACAAACATTTCAATAGATAGACTAAAACCGGTTTATAGCATAAATCAAGAAGTACTAAAAAGTAATGGTGATAATAATGAAAACGCCCATATCATATCACTCGTAGCGGACGAGTCATCAAAAAACCGGTACGATTTGTATAATCATAGCGTTAATACGAGGGTGGATTGAAAAGTACTCGGCCTAACACAGATCCATTCAATTCTAAAAATCAAATCTACCCACATTATTTAGTTCAGTTTAGACTAGTTCATTGTGTGAAGTTCGAAACGTGTGCGATAATTAGTTGTGATTTTATAAATTTATTAACAAAGTAATCGGACATAATTTCCGCGAATGGAGCAAATCGAGCAGCGTGCCGTCATTAAGTACCTCCATAAGAAGGGGCTATCATCAAAAGCCATCCATGATAACATGGTCAGTATATTAGGCGATTGTGCTCTGTCATATTCATCCGTCAAAAAATGGATAGCAGAATTTAAGCGTGGTAGAGAGAGTGTGAAAGATGAACCCCGCTCTGGAAGGCCTTCGACGTCAACTACTGACGAAAATATTAAAAAAGTACTTGATTTAATAATGGGAGACCACAGATTAAAAATTAGAGAGATAGCCGAGATTATAGGCATCTCTTATGAACGAACTCAAAACATCATTGTCAACGAGTTGGGTTTCCACAAGGTGTCTGCAAGGTGGGTTCCGCGACTGCTTTCAGTTGAACAAAAAAGGACGCGATTGACTATTTCACGCGACTGTTTGGAGTTATTTGAAGCCGATGCAGATGATTTTTTGAATCGTTTTGTTACTATAGACGAAATATGGGTTCATTACTGTACACCGGAAACAAAACAACAATCAAAACAGTGGAGAAGACCTGGTTCACCACCCCCTAAAAAGGCTAAGTCGATTTTGTCGGCAAATAAGGTGATGGCTTCAATATTCTGGGACTCGAAAGGTGTGATTATGATTGATTATCTTGAAAGGGGTCAGACTATAAACTCTGATTACTACTGCACCTTACTACGTCGTTTACGAGAGGAAATAAAAGAAAAACGTCGATGAATGAGAAACGCCCGTGTTCACACGTCAGTACAGTCAATGGCTGAAATTCACAACTGTGGCTTTGAACTGTTACCGCATCCGCCGTATTCACCTGATCTGGCACCATCAGGCTTCTTTCTGTTCCCTAACCTAAAAAAGCACTTGGGAGGTCAAAGATTTTCGACAAACGACGAGGTCAAAGCAGCTGTAGACGCATATTTTGACTCTAAGGAAGAATCATTTTTTTTTTCATCGGTCTAAATGCTTGGAAGGGGAGGTGGCAAAAGTGTATTGAACTTGATGGTGATTATGTAGAAAAATAAAAATATAACTGATTTAGTATGTGTTTATTTTCTTGGTTAGGCCGAGTACTTTTCAATACATTAGTGAAATAGTCTTATTGTTTCATTTGTAATATATCAGACAAACAATAAAATTAAAAATTAAAATGGGAAATTCTCTAAGCCCAACTAGTCCACATGATCAACTTGCCGTGGCGCAAGCGAAAATCATTACAAATCAATCGGAAGTCACTGACAAGTTGGTTAAGTTCATTCTGGTAATCATATGTATACTAGGAGTGATAACAGTGCTGACATTATATTTCGTTATTTCTAAATGCCGAAATAACGCCAAGTGGAAATAAATACATTATATTCAAATAGACTTTGAGTAATTTATCACCTATACCTAAAGGCGACGATAAGGGCTAACGGCTAACTCAATGGTTTATCTTTAACTAAGAATAAAAATGTAGATGCACGTCAGCCCTGAGAACTTGGAATCTGTTTCGTTAATAGCGATACGAAATATGCTGCTATTTGATGCTGGTATTCACCGTGTAGTGACTGCATTAGAGAAACCACCCCGTGAGAGTCGTTATAGGTGCGTAAGAGATAAATAAAATGGTCAAAAATAGTTCTTGAAGCGCGGACTCATTATGAAACTAAATTAATAACATATTTGTCTTACACGCTTTAAAAAAACATAAGGAGATTATAATAAAACAAAAAACGTAAAATATGACAAAGCTGTATTACTAGTATAAGTTACTATAATATAACTTTTTTTTTTATAGAATAAGGGTGACAAACGAGCACACAGTCCACCTGATGGTAAGTGGTTGCTGCGGCCCATAGACATCTACATCTATCCTCTATTACAAATCAAAATGTAGATGCGTTGTCACCCGTGAGGACTAAGATGGAATGCCTCATTTCCAGTAAAAAGGGCCTCCGGCCACCTGCACTCACCAAGCGAAACGCAGAGGTAAACCTCTACTTCACGCTGGTTTTCTGTGAGGTCGTGGTACCACCCCGGTTCGAGCCGGCCCATCCGTGCGACAGCAAACGCTGCCGCGTGGCTCTATCACTGTTAACTAAATAAAGATAAGGTAAAACTAAAATAGTTGGATAGTTCTCTTACATGCTTATTAAAAATTAATTTTAAGAGATTTCAATAAAACAGAAAAAGTAAAATATGACAAAGCCATATAATACCTTACTTTTGCATTTTAATTTACAATTTATAACTATAAAAACAAATCGAAATGCTCGTGTACTCGAGTGTTAATCCCCGAACCACCACAGTTCCATATTAAAATGAATGCAAAAGAGAGATTAAAGTTAAACGACAGATTGAACCTTTCTTTGGGGACTTTTTATGTTAAAGTAATTAAGATACGACTGTACATTATGAAGGCGACATTGTCGTCATTTCCATTTGATGAATTAACGCAGTAATTATATTTTTTCCAGTTTTAAAATTTCGTTTTTAGATCACTGAATGATATTATGGTGATGGAAGTAGCAAATCTGGTCTGCTGGTGGCCAGCACATCGCTGGGAGTGGAGCAGCAAGTGAACTAACGAACCTTGCAACGGCACGTGCGGGCGCTCTAATAATATCACATTTTAATTTGCACATATTGTATCTGTTACTTCCATATATGTTATACAAGTTTTTTACTTATAAAATTACAGTCATTTGTTTTTTCCTGCAACATAGAGAACGTAACAGATTGGTCCTTCGAGCCGTATAAAGGTACAATTACTTGCTTCCAAGAGTAAGGTGGCACCCATAAAGCGAATAAGTGATAGCACTATGCCACGTCTCGAATTGTGTGCCGCGCTCCTGGGCGCACGGCTATGCTATTAGTAAGGCAATCACTTACACTAAAATTTACTGCCTGTACTTTTTGGTGCGATTCTACTATCGTTCTTGGTTGGCTAACTTCATCGTCAATGCAGTTAACACCTTTTGTACATCATCGCGTAAGTGAAATCCAAGAGATCCAAGAATCCGCTTGCAACTTTACAAGGCGCAGGTTCGGCCTCACATGGAATACTGTTCCCATCTCTGGGCAGGGGCCCCCCAGTGCCAGCTCCTTCCACTTGACCGCATCCAGCGCAGAGCGGTTCGAATCGTCGACGACCGAGTTCTTTCCGATCGGCTTGACTCACTGGCACTGCGTAGAGAGGTTGCATCTCTTTGCGTATTTTATCGAATCTACCACGGGGAGTGCTCTGAGGAATTGTTCGGACTAATTCCAGCCGCTCAATTTCACCATCGCACATCGCGACAGAACTTGCAATACCATCCATATCATTTAGATGATTGGCGGTCCACCACTGTGCGATTCAGAAGAAGTTTTCTCCCTCGCACAACTTCCTTGTGGAATCGATTACCACCAGCGGTTTTTCCGGACTGATACGACTTAGGGGCCTTCAAGAAAAGAGCCTACTCCTTTTTAAAAGGCCGGCAACGCATCTGCGATTCCCCTGGTGTAACAGTTGTTCATGGGCGGCGGTAGTCACTTACCATCAGGTGAGCCGCATGCTCGTTTGCCCCCTCTCCAATAAAAAAAAAGACAGTCGGAGGCAATAATTGGCGCTATATTCTATCAAATGAAAATCCTGCAGTCCTCGCTTCGCGTGGACTTTCTGCAGTTTAACTATCAAGAGCTTTCTTATGGTGGTCTGTTTCGCAATTTCTTGCGTCGACAGATACATTTAGAGGCCTTTTATACCCAAATCTGATACTCATTTACCAGAAATTATAAATAACTCATTACATTATGCTAATACAAACACTCAATCAAGTTATCATCTAATACAAATTAAGCAAAATAACAATGCGTTAGATAAATTAATCTCCAAATATTCCAAATTCCTTAAATTACAACGTATTTTAGCTTATATATTGCACTTCGTAAATAACTCAAAACACGGATCTCTTAAATCGTAAAGGCCTTTGAGTTATCAAAAACTCACAAACTCTACTAATTATTTAATTACAATTGCCCAACAGCTATCATTCTATGATGAATATAATTTATTAAAAATGGGTAAGCAGAATTACGACATAAAAACAAACTTAAGTTATTGTCAACGTTCTTAAATTCAAATAATATTATACGTGTTGGGGGATAGTAAATAATTAATTTTATTATTATGACGTCAAATATCCCATTCTTATGTCAAGTTCTCATCATATTATAACAGTTTTACTCTTTAAAATGTTCCACATTAAACTATTTCATTCTGGCCTACAATTGCTGCTTGCTACCATTGGGCATCATTATTGGCCTATTTGTGGCAGGAATTTAGCTCGAAAAATTACACGACAATACTTAAAATGTTCTACGATAAAAGCGAGTACAATGCAGCCAGTCATGGGAACCCTACCAGAGCAACGGATTCACTTTGAATTCCCCTTTCTTGATTTCGGATTAAATTACGCCGGACCAATTATGATCGCCGATGGCAAGGGGAGAAGTGCTTAACTCGTCAAATGTTTTATCTGTGTATTTGTGTGTTTAGTTAAAAGAGCCGTCCACTTAGAGCTAGTGTCAGACATGACAAAGGATGCTCTTAGCTGAGTTTAGCCTTTTTATTGCTCGTATTGGAAAACCACGCAATGTCCTTTCAGACAACGTCACCACGTCTGTTGGAGCCTTCAATGAGTTTTTTTTTATAGTATAGGGTAACAAACGAGCACACAGTCCAGCTGATGGTAAGTGGTTGCTGTGGCCCATAGACATCTACATCTATCTTCGTTTGTGAATCAAAATGCAGATGCGTTATGATCCGTGAGGACTAGGATGGTATACCTCTTTTCCAGTAAAAAGGGTCTCCGGTTCTCTACACTCACCATACGAAACACAGCAATGTCAAGCTGCCATTTTACGCTGGTATTCTGTGAGAGCGTGGTCCTTCCCCAGACGAACCGACCCATTCGTGCTACAACTATACTACTAATAAAGCTGCAGCATGGCTCTACCACGGCATTGGCTCAGCTGCTTTCTTTTTTAGTAGTAGTAGTAGTAGTATTAATTTTTCTTACATACCAGCCTATACACCTCATTTCGGCGGACTGTGTGAGTGTGCTATTAAATTAATAATTAGAAAAAACTCTAACGTCTTCCGTCTTTTATGTGAGCTAAAAATGGTATAATAGTATAATATAGTGGTAAGTCAGCACTTAAAATTGCAATTACCAATTACAGTGGTAGTGAGTATGAACCATGATATATTTCGATGATATGCCTATAAACAAAAGTAAGTTGCAATACATTATTAACCTTTTAATTGAATTAAATTATGGTACTGGCTGAATTGAATTACCGGCGCTGCGATAAAACGCTTACAAATTAATTATTAAATTCTCGCCCGGTACCAACATCACAAAAATAATTCGTGTGTAAGGGGTTATTGATGATGTTGAAAAAAGGAAAAATTTCAGAAAAAATATTTCTTTTAATTGTAGTCATACTTTAACTCTGATTGACCGTGTAATGACATGTAAGAATAAGAATGTAAGATACTACGCCGTATCCTCCCATATGTGTCGTAAGAGCCGACAAAGGGAAGCAAACCAGAAGATGGACAGCAGCATCTTCCTAATGGCAACTAAAAAATCGCGGCATCTTTTTGTTTATAAAATTAGGGTGACAAACGAGCACACACTTCACCTGATGGTAAGTGGTTGCTGTGGTCCATAGACATCTACTTCAATCCTCGATTACGAATCAAAATGCAGATGGGTTGGCACTCATGAGGACTAAGATAGAATGCCTCGTTTCTAGTAAAAAAGGGTCTCCGGTTCTATGGCATCTATGGCAAATACCTCTATGAGGTAATCTATAGGTAAGGCCTATATTCGGCAGTGAACTTTTGATTGGCTGCAACGGTAACACATTTTAGTAAAGTTTGGCTGGAGGTATTAACCAAATCATTTACACCAGATGTAAAATTTTCAATTATGCCGTGTAGTGGCGGTCAAGAATATCCACTACCCCATATCCCCCCGTGGGTGTCGTAAAAGGCGACAAAGGGAAACAGGCAGGAGATTGGCAGCAGCATCTTCTTAATAACGGCATAAATACAATAAAAAAACTGCGGTTGCCAACCCGCTCGCCAAGCGTGGCAACTATGGCAATATACCCCCCCATGAGCAATGACAATAATAAACGGCCCCCAGTCCCCGGCGGCCCCGCTATTCCTGGCTACGGTGGCGACCATGGTAACGGCGGGGCAGGGGGTGCTAAAAATCTCCGGTGGAGGTTCGGTTGCCACCTTAGACGACTCGACCTGGCAACGTACAACGCACGCACCCTGAGGACTGACGAGAAGATCGTGGAGCTGGAAGAAGAGATAGACAAGTTGCGCTGGCATATTATAGGATTATCCGAAGTCCGAAGAGAGGGGGAGGACACGGTAATCCTCGAATCCGGCAACTTGCTCTATCACCGGGAGGGCGACCATCTGTCCCAAGGAGGTGTCGGATTTATCGTCCACAAGTCTCTCGTCAACAACGTTGTAAAGATCGGGAGTGTGTCGACGAGGGTTGCGTACCTTATACTCAGAATCACCAAACGGTATTCGCTGAAGGTCATACAGGTTTACGCACCAACCTCGGCACACCCCGATGAGGAGGTGGAGGAAATGTATGAGAATATCTCTAGAGCCATGCATTCCTCCAAAACCCAATATACGGTGTTGATGGGAGACTTCAATGCAAAACTAGGCACAAGAGAGAACGGTGAGCTGAAAGTAGGGAAATTTGGAATAGGGCAACGGAACCCAAGGGGCCAGCAGCTGGCCGACTTCATGGAGAAAGAGGGACTCTTTATGATGAACTCTTTCTTCAAGAAGCGGCCCCACAGGAAGTGGACCTGGTCGAGCCCCGACGGTTCGACAAAAAATGAGATTGACTTCATTATGACGACCAGACGACAACTGTTCAGTGATGTCTCAGTGATCGCGAGGGTGAAAACCGGCAGCGATCACCGAATGGTTAGAGGCACACTGAACCTAAATGTTAAGTTGGAGAGGTCTCGTCTGATGAAGTCAACGCTCCGTCCCCCTCGTGCTCTAATCCAAAGTCCCGAAACCTTTCAGCTCGAGTTACAAAACCGTTTTCAGTGCCTAGAAGACTGCAATGAAGTGGACGATATGAATGACAAGCTCGTGGAAACTGTCCATGCGGTCGGAGCTAAGTTCTGCAAGACCCACCGCAGAAGAACACAAAAACTCTCCGATCACACTCTTAATCTCATGGCTGTTAGACGGGAGATGAGGCTACATTCTTCAACAGATTTGACAGCATACAGGCAACTGAACAGACAAATCTCCAAATGCATGCGGCGAGACTTACGCAACTTCAATACAGCTCGTGTTGAAGAAGCGATCGAGCGGAACCAAGGCTCCAAAGTCTTTGCCAGAGATCTGTCTGCCAGAAAGAGCCAACTGTCAAAGCTGAAGACCGAATGTGGCAGCATCGTTTCCGGGGCACCTGAGATTTTGAGTGAGATTGAGAGGTTCTATGGGCAGCTGTACACGTCATCGTTGGAGCCACACGCAAGTGTGAGTAACGATCCAAGAGCGAGTCTTATTCGACACTATTCCGAAGATATCCCCGACGTCAGTCTGAGCGAGATTAGAATGGCTCTCCAGCACCTTAAAAACGGCAAGGCCCCAGGCGAGGATGGAATTACAGCGGAGTTTCTGAAAGCGGGTGGAAGACCGGTACTTGAAGTCCTTCAGAAGCTCTTTAATTCCGTCCTCCATGGTGGCATTACACCGGAGGCGTGGAGCAGAAGTGCGGTGGTCTTGTTCTTCAAGAAAGGCGACCACGCTCTCTTGAAGAACTACAGACCGATTTCCCTTCTGAGCCGCGTCTACGTGCTGTTTTCGAGAGTCATTACGAATCGTCTCGCGCGCAGACTTGACGACTTCCAGCCTCCCGAACAAGCCGGTTTCCGAAAGGGCTTTAGCACCATAGACCACATACATACCCTACGGCAAATTGTACAGAAGTCCGAAGAGTACAATTTGCCACTATGTCTGGCGTATGTGGACTATGAGAAAGCCTTTGATTCCGTCGAAATTTGGGCGGTGCTGCAGTCCCTTCAGCGGTGCCAAGTTGACTGTCGGTATATCGAAGTGTTGAAGTGTTTGTACAGTAGAGCTACGATGGCTATCCGAGTACAGAACCAGAGTACGAAACCTATCCAATTGCAGAGAGGTGTAAGACAGGGTGACGTTATATCCCCGAAACTCTTCACCGCTGCATTGGAAGACGTTTTCAAGCTTCTGGACTGGAAAGGATACGGAATTAACATCAATGGCGAGTACATCACTCACCTTCGATTTGCCGACGATATAGTCCTCATGGCAGAATCGCTGGAGGAGCTAAGCACTATGCTCAATGACCTCAATAGTGTCTCCCAACGGATAGGTCTTAAGATGAACATGGACAAAACAAAGATTATGTTTAATGTCCATGTCACACCTATGCCGGTAGTTGTTGGGAGCACTAAGCTCGAAGTTGTTGACGAGTATGTTTACCTGGGACAAATAGTCCGACTAGGTAAGTCCAACTTCGACCGAGAGGTCAATCGACGGATTCAACTCGGCTGGGCAGCGTTCGGGAAGCTACGACACATCTTCTCGTCAGAAATACCTCAAAATCTTAAAACAAAATTTTACAACCAGTGCGTGTTGCCAGTGATGACTTACGGAACTGAGACGTGGTCCTTCACTGCTGGCCGTATGAGGAAGCTCAAGGTCGCTCAGCGAGCTATGGAGAGGGCTATGCTCGGAGTTTCTCTGCGTGATAAACTTAGGAATAAGGATATCCGCAGTAGAACCAGAGTAACCGACATAGCCCAACGGATTAGTAAGCTGAAGTGGCAGTGGGCCGGCCATATAGCTCGAAGAACCGACAACCGATGGGGAAGAAAGGTTCTCGAGTGGCAGCCTCGTACCGGTAGGCGAAGTGTAGGGCGTCCCCCCACAAGATGGAGTGACGACCTGGTAAGACATGCAGGAAGTCGATGGATGCAGGTGGCTCGGGACCGTGCTTTGTGGCATTCCTTGGGGGAGGCCTATGTTCAGCAGTGGACTTGTGAAGGGCTGTAATGATGATGATGATGATAAAATTTTCAAACCTGCGACAGGCAGCATCTTCAAAGTTGCGAGACATCTGGCACTGCGATTGTCAATCCACGTACTAACCGTGAAGATTAAGGCAAATCCTCCTGCAACGGGAGAGGCTATAGTATAGCAGTAGACCTTTACGGGCTGACAAGATTTTTCCTTGATGTGGCAACGAAAGAGAAGCCGCTATCCCATATCACTGATTTAGGCGTGTCTATTAATAACCACGAACGGATTCCCGCCTTGTCGTATCTTGAGGGGTTAGTAGCCGTGGCTTTGTCACCTGCGCTGAACGAGATTAACCTACATATCCCCTCGGAGTAGCTCCGAGGTGGTCTCTTCGAGGGGACTTAGCGAACCCATTTGGATGTGTATTGGTGAACTGTGGCCTGGGGTATTGTTTCCACCAACTGCCGTAGCAGAGGTCTCTGGGGAAGAGGAATATTGATTATGTGATGCGCCACTTGCCCTGTCCTCCGAGACTCTGGCGGGACCATCAGTTGGTGGAAGGGCCACGGGGTGAGAGGAATACCATTATTGCGAGACACTGCCCTTCCTGTCCTCCGCGACCTCGTCCTCCTATGGGTGTTGAAAGAGGCGACAGAGAGAAACGAAAACAGAGGATGGGTAGCTGCATCTTCCAACTGCGGTTGTCAATCCGCCCGCAAAGCGTGGCAACTATAGCAAACTCAGAAAGAGCTTGAGGCAATCTATACGTGAAATCATTGTTCAGCTGTGGTCTTATGATCGACTGTAATGAATTATTGAACGGTTTTTATGTAAAATTGACGAGTTTATTAGTAACGAAGTATTCTATCTTAGTGCTCAGTGGTGAAGAGATATCTGTATTATAATTGTTAAAACATTCTTAACTAATGGTAGATGTAGTTATCTATGGACAACAGAATCTTGTTACCACCAGGTAGACGGTGTGCTCATTTTTCCACAATATTTGTAAAAAGACGTAGAATAAAAAAATTAAACGTGGTAGAGCCATGCTGCAGCTATTTTATCTATATGGTCTTAACAAGAATGGGTCGGCTCGACCAGGGTAAGACCATGATCTCACAGTTTACCAATGTGAAATAGCAGCTAAAGTGTTTGTTCATGTTAACTCGCGGGCGCGGTGGCGAGCGTGTTCATGAAATATCAAACACATAGCATTATATGCAAGTGTTCACGTACAAAACGCCGGTGCGGTGGAAGTAGCGAGCAAGCGGCAATATCAAACGTATGATTGATGATTGTTTGTATGTGTTCACGTCGAACTTGCGGCAGAGCGCGCGATTGATTTGCGACTTCAGGCAACGATCGACTATTCAACCGAATGAACTCCCCTCGTATGATTATTCCCCTGTGCCAATTCTCTTTCTTTAATAATTTCGTGCACACCATTTCTACTTACACTTTAGGTAAGCATTTTCGATTAAAAATAAAAGTTCGTGTTCCATGTTCACAACCTCTGACAACACGTCACACTCGCGCAAACGCCTGGCAGCCAACGTGAACACACGCTCGCCCAAACCAACGCGCCAACTGCCGCCCCCGCGCCCGCGTGTTCTTCGTAAACAAACACTAATGATGCTATGTTTCGTATGATGAGTGTAAAGAACCAGGTTCCCTTTTTACTAGAAACGAAGAATTCAATCGTAGTACTCAGAGGTGACAACGCATCTGTGTTTTGATTCTTAATCTATGATAAATGTAGATGTCTATGAGCCACTGCATCTAGTTTCCATCAGGTGAATTGTGTGCTCGATTGTCACCCTTATTCTCAAAAAAATTAACAAACTACACCTTAAAAGTTTGCAGAGATAATTCAAAAGAGAATTTTAAATTTGATGTTGTATTTTCTGAAGTTATTTAAAGTAAGTTTCCTTTTATTAAGCTCGATTTGTTATTCAAATTTCAGACTGCAGTTTTCATTTGATGTTTTAATGTACGGAAAGTACATTTTTAAATTTGTTTATATGTTTTTAATCTGAGGAATTGACAGATTCCCTTGCGCTATTGTGTGTTGGCCAGTGGCGTGGACTGTATTTACCTTAGGGCCATGGCGGCCTGGATTTGACAGAAAATAGATTTATAGTACGGGCCCCTTGGGCCGCCCTTGTCACTCTGATGGCCTTACATAACCGGTGACGGTATCTTTTAATTTATGTATTAAATTGTAGCCTATATTATACGTTGCACTGCTGGCTACAAACCTCTTCTAACTTTTGAGAGGATTTTCTGATTTCAAATGAATAAAAATATATCTGTTCCCGTATAATTGAAGCAGTTTTGAACATTTTATAATACAATACGAAATCTTTATTTAAGGCATCAAGGACTTAAAAACTAAAAACATTGGCCCCATAGGAATATAACATGACTTTTTTAGGGATCTTGCTTTTTCGGCACGTCCCTTAATCGGCGATACACTACCCCAGAGAGCCAGAAATCATCGTTTCTTTGCATTTAGCAGAAACCTGGAGTACGTAGTAGCAGCAGTAACCAACAGTAGTAGTACGTGGTAGAGCCATGCTGCAGCTCCATTACTGGTATAGTTGTAGCACGAAAGGGTCGGCTCGACCGGGGAAGGACCACGCTCTCACAGAATACCAGCGTAAAATAGCAGCTAAATGTTGCTGTGCTTCGTATTGTGAGTGTAGAGGACCGGAGACCCTTTTTACTGGAAACAGAAACAGAAACAGAAACTTTTTTATTCAATATAGATTATAAATTTACCACTGGTTCGAAAAAAAAACCTCTGTCCTGGAAATAACCAGCAAGAAACCCAGCGGGACTTTTTTTTTAAATAACAGCTTACAATCATGTATGTTACACAAATTAACTTTACAACAAATTAGAAATAGCTTGGTAGCGATCACCTCATTTCCAGGGGTTATTATCATCTATAAAATCTTTAATATTATAATAAACCTTTATATACAAACTTAGTTTAAAAAAATATTTGAACTTTAAGCAGTTCAAGTTTTGTATATTTTCTGGAATTTTATTGTAAAAGCGTATACATCGCCCCAAGAATGAATTACTGACTCGATGGAGTCGTGTAACTGGTACTACTAGCTTGTGTCTGTTCCTAGTATTTACAGAAAGAATATCTCTTATTTTTGTAAAACTACTTTTATTTTTGTGTACGTACATTACATTTTCATAAATGTATTGAGAGGCCAAAGTTAATATATTAATCTCCTTAAATTTTTGTCGCAGCTTAGGCTTTAAATCATAAATTGCTCTTATGGCCCTCTTCTGTAAAACAAATATAATTTCAGTGTCAGCTGCGTTTCACAATAGCAAAATACCATACGACATTATGCTATGGAAATAGCTAAAGTAAACTAGTCTAGCTGTTTCAACACTAGTTAGACTTCTAATCTTTTTACGGCATATGCTGCAGAACCAAGTCTGTTTGCTGGTTTTGATATATGGGGGCTCCATTGAAGCTTCGCGTCTAGTGTGATTCCAAGAAAAATGGTGGTATCTACAAGACTCAGTTTCTCCCCATTTAAAATAACATTAGTATTTAATTGTTTGACATTTGGAGTCATAAATGTCAAACATTTCGTTTTAGTACCATTTAAATCCAAATTATTAACATTGAACCAATATACTAATTTAGATATAGCATTATTTACTTCGTCATATTTTAGCAATTGTCGACTTAATTTGAAAATTAAAGAAGTGTCATCTGCAAATAATACTATGTCATGGTTATCTCCTACTATGTAAAGTAAGTCATTAATGTATACAAGAAACAGAAAGTGGCCGAGAAATGAGCCTTGAGGCACGCCCATCTGTACCATCGACCCGGAAGAACTCATACTGTTAATGACAACTTATTGCGTTCTCTTACTAAATATGATATAATTAATTTAAGAGCATCACTTCTTACACCGTAGTGTTGAAGTTTCCTGATTAATGTTTCATGGTAAACACAATCGAAGGCTTTGGATATGTCACAAAATATACCCAAAGCATCCTGTGAATTTTCCCATGCATTAAATATATATTTAATCAGCTCAACACCGGCATCAGTTGTCGAGCGACCCCTTTTGAAACCAAATTGATTTTTATGAAGTAAATTATTTATATTAAAGAAATTTAATATTTGATCAAGAATAATTTTTTCAAAAAATTTACTAAGTGTTGGTAGTACAGAAATAGGTCTAAAATTGGCGGGGTCTAATGTACTACCAGATTTATATAAAGGTATTACTTTACTATACTTCATTAAATCAGGAAACACACCAGATTCGATACTAGTTTTAAAAATAATAGCTGAATGAGGCGCGATTGTATCTATTATAGACGCAATAACTTTAAGGGAAATCCCCCACAGATCCGCAGTTTTCTTAACATCAATAGTTTTAAAATATTTTACTGGAAACGAGACATTCCACCTTGTGGTAAAACAGTGGTAGAGCCACGCGGCAACTTTTGCTGTCGTACGGATGGGCCGGCTCGAACCGGGGTGGTACCACGACATCACAGAAAACCAGCGTGAAGTAGAGGTTTACCTCTGCGTTTCGCTTGTTGAGTGCAGGTGGCCGGAGGCCCTTTTTACTGGAAATGAGGCATTCCATCTTAGTCCTCACGGGTGACAACGCATCTACATTTTGATTTGTAATAGAGGATAGATGTAGATGTCTATGGGCCGCAGCAACCACTTACCATCAGGTGGACTGTGTGCTCGTTTGTCACCTTTATCCTATATAAAAAAAACCTTAGTCCTCAGGGGTGACAATGCATCTGCATTTTGACTTGTAATCGATGACAGATGTAGATGTCTATGGGCCACAGCAACCACTTACCATCAGGTGAACTGTGTGCTTGTTTGTCACCCTCATCCCATAATAAAAAAAAACTTAGGATTTAAAGTAGTAATTTTACGTGTTAGAGCCATGCTGCAGCTATATTAGTAGTATAGTTGTAGCACGAATAGGTCGGCTCTGCCAGGGAAGGACCACGCTCTCACAAAATACCATCGTCAAATAGCAGCTTCATGCTGCTGTGTTTCGTATGGTGAGTGTAGAGAACCGGAGACCCTTTTTACTGGAAAAGTGGCATTCTATCTTAGTCCTCACGGGTGACAACGCATCTGCATTTTGATTCGCAAACGAGGATAAATGTAGATGTCTATGGGCCACAGCAACCACTTACCATCAGGTAGACTGTGTGCTCGTTTGTCACCCTATCCTATAAAAAAATTTGCATTTAGGCTACGTGTGCATTAAAAGACTATCAGCCGGCTGTTGCTATCTTTCCGCATAGGTTATCAAGTGCTAAATCATGTTACTGATGATAGTGAAATTGAAGAATACATCACTATAACTCATCCCGTGGGTATTTTAAGAGGAATAGCGGAAATATTTTTTTACGTGGTAGATCCATGCTGCAGCTATATAATGGTTGTAGCGTTAAAGGAGCGTATGGTAATTGTAGAGAACCGATTACCCTTTTTACTGGAAACCAGGCATTCCATTGTTAGTACTCAAGGGTGACAAAGCATCTGCATTTTTATTCTTCATGGAGGATAGATGTAAATTTCTCTGGGCCACAGCATCCACTTACCACCTGGTGAACTGGCTGCTCGCTTATCATCTTTATTCTATAAAAAATATGGGGTAATTACCAGTATTATCTCCTATTAAAACAGGTGTAAAGACCAACAGGAGACATGTAGTTGCGAGTATGGTAAAAGAAGTCTAACACTGTGATTGTCAATACGTATAAAGAGCAATATTGTTAATCTTCTTTACTACATGAAACTATTCTCAAGTGCAGCACTGGATTGCTATTTAGTACGACCACGGAAGAATGGCTTAGTCCATATTAGTATTAGTCGTGTATTTAACAGATGTCAACGCACTGAAACAAATGTAATGATTCTGTATAAAACGTTAAAAGCATTATCATAATTAGTATTCAAACATAGAGAAATAACGGTTTGAGAGCCTTGTGGAATATTTAGAGACGTATGACATTAGTCCCTTGGGAGAGAGGTAAAACCCTAGTGTGGGATGCTACTTGTGTAGACACTCTGGCGGCCTCTCATCTCAGGGGTACCTTGTTTAGAGCCGGGGCGGCATCAGAGGCAGCTGAACTGAGTAAGTGGCGCAAATATGAGTCTCTGAGAGATGACTACATATTTGTGCCATTTACTGTAGAGACTATCGGTCCATGGGGTCCACGTGCGGTGAAGTTTTAAAATTAAATTATTTTTTTATTGTCAAGTTTTCTGAAAATTTTTTTATAGGAAGGGGCAAACGAGCATGCGGCTCACCTGATGGTAAGTGACTACCGCCGCCCATGATCAACCATAAAACCAGGAGAACCAGGGGAATTGCAGATGCGTTGTCGGTCTTTTAAAAAGGAGTAGGCTCTTTTCTTGAAGGTCCCTAAGTTGTATCGGTCCGAAAAAATCGCTGGTGGTAAACTATTCCACAAGGAAGTTGTGCGAGGAAGAGAACTTCTTCTAAATCGCACAGTGGTGGACCGCCAATCATCCAGATGGTGTAGATGGTATCGGGAGTTCTGCCGCGATGTGCGTTCGTGAAATTTGGCGGCTGGGATTAATCCGAACAATTCCTCAGAGCACTCCCCGTGGTAAATGCGAAAGAAAATGCAAAGAGATGCAACATATCTTCGCAGCGCCAATGAATCGAGCCGATCAGAAAGGATTCGGTCGTCGACGATTCGAGCCGCTCTGCGCTGGATGTGGTCAAGTGGAATCTATACGTTTGAATATTGATTCTGATGATAACGTACTTAACGGGAACCAAAGTGATTTTGTTACATACTGTATAAGTAAACTTACAGTTTCTATACGTCCCACTGAACACTATCCTCCTCTCATTTTTGGGAGGGTGATGAAATTTGTTGATTAGATGGCAAAATTTTGCACTGCGCTGCTCTAGTGCCTTTTGGCGGACTTTGTATTTTCTCCAAATATTTTAATACTTGGTCAAGCACATTTACTCACGCTGTTTTTCTTCAATGTTAAGCACGTGGTAAATCAGCATATAAAGTTGTAATTAATAACAATTTCTTTAAAAGTTATATACGTGTATATACGTAGGTGGTTTGAAATGTTTCGGACCAAACAAGGATACAAGAAATTTTTGGAACGAAGTTCCTTATCGGACGGTACGGGTTTAGCGGATGGGAGCTAGACGACAAAAAATGTAAGATTATTTCATTACTACCCCTTGTGTCATAGTATAGACGGCCTTGGCGGCGAAATAAGGAAGTGAGATGGAATAATATCCATCTCCCTCGCACTTTTTCTTATCTTGCCATGAAAGAAATATTATTTTATTTCAAACAAGTATAAAAAGGCCAGCGTGGGCTTAGCCCACTCCACACATGTTATCTTTAAAATAAGTACAAATACTAAAAGTAAATAAGATATTATATGCGTTTCGGCCTATTCTCGTCTTAGCGAGCGATCCAGGCAGCCAGCTTCACTTGTCAATTATGTTTAGACAAGTATAAAAAGGCCAGCGTGGGCTTAGCCCACTCCACACATGTTATCTTTAAAATCAGTACAAATATAATATCAACAGTGGTAGAGCCACGCGGCTTTTGCTGTCGCACGGATGGGCCGGCTCGAACCGGGGTGGTACCACGACCTCACAGAAAACCAGCGTGAAGTAGAGGTTTACCTCTGCGTTTCGCTTGGTGAGTGCAGGTGGCCGGAGGCCTTTTTTACTGGAAATGAGGCATTCCATCTTAGTCCTCACGGGTGACAACGCATCTGCATTTTGATTCGTAATCGAGGATAGATGTAGATGTCTATGGGCCGCAGCAACCACTTACCATCAGGTGGACTGTGTGCTCGTTTGTCACCCTTATCCTATAAAAAAAATACTAAAAGTAAATAAGATATTATATGCGTTTCGGCCTAGTCTCGTCTTAGCGAGCGATCCAGGCAGCCAGCTTCACTAGTCTATTATGTTTAGATGACGCTTCATTTCAATAGACGCTAGTAATTCATTTATTTGTATTT